>CAWUFW010011560.1:0-605530 GCA_963921515.1 Calotriton arnoldi
GTTTTATTTTGCACTGCATTTACTATATATATGTAACATTATTTTACATTAATATTCAACATAAAAAAAATGTTTACTCGCTGTTTTAGTTAAATAAACTTTTCTACTTTTCTTTGTACTTTACCATAGTGAGACTACATAGCCACGGTAGAGATCTTCCTACAATAAAGAACAGGAAATGTTAAATACGTTTTTGAAAGTATAATAAATTAGTAAATTACAAAAAATATTTTTATGTTAAATTATAATGTAAATTCATTCACCACTGACCTCAGCACCATCCTCCAAGCAATTAGCACCTCGCAGACCTCGGAGGAGAGTAAAATTGGCGAAGTCCGAGTCGACATGGGCCTCATCCGGCAGGATCTCCGTAACGCAACGGCCCGGATCAAAGAAACCGAATCCCGTATCTCCACAGTGGAGGACGACGTCCACCAGTTGAAGGACCAAGTCGCATGCCTACAGACCCACACTAAAGAATTGCATAAGCGAGCCGAAGATGCTGGAAACAGGTCGAGGCATAACAACCACTGCCTGGTGGGATTTCCAGAAGGCTCAGAACAGGGGCAAAGGAGCAACTTCATTGAACACTGGATAAACTTGTGGGTACCCAAGGACTCCCTCTCTCCATGGTTTGCGGTGTCAGGACCAATGTCTTTCCTCTATTGAACCGCACAGGAGCAGAACGACGTTAGTTCCAATGCCCTTCTCAGAACCTTCCCTGCTAGGCCTTCTAGCATTCCATCGCAGGTAAGTTCTAAGGGGGAAAGGGGTTGGGGACAGAGAAGAGACAGCTTCCTGCGCTCTGCCTGTTCTGCAAGGTCTTCTTTTCTTCTTACTTCTTGCAGACCTGTACACAATTCAACTTTAGCATTTACTCAGCACTTACTTGTGACCAACTTCTCTTTTATATTAGATAACTTATCTTACCAGGGAAACTTGGGAAGCTTGCTACTCTTCTTACTTCTCGTGTTGTTTGTCTGGTTGAGATGAGAAGTTTTTACTTAGCTTGTTTATTTTCTTTTTCTATTTCAGGAACGTCCTGCCGCAGATTCTGGCTTGTGGCTATGATGCAAGAAAGATTGTGGTAAATGTTTGCTTTTTATTCTTTTCTTTTTGAATTGGTTATATTTATTATGCCCTTCATCTACTGTACTCACTGTGTATTACGCTCCTTTATCTTATCAGTTTTATTCTTATTAGGCTGCTTTAATTCTTCTTTTCTTCTGAATTAATAAAAGAGCTCTTCACAAGTTTTTAGTATAGCAGAAATGATAGGGTTCTCTTGAGCTCCCTTTCAGTAGTTAATTAAATGAATTGTAGGCAACTGTGCTAATTTAATTTGTCTGTGCAAGCTTGTGCTTCCATCTTATTTGATTTATTTAGGAGCTGGAGATTTCTTTAACAGAAACGAATTTCAACTACAGAGTTAGTTGACCCTTTTAACCTTGCTGACAAGTGGATGACTAATCTCTTTCACATGCATTTAACAAATGCGGTAAAAGGAAAATGACTAAGTTACTTTAATTCATCACGGTCTTTAACCTTCTCAACCAAGCGTGACAAGAGTCTTTTTAAATATAAGCACTGGGAATTCTTTGAAGAGTGCTATTATTTGAACGTTCAGCTTAAGCAGAAAAATGCATTTGGTTCTTTTAAATATACACTGACCTTATTTCATAGTGCAAGAGAATTCCGACGAAACTAAAACCCGATATTTAAACGCAACTACCCTAACTAACTTTCGCGACGCCTCAGGAACAGGTGCTCTCTCAGGAATTTCTTCAGTGAAGTGCACTGTGGAATGTTGAAGCGCACTTCACCTGACCTTCATTATTTAAGAAGACTAGACTGCTAAACAGCACTATGCTGTAGCAGTGCTGGAATTTTGGCAGCCATATTACAATTTCTGCGATGCCAGCTAGCACTCCAGCTAAGGGGATAACCTGCCTTCAGTTTAGTCTGTAAGGGAGAGATAGTCATCAGTGTAGAGATGGAAGGAGGAAACCTACCGTGAACCCTGACAGTACCCCTCCCAACGGGGTTTCCTCCAGTCGAGGTTTGGCTGGGAATTTGGCATGAAAGGCTTTAATTAATCGGGGGGCATGAACATCAGTACTTTTTTCCCAAGAACGCTCATCAGGTCCATAACCCTTCCAATCAATGAGGTAGAAAAGTTCATTACGAATGATGCGTGAATCTAAGATGCGTTTAACCTCATACTCCACCTCACCATTAAGAATTAAAGGATCCGGAGGAGAACTTTTACGCAAATCTGGTTGAATGGGTTTGAGGAGAGAAATATGAAACACTGGGTGAATTTTAGTAGTGCCTGGGAGAGATAATTGATAAGTGACAGGATTGATAACCTTCTCAATAGGATAGGGACCCATAAAACGGGGCTGGAATTTACGGGAACCCTTGAGTCTAAGATTTTTAGTGCTCAACCAAACCAAGTCTCCTGCCTGAAGATCAGGTTCTTTTTACGTTTGCGATCAGCGAAGTGTTTATAACGATCCTTCGCAATCGACAAGTTCTGGATTACAGAGTGGTGGATTTTAGTCATTTGTTGAGCAATGTCTTGAACAGCTGGAACATCTATCTTATCAAAATTAGCATGAGAATTAGGATGTCTGCCTGCGTTTACAAAGAAAGGGGAATGACCAGTAGATACATTTTGAGCATTATTGTAGGAGTATTCAGCTGTCCATAAATGGTCAGGCCAATCACCCTCTTCATCTAACAAATAAAGCCGTAAGTATTGTTCTAGTTCTTGATTAATGCGTTCAGTCTGCCCATCAGTTTCTGGGTGAAAACTGGTAGAATAACGATGGTCTATATTAAGACCTTTGATGTAGGCCTTCCAAAATTTTGATAGAAACTGGGAGCCTCTGTCTGAAATGAGTACCTTTGGAATGCCATGAAGGCGAATGATATGTTGATTAAAAAGTTGGGAAAGTTGTTTAGCAGTAGGTGTTCCCATGAAAGGTACAAAGTGTGCCATCTTGCTAAAGGTGTCCACTACCACAAGAATGGTATCATAACCATGGGAAGAGGGCAGATCTACAATTAAATCTAGGGAGACTGTGTGCCAAGGATGTGGGGGGTTGGCATGGGTTGTAGAAGACCTTTTGGAGCCTGCCTGTCCGATTTCCCCCGTGCACAAATCTCACAGCCCAGAACGTATTGACGAATGTCTCTGCACATGTATGGCCACCAGAAACTACGTCTAAGTAACTCTTCAGTTTTGGAGACGCCCTTATGGCCCGCCAAAGGGTTATCGTGACATTCTTGCATTGCCTTCAACTGGAGTTCCTTAGTAGGTAAATACAGATTGGTGCCATGATATGGAAGACCGTTGTGGACGAGGACGTTGAGGATCTTCTGTGGCCCAATTCTCCATTTCCAGGTCAGACATGGTATTCCGAACGTGATTTTCGAAGGGCTCGAGAGAGATAACTCCAATGATTTTATCTTCAGGTATGATTTGTTGGTTAGTAATGACAGGAGTTTGATTTTCGGTGTCCAATCGAGAAAGAACATCAGCCTTTCCATTCTTAGATCCTGGACGAAAGGTAATTACAAAATCGAAATCTGCGAAATACAGAGACCAACGTAGTTGTCGTGGTGTGAGAGTACGAGCAGATCGCAGGAATTTCAGATTGCGGTGATCCGTAAACACCGTCACGGTGTGCTTAGCTCCCATTAAGTAGTGCCTCCAATCTTTAAAGGCATCTTTGATTGCCAAAAGTTCTTTCTCGGTAATTGTATAATTACATTCCGCAGGGTTGAGCTTACGGGAGCGGTAAGCCACCGGGTGTAATTGTCCCGTATCCTTATGCCTTTGTGAAAGTATTCCTCCGATGGCCAGGTCCGAAGCATCTGTCTCCAAATAGAAAGGCTCAGAGGGATCTGCATGAAGTAAAACAGGTGCCGTGGTAAAGCTGTCTTTCATCAATCTAAAGGCCTCTTCAGCTTCTTCAGACCATTTAAATGGAACTCCTTTCTTTAGAAGACGAGTTAAGGGAGAATTTTCTGGGAGAATCCGTGAATGAATCGGCGGTAAAAGTTGGAAAATCCAATAAAGCTTTGAACCTCTTTGACACTGGTAGGGGCTTTCCACTCCGTTATAGCTTTCACCTTCTGCTCGTCCATTCTCACTCCTGCAGGTGATAATACAAAGCCCAGGAATTCCACTGTATCAGTATTGAATAGGCATTTTTCCAGTTTTACGTATAGTGAATTTTCTCGTAATCGTTGTAAAACAGCTCGGACCTGGTTTGGGTGGTCTTCAACTGAGTCTGAATAAATCAATATGTCGTCTATATAAACTATGACGCATCGATCAATAAATTCACTTAGGACATCATTGATGAAGTACTGGAAGGCCGCTGGAGCGTTGCAAAGACCATACGGCATGACCAGATACTCGTAAAGGCCATATTTAGTCCTGAACGCATGATCTTCCACTCATCGCCTTCCCGGAGCCTGATCAAATGGTATGCTCCTCGTAGATCTAGACGAGTGTAAATCTTTGCTTCCTTCACCTGATCAATCAATACGGAAATTAGGGGTAGCGGGTAACGGTTTTTAATTGTTATCCTGTTAATTGCCCTAAAGTCAATACAAGTCCTGAGATCCCCTCTTTCTTTGGTACGAAAAAGAGGGGAGGAGACCGGAGACTGGGATGGTCTGATAAATCCATTCTCTAAATTTTTGGCAAGGTATTCCTTCAAATGAATGTTTTCTTTCTCCGTCAAAGCGTAGATCCGGCTGCATGGCAAGTTAGCCCCAGGTTCAAGGTCGATTTTACAATCGTAGGGTCTGTGGGGCGGTAGCTTCTCAGCCTTCACTTCATCAAAAACATCCACAAAGTCTTGATACTCTTCGGGTACAACAGTAGTTTGTATGACACACACCGAACCTCCATTTTCACACAACTGGGCGACTGCACTGGGCTGAGAAGGATTTGTTGGACAATTGAAACAATTTCTTGTACAATATTCCGAATTTAGTTGAATAGTTCGTGCTGCCCAATTGATCTGTGGGTTGTGCTCTGTCAACCACGGCAAACCTAGAATCAATTGGAATTGAGGGCGTCTATTAGATTGAACTGCAATTTTTCTTGATGGCCTTCGACTGTAATCATGTGCACCAATTCTGTGTGACTGGTTATGGGCCCTGAAGTTAGATCCGTACCATCCACCGCTCTAACCTTCTCATTTTTCTCTTTTTAATTGCTTGTAGTCCAATTTGGCTAGCGAATTTGTGATCGCAGAAATTTCCAGTTGCTCCAGAATCTACCATAACCGTAATTCCCGCTAAAGCTTCATTCCTGAATCTTAACGTCACTGTCATAACCAAATGGGGTGAGGAGACTTGTAGAGTGTTTGCCAACTGATGATTATGTGGAGTTGTTCCTTCATTCGCATCCACCAGTCCAACTCCGCTGACCGGTGGTGCCGCTAGTTTTCCTTCTCCTTTGCGGGCAATTTAGGTCTTTTTATACAATTTTTGACAAAATGTCCACCTCCACCGCAGTACAGGCACAACTTATTCAGTCTTCTCCTGTCTTTCTCCTCCTTCGTCAGTGGACCTCTGACCACACCGATCTGCATGGGTTCTACTCCAGAAGAACTCTCTACAGCCCGCGTAGACTCGACCTTTACCCGATCAAAACGGGGAACACTGGACCTGAACTCCCTCCTTCGTTCTCCTTTCCGTTCGCTTTGTCGATAATCGATTTCTAGAATTAAGTCTACTAATTCTGAGATGTCAGAAGGGCGATTGGGAATTTGGGACAACACGTCTTTGAGTTCCTCTCGCAGTCCTCTGTAGAATACAGCTGCTCTTTTATCTTCGGGCCAGTTGGTCTCGACCACTAGTTTGTTAAATTGGGCCAAATACGACACTAGCTCTCGATTTCCCTGTTTCAACTCTAACAGCTCGTTGTCTGAAGCCTGTGATGCAGTTCTTCTATCAAAAATTCGGAGAAATTCTTTTTGAAGTTGTCTAGATTGTACAAAATTGGGTCATCTTTGGTAACAAGAGGCATCGACCAAGAAGCGGCATCTCCACTAAGATAGGAGAGGATAAAGGCTACCCGGGATTGAGCATCGGGGAAAATCGTTGGGCGGCACATGAAATGCAGAGAGCACTGTGTCAAAAAATTTGTGCTTTGTGCGGGTCTCCATTAAACCTCTCCGGAGGAGCAAGAGGGATTACTGGGGACAATGAGTGGATAACTTGTGTGGGGGCTATGGATATAGGACTTGTGTTTGGTCCTTGGGTTTCTAAGAATGTGGTTCCTTGACTGGTCCCTGAAACTGTATCTCCCATTTTAAAGGTAATTATTTCTTGTCTAAGGATTTTATTTTCCTCCCTAACTGCCTCCAAATCTCTTTGAATGTTACTTAAAATCTCACCTAGATTTTTAAAATCAAACCCCTCCGCCATTCTGCTCGGGTGCTTGTACCAACGTGGGCACTTCACTCTGTCAGGACCAATGTCTTTCCTCTATTGAACCGCACAGGAGCAGAACGACGTTAGTTCCAATGCCCTTCTCAGAACCTTCCCTGCTAGGCCTTCTAGCATTCCATCGCAGGTAAGTTCTAAGGGGAAAGGGGTTGGGGACAGAGAAGAGACAGCTTCCTGCGCTCTGCCTGTTCTGCAAGGTCTTCTTTTCTTCTTACTTCTTGCAGACCTGTACACAATTCAACTTTAGCATTTACTCAGCACTTACTTGTGACCAACTTCTCTTTTATATTAGATAACTTATCTTACCAGGAAACTTGGGAAGCTTGCTACTCTTCTTACTTCTCGTGTTGTTTGTCTGGTTGAGATGAGAAGTTTTTACTTAGCTTGTTTATTTTCTTTTTCTATTTCAGGAACGTCCTGCCGCAGATTCTGGCTTGTGGCTATGATGCAAGAAAGATTGTGGTAAATGTTTGCTTTTTATTCTTTTCTTTTGAATTGGTTATATTTATTATGCCCTTCATCTACTGTACTCACTGTGTATTACGCTCCTTTATCTTATCAGTTTTATTCTTATTAGGCTGCTTTAATTCTTCTTTTCTTCTGAATTAATAAAAGAGCTCTTCACAAGTTTTTAGTATAGCAGAAATGATAGGGTTCTCTTGAGCTCCCTTTCAGTAGTTAATTAAATGAATTGTAGGCAACTGTGCTAATTTAATTTGTCTGTGCAAGCTTGTGCTTCCATCTTATTTGATTTATTTAGGAGCTGGAGATTTCTTTAACAGAAACGAATTTCAACTACAGAGTTAGTTGACCCTTTTAACCTTGCTGACAAGTGGATGACTAATCTCTTTCACATGCATTTAACAAATGCGGTAAAAAGGAAAATGACTAAGTTACTTTAATTCATCACGGTCTTTAACCTTCTCAACCAAGCGTGACAAGAGTCTTTTTAAATATAAGCACTGGGAATTCTTTGAAGAGTGCTATTATTTGAACGTTCAGCTTAAGCAGAAAAATGCATTTGGTTCTTTTAAATATACACTGACCTTATTTCATAGTGCAAGAGAATTCCGACGAAACTAAAACCCGATATTTAAACGCAACTACCCTAACTAACTTTCGCGACGCCTCAGGAACAGGTGCTCTCTCAGGAATTTCTTCAGTGAAGTGCACTGTGGAATGTTGAAGCGCACTTCACCTGACCTTCATTATTTAAGAAGACTAGACTGCTAAACAGCACTATGCTGTAGCAGTGCTGGAATTTTGGCAGCCATATTACAATTTCTGCGATGCCAGCTAGCACTCCAGCTAAGGGGATAACCTGCCTTCAGTTTAGTCTGTAAGGGAGAGATAGTCATCAGTGTAGAGATGGAAGGAGGAAACCTACCGTGAACCCTGACATGCGGTCAAGCGGGCCCACCGCTCTATGGCTTCGCAACCTCCACCAGGGGCACCACACCGGCCGATAATAGCGCGGATCCTCAATTTGGATCACTGACAGAATACCGACAGTCAGAATATCGAGGTACAAAAATATCGTCGAAAAATATCGATGTCCAGAATATCGAAGTCCTATCTACATAATGGTAAGTACAAAAATATCGAAAATAAAATATTGTTGTTAAAAATATAGGGGTTATTATGATGTCGGGCGGATCGCCGCCACCCGTATGGCGGTGGCGATCCGCCCGCCATTTTCGTCCGCCCGCCTAACATTTCCCCCCCGCCATATTACAATGGCAGGGGGGACCCAAGCGGACGGAAAGACCGTCCGCCAGTTTTCTGCCGGTAGGCAATCCGCCTGATTGCCTACCGGGCGGAAGAGGCCTGCAATATGTTGGCGGTGCCTTGCAGGCACCACCATCCATATTACGATGATGGCGGTCTCATGCCTTTCCATGGCGGAGACTCCGCCATGGAAAGGCATGCAGAGAATGCCTTTGGGGGCCAGTTGTGGGCCCCCAAGTGGTTGGGGGGGTGGGTGGCTGCACTTGGGGGGTACCCATGGTACCCCCCGACATTTGCATGCACAAGGTGGCAGGCACCGCGCGGTGCCTGTCACGTTGTGCATGCAAAAGCACAACATGCCCTTTTAACATTGTGGCGGGTGCTGAATACAGCACCGCCGCCACAATGTTAAATGTACAGGATGCGACCGCCATGGTGGCGGTCGCATCCTAACAGGCACAACGGGACTGCAGCACCTCTTGCGGGCGGTCCCTTTTTCCGTTGCGATGGCGGGCGGACTATGTCTGCCCGTCATAGTAATGACCTCCATAGTTTTTTTTATGTTAAAAAAATTATGTAAAATAATACATATAATTTAAAAAAATAGTTAAAATTATTAGAAAATGTTTAAAATTATAAGTAATACATATAATGTAAAAATAAATTAAACATATATATATCTAAAATATAATATATATACTTACTTAATAATATTTATAAATAATTATTTTAATAACCTATAAATTGTTAAAAAACATATTAAAAATTATAAATACATATATATACACATACACCAATAATATAAATTAAAAACAAAAAACATATATAACAAATTAAAATATTAAAATATTTTATATCTTTTTAAAATACATTTTACGCTACATTAACTAAAACAGTAGAGAAAATATTGGATAGCGGAGGGGATAAAATTACTATTCCCACTCCAGAGAGTGGAACAGTAGGGAAAGTGTTGGATAGCGGAGGGGTAAAAATTACTATTCCCACGCCTGAGAGTGCAATAGTAGGGAAAGTGTTGTATTGCGGAGGGGAAAAAATTACTATTCCCACTCCAGAGAGTGCAACAGTAGGGAAAGTGTTGGATAGCGGAGGGGTAAAAAATACTATTCCCACTCCAGTGAGTGCAACAGTAGGGAGAGTTTTGGAAAGCAGAGGGGAAAAAATTACTATTCCTACTCCAGAGAGTGCAACAGTAGGGAAAGTGTTGGATAGCGGAGGGGTAAAAATTACTATTCCCACTCCAGTGAGTGCAACAGTAGGGAAAGTGTTGGATTGCGGAGGGGAAAAAATGACTATTCCCACTCCAGTGAGTGCAACAGTAGGGAAAGTGTTGGATAGCGGAGGGGTAAAAATTACTATTCCCACTCCAGTGAGTGCAACAGTAGGGAAAGTTTTGCATAGCGGAGGGGAAAAAATTACTATTCCCACTCCAGTGAGTGCAACAGCAGGGAAAGTGTTGGATTGCGGAGGGGTAAACATTACTATTCCCACTCCAGTTAATGCAACAGTAGGGAAAGTGTTGGATAGCAGAGGGTTAAAATTAACATACTTATCAATTAAATAATTATAATTAAATAACCAATTAATAATTAAATAATAATAAATTAATTATAAATACTAATAAATAAATATTAATAATTACTTTATTATAATTAAATTACTTCCCACCCTATTCCCCTATAAACCCACTACCCACTCATAAAAAACACAATTAATATAATTATCAATTAATTAATTAATGAAAATTAATAACCAATTAATAATTAATTAATAATAAATAAATTATATCAATAAAAATTAATATTTACCTTTTTTAAAATTAAATTACTTCCCACCCTATTCCCTATAAAACCACAACCCACTCCTAAAAAATAACACAATTAATATAATTATCTATTTATTAATTAACAATAATTAATAACCAATTAATAATTAATTAACAACAAATTAATTTTAAATGATAATAAATAACAATTAATAATTATTTTTTTATAATTACATTACTTCCACCCTATTCCCCTATAAACCCACAGCCCGCTCCTAAAAAAATAACACAATTAATATAATTATCTATTAATTAATTAATATTAATTAATAACCAATTAATAATTAATTAATGATAAATTGATTATAAATAATAAATAAAAATTATTAATTATGTTTTATAATTAAATTACTTCTCACCCTATTCCCTATAAACCTATAACCCATTCCTAAAATAATAACACAATTAATATAATTATCTATTAATTAATTAATATTAATTAATAACCAATTAATAATTAATTAATAATAAATTAATTATAAATCATAATAAAGAAACATTTATAATTACTTTATTATAATTAAATTACTTCCCACCCTATTCCCCTATAAACCCACAACCCGCTACAGAACTAAAATAGGCAAAAATTTATTTTCATAAAAGTAATTACTGCTAAAAACTCAAGACATACATTAAAAAAAAACTACACTTATACCAAAAAATTACATCACATACTTTCTACACACATACTAAAATACAGAACACTAATATAAATATTGATATTATTAGCGATATTTTTACAAACGATATTACTGTCTTCGATTTTAAAAAAACCAATATTTCTTACCTTACTGTCGATTTTCTGTGCTACAATATACTTGCTGTCGATATTCTTGAACCTCAATATTTAAAACTCGATATTTTTGTTGCTCGAAATAAACAACTCGATATTCTGTCTGTACACCCCTCAATTTCAAGGACCGAGACTCTATCCTGGCCGAAGCACGCAGACAAAAATCCCTCAAGTATCAGGGTCAGTCGATAATGATCTTCCCCGACTACACACGGGAGGTTCAGAGTCAGAGACGCTCATTTGTGGAGATTAAGCAGAAGCCCTGTGCCCTGGACCTCCAGTACAGGCTCCTCTTCCCGGCCCGCCTCCAGGTGGTGTTCTAGAACAAAACCCTTTTCTTTGACTCCCCTGAGGAAGCCTGGACATGGCTAACAGAGGAACGCCCTCTGCGAACAAGCGCCCTGAACTGCTACCCCAAGACCCGTACCGGGGATGCCCGCGGAGGGTCGCCCAAACCACACAGCAAACGCACCAGCTCACGCAAGGGATGAGGAGCGCGACGAGCAAGATCAAAATCACCCTTGAGTCCCGGGCTACATCCACAAACCCGAGAGCCTTTGACCAACTCCCACATCTCAAGGCGGTCCGGCTCCGCGAGCCATTCAGATCCTGGGGACACTCCGCCAAGGCCCTCCCCAGTAGACTTGGTGGACACAGACCTTTCTCGGAGTCCGGCTCTCCTTGAGTGCTAACCCTGTTCGGCGGCGGACTGCCTGACATATAAGGCATGGCTGGCTCATCTTCGGTAGCCATGCTCACTACAACCACAGTTCTCATGATGGCATCAATAAGAACATCCTTACACGAGGAGGGGTCCTCCACAAATCTCCACACCCAAGCGTTTCAGTTTGGTATTGTTTTCTCTTGTCTGTTAGGGCCGACAGATGCTTCCGTTCCTGAAGTATAGGAAGGGGGGAAGGATAGGGAAGGGAGGGGGGACCGTTGTCCCAGTTTTTTGTTAATACACCTTGTTTGCCACACCAACATCCCTCCTAAGCAATATGGCACTTACACATACCACCTAGGCCGCAGCAACGCACCTGTAGTCCCAAGTAGGCAGGACACCACACCAGCGCTCAGCACCCACTCTACAGACCTTCTTTCTCACTTTCACCCACCATGACAAGCACCCGTAAGAGTAGGGAACTGCTTCGTATAATATCATGGAATGTCAATGGGTTGCTGGACAGAGTCAAAAGGACAGCGGTCCTACGCTACGCACAGCACCAGGAGGCCGACATACTACTGCTCCAGGAAACCCACCTGTAGGCAACAACTGCCCCTTCCTGGAGCGGTACGGATATGACAGGGTCTGGCACTCGGGATTTAACCGAGGGTCAAGGGGCATGGCGATCCTTATGCTGCGCACCCTCCCATTTGTGCTCACCAAAGTCACTGCCGATCCCCTGGATTGCTTCACAGCCCTGGAAGGCACCATACGAGACACTACCCTTAATTTAATATCCATATACTCCCCACCATCACTGCTTGCTCCCACCCTTAAACGTACTGCAGATCACATTGCTTCCTTACCCTCCGGGATGACGATAATCGGAGGCGATTTTAATGCAGTTATGCACCCAGTCCACGACACTGCAAATACTCTGTCGGCCGCCAGAGCCACTCAAGCTAAACTTTTGTCGAACTGGGCGAACACCTTGGGGGTCTGTGTCGCCTGGAGGGTCTGGCACCCACAGACCAAACAATACACACACAATTCAGCCGCGCATCACACACACGCGCGACTGGACCACATCTTCATGCCTTGCCTCGACTGCCGGAAAATCAGAGACATTGCCATCCTCCCTAGAGGTATATCTGATCACTTGCCCCTGTTGATGGGAGTGGGAGACCCCCCAAACACACTGCGTCCAATCTGGAGACTGAACGCATGGTTCTTCCAAGACAAAAACTTTAAGAAGTTGGTAGGTAAAGAACTCAGACAATACTTTATCACTAATCGGGATTCCGTCTCCTCCCCAGGCACCCTGTGGGAAGCTAGCAAGGCCACCATTCGCGACTTTGCCAAAGGCCAGCTTAAACTCAAGCGGCTTGCACAGGACTCCCGGATAACCCTTTTGGAGGCCCAGGCTGCCCTCCTTGAGAACCAAGCACCGGAACAAAGAACCGACTCACAAGACAGGCTACTTACATTCCTGAGGGACGAGATCAGACAGGCTTCCCTAGAGGCCGCCAGGCCTTAATTTGAGCTGGTGCTTTCCGGTGGTGAGCACCGGCACTTAATTTGTTTCCGGTGCTCGGCACCGGCACCTATTTGTCAACACCACACTTAGGGCAGTCTGCCATAAGGTGGCGCTGCTCATGTAATTTAGAGATGAGCAGTATAACAGTTGTTTAGGAAAACAATATACATTAAAAAATTGCTAATACCTGCATCCCCAGCCATTCCTTTAGCTTTGGGGACCTGGAATAATCTGAACTGTCACATGTACATGCTAGAGAGATGGTTAGTAGTTGTTTTGGCAGCAATGACAAGGGTGATGGGTGGTGCAAGTGGTCAGAGCCCTGGCACTTAATATTTTGTAAGTAGGGCTGTGCTCAGCTCCTCCCTCACATCCTGACAGTGATGGCCCATTCAGGAACACCTAAGCTCCCTATTGTGTGTGGCTGTCTAGGAGGAATACACACCCAACTGTCAGCTACACCCAGTCATGTGACCCACAGACAGGCTGCAGGCACTAAATGGCTAAGTCAGGAAAATGCCAACTTTCCAAAAGTGGCATTTTCACCATAAGTTAGGTTTTATCATTACGAATCCAGTCACCAAACATGAAGGGCTACCTGTTCCCATTTGAAAATTTTAGCTTATTAAATGTAATAAGGGAATTCCAATGTTATCCTATGAGAAAAGTAGGCCTTGCAGTAGTGAAAAACATTTCTTTGCTACCAGGACATGTAAAACTTAAAAGTACATGTCCACCTTGTCAAATACGCTGCACCCTGCACCAAGGCCCCTGGGCTGTCCAGGGCCTACTCTAGGGTTGACTCATATGTGTTACCAAGGAAGGTTTGGGCCTGACAAAAGGTTTATTTTGCCGGGTCTAATGGCAGCCTAAAACTGCTCAAACAGGCTGCAATAGCAGGCCTGAGACATATTTAAAAGGGCTACATAAGTGGGTGACACAATTAGTGCTCAAAAGTGTGGGGGTAGGAGGAGCACTCCCTAATAATGTTTCAAAAAAAGTAATTTAAACAATTTTGACCCTGGTGCTTCACCACTGCTTGTGTTGACAGCACAAGCGGATAAGAAAGAAGAAACTAACAGGAAACAAGTCCTGATTGTGGTGCGCACACTTCACTATGAACCAATGGTTCTAAACGAAATATTCAATTTATACCAAAAAGTTTATGTAAACCAAAAGACAATAAACTCAAAAATCATGGTATACATTACATTTGCTGTATTAAACACGTAGATTAATGAACTTCAATAAACAAATTCGCATTTAGTGCCAGCTTAATAACAATACATGTTATGCATCAAACAAAAATGTCATTTCAAAAATTGTCCACAATGCGTAATTTTCAAAATCCAAGAACATATGAAATTTGCTGTTAATTTCCCATTGATAACAAGACCAGATGGCAAGCCCAATGCATTTCGGGACTTGGTGTTCCCTTCCTCAGGGGCGGGTCTGTAATCAAGTAGAATGTGTACACTGTAAATTGTAATTATCGATACATGGAGAAATGCAGTCCACAACATATACCCGGTGACGATCAAGACAGTGTGCTATTAACGCTTAAAATATGATTATGAAAATGATATAATAAAAATTCATTGTGCAAAGTAACGATAGGTAGTATAGCAAAGAATATGGAACCAATGGTGATAGAATAGGCTGAACAAGAGAAAAGAAAAAGAAAAACCCGACACCATAAAATTAGAAAAATTAGAAAAAAATTAGAAAAAATGCCTATGTTGTCTATTGGTGAATGATAATGATTGAAAGTGAATATCAATGAGAAAGAAGTGAAAAACGCCAAGAATCAGAAATCGTGACACCACAAGAACACGTGGCTCACCTTGAAATGTTGCTCAGAAAACCCTGTAGGTTACGTAAATAATATTCTGTCGAAAAGGGAGACATGGAAAAACAAAGTAAGGAATCTAATGCCATAGCGATCGATGGAAAAAGGGCAAATACGAAGGTGATAGACCCTCACCTATATTCTTAATGATATGCTCCAAAGAAACTTCGGGACATGTAGAATCAGGGTTTCTAATACGGGATCGAACTACGATCGTCAAAAGCACCACAATGTACGCTGTGAAATAAAATGGAATGCCGATTACTGCAAACTGGCCTGCCACAAAAGAACCACGATTAGAATCAAACTAGCCCTACTCTTACCGGTAAACAGCGAACATGGTGTCCTCCAAACGAGTACGCAAGATCTGAATGCGGCGCGGGATAGATACGTGACTTAAATTGACAGAGCGCATAGAAAGCGGACTGGAAATATCGGTGGAAGTGAGTGAGGGGTAACATGGAATATATAATCCGCATCGGAAAACCGAATGGAACGCCAATATGAATGTCAAAAATAATGATAATAATAAGTATAGCGAAAAGCCATTAAAGATAAACAAAATATTAAATGAAACACAAACTGTGTAACGGCAACATGACGGGACATAAAAATAATGTTAATAAGAACTAAAAATAAAAATAAACTAAAACTAAAAACGGACCACTAAACTGGTGCTGAAAAAACGTGATCCCGATAAGTGGAAGAAAAACAGAAGAACAACAATCTACATATCGAAAATAATGATAAATATAGCGAAAATACATACACAATTAGTGCAGCAGACCCACTAGTAGCATTTAATTTACAGGCCCTGGGCACATGTAGCACCACTTTACTAGTAAACAAAATATGCCAATTTAGTGTAAGTCAATTCTACCATGATTTAAGGAGAGAGCACCAACACTTTAGCACTGGTTAGCCTTGCTAAGGTGTGCAGAGTCCTAAGGCCAACAAAAACAAATTTGGTAAAAATAGGGGGAGTGAAGGGAAAATGTTTGGGTATGACCCTGCAGAAATGGCCAGGTTCAACACACCCTGTCGATGGCAATAAGTTTTGAAAAAGGTCTGTTTCTGCTACTGTACCACCTTCTTGGCCACTGTGTAGCCTCAGCATATAAACTTCCCCTGAGCCCAGTCAAGGAGCATAGGTTCGCTAGAAAATCACAGCTCTGAGGGATACCATTTGTTCTTGCTGCCATTAATATCATTAATTGTCAGTTGATAGGACCTTATTTGTGGGTAATTATCATCCGCCATTACCATTCAACCATAATTAGCACCCTTCCAGGTGGAAATATATGTGGAACTGATATGTTCCTGATATTTTCCTGACCTCTGGTTGCATCGCATTATCACTAATGATTACATTTCCGGTGTTCATTAACCGCTGATATCAAAAATGCCACTGGTGGAACATCTCTTCTTGCACTTTTTAGCTGCAAAAAATCTAGCGGTATCCCAGCAGAAGGTTTTGATTTGCATGTTGTATTTCTGTCTTTCGAAATTGGACAGATCTTAAGGGGTCATTATGATAGCGGGCGGATCGCCACCGCCCGTATGGCGGTGGCGATCCGCCCGCTATTTCCCACCACCCGCCTCACATTTCCCCACCGCCATATTAGTATGGCGGTGGGGACCCAGGCGGATGGCAAGACCGTCTGCCGGTTTTCCGCCGGTCGACCAGTCGACCGGGCGGAAAAGGGGCTGGATATGGTGGCGGTGTCTGCTAGACACCGCCATCCATATTATCATGGGCAGCGGTGCAGGGCTTTCCATGGCGGAGACCCCACCATGGAAAACCAGGTGGAGTTTACTTTCGGGGGCCCGTTGCGGGCCCCCAGGGTGTTTGGGGGGTGGGGGGTGCACATGGGGGGTACCTATGGTACCCCGCTGCATTGGCATGGACATGGTGGCAGGCACCTCGCGGTGCCTGTCACCTTGTGCATGACAATGCACACAGTGCATTCCCAGCATTGTGGCGGGCGGTGCTGTGAGCACCGCCCGCCACAATGCTGGGAATGGAGGATGCCACCGCCACGGTGGCGGTGGCATCCTAATCGCCGGTGCGGGACCGCCGCACCCTTGGCGGATGGTCCCGCATTCCGTTACGGTGGCGGGCGGACCTTGTCCGCCCGCCATCATAATGACCCCCTAAGTGCTTCCTGGTTTGCGCTATTAACCACCTGCATATCAATTAACCCTTTGAATCTCCATGAAGAGTGACATTAGCTAGTTTTGGGATGTGATCCCATTGAAATTACCACAGATCACACCATTTTTTGCACGGTGGAGTACATTTTCATGGCGCGTTAACCCAATGAAGTCTATGGGAGGAATGTTGTTCGTCTGGAGGGTGAAGATGAGTTCAAGAAGTGTGACATCATTCCAAAAGAGGGCTAGAGATGTGCACTTGGTGGAACGAGACTGCCCTTTTGAGAAAGAGGCACTTAACTTATAAAACTCCAAGGGCCAGATGTACGACCAGTGCAAATTGCGACTCGCAATTTGCAATGTAAAACATTGTCAGAGACACTGATTGCGATTCCCAATGGGGTCGCAAAATGCGAGGCTCATGAATATTAATGAGGCACTCGCAATTTGCGACCCCATTGGGAAGGGCTGGCCCTTCCAGGGATGGTGGCCTGCTGGGCTCAGCAGACCTCCATGTCTGGGACTGCTTTTCAATAAAGCAGTTTTTTTTTTAAATGCAGCCCGTTTTCCTTAAATTGCTTGCCTTTAAAAAATATTTTTAGAGCCAGTCACAAAGGGGGAGGGGCCTTTCCCATTTGCGACTCCATTACCACCCTCTTGAAGAGAGCGGTAAATTGCGAGTGTTTTGCGACCGCAACTGCGGTTGCAAAACCTTCTCACATGGCTTGTGAGTCGCTATTAGGAAGGGGAACGCCCCTTCCTAATAGCGAGTCGCAAAACACTATTTTGCAAGTCGCAATTTTTTGCGAGTCGCAATTTTTTGCAAGTCGCAAAATAGTGTTAGTACATGGCCATGTAGGTTTTTTCATGCGCAAACGGGTCGCAAACCCGTTTGCGCATGCAAAAACTGGTCGTACATCTGGCCCAAAGATTTGAAGATCATATCATAAGGCACAATAGCTCAGCATGTAGGAAGTCTTTGAGCTAGGCTTCCTTATTTTTAGGTCTCATCCTGAATCCAGCGCTTGCGCTGGGTCTGGGTGAGACATTTTGTAAGTGGGCTTTTGAAAATGCGACCACTTTTTTTTGTCCTGGCCTAGAGCATGCGAGTACGCGCACAGTAACGCGCTTCATCGCATGCTCCAGGCCATCTGGCTTTCCTTTCCAACCCTCCTCCCCCTCCCCCACCACAGAGCGCGTCTAGCAGCCGCGCAGCCGTGTCGCTTTCACGGCCGTGCGTCACTTGCTCTCCCGCTCCTCCCCCTCCCCCACCACAGCGCGCGGCCAATGCTTGTTTACACTGTTACTACACTTATATCTGGAAACCAACGTCCCCTTAAATTTTAAACCAGCATGAAAAGAAACAACAGATGTCAATATTTAAAGGGGTGAATTATGTGACAGTAATTTACATTGGGAATAAACAAACATAGTAAACAAACAATAGGAGGAGTACAACCAGGAGACACATCAAAGTCTCCAAGCATAGGATAAAGGGCACAAGAGAGGAAATGTCCTTTCTTAAGAAGACCCTCACTCACCA
This sequence comes from Calotriton arnoldi, assembly GCA_963921515.1. Taxonomy (NCBI): domain Eukaryota; kingdom Metazoa; phylum Chordata; class Amphibia; order Caudata; family Salamandridae; genus Calotriton; species Calotriton arnoldi. The sequence continues at coordinate 18,592 of CAWUFW010011560.1, forward strand.
ACCAGGTTGGTGAGTGAGGGGTCTTCTTAAGAAAGGACATTTCTCTCTTGTGCCCTTTATCCCAATACTTTGGAGACTTTGATGTGTCTCCTGGTTGTACTCCTCCTATTGTTTGTTTACTTAATTTAAAGGGGATCAGGAGTATTCCCCTCCACTTTTGTGGCAATCCCTTTCTCTCTCTCGTGTTTTTGTAATAAACAAACATACCCAAATGTAACACGCTTGCGTGATTATACCGCGTGCATGGTAAATTGCAACTACTTTTCTCACATATAGTTAATGGGGCACAAAGAAAGCATAGGTTCTGATTTTCTGGTGACCTTTCCAAACTCGTCGTATTGTCTAGATGTAAAGTTTGACACATTGTTTACGTTCTTATAGTAAAGACAAGAGAACGGCTATATTTTCTTTGTGTTGGCCATAATGAGGTCATAGATGGGAGGTGGGGGCCGCATTGCAGGAAAGATTAAAGCCCGGGGCAATAAAAGAAAGGAAAAACTCGCGAACTGGGTGCCTCCGCCAGCAATGGCTCTCGGGGACAGGATTAATCACCGAAGTAACCATTAAAACTTCAAGAAGATTGCTTGTAAACCTTCAAGCGGGGGCCATAAAGCATATTTCTTGCCATGTAGCATCCCATATGGTGAGGCTCAGCGGTTTCCCAAAACTAAGGGGCACTTTGGCATTCACTCCACCCCCCCCCCCCCCCACCACCCTCAAATCTTCCTTCTCGAATTTAATTCTGGGGCAGGGCACCAGAGAAAGCAATAAATTAATTCATATTGTTATACCACCTTTAATTCATATTGTTATACCACCTCGAGTTAAAAATGCTGTCCGTGGAAGGGTGTGAGACAGAGAGATCACACAGTGGACGCTGTTGCATGGACGGTTTTCTTAGGCCGAATAAACATTTCGATTTATCCCAGCGTGGGCCATCAACATATTTGCATCACGTTACTTGGCTTTACCCATAATGCAATGCGAAGCATTAACACCCATGATGAGCGGATTTTCAATGACACTGGAAGTTCCAAAGTGCCATTTTGCATCCCTCCCTCCTCCCCGCGGAGAGAGCCGACTGTGCTTGGAATCTGATTCTTGTGCCTCTTGGAGGGAGGATTTCATTTTTTACAAACAAAGGAAGAGGGTGGGGTGTCTCCCCGCTTTCATGTTGAAATATTTAACTTGCAGCAGGGTTGATTAGTCTTCTCGTAGCCTTGGTTGTATTGTCAGAAATCATTGGTGGAGAAGTAAACAAGCACAGTGGAGCGAACAAACATTGGCAAAACCAATAGATCTGGCTTCTCACATGCAAAAATAAGCAGACAGCATTTGTGCATGCCTGAGTTGCCTTATTAAAGTCAGACCTTTTCGCTTTGCTTGTGTTTGGTTCTTACTCATTACAAGTCAAGAATTCATAGGAGGCGGAATGACACACCAAACAGCCAATTTTTTTTTGTACTTACAAGGTCCCAAAGGCGAGACCTATTGGCTATGCCAATGCTTGTTTTCCTTTCAGTTGATCCACCTATCATAGTAGCTCCCTCCATTTCCAGCATGTTTCTCTACCACGTAGTATATGTACTGCTGCCTCTGCTTTGGAGGTATTTTCTACTATTGGCGAATGGCATCTCTGAGGTTGAATTGATTGCTTCTATTAATCGGCTGAATAAACAGGTACGAGAAAAGTCAATATGTTGTTTTGTATTAAAACTGAGATAATAAACCATTGAATTAGTGTGTGTTCTCGCTTTTAAAAAAGTTGCATAATATTTAGTTTTACTACTGATCGTTGTAAAAAAAATATCTAAGCTTTGAATGCCAGCAAAAACAACTCAGACCGAATGACTGAGTTCATTGCTCTGGATCTAAAAAGGCATCTGGCAGAGTTGTGTGTGTTTCAGTCCAGGTGTTTTCCATTTGCCTGGTTCATGTGAGGTTCTTTTAGAGGATGTGAGCCTTGTAAATCTTGTGTGAAATACCGTCCTGGAGTCTGTAGATTAAGAGATTTTGGGGTGCAATTAACTATTTTTCAGCCTTCAAAATGCACGCAGGTTGAATGAAAGGTTTGGAACCTTTCAAACATTGCTTTTTAGCGGGAAAAAAAGAGAAGGCCAACATAATCGGATGGATCTCTTCACAAGGAAGGAGTCGCCTTGCTTTGAAAGTATACACGGTGCATAATTTCTGAGTTCAATAATTCACGGATGCTTATCTCTCTGCGCTGGCAGATCTGTGAGAAAAGTCTTCATTGGGAAATGTAAGAGATTCCTGGATGCACTCCCTCTTCCCTTCCTAAATTCCCCTTTATTTCCTTTCTGCAACATAATTGTCTTGTAAGGCATCCAATTTCTTTGCGGTCATTTTGTGATATCCTGCAATCTAGTCTTGCCGTTTACTGGAATGTATCCATTGCTAAGAGAAAGTATCCTCCAGTGGACGTTTGTCAGTTGTTTACAAGTGGCTTATGGTAACCAGTGCTAACCACACTTGTCCTATATTACCTTATATGCAGTATGCTACTTTGTGTTAACTATATATGTCTTATGCCATCCTTTGCTTATTGCACGTGCCATGTGTTGCTAATGTTACAGGAAACTCCATGTTAACCTGTGCTAATTACATTTGTCTTATGTTACCTTACAAGCGGTCAGGGTCGGACTGGCCGTAGCGGGCCCCCGGCGTATCCCCGGTGGGCCGCCTGGGTTGGGGACGGTTTTGGGCCCCTGGGGGGGCGTTTTTGTTACCGGGGGCCGGCAATATCGGCCCCCTGTAACAAAATTGGCCGAAACCGGCCCTGGCAAACAGCTCGGCCGCCCCCCCTGGGGGGCAGGGGGGGTGCGGCCGAGCAGTTTGCCAGGGCCGATTTCAGTTCCCAGTCCCGCCCTGCAAGCGGTATGCTACCGTGTGTTAACTATACCTGTCTACTTTCATCCTTTGCTAAGTACACATGTCATGTGTTAACTAATGATACCAGGTCACTCCATGTTACCCTGTGCTGACTACATGTGTCTTATGTTACCTTACAGGCGGTATGTTACTGAACATGCCTCATGTCATCCTTTGCTTATTGCACGTGCTAAGTGTGACTAATGTTACCAGGTCAAGACCAGACTGGCCGTTGCGGGCATCGGGCGTTTCCCCCAGAGGCTGGAAGGGTGGTGGTCCAATTCTGCTAGTGGTGGTCGTTTTGTAGCAGTACAGCAGTTTTAAAAGTACTGCAAAGTCCCTTGAATGACCAGTTTCCGGGCAACAATAAAAGTGTCAAGAAATCTCTGGTGTGTAATATACCTGCTGGAGAGAGATGGAAGTTTGTCTAGTGGCAGTTTTGTGCATAGCTAGTGTGTTACTGCTTTTGTAACAGAGATTCTTTTGTTACTGTGCAGTTAATAAATTGCAATCATAGTCTAGCACAGTGATCTGTAATTTAAAATTTTAAATACGTGTAAAGTGGACTAAATGTCAATGCCTCAAGACATGATAGAGAACTGCATTACTTTAAAGGTAGACACAAGGGGGCAGATTTACAAGCCCCTTGCGCCACTTTTGCGTCACTTTTCCCATGTTAAAAGTGACGCAAAAGTGGCGTAAGGGGCTTGTAAATCTGCCCCAAGATATTAGGCATCCCTAAAAATATGAACAAGTGGGCAACCTGGAAGAGTTTCTAAAGAAACGAGATTTTTTTTTATTGAAACTCGTGTGCTGAGAGAAAGGTTTCCAGAGATAGGGAGCACTCAATTTTTGTTCTGAAAACTGAAAGGCTCACGCAATTAAACATCATAGGTCAAAATGATAAGTGAATTTTACTACGACAATTTAAGTCTTGTAAATGCCCACTTTTAATACTGTGGGGCAGATTTACAAGCCCCTTGCGCCTTCTTGCGCCGCCATTGCGTCACTTTTTTTGACACAATGGCGGCGCAAAAAAAACGGCCTATTTACAACGTGACGCATCGAGGAAGATGCGTCACTTTGTAAAGCCCTGCATCACATTATACCTGCGTCAGGTATAATGTATGCAAGGTGGGCGTTCCCACGCAGGAAGGCCTCGTAAAAGTGACGCAGTGAAATCTACAAGATTTCACAGCGCCACTTTTAGGACGCCACTGCGTCAAAACCTTACGCCTGCTTGAAGCAGGCGTAAGTAGTGACGCAATGTAGTGGGAATAGGCCTCAACACGCATTGCTGGAGTTGCGTCGTGCTTTCGACACGACTCCAGCAATGCGTGACTTTTCCGCCAACAGATGCGTCAGAATTTCTGACGCATCTGTCAATCCTTGCGCCATAGTGCGCCTTATTGTAAATACGGCGCATCTATGGTGGCGCAAGGGTTTCTGAGGGTGGCGCAGGGAAAGTGACGCATCTATACAGATGCGTCACTTTCTTGTAAATCTGCCCCTAACAGTTTAACTTTGGCCTTATCAAAGAAACCAACAACTATCTGGCAGAGTTGTGGTCATATGTTGTCACCTTTGCGGGCTGACAACATTTCGATTACAATATGCTGAATAACAAGTGGCTTATTTGGCATTCCCGCCAGCAACTATATTTATAAAACACATGTTCACCCCTAGGGACCTCTTGGCACTAGTTAAGAGGTGTTTATTGTTACCCAACTAAATGACACTCAATTTATCGGCCTCGGAAGGAAGAAAGTTTGAGTGGACTGCCTATAATTTGAACCTGTAAACTCGAAGACATGAGGTCAAACACAAGCTTCTGAAGTGGGTGTTTTAGTCCACTGATTCCCCCAGACCTAGTTGAGCTAAAGCCTAAAGTAGAGAATTGTCGTTGTGATTAACCACTGAAGTACCATTATAGGTTACCTTGAGACAGAAGATCGTCCATGCATCCTTGGAATCTTAGAAGGAGGAAAACAAGGGATACAAATGTGTTTATGTAAATCTCTCAAATAGGGTCGTTATTATTCATTAAACCTTCAGTCTATACATTTGATTGCTTTGATTGATTGATTGCCTGGAAATTAGTGGTGCTTCATTACCCCAGTGGAGCAACCACCCCAAACTGCATGTCCTGAATCTGGAGGTAAAAGGCAGATGAAGATAACTAAAACGTAGAATTCTTGAAGGATAATCAGGTGAAAAAATTATGACATAGAATGACACACAGGTTACTCATAGAGAGATTTGAGACACTCACATAGAATTCTGTACAAGCTGCACTTAACAATTGGCAGTCAGTGCAACGTAACTAAACAGAAGCAGATGTGAGAGCATTTATTAAGACCCAAAACCACACAGGCCACTGAATTCCGGACCAGTTACAGTAGATGAATCAAATAACAGTGAAGGGCCTCAAGCAGGGAGTTACAGTAATTTAGTCTTAAAGTTATGTAAGCAGTCACCAGAAACTTCCTATCAGTTAGGAAAATAAGGCAGGATTTTTCAATAATATTTAACCAACCTTGTGAAGTCCATAATGAAGTCACTGAAGACCATGACATCTGTCTTATCCATATTCGGAACCAGGGTCTTTTCACTCATCCAGTTTGCAACTTCACTGAGATGTATTAGATTGTTTATACAATAACCCCCACACCCCCATCCAATTGAAGGATGGTTGGGTGTCATCCACATATGCACAAAAACCTACGCCCAAAAGAGTCAACCAGAACTGCCAAAGGAGAGACATAGAGGTTGAATAAAGTGGGGCTTAAAGTGGAGCCCTGAAGAACTGCCATTGTGATGTATTTAAAAGAGGAGAAAAATATGGCAAGAGATACCGCCTACATGCTAGTGGTCAAAAGAGAAGAAAACAGGTTTAGGACCATCCCTATGACAACAATGTCCCATAGCTATTTTAACGAGATGTCTTGGGACACAGTGTCAAAGGCAGTTGATGAATCAAACAGAGTAAGAGCTGCAGCACCTCCTGCAACCAATATCTTGGAAATGTCATTAGTTGCCTTTACGAGGACAGTTTCAATCCTCACATTCTTGTGGAAACCAGATATGAGAAGGTGAAAAAAAGAAATGATCTCTCAAATAAGATGAAAATTGAGTGTTTACAGCAAACTCAATGACTTTGGCAATCATAGGGAGAAACCTAACAAGGTGGATAGTCTGATCTTCTCTGCACAGAAACTACAGAGGGGCTAATTACAAGTCTGGCAAACCTAAGACTGCCAGACTCATGGTGGTCCATCAAAAGTCGTTGCGACAGAGGACCACTGGCTGCACCAGGGAACAGTCGTTCCCTGGCAGTGGCGGAGCTGTGCCACAATGTAAAGTGCTGAGCGGGACTGGCGCAGTCCTGCTCAGCATATTACAAGTTCCACCACCGCCAGCAATTTCATGGTGGGAGCCCTGCCATAAAATGGCTGGCGGTGGAGGAACTCCGCCATGGGGATACATTCAGGGGGGCACAACATGTGCCCCCTTGTCTGTATTCCCCCAGATTCTCAGCACGGCATGGAAGTCACCGTCCATGCTGTGCGTGAACTTTTTTCCCGTTTCCATTGCGGTGCCTGTTTTCTAGGCATCACCATGGGAAAGGCAAAGGATCGCCCGCCTTACATGAGTTCAACTTGTAATAAGGCGGTCGGTCCCTGTGCAGCTTTGACACATCTGTGTCAGCGGAGAGCCGGCGCAACTGTGCCAAAGTCATAATCAGGCCCAGACTCTCTTAGTAATAAAGGCCACGGTTTCTTCAACGCTATACATTTCTGGATCACTGGCAGGTGACCTGCCAAAATTATATACACTTTTACGATTTTAACAGCATAGATATCAATTATTCTTTACACAACACATTCACTAGATTTGACACTAAATGATAACATATACCTTACACACGTTGGTGAAAAACATCACTGAAACAGAGAAACCATTGAATTATTAGCACCATAAAAGCGTGCTTGCTTAGCTAGAAATAGTAGGATTAATCAAATAATAATAATAACTGTAGGAAGGTGGAATCTGACTACATGGTTGCCCCCACTTTTTTTCTGGTGTTTTGATGGTTTTTGACTTAGTTTGGCTGGGAACCTGCTATTCAGGTCCCCAGCCTATCTGCTTTCTCTTATAAATGGATTCCCTGTACCTTAAGTACACTTCAGATTGGATTCTGGGGTGCCCTTATAAGTCCCTAGTATATGGTATACTATGTACCCAGGGCATAGGTACCCCAGAGGCCTACCAGGGGCTGAAGCATGTATTGTGCCACCCCTGGAAGGCCATCCAAAACGACACCACAGGACTGCTACTGCAGCCTGAGTGAGGTGGTGCATGCACCCCTTACAGAGATATAGGTTCTCTATATCTCACCTAACACTGCACATAGAAACCTATCAGTCACCCCTATGGCAGGCCTTATCAATCCTGAAGGCAGGGTGCTTGGTTATATGTGAGAGGGTGCCCATGCATGAGCAGAGCCCCTCTGCAGCTCTCGGAATCTCCTATCCGGGGTTGTCTGTGGTGCAGCCTGACCATATACTCTTAAGTGCATTATATCTAAACGGTAAATGCTAACTTTGGGATGGCTGCACGGAAACATGTCGTGTTTGGGGTCAAACACCTTGGAATCATACCCCCACACCAGTTCCTGGTGTGGGAGTATGATCACACCCTTCTAGAGGGAGAGACATGACAGCACCGGTATACCCGGTACCAACTAAACAGAGCCTGGCATCACAAAATGGATGCTGCAGCTACAGACATGAGTCTGGCCTCCTGCTGCTGACCGAAACTCCGGCAGGAGAGGCCTGGACAATAGGTTTCCTGTCTCAGGGAGGTGTTACCACCTCCCAGACAGGCCTTAGTGGATTGGGGCTGGGTGGTGCACTCTCTGAGTGCTTTGAAGTCCTGAACTGGGGGCACATTTGGTGTCCTCGTGCATACCCCAGTTCAAACCTGTTGCAGGGGCTGCCAGCCCCCGCTCTGGCGTGAAACTGGACAAAGGAGAGGGGTGTAGCCACCCCTCTTTCCAAATCCTCCCATAGGTGGGTCCCCAGAGTTAGTCCAACCCCTTTTCTTAGTATAAGTAAGGGAACCCTGGCAACAGGACTTTAGATATCCCTGGACGAAACTCTGAAGCTGAATCCTGGACCTTCGACGCTCTACATCAAGATTAGAGGACTGAAGAATCTCCCTTGGGGTCAAGGAGTGACTCCCCTGCTTGGCAGGCACCAATGAAGCATCTGTCCGGTCTGCATCACTGAAGCTCCCGCCAGATGCCGAAGTCTTTGCATCACCAGCGGTAGATTTCCAGACTTCCCCAAGGCTGCCCTGAGTCCTCAGCAAAGCTGAGGCCCGTAGCTGTCGTGGGTAACGTGGAACCATGACCCCTGGAGACCAAGCACATTTGCAAGTGCATCAACTTCCTGACATCTTTTGAAGCTTTGCTTTGGGTTCCAAGTAGCCCTAGCCCCGAGCACCAAATGCAGTGAAGATCACTGGCCTACACTCCACGAGTGTCCCGTGGGCCAGCTCCAAGTGTGACCGCTTGAGGCTCCTTTGCGATCTCTAGTCCATTGGCTAGTGGGTCCCCACGAAGGCAACTCTTCAATTGCTTGGGCTTTTCTGGTTGCTCCAGACGTGCCCTGAATTACCTTTGCTGCGTGAGTCCCTCAGACCTTGCTGGTCTGCAGCGCAGAACTTTTCTTCGCTTCCCTGTGACTTGCCGTTGCCAAGGCTTGTTGGGCCCAATCCGGTCGCCGACACCGCAGCACTCGACAAACTTTGTGGGACAGCTCGAATCCAGCTCCTGGTCATCGTCAACGCCTCCTGGACCTCGTGGCTGAAGAGTCAAGGCGCCCGTCAACTCACCTGAAGCACCCAACATCTGAGGGCATTCGACTATCGTGCCCCTGGTCACTGGCTAGTGACCCAGACTCTGTCCCCTCTGCTTTCAGGTCTTCCTCTTCCTCGATCCAGGCTTGGATCGCTCCGGACACTCTTCTTCTCCACGGCAGCAGCCCTTTTCCAGCGGTCGCCATTGAAAACGACGACGATTCCCGACACCTTTTAACACGTGTGCACCCGGCTTCCCTGGGTGAGGTAACTCGAGTATTTCGGTACTCACGTGGGTGTGGGCCCTAGAAACTCTTAATTTTAAGGGGTTAACTGGAAGTCCTCTCCGAAGTGTCCTTTTGCTTTAAAAATCTAACCGTGACTTTCCCCATAGAAGTTAACGGCGGCTCGCGGCTGTGTTCTCACACTGCACGCGTCCCCCGTGGGTCCCCTGTGTCACTACCTTGGGTGGTTCCTTGGGGTCCAAGCACTTCTATAGGCTCTAGGCCTTGTGTCTAGTTCAGTCATGGTTCTTATACCACTATTTTAGTATATGGTTTGGTACGCCCCTAGGGCTCAAACGTGTATTGTGCTAAATACTGCTGATATTTGACTTGTAACTTATGTACTTCGAACTCTAGCCTCATAAAGAGACTAGGGGGGTGTGTTTAAGACTAAATACATATATTTTATATATACACCTGGTGTGGTCCTCTTTCATTTGGTCACTCAAGAGATTATAGACTGGTAAAACAATCTGCTTTACATTCCTCTAAGACTTAGCCTGAAGGCTGCTCTCCATAGCTACCACTAGGATAGCTTTCTATAAAGTTTGTCTTTAACCTATCATACATAAGGGGTTGTTTGGACTGGTGCAAGGTGCCCACTAGAACTAGTGGACAGCATATGCCAGGCCAACTTCTCACATTGGTGTGCAGCGTGTGGGATTCCTGCTTGCTATTGTTTTACCAGATAATCTCAAGTGTGTGACTAACTGAAAACCACTAAAGGTACCTAAGGTACATATAAATTCAAGCTTAGAAATACAGTAAGTTCTACTGAACTTAGAGTTGTGTGTCAAGGGCTTAGCACACCCTTTATACAACTCAAGAGAGTTTAGTAGGCCACACTAGAGTAGGTAGGGCATACACCACACCTCACTAGTAATGTCTTCACTGACAGGAACCAGTGGGCTCCTGCCATCCAAATATGACAACCTCCCATTTTTGGAATTGAGAGAGTTGTGCAAGATTAGGAAGCTGAAGACAGGCAAAAGTGCCAACACCCAACGTCTCATGGAGATGCTTCTGCTGGATGATCTCAGAAGACCCCTAGGGTCTGCAAGGGTAGGCAGAGAGGGTGGGGCAGAAGATGAGGGAGGGGCCAAGGGTGAAAATACCCAGGACCTGACCTCTGAAACTGGCCAGGAAGATGAAAATGATCTTGCCCTGGACAATCCAGCTCCTTCTGCAGATGAGGAGGAGGATCAGAATGACCTCCCCTTTGTCCCACCAGGAAGAGTTGTGAGTGTGCCTAGAAGGTCCAGATCTCTTTCTCAGGAGTCTAACCATTCTGACACCTCAGTAGGGACCTCTGTTTCTTCTCATAGGAGGGAGACCTCTAATGAGAGAAAAAAGAGACTGCTCCCGTATGAAGAAGCTCAGCTTAGGATCAGAAGAGAGCAGCTGGCTATAGACAGGGAGTCCCTAGAGCTTCATAGACAAAGAAGAAAGTTGGGACTAGAGTCCCATGGTGGCAGCAACTTCCCTAGTGGTAGGGAAAGGTCTTATGACCATAGAAACCTGAGCAAGATTGTCCCTCCCTACCAGAGTGGGGATAACATCCACAAATGGATAACTGCACTGGAAAGGGCCTGTAAAGTTCAGAGGGTCCCCCAGGAGTAGTGGGCAGCAATCTTGTGGCTCTCCTTTGCAGACAAAGGTAGAGACAAGCTCCTCACTGTAAGAGAAGAGGATGCTGACAATTACAAAGTCTTGAAGAGTGCTCTGATAGATGGGTTTGGCCTAACTACTTAACAGTATAGGTTGAAGTTCAGAGACACCCAAAAGGCTCAGACTCAAGACTGGGTTGACTTTGTAGATTGTGCTACTAAGGCTCTGGAAGGTTGGATACATGGCAACAAGATGCATGACTTTTTAGGATTGTACAATTTGATTATGAGGGAGCAGATCCTTAATAATTGTCAAAACCAGCTTTTACACCAGTACCTGGTGGACTCTGATCTGACCTCTCCCCAAGAATTGGGAAAGAAGGCAGACAAATGGGTCAGAACCAGAGTAAAGACTAAGAATCAGGGTGGTGACCAGAAGAAAGATTCTACCAAGTCCCAAGAGAAAGGTGGGGATAAATCTAAGGATAAATCCACTACAGAGCCCCAAAAGTCCTTTTCTGGGGGTGGGTCCCAAACTCCTTCCTCTCCTGAAAAGAAACCATATTGCCATGTCTGTAAAAAGCCTGGACACTGGAAAACTGATCTCAGTTGCCCCAGGATTGGCAATAAAGAAAATGTTCCTCCAACAAATACTACCACCTCTCCTGGTACTACCAGTAGTAATCCTCCAGTTGGGAGTAGTGCACCCAAAAAGTTAGGTGCTTTTGCAAGGGGAACAGAGGTGGGCCCTAGTTTAGACAGGACCCCCTCAACAGACTCCTCTGATGGTGGTATAGGATTTGCCACCTTTACCATGGGTCCCAATGCATTGGGCAGGTACAGACTGGAGCCATTGATTAATGGTCAGAAAGCTGTGGCATTCAGGGACACAGGGGCTAGTGTCACCATGGTGGCAGGGAAACTAGTCCCCCCTCACCAGCTTTTGCCTGAGTTTAAATACCAGGTGACCAACATTGATGGTGTCAGAACAGATCACCCCATGGCCATAGTCAATCTCAGCTGGGAAGGGGTCACAGGCCCAAAAAGAGTAGCAGTGTCCCCCAACTTGCCTGTAGATTGCCTGATGGGCAATGATCTGGAACTTTCAGCCTGGGCTGAAGTTGAACACCAAGCCCATCTGAGAATGCTGGGCGTCCCTGAAAGAGTTAGTGGGGCAGTGATGGCCACAGCCCAAGCCCAGGGAAATTTTGGAGAGATGGAGCCTGGAAGAATGGCCCACTCCCCCCCAAAAGAGAGCACAAGGGTTGAAGAAAAGTCTTCCTCCCCCCAAACAGTAGGAAAGGGTCAGCCTCCTCAGGGAACTGATCCTACCCCTAGTGAAGGAACTGCCCCAGGGGTAGTCAGGCATGGCCTGGCCACACCCCTGATGGCAGAGGACCCTTCCAAGGTGGTACCCAGTCTGGAGCAGGTAACCTGCCCCTCTCTACCCAGCCTCAGTCAGCCCAGGGCTGCAGAGGTCAGGAAGGTCAGTGGACCCCACAGGGCCCCCTGTCCAGAGGAACCCCCCCATCAGCAGATTAGGGGACCCAGTCTAGTAGCCCTAGCCAGGTGAAAATTCCTCAACACACTGAGGGATCCCCCATACCTTTGTGTAGGGACCTCCCCCAGAAGGACTCTGTTAGGCAAGGGCAAACCTGGGACCAAAAGGTTCCAAACCTGCCATGTCCCTCCAGTGTTCCACCCAAAGGGACCCAACCCCCAGCTGTAGGCAGCCAAAGGTTGACCCTTAGAGCAAAGTGCAACTCAGTCATGGAAAGACAGGCATACATGGTGACCAGTGATCTGAGGAAGCTGAGACCAACTTTCATAGGGTCTCACTTCCCTACTCAGACACCTCATCAGCCTTTTACTTTACCAAAGCACACCACTGGTAGTAATTCCCCATTGTGGAGACCCTCTCATACCCTTAGGGTGAGGGATGGCTTAGTGGACCATAAGACAGAGGGTAACCATGCTAGTGCAGGTACTTCCTTATATGGCCACTTAGTCAATAAAGGCTCAACTGGCCAAGATTAGCCTTATCTCCTTTCATTTGGGGGGGGTTATGTAGGAAGGTGGAATCTGACCACATGGTTGCCCCCACTTTTTTTCTGGTGTTTTGATGGTTTTTGACTTAGTTTGGCTGGGAACCTGCTATTCAGGTCCCCAGCCTATCTGCTTTCTCTTATAAATGGATTCCCTGTACCTTAAGTACACTTCATATTGGATTCTGGGGTGCCCTTATAAGTCCCTAGTATATGGTATACTATGTACCCAGGGCATAGGTACCCCAGAGGCCTACCAGGGGCTGAAGCATGTATTGTGCCACCCCTGGAAGGCCATCCAAAATGACACCACAGGACTGCTACTGCAGCCTGAGTGAGGTGGTGCATGCACCCCTTACAGAGATATAGGTTCACTATATCTCACCTAACACTGCACATAGAAACCTATCAGTCACCCCTATGGCAGGCCTTATCAATCCTGAAGGCAGGGTGCTTGGTTATATGTGAGAGGGTGCCCATGCATGAGCAGAGCCCCTCTGCAGCTCTCGGAATCTCCTATCCGGGGTTGTCTGTGGTGCAGCCTGACCATATACTCTTAAGTGCATTATATCTAAACGGTAAATGCTAACTTTGGGATGGCTGCACAGAAACATGTCGTGTTTGGTGTCAAATACCTTGGAATCATACCCCCACACCAGTTCTTGGTGTGGGAGTATGATCCCACCCTTCTAGAGGGAGAGACATGACAGCACCGGTATACCCGGTACCAACTAAACAGAGCCTAGCATCACAAAATGGATGCTGCAGCCACAGACACGAGTCTGGCCTCCTGCTGCTGACCGAAACTCCAGCAGGGGAGGCCTGGACAATAGGTTTCCTGTCTCAGGGAGGTGTTACCACCTCCCAGACAGGCCTTAGTGGATTGGGGCTGGGTGGTGCACTCTCTGAGTGCTTTGAAGTCCTGCACTGGGGGCACATTTGGTGTCCTCGTGCATACCCCAGTTCAAACCGGTTGCAGGGGCTGCCAGCCCCTGCTCTGGCGTGAAACTGGACAAAGGAGAGGGGTGTAGCCACCCCTCTTTCCAAACCCTCCCATAGGTGGGTCCCCAGAGTTAGTCCAACCCCTTTTCTTAGTATAAGTAAGGGAACCCTGGCAACAGGACTTTAGATATCCCTGGACGAAACTCTGAAGCTGAATCCTGGACCTTCGACGCTCTACATCAAGATTAGAGGACTGAAGAATCTCCCTTGGGGTCAAGGAGTGACCCCTGTTTGGCAGGCACCAACGAAGCATCTGTCCGGTCTGCATCGCTGAAGCTCCCGCCGGACGCCGAAGTCTTTGCATCACCAGAGGTGGATTTCCAGACTTCCCCGAAGCTGCCCTGAGTCCCAAGCAAAGCTGAGGCCCGTAGCTGTCATGGGTAACGTGGAACCGTGACCGCTGGACACCGAGCACATATGCAAGTGCATCAACTTTGTGACATTTTTTGAAGCTGTGCTTTGGGTTCCAAGTAGCCCTAGCCCCGAGCACCAACTGCAGTGAAGATCACTGGCCTACATTCCACGAGTGTCCCGTGGGCCAGCTCCAAGGGCGACCACTTGAGGCTCCTTTGCGATCTCTAGTCCATTGGCTAGTGGGTCCCCACGAAGGAAACTCTTCAATTGCTTGGACTTTTCTGGTTGCTCCAGATGTGCCCTGACTTACCCTTGCTGGGTGAGTCCTCAGACCTTGCTGGTCTGCACCGCAGCCTTTTCTTTACTTCCCCATGACTTGCCGTTGCCAAGGCTTGTTGGGCCCAATCCGGTCGCCGACACCGCAGCACTCGACAGACTTTGTGGGCCAGCTCGAATCCAGCTCCTGGTTGTCGTCGACACCTCCTGGACCTCGTGGCTGAAGAGTCAAGGCGCCCGTCAACTCACCTGAAGCACCCGACATCTGAGGGCATTCGACTATCGTGCCCCTGCTCACTGGCTAGTGACCCAGACTCTGTCCCCTCTGCTTTCAGGTCTTCCTCTTCCTCGATCCAGGCTTGGATCGCTCCGGACACTCTTCTTCTCCACAGCAGCTGCCCTTTTCCAGCGGTCGCCATTGAAAACGACGACGATTCCCGACACCTTTTAACACGTATGCACCCGGCTTCCCTGGGTGAGGTAACTCGAGTATTTCGGTACTCACGTGGGTGTGGGCCCTAGAAACTCTTAAGTTTTAAGGGGTTAACTGGAAGTCCTCTCCAAAGTGTCCTTTTGCTTTAAAAATCTAACCGCGACTTTCCCCATAGAAGTGAACGGCGGCTCGCGGCTGGGTTCTCACACTGCACGCGTCCCCCGTGGGTCCCCTGTGTCACTACCTTGGGTGGTTCCTTGGGGTCCAAGCACTTCTACAGGCTCTAGGCCTTGTGTCTAGTTCAGTCGTGGTTCTTATACCACTATTTTAGTATATGGTTTGGTACGCCCCTAGGGCTCAAACGTGTATTGTGCTAAATACTGCTGATATTTGACTTGTAACTTATGTACTTCGAACTCTAGCCTCATAAAGAGACTAGGGGGGTGTGTTTAAGACTAAATACATATATTTTATATATATACCTGGTGTGGTCCTCTTTCATTTGGTCACTCAAGAGATTATAGACTGGTAAAACAAGCTGCTTTACATTCCTCTAAGACTTAGCCTGAAGGCTGCTCTCCATAGCTACCACTAGGATAGCTTTCTATAAAGGTTGTCTTTAACCTATCATCCATAAGGGGTTGTTTGGACTGGTGCAAGGTGCCCAATAGAACTAGTGGACAGCATATGCCAGGCCAACCTCTCACAATAACAAGATGTTATGAAGACTAATAGCATTTCAATTGATTTAAATTGCAGAGTGTTTTCACAAACTCGACATTGGTGCAAATCAATGTTGATAAGGATTTCATGCTTGAAACTTTCAGTAGAAGTACCTAACATCATAAAGAACATATATGAATGAAAACAATTGAAAATTTGTAGGTGTAGGCCATATTTAGGATCATTTACTTTCTAATGGTTTGAATTGTTATCAATGAGTTGATTCACTAAAAGAAGATGAATCTAATGCATTGACATTTTCTTGCTTAGGCTGCATTATCTCATGGCCTAGTGAAATGAACTTTTACATATTTCTTTGAAATGTTGCTTTAACTGTTCCTGCCTAATGCACAAATTTGACTATGAATGAAGCCTTATTCCTTGTGTGCGTGTGAATTGGTGGGAACAGATCCTTGTGCACTTGGGCTGGCAGACTGTATCGCCCCAGACACACATGCCAACCCAAATTACAAATACCATGGTGAAATTTCTATGACAGCACCTTGGCACAGGAAGCCAAAACAAAGAACGCAGTGGAAGGATGGCACAATGCCTTCCAATCCACACCAGGTAGAACCCAACCTACACTCTATAAATTTAGAGAAGCATTACAAAAAGAGCAAAGCTGCCAACAACTATAAATGGAGCAATCTGTTAGCCAAATTGCACCTAAACTTAGCATACAAACCAAAATAATGTACAACATTCTACAATTTAAAGTCAATCTCTTCATAAATAACAAAGGAGTAGTTTACTTAGAAATAATAGCCAAATGCATATAATTAAATAAATGTTAACCGACAAAAGTCACAAAACCTGCCACAAAATCTAAACAAATAAAACTTACTGCTCAGTAGCTGCAGATCTTCTTCTGTATTCACACAGTTAAAAAGTTATTATCCACCAAAAACGGGAGAAATATTTTCCAAAAAGCCCCCCAAAAAACAAAAATTAAACAAATTCAATAGACATCCCAAGAAGCAATCCAAAGAATGTAGACACCATCAAAACCCCCCAAAAAGTGTTTAATAAGAGAAACGCTCCTGGAAAGCTGAAAAAAAGGAAATCAAAACAAAAAACATTGGTTTAATATAAACCAAAAGTGACTTCCTTAAAAATAAAACAGTAACTTCCAATGCCCGTAGGACACATTCATTGACAAAAACCTGTAAAGTAGACAAGAAAACCCGCCTGGACAACACATAACAGTCCCAAAAATGATTGCAAATCAGTGTCTTTTAACAAATTAGTAAAAACAGCTAATCAAGATATGAAATGCTCTCATTGTAAATCAGAAATGTTATCAACATTATATATAGAAAGATTTGGAAAATATGTCATTTTAATGCTACAATGTTGTAGAGCAAATGGAAGAAAATTGGAAACCAAAATTAAAAATTTTGTGGCAAGTCAAGTATCAATTTTAGGAAGAACTTTTAAAGCAGTGGCTATTATTTTCCATGATGGACCTACTACAACATCTGGACACTATCCTGTGTATTTAAAGTGCAATAAAGGATGGACACATTGCAATGGTGCCCATTTATAATTCAAATGTAGGTTGCCTTACGAATTACCAAATTTATATCTGATATTTTTGATGCCAAAGTTTTGAAAACATCATTCGGCCTATTGGGAAGATATGAACACGAATTAACAAGTTTATTTTGGATATTTTCAATGCAAAAGTTTCTGAAACATTATTCGGCCTATTGAGAAGATGTAAACAATTAGTGTATGGATTATTGTTTGTGCTAATTCATATTGCATTTGGAAAATTGTGTTTGGAAACAAGTAGTTTATATATTTGTTGTTTATATTATACGAGATGTAAATGAGAATGTACATTTTAGAAAATGTAGTTGAGAGAAATAAAAGACTTAATGTAGTTGAAGAATGTAATTAAGAAATTATAGATAGGTAAACACATAGTTACACATGTAATAAATAATGCTCAACGCTGATTTTTTTTTTTTTTTACAATCTCGTTGATTGTTTTTTCCCCCGCTGTTGTATGATGATTCTACATTGAAATCACTGTCTATGGTGAAATTCGGTAGATTCTGAGCACAGCAAAAAAGGGAAACTGAAAATGTTATGTAATTCTAAAATTATGTTGTGTTCCTAAAAATATAATATTATATTCGATAACAGTTTTTCTTCTTTTAGAGAAGGTAATGGTGAAGTTTGAAAAGATTTTAAATTCAGTTTACAACAAAACTACTGTAAAATAGTTCCACTGAGTTTTGTATCTACATTAGTAAAAAAGGTAAGAAGAAATAATGTAATATGCATGATAATGTGAAATAATGTTTAGAGCCACTATTACTGCACTCATCCATTCCTTCAAACACTACCCATGCACTCATCTATGCACTCAGGCGCTATTCTCAACTCATTCAATTTACCCACACACTACCGATATACTGGTACAATCACACAGGCACTACCCATGCAGTCTTGCAATCATCCAGGCACTACCCATGCACTCATGCAATCACCCAGGTAGTACTCATGCACTCATGCACTCCTCCAATCACCCAGGCACTACCCATGTGCTCCTCCATGCACCCAGGCATTAACCATGCACTCTTCCAATCTCTCAGACGATACCCCTGCACTCATGCAACCACCCAGACATTAACCATGCACTCCTTCAATCACTCAGGCAGTACCCATGCACTCATGCAATCACCCAGGCACTACCTATGCACTCATGCAATACCCCAGGCACTAACCATGCACTCCTCCAATCACCCAAACACTACTCATGCACTCATGCAATCACTCAGGCAATACCCATGCACTCATACATGCACTCAGGCACTACCCATGCACTCATACATGCACTGAGGCACTTCTGCTGTACTCATGCAATCACCCAAGCACTACCCATGCAGTCTTCCAATCATCCAGGCAATACCTGTGCACTCTTCCAATCACCCAGGCACTACCCCTGCACTCATGCAATCACCCAGGCATTACACATGCACTCCTTCAATCACTCAGGCCATACCCATGCACTCCTGCAATCACCCATGCACTACCCTTGCACTCTTCCAATCACCCAGGCACTACCCCTGCACTCATACAATCACCCAGGCACTATCCATGCACTCCTCCAATCACCCAGACACTTGCCTTGCACTCCTCCAATCACCCAGCCAGTATCCATGCAGTCCACAAATCACCCAGCCAGTACCCATGCACTTATAAAATCACTGAGACACTACCTGTGCACTCATGCAATCACCCAGGCACTACTGGTGTACTCCTGCAATCACCCAGGCACTGGCTATGTACTCATGGAATAACCCAAGCACTACCCTTGCACTCCACCAATTACCCAGGTACTATCCATGCACTCCTCCAATCACCTAGCCACTACCCATGCACTTATAAAATTATCCAGGCACTACCTATGCACTCCTCCAATCACCCAGGCATTACCCATGCACTCTTCCAATCACCCAGGCAGTACCCCTGCAGTCATGCAATCACCCAGGCATTACCCATGCACTCCTTCAATCACTCAGGCAGTAACCATGCACTTTTAAAATCACCCAGGTTCTACCTATGCACTCATGCAATCACCAAGACACTACCCCTGCACTCATGCAATCACCCAGGCACTACCTATGCACTCATGCAATAACCCAGGCACTACCCATGCACTCCTCCAATCACCCAAACACTACTCATGCACTCATGCAATAACTCAGGCACTACCCATGCACTCAGGCACTTCTGTTGCACTAATGCAAACACTCAAGCACTACCCATGCAGTCTTTCAATCATCCAGGCACTACCTGTGCGCTCTTCCAATCACCCAGGCACTACCCCTGCACTCATGCAATCACACAGGCATTACCCATGTACTCCTTCAATCACTCAGGCAGTACCCATCCACTCCTCCAATCACCCAGACATTACTCCTGCCTGCACTCATGCAATCACCCAGGCATTACTAATGCACTCCTTCAATCACTCAGGCAGTACCCATGCACTCCCCCAATCACCCACACATTGCCCCTGCACTCATGCAATCACCCAAGCATTACCCATACACTCCTTCAATCACCCAGCCACTACCCATGCACTTATATAATCACCCACACACTACCCTTGCACTCCTTGAATCACCCAGGCACTACCCCTGCACTCATGCAATCACACAGGCACTACCTATACACTCATGCACTAACCCAGGCACCACCCTTGCACTCCTCCAATCACCCAGGCACTATCCATGCACTCCTCCAATCACCTAGCCAGTACCCATGCACTTATAAAATCACCAAGGCACAATGTATGCACTCCTCTAATCACCCAGGCACTACCTCTACACTCATGCAATCACACAGGCACTACCTATGCACTCATGCAATAACCCAGGCACTACCGATGCAATCCTCCAATCACCCAAACACTACTCATGCACTCAGGCAATCACTCAGGCACTACCCATGCACTCATACATGCACTCAGGCACTTCTGCTGCACTCATGCAATCACCCAAGCACTACCCATGCAGTCTTCCAATCATCCAGGCACTACCTGTGCACTCTTTCAATCACCCAGGCACTACCCCTGCACTCATGCAATCACCCAGGCATTACTCATGTACTCCTTCAATCACTTAGGCAGTACCCATCCACTCCTCCAATCACCCAGACATTACCTCTGCACTCATGCAATCACCCAGGCATTACTCATGCACTCCTTCAATCCCTCAGGCAGTACCCATGAACTCCTACAATCACCCATACATTACCCCTGCACTCATGCAATCACCCAGCCATTACCCATGCACTACTTCAATCACCCAGCCACTACCGATGCACTTATATAATCACCCACACACTACCCTTGCACTCCTCCAATCACCCAGGCTCTACCCCTGCACTCATGCAATCACCCAGGCATAATCTATGCACTCATGCAATAACCCAGGCACTACCCTTGCACTCCTCCAATCACCCAGGCACTATCCATGCATTTCTCCAAGCATCTAGCCAGTACCCATGCACTTATAAAATCACCCAGACACTACCTATGCACTCCTCCAATCACCCAGGCACTACCCCTACTCTTGTGCAATCAGCTAGACATTATCCCTACACTAATGCAATCACTTAGGCACTACCCATGCACTCCTTCCATCACCTAGGCACTACCCATGCACTCAGGCACTACCTAAGCACTCCTCCAACCACCCACACATTACCCCCACACTCATGCAATCACCCAGGCATTACCCATGCACTCCTTCAATCACCCAGCCACTACCCATGCACTTATAAAATCACCCAGGCACTACCTGTGCACTCCTCCAATCACTGAGGCACTATCTATGCATTCATGCAATCACCCAGGCACTACCGATGCACTCCTCCAATCACCCAAACCCTACTCATGCAATCACTCAGGCACTACCCATGCACTCATACATGCACTCAGGCACTTCTGCTGCACTCATGCAATCACCCAAGCACTACCCGTGCAGTCTTCCAATCATCCAGGCACTACCTGTGCACTCTTCCAATCACCTAGGCACTACCCCTGCACTCAAGCAATAACCCAGACATTACCCATGTACTCCTTCAATCACTCAGGCAGTACCCATCCACTCCTCCAATCACCCAGACATTACACCTGCACTCCTCCAATCACCCAGGCACTATCCATGCACTCCTCCAATCACCCAGACACTTGCCTTGCACTCCTCCAATCACCCAGCCAGTACCCATGCACTTATAAAATCACTGAGACACTACCTGTGCACTCATGCAATCACCCAGGCACTACTCATGTACTCCTGCAATCACCCAGGCACTGGCTATGTACTCATGGAATAACCCAAGCACTACCCTTGCACTCCACCAATCACCCAGGTACTATCCATGCACTCCTCCAATCACCTAGCCACTACCCATGCACTTATAAAATAATCCAGGCACTACCTATGCACTCCTCCAATCACTCAGGCATTACCCATGCACTCTTCCAATCACCTAGGCAGTACCCCTGCAGTCATGCAATCACCCAGGCATTACCCATGCACTCCTTCAATCACTCAGGCAGTAACCATGCACTTTTAAAATCACCCAGGCTCTACCTATGCACTCATGCAATCACCCAGCCACTACCCCTGCACTCATGCAATCACCCAGGCACTACCTATGCACTCATGCAATAACCCAGGCACTACCCATGCACTCCTCCAATTACCCAAACACTACTCATGCACTCATGCAATAACTCAGGCACTACCCATGCACTCAGGCACTTCTGTTGCACTCATGCAAACACTCAAGCACTACCCATGCAGTCTTCCAATCATCCAGGCACTACCTGTGCACTCTTCCAATCACCCAGGCACTACCCCTGCACTAATGCAATCACCCAGGCATTACCCATGTACTCCTTCAATCACTCAGGCAGTACCCATCCACTCTTCCAATCACCCACACATTGCCCCTGCACTCATGCAATCACCCAAGCATTACCCATACACTCCTTCAATCACCCAGCCACTACCCATGCACTTATATAATCACCCACACAGTACCCTTGCACTCCTTGAATCACCCAGGCACTACCCCTGCACTCATGCAATCACACAGGCACTACCTATGCACTAACCCAGGCACCACCCTTGCACTCCTCCAATCACCCAGGCACTATCCATGCACTCCTCCAATCACCTAGCCAGTACCCATGCACTTATAAAATCACCAAGGCACTATGTATGCACTCCTCTAATCACCCAGGCACTACCTCTACACTCATGCAATCACCCAGGCACTACCTATGCACTCATGCAATAACCCAGGCACTACCGATGCAATCCTCCAATCACCCAAACACTACTCATGCACTCAGGCAATCACTCAGGCACTACCCATGCACTCATACATGCACTCAGGCACTTCTGCTGCACTCATGCAATCACCCAAGCACTACCCATGCAGTCTTCCAATCATCCAGGCACTACCTGTGCACTCTTTCAATCACCCAGGCACTACCCCTGCACTCATGCAATCACCCAGGCATTACTCATGTACTCCTTCATTCACTTAGGCAGTACCCATCCACTCCTCCAATCACCCCACCCAGACATTACCTCTGCACTCATGCAATCACCCAGGCATTACTCATGCACTCCTTCAATCCCTCAGGCAGCACCCATGCACTCCTACAATCACCCACACATTACCCCTGCACTCATGCAATCACCCAGGCATTACCCATGCACTACTTCAATCACCCAGCCACTACCCATGCACTTATATAATCACCCACACACTATCCTTGCACTCCTCCAATCACCCAGGCACTACCCCTGCACTCATGCAATCACGCAGGCACAATCTATGCACTCATGCAATAACCCAGGCAAAACCCTTGCACTCCTCCAATCACCCAGGCACTATCCATGCATTTCTCCAACCATCTAGCCAGTACCCATGCACTTATAAAATCACCCAGACACTACCTATGCACTCCTCCAATCACCCAGGCACTACCCCTACACTCATGCAATCAGCTAGATATTATCCCTACACTCATGCAATCACTTAGGCACTACCCATGCACTCCTTCCATCACCTAGGCACTACCCATGTACTCAGGCACTACCTAAGCACTCCTCCAACCACCCAGACATTACCCCCGCACTCATGCAATCACCCAGGCATTACCCATGCACTCCTTCAATCACCCAGCTACTACCCAGGCACTTATAAAATCACCCAGGCACTACCTGTGCACTCCTCCAATCACTGAGGCACTATCTATGCACTCATGCAATAACCCAGGCACTACCGATTCACTCCTCCAAACACCCAAACACTACTCATGCAATCACTCAGGCACTACCCATGCACTCATACATGCACTCAGGCACTTCTGCTGCACTCATGCAATCACCCAAGCACTACCCGTGCAGTCTTCCAATCATCCAGGCACTACCTGCGCACTCTTCCAATTACCTAGGCACTACCCCTGCACTCATGCAATCACCCAGACATTACCCATGTACTCCTTAAATCACTCAGGCAGTACCCTTCCACTCCTCTAATCACCCAGACATTACCTCTGCACTCATGCAATCACCCAGACATTACTCATGCACTCCTTCAATCACTCAGGCAGTACCCATGCACTTCTCCATTCACCCACACATTACCCCTGCACTCATGCAATGACCCAGGCATTACCCATGCACTACTTCATTCACCCAGCCACTACCCATACACTTATATAATCACCCACAAACTACCCTTGCACTCCTCCAATCACCCAGGCACTACCCCTGCACTCATGCAATCACCCAGGCACTATCTATGCACTCATGCAATAATCCAGGCACTACCCTTGCACTCCTCCAATCGCCCAGGCACTATCCATGCACTTCTCCAATCATCTAGCCAGTACCCATGCACTTATAAAATCACTCAGATGTGAGAAGTTGGCCTGGTATATGCTGTCCACTAATTATAGTTGTGAAAAGTTGGCCTGGTATATGCTGTCCACTAATTATAGTGGGCACCTTGCACCAGTCCAAACAACCCCTTATTGGAGAGAGGTTAAAGACAACCTTTATTGAAAGCTATCCTAGTGGTAGCTATGGAGAGCAGCCTTCAGGCTAAGTCTTGAAGGAATGTAAAGCAGCTTGTTTTACCAGTCTATAATCTCTTGAGTGACCAAATGAAAGAGGACCACACCACGTATATATTTAAAATATATGTATTTACTCTTAAACACACCCCTCTAGTCTCTTTATGAGGCTAGAGTTCGAAGTACATAAGTTGCAAGTCAAATGTCAACAGTAATAGCACAAATACACGTTTGAGCCCTAGGGGCGTACCAAACCATATACCAATAAAGTGGTATAAGAACCACGACTGAACTAGACACAAGGCCTAGAGCCTGTAAAAGTGCTTGGACCACAAGGAACCACCCAAGGTAGTGATACAGGGGACCCACGGGGGACGCGTGCAGTGTGGGAACACAGCCGCGAATCACCGTTAACTTCTATGGGGAATGTCGCAGTTGAAGTTTTAAAGAAAAAGGACACTTAGAAGAGGACTTGGAGCAAACCCCTTTAGAACTAGGCTGTTCTAGAGTCAATACCCACGGGAGCACCGGAGTACTCGAGTTACCTCACCCAGGGGAGCCGGGTGCATAGGTGTCTTTCAGGGTCGGGTTTCGTCGTCGTTTTCAATGGCGATCTGCTGCAAAGTGCTGCTGGCGGCCAAGTCGAAAGTGTTCGGGTGGATCCAAGGTTGGATTGAAGATCTGAAGAACCTGAAAGCAGAGGGGACAGAGTCTGGGTCACTAGCCAGTGACCAGGAAGGCGATGAGCAGATGCCCACCGATGTCGGGTGCTTCAGGTAGGTTGACAGTCATCTTGACTCTTCAGCGATGAGGTCCAGGAGGCGTCGACGATGGCCAGGAGCTGGATTCTAGCTGTCCCACGACGTCTGTCGATTGCTGCGGTGTCGGCGACCATATTGGACCCAACAAGCCTTGGCAACGGCAAGTCATGTGGAAATGAAG
Source organism: Calotriton arnoldi (assembly GCA_963921515.1). Classification (NCBI taxonomy): domain Eukaryota; kingdom Metazoa; phylum Chordata; class Amphibia; order Caudata; family Salamandridae; genus Calotriton; species Calotriton arnoldi. The sequence goes on from CAWUFW010011560.1 coordinate 43,635, forward strand.
AAAGGATGTTGGTGCAGACCAGCAAGGACTGGGGGACTCACCCACTGAGGGTAAGTCAGGGCATGTCTGGAGCAACCAGGAAAGCCCAAGCAAAAGAAGAGTTGCCTTCGGGAGGGCCCACTAGCCAACGGACTAGCGACCGTGAAGGAGCCTCAAGTGGACGCACTTGGAGCTGACTCACAGGACACTCGTGGAGTGGAGGCCAGTGATCTTCGGAGCAGTCAGTGCTGGAGGGGGGGCTACTCGAAGCCCAAAGCACAACTTCGTGGGAGACTAGGAAGAGGATGCACTTGCAAAAGTTCTCGGTGTCCAGGGGTCACAGTTCAACGTTACCCACGATAGCTACGTGCCTCAGCTTCCCTGGGGTCTCAGGGCATTATCAGGGAAGTCTGAAAATCCACCTCTGGTGATACAAAGACTTCGGTGTCTGGCAGGAGCTTCAGCGATGCAGACCGGACAATTGCTTCTTAGGTGCCTGCCAAGCAGGGGAGTCACTCCTTGACCCCAAGGGAGATTCTTCAGTCCTCTAATCTTGAGTAGAGCATCGAAGTTCCAGGATTCAGTTGCAGAGTTTCGTCCAGGGATATCTAAAGTCCTAAGGACTGGGGTCCCATACTTATACTAAGTTAGGGGGTTGGACATACTCTGGGGACGCACCTATGGGAGGGTCAGGGAAGAGGGGTGGTTACACCCATTCCCTTTGTCCAGTTTCACGCCAGTTTAGGGGCAGGTAGCCCCTGCAACCGGTCTGAACTGGCATATGCACAGGGACACCAAATGTGCCCCCAGTGCAGGACTTCAAAGCACCAGAGAGTGCTCCCGCCCAGCCCCAATACACATTGTCCAGGCCTCCCCTGCCGGAGTTTCAGGCAGCAGCAGGAGGACAGACCCATGTCTGTGGCAGCGGCATCCATTTTGTGATGCCAGGGCTCTGTAAAGTTAATACCGGGCAGGCCGGTGGGTACATGTCTCTCCCTCTAGAAGGGTGGAATGCTACCCCCGCCGCCAGGACTGGTGGGGGGGTAATTTTCCAAGGTGTTTGACACCAAACACGACATGTTTTGGTGCAGCCAGTCCAAAGTTAGCATTCTACCGCGAGGATATAATACACTTAAGAGTATATGGTCAGGCTGTACCACAAACAGCACCAGAGGATTGACTCCGAATGCTGCAGAGGGGCTCTGCTCATGCAGGGGCACCCTCTCACATAAAAACCAAGCACTCTGCCTTTAGGATTGGTAAGGCCTGCCATAGGAGTGACTTATAGGTTTATATGTGTGTGCAATGTTAGTGATATAGGTAGCCTATACCACTGTAAGGGGTGCATGCACCACCTTACCCAGGCTGCAGTAGCAGGCCTGTTTTGTCATTTTGGAGGGCCTCCCAGGGGTGGCATAATACATGCTTCAGCCTCTGGTAGGCCTCTGGGGTACCTATGCCCTGGGTACATAGTATACCATATACTATGGACTTATAAGGGCACTCCAGAATCCAATCAGAGATGTACCTAAGGTACATGGAAACCATTTTAGAGAGGAAGCAGCTAGGATGGGGTTCTGATTAGCAGGGCCCCAGCCAGACAAAAGCCGAAAAACAGTGAAGCATCAGCAAAAAGTGGAGGTACCCATGTGAAGCAGATCCTACTCTCCTACACAACCCCCACAAACGCAGGGACATTAAACTAACCTTGACCAGTTGAGTCTTCATGTTCTAAGTGGAAGTACCTAGAGAGTCCATCTGCATTGGCATGGTTACTCCCAGGTCTATGTTCCACTGTAAAGTCCATCCCCTGTAGGGAAATGGACCACCTAAGCAGTTTGGGGTTTTCACCCTTCATTTGTTTTAGCCATAAGAGGGGCTTATGGTCTGTTTGAACAAGGAAGTGAGTACCAAACAGGTATGGCCTCAACGTCTTCAGAACCCAGACCACAGTAAAGGCCTCCCTCTCAATGGCTGACCAACGTTTCTCTCTAGGGGTCAGCCTTCTGCTAATAAAAGCTACTGGCTGATCCTGACCTTCATCATTCAATTGTGACAGTACAGCTCCTACCCCAAATTCAGATGCATCTGTTTGGACAATGAACTTCTTGGAGTAATCAGGACTCTGTAGAATGGGAGCAGTGCACATGGCCTGCTTCAGGTCATCAAATGCCTTTTGACAGCTAGCTGTCCACTGAACCTTTTTGGGCATTCTCTTGGAAGTTAAGTCATTCAGGGGTGTCACTATTGATCCATACCCCTTGACAAACCTCCTATAGTACCCAGTCAGGCCTAAGAAGGCTCTCACCTGAGTCTGGGTAGTTGGAGCAACCCAGTCCATGATGGTCTGGATTTTGCTCTGCAGTGGTTGAACCTGGCCTCCACCTACAAGGTGGCCCAGGTACACAACCTGACTCTGCCCTATCTGGCACTTGGTGGCCTTGATAGTGAGGCCTGCCTTTTGCAGGGCCTCCAAAACATTCCTTAGGTGGACCAGGTGATCCTCCCAGGTGGAGCTAAAGACTGCAATATCATCTAGATATGCTGCACTATAGGCTTCCAGACCTGTGAGAACTGTATTCACCAACCTTTGGAAAGTGGCAGGTGCATTCTTCAAACCAAAGGGCATTACCACAAATTGATAATGCCCACTAGGGGTTGAGAATGCTGTTTTTGGCTTTGCATCATCAGCTAGCCTGATCTGCCAGTAGCCAGCTGTTAGGTCAAATGTGCTTAGATACTTGGCTGAGGCCAAAGTATCTATTAGCTCATCTGCCCTGGGTATTGGATGGGCATCAGTCCTAGTGACTGCATTGAGACCCCTGTAGTCCACACAAAACCTCATCTCTCTTTTCCAACCACTGGTGTGAGGTTTTGGCACAAGGACCACTGGACTAGCCCAAGGGCTATCTGAGGGTTCAATAACTCCCAAATCCAACATTTTCTGGACTTCTGTCCTGATACAGTACCTGACATGGTCAGGTTGCCTATAAATCTTATTTTTAATAGGCAGACTGTCCCCAGTGTCCACTTCATGAGTGCACCAGGTGGTCTGACTTGGAGTCAGAGAGAACATATGCCTGAACTGATTGAGCACCTGTCTGCAATCAGTTTGCTGCTGGGTAGTGAGGCTGCCTGCCAAGGCTACACCATCCACTGACCCATCATCAGGGTTCTGTGAGAGCAGGTCAGGGAGTGGGTCACTCTCTTCCTCCTGTCCCTCATCAGTAGCCATGAGCAAGCCCATGTCTGCCCTGTCCACATATGGTTTCAATCTGTTGACATGGAGAACCCTGTGGGGACTCCTGGGTGTTCCTAGGTCTACCAAATAGGTAACCTCACCCTTCTGCTCAACAATGGTATGGGGTCCACTCCATTTGTCTTGGAGAGCTGCTGGGGCCACTGGCTCCAACACCCACACCTTCTGCCCTGGCTGGTAAACAGTCAGTACAGCCTTTTGGTCATGCCAGGCTTTTTGGAGTTCCTGGCTAGCCTCAAGGTTTTTAGTTTCCTTTTTCATGTACTTAGCCATCCTGGAGCGGAGACCAAGTACGTAGTCCACTATGTCCTGCTTTGGGGGCTTGAGAGGTAACTCCCATCCTTCCTTCACCAGGCACAATGGACCCCTGACAGGGTGACCAAACAAAAGTTCAAAAGGGCTGTAGCCAACCCCCTTTTGAGGCACCTCCCTGTATGCAAATAACAGGCAGGGCAAGAGTATGTCCCATCTTCGCCTAAGCTTCTCTGGGAGCCCTTTAATCATGCCCTTCAAGGTTTTGTTGAATCTCTCAACTAAACCATTGCATTGTGGGTGATAGGGTGTGGTGAACTTGTAAGTCACTCCACACTCCTTCCACATTGCCTTCAAGTATCCAGACATAAAGTTTGCAACCCTGTCTGATACAACCTCCTTAGGGAAGCCCACTCTTGAGAAAACTCCCAGGAGGGCTCTTGTCACCACAGGTGATGTTGTGGTCCTAAGGGGAATAGCCTCTGGGTACCTGGTGGCATGGTCCACCACCACCAGGATAAACCTGTGCCCAGATGCTGTTTGGGGATCCATGGGACCAACAATGTCAATCCCCACCCTTTCAAAGGGAACCCCCACCACAGGTAGTGGTATCAGGGGGGCCTTTGTAGTGCCACCTGCCTTGCCACTGGCTTGGCAGGTTACACAGGAGCGACAAAACTCCTTGGTGTCTTCAGACATGTTGGGCCAGTGAAAGTGAGGGACAATTCTGTCCCAAGTCTTGTTCTGGCCCAGGTGACCTGCTAGAGGAATGTCATGGGCTAGGGTCAATAGGAAGCCCCTGAACTTCAGAGGTATAACCAACCTCCTGGTGGCACCAGGCTTGGGGTCTCTATACTCTGAGTACAAGAGTCCATCATCCCAATACACTTCATGGGGACCACTAGCATTCCCAGCAGCCTCAGCAGCAGCTTGTTGTTTGAGGGGTTCAAGAGAGGGGCAGCTCTGCTGCTCCTGGCTCAGATCTGCCCTGGAAGGGCCCCCTGTCCCTAAGAACTCAACCTGATCAGGCTCAAGCTCCTCTGGGACAGTTCCTTCCTCAGGACTGAGATCATCTCCCTGAAGAGACTGATCTTCCTTCTGAGCCAAGGGGAAGGCACTGCCTTTACCCTACTACTCCTCCTCTTGGATGGCACTTGGTCCATTGTTCCAGAATCCAAGGCGTGTTCAGTGTTAGACATTTTGCTCTGTGACCTGGTCACAGCAAACACATCTGCAGGGATGCCCAGCATTTCTGCATGGGTCCTGAGCTCCACTTCTGCCCAAGCTGAAGTTTCTAGATCATTGCCAAGCAAGCATTCAACTGGTAGGTTTGCACTCACCACAACCTTCTTAAGGCCAGTTACCCCTCCCAGGAGAAGTTAACAACTGCCAGAGTATGGTCTGTTCTGACATTGCTAGCATTGGTCACTTGGTACATTTCACCAAGTATAATCTGCCCAGGATCCACAAGGTCTTGTGTCACCATGGTGACACTTGCCCCTGTGTCCCTAAATGCCAAAGCCTCTTTTCCATTTATTAATGGCTGTTGCCTGTACTTGCCCAGATTACTGGGACTCACAGAGGAGGTCACATCCATGCCTCCATCACAGACTAGGACAGCCTGAGTGAGTTCTCTGATTAGGCCAGAGCTCATCTCATTACCCAGGGTCAACCCTACTAAACCCTTGGCTTGTGTACTCCCACCACCATTTGTAACTGCACTAGGGGGAACAGGTGCCTTAGGGGCATTGGTGGGGGCTGGAATAGAGTCTTTGGACTTGGTGCAATCACTGGTCCAGTGTGTCTTTTGCTTACAGACTTTGCACCATGGTTTCTTTTGGCTTTTCCCTTTGTTAGACTGTGAATCCCCACCTGAAGAAGATTTTTGGGGGCCTTGTGAAGACTTCTGATCTTTACCCTTCTCCCCATCCTTGTCAGAGTTCTTAGAATCTTGCTTCTTTGGGTCACCACCTTGGTTCTGTACCTTCTGCCTCACCCTGGTTCTGACCCATTTGTCTGCCTTCTTTCCCAATTCTTGGGTAGAGGTCAGATCAGAGTCCACCATGTACTGATGCAACAGCTGATTTTGACAGTTATTAAGAATCTGCTCCCTCATGATAAGATTGTACAATCCTTTGAAGTCACATACCTTACTGCCCACTAACCAACCTTCCAGAGCCTTAGCAGAACAATCAACAAAGTCCACCCAGTCTTGATTCTGTGCCTTTTGGGTATCTCTGAACTTTAACCTGTATTGTTCAGTTGTTAGGCCAAACCCATCAATCAATGCACTTTTTAAGACTGGATAATTATCAGCATCCTCTTCTCTAACAGAGAGGAGCTTATCTCTACCTTTGTCTGCAAAGGAGAGCCACAAGATTGCTGCCCACTGCTCCTGAGGGACCCTCTGTACTTTACAGGCCCTCTCCAGTGCAGAAATCCATTTGTGGATGTCATCCCCACTCTGGTAGGGAGGGACAATCTTGCTCAGGTTTCTATGGTCATAAGACCTTTCCCTACCACTAGGAAGTTGCTGCCACCATGGGACTCTAGTCCCAACTTTCTTCTTTGTCTTTGAAGCTCTAGGGACTCCCTGTCTATAGCCAACTGCTCTCTTCTGAGTCTCAACTGAGCTTCCCCATACTTGAGCAGTCTCTCTTTCCTTTCACTGGAGGATTCCCTCCTATGAGAGGAAACAGAGGTCCCTACTGAGGTGTCAGATTGGTTAGACTCCTGAGAAGGAGATCTAGACCTTCTGGGCACACTCACAACTCTTCCTGTGGGGACAAAGGGGAGGTCATCCTGATCCTCCTCCTCATCTGCAGGAGGAGCTGCATTTTCCAGGGCAAGGTCATTGTCACCTTCCTGGCCAGTTTCAGAGGTCAGGTCCTGGGGATTTTCATCCCTGGCCCCTTCCTCATCTTCTGCCCCACCCTCTCTGCCTACCCTTCCAGACCCTATGGGTCTTCTAAGATCATCTAGCAGAAGCATCTCCAGGAGACCTTGGGTGTTGGCACTTTTGCCTGTCTTCAACTTCCTAATCTTGCACAACTCTCTCAATTCCACGAATGGGAGGTTGTCATATTTGGATGGCAGGAGCCCACTGGTTCCTGGTAGTGAAGACATTACTAGTGAGGTGTGGTGTATGCACTACCTACTCTAGTGTGGCCTACTAAACTCTCTTGAGTTGTAGAAAGGGTGTGCTAGGCCCTTAATTAACACACAACTCTAAGTTCAGTAGAACTTACTGTATACTAAGCTTGTTTTTATATGTACTTAAGGTACCCTTAGTGGTTTTCAGTTGATCAATTCAATTGAGATTATCTGGTAAAACAATAGCAAGCTGGAATACCACACGCTGCACACCAATGTGAGAAGTTGGCCTGGTATATGCTGTCCACTAATTATAGTGGGCACCTTGCACCAGTCCAAACAACCCCTTATTGGAGATAGGTTAAAGACAACCTTTATTGAAAGCTATCCTAGTGGTAGCTATGGAGAGCAGCCTTCAGGCTAAGTCTTGAAGGAATGTAAAGCAGCTTGTTTTACCAGTCTATAATCTCTTGAGTGACCAAATGAAAGAGGACTACACCAGGTATATATATAAAATATATGTATTTAGTCTTAAACACACCCCTCTAGTCTCTTTATGAGGCTAGAGTTCGAAGTACATACGTTACAAGTCAGTTATCAACAGTAATAGCACAAATACACGTCTGAGCCCTAGGGGCGTACCAAACCATATACCAATAAAGTGGTATAAGAACCACGACTGAGCTAGACACAAGGCCTAGAGCCTGTAGAAGTGCTTGGACCACAAGGAACCACCCAAGGTAGTGACACAGGGGACCCACGGGGGAAGCGTGCAGTGTTGGAACACAGCCGCGAATCACTGTTAACTTCTATGGGGAAAGTCGCGGTTAGGTTTTTAAAAGGAAAGGACACTTAGAGGAGGACTTGGAGCAAACCCCTTTAGAACTAGAGTCAATACCCACGGGAGCACTGTAGTACTCGAGTTACCTCACCCAGGGAAGCCGGGTGCATAGGTGTCTTTTGGTGTCGGGTTTCGTCGTCGTTTTCAATGGCGATCTGCTGCAGCGGGCTGCTGGCGACCAAGTCGAAAGTGTCCGGGTGGATCCAAGGGTGGATCGGAGATCTGAAGAACCTGAAAGCAGAGGGGACAGAGTCTGGGTCACTAGCCAGTGACCAGGAGGACGATGAGCAGATGCCCACCGATGTCGGGTGCTTCAGGTAGGTTGACAGTCATCTTGACTCTTCAGCCACGAGGTCCAGGAGGTGTCGACAACAACCAGGAGCTGGATTCGAGCTGTCCTACAACGTCTGTCGATTTCTGCCATGTCGGCGACTGGTTTGGACCCAACAAGCCTTGGCAACAGCAAGTCACATGGAAACAAACAAAGGACGTTGATGCAGACCAGCAAGGTCTGGGGGACTCACCCAGCGAGGGTAAGTCAGGGCACGTATGGAGCAATCAGGAAAGCCCAAGCAGAAGAAAAGTTGCCTTCGGGAGGGCCTACTAGCTAACAGACTAGCGGCCGCGAAGGAGCCTCAAGTGGACGCACTTGGAGCTGGCTCACAGGACATTCGTGGAGTGGAGGCCAGTGATCTTTGGTGCAGTCGGTGCTGGAGGCATGGGCTACTAAGAGTCCAAAGCACAACTTCATGGGAGGCTAGGAAGAGGATGTACTTACAAAAGTTCTTGGTGTCCAGGGGTCACGGTTCCACATTACCCACGACAGCTACGTGCCTCAGCTTTGCTGGGGTCTCAGGGCAGCCTCAGAAAAATCTGGAAATAAACCTCTGGTGTTGCAAAGACTTCAGCGTCCAGCGGGAGCTTCAGCGATGCAGACTGGACAATTGCTTCTTAGGTGCCTGACAAGCAGGGGAGTCACTCCTTGACCCCAAGGGAGTTTCTTCAGTCCTCTAATCTTGAAGTAGAGCGTCGAAGGTCCTGGATTCGGTTTCAGAGTTTTGTCCAGGGTAATCTAAAGTCCTAAGGACTGGGGTCCCATACTTATACCAAGTTAGGGGGTTGGACATACTCTGGGGACCCACCTATGGGAGGGTCAGGGAAGAGGGGTGGTTACACCCATTCCCTTTGTCCAGTTTCGCACCAGAGCAGGGGCAGGTAGCCCCTGTAACCGGTTTGAACTGGGCTATGCACAGGGACACCAAATGTGCCCCCAGTGCAGGACTTCAAAGCACCAGAGAGTGCTCCCGCCCAGCCCCAATACACACTATCCTGTCTGGGGAGGTGGTTACACCTCCCTTCGACAGGAAACCTATTGTCCAGGCCTCCCCTGCCAGAGTTTTGGTCAGCAGCAGGAGGCCAGACCCGTGTCTGTGGCAGCGGCATCCATTTTGTGATGCCAGGGCTCTGTAAAGTTAAAACCGGGTAGCCCGGTGTGTACATGTCTCTCCCTCTAGAAGGGTGGAATGCTACCCCCGCCACCAGAACTGGTGGGGGGGGGTAGTATTCCAAGATGTTTGACACCAAACACGACATGTTTCCGTGCAGCCATCCCAAAGTTAGCATTTAACGCGAGGTTATAATGCACTTAAGAGTATATGGTCAGGCTGCACCACAAACAGCATCAGAGGAGTGGCTCCGAACGCTGCAGAGGGGCTCTGCTCATGCAGGGGCACCCTCTCACATAAAAAGCAGGCACTCTGCCTTCAGGATTGTTAAGGCCTGCCATAGGAGTGACTTATAGGTTTATATGTGTGTGCAATGGTAGTGATATAGGTAGCCTATACCACAGTAAGGGGTGCATGCACCACCTTACCCAGGCTGCAGTAGCAGACCTGTGGTGTCATTTTGGAGGGCCTTTCAGGGGTGGTACAATACATGCTTCAGCCCCTGGTAGGCCTCTGGGGTGCCTATGCCCTGGGTACATAGTATACCATATACTAGGGACTTATAAGGGCACTCCAGAATCCAATCAGAGATGTACCTAAGGTACATGGAAACCATTTTAGAGTGGAAGCAGCTAGGCTGGGGTTCTGATTAGCAGGGCCCCAGCCAGACTAAAGTCGAAAAACAGTGAAGCATCAGCAAAAAGTGGGGGTACCCATGTGAAGCAGATCCTACTCTCCTACAGACACTACCTATGCACTCCTCCAATCACCCAGGCACTACCCCTACACTCATGCAATCAGCTAGACATTACCCCTACACTCATGCAATCACTTAGGCACTACCCATGCACTCCTTCCATCACCTAGGCGCTACCCATGCACACATCCATGCACTCAGGCACTACCTAAGCACTCCTCCAATCACCCACACATTACCCCTGCACTCATGCAATCACCCAGGCATTACCTATGCACTCCTTCAATCACCCAGCCACTACCCATGCACTTATAAAATCACCCAGGCACTATCTGTGCACTCCTCCAATCACTCAGGCACTACCCCTGCACTCATGCTATCACCCAGGCACTACCTATGCACTCATGCAATAACCCAGGCACCACCGATGCACTCCTCCAATCACCCAAACACTACTCATGCAATCACTCAGGCACTACACATGCACTCATACATGCACTCAGTCACTTCTGCTGCACTCATGCAATCACCCAAGCACTACCCGTGCAGTCTTCCAATCATCCAGGCACTACCTGTGCACTCTTCCAATCACCCAGGCACTACCCCTGCACTCATGCAATCACCCAGACATTACTCAAGTACTCCTTAAATCACTCAGGCAGTACCCATCCACTCCTCCAATCCCCCAGACATTACCTCTGCACTCATGCAATCACCCAGGCATTACTCATGCACTCCTTCAATCACTAAGGCAGTACCCATGCACTCCTCCAATCACCCACCCATTACCCCTGCACTCATGCAATCACCCAGGCATTACCCATGCACTACTTCAATCACCCAGCCACTACCCATGCACTTATATAATCACCCACAAACTACTCTTGCACTCATCCAATCACCCAGGCACTACCCCTGCACTCATGCAATCACCCAGTCACTATCTATGCACTCATGCAATAACACAGGCACTACCCTTGCACTCCTCAAATACCCCAGGCGCTATCCATGCACTTCTACAATCATCTAGCCAGTACCCATGCACTTATAAAATCACCCAGATACTACCTATGCACTCCTTCAATCACCCAGGCACTACCCCTACACTCATGCAATCAGCTAGACATTACCCCTACACTCATGCAATCACTTATGCACTACCCATGCACTCCTTCCATCACCTAGGCACTACCCATGCACTCATCCATGCACTCAGGCACTACCCAAGCACTCATCCAATCACCCACACATTAACCCCGCACTCATGCAATCACCCAGGCATTACCTATGCACTCCTTCAATCACCCAGCCACTACCCATGCACTTATAAAATCACCCAGGCACTATCTGTGCACTCCTCCAATCACCCAGGCACTACCTATGCACTCATGCAATAACCCAGTCATTAACCTTGCATTTCTACAATCACTCAGGCACTACACGTGCACTCTTGCAATAATCCAGGCACTACCCATACACCCCTCCAATCACCCATGCATTACCCCTACACTCATGCAATCACCCAGGCATTACCCATGCACTCCTCCAGTCACCCAGACATTAACCCTGCACTCATGCAATCACCCATGCATTAGCTATGCACTCCTTCAATCACCCATGCAGTACCCATGCACTCCTTCAATCATACAGGCGGTACCCATGCACTTATAAACTCACCCAGGCACTACCTATGCACTCATGCAATCACCCAGGCATTACCCATGCACTCCTCCAATCACGCAGCCAGTACCCATACACTCATAAAATCACCCAGGCACTACCTATGCACTCATGCAATCACCCAGGCACTACCCCTGCACTCATGCAATCAGCCAAGAACTACTCATGCACTCCTCCAATCTCTCAGGCACTTCTATTGCACTGATCTGTTCCCTCAAATACTTACCCATGCACTCATCCATGCACTCAGGCACTACCCCTGCACTCATGCAATCACTTAGGCACTTCCCATGCACTCCTTAAATCACCTAGGCACTACCCATGTACTCATCAATGCACTCAGGCACTACCCAAGCACTCCTCCAATCACCAACACATTACCCCTGCACTCATGCATCACCCAGGCATTACCCATGCACTCCTTCAATCACCCAGCCACTACCCATGCACTTATAAAATCACCCAGGCACTACCTGTGCACTCCTCCAATCACTCAGGCACTACCCCTGCACTCATACAATCACACAGACACTACTCATGCACTCCTCTAGTCACCCAGGCACCACTCATGCACTCCTACAATCACACAGGCTCTTTCTATGCACTCATGCAATAACCCAGGCATTACGCATGCACTCCTTCAATCACCCAGGCATTACCTATGCATTACTCCAATCACCCAGGCACTACCCTTGCACTCATGCAATCACCCAGGCACTATCCATGCACTCCTCCAATCACCCAGCCAGTACCCATGCACTCATGCAATAACCCATGTACTACCCATGCACTCCTCCAATCAACCAGCCACTACCCATGCACTCATGCAATCACCCAGGCATTAGCCAAGCACTCCTTCAATCACTCAGGCACTATCTATGCACTCCTACAATCACCCAGGCACCTCCCCTGCACTCATGCAATAACCCAGGCACTACCCATGCACTCTTCCAATCACCCAGGCCCTACCCATGCACTCATGCAATCACTCAGGCAGTACACATGAACTTCTCCAATCACCCAGGACTACACCTGCTCTCATCATGCAATCACACATGCACTTCCCATGCACTTCTCCATATATTACACTTGCCGCAATTCATACAACACATAGAAATGTGTCTATTTTTAACCAAATAGGCAGTTCTAACAAGAACCATTTTTTTTCTTTCATAATTTTTTTGTATTTTGTCAACTCTTTTTGGTGTTTAAAAAAAAAAATTAAAACACCAACAGAATGAAACATTTTGCAATTAGGAAGTCATTGCAAAAACAAAAAACCCAAAAATTACCAATGGTTGTTTTTTACAGCAACCACGATAGCATTCACTGATTGCTCTCCATAGCAAAGAACCTTTTTACATTTAATACAACGCTGCTCCAGTCCAGCGAATTCAGGTACAATATGGGTTCTTTGAGTAATGGAAGAACCTGATGAGGTGCTTGACCCTGAAACTTGATCGTCTTGAGATGCCTGCTTTTGAAGGTCTCAACGATGTTGTTCTCTTGGAAGACGCCGTGGATGCATCGTCTGCAAGTGTTTAAGCATCGAAGATGTCCCAAACGAGTATTTCTTCTCTTATCCATGTGAGAGGACCTTGTCGCAGATAGTGCACGTCACCTTACGTGCGTTGACCTTCTCGCCAGCAGGAATGGAGAAAAAGGCCCATACGATGCTCTCGTACCTTTGTTTTAGTGGTTCTTCCAACTCTTCTTCTTCTGGAGAAAGCTGTAGAGCAGGATTAAAAGAAGCCATTTTCTGTTGATGTCAAAAATACACCAAAAAAATGCAGAAAAGAAGAGAGAACACACAAGAGCTGTGTCTCTGTGGATGTTGTTGAAAGAATTAAAAATTAGGATGGGGTCCTGCATGTTCTAGAATAAAAAGCTTCTTAACCAATAAAATGCTTTTTTTTAAATCACATGGGATTCGCGCAACCGGCGTGCAACCGGCGCGCACCCGACGCAATTCCCAAAAAATATATTTAACAATAATATATCTTTATTCCAGTTACAAATATACGATATTTACAATTGTGTATATTAATCTCTTGATATAATATATATAATAAAGTTATATACATATACTTTTAATACAAAATAATTTACTGTAGATTCGCACACCTGGCGCGACCCCCAGAAATACATACGTGACGTTGCGCCGGACCATCGCGGCTCCCGTAACAAATCTTGGATTCGCGCACCCACCGTAACCGGTACACGATCGGTACGCAAATCTCACTTTAAAAAAAAAAAATGTAAATGCATATCATCACATATCAGGCTGCTGCCATCATATTCCATAGTACTTCCAAAACATATCTGAGTGTTTTTCAGACATTCAAGGGTACTTATTTTATTAAGGTGCTTCTCAAGTATTTTCTGGTCCTATTAGTAAAGTAACCCTCAATGTACCTGCCTGCCAGGTAGAATTTATACCATTTTGTAGCAAGGTGCTACCATAGTTTTCCATAGTACCTGATATGGCAAAACTGAGTGATTATCACATCTGTAAAGATATATATATATATATATATATATATATATATATATATATATATATATATATATATATATATATATATATATATATATATATATATATATATATATATATATATATATATATTGTTATTGTTAACTGATTTAAATATAGCGCTAATCACCGGCAGGTCTCTAAGCGCTTGAGAGAGAGTTACCAGCGGTCGTCATGGGTCACGGGTGCATGGAGTATCGTAAGCCAGTTAAGCCGTGTCTAGTGCCTCCCTAAACAGCAGCGTCTTAAGCTGTTTCCTGAATCGGAGGAATGCCGGTTCTTTGCGCAGGTAATCGGGCAGTTGATTCCAAAGTTGTGGGAGCTGGTTGGAGAATGCTCTACCCCCTTTGGATTCAGTTTTGTAGCCTGGAGTGGCCAGGCGGCAGGTCTCGGAAGACCGCAGTGTGCGGCCCGGGACATAGTTTTCCAGGCGTTCTTTAATATAGGCCGGGGCTTTGCCATGGATTGCCTTGTGGGTGATACAGAGGCCCTTAAATCTAGCTCTCTGTTTGATTGGAAGCCAGTGTACTTTGTGCAGCAGGGGGGAGGCGTGGGACCGTCTTGGCAACCTAAAGATCAGTCTGGCTGCGTCATTCAATAATTTATTAGTCAACTTAGGTCTTCCGAGGAAGACCTATGTATATATCTATATATATATATATTACCTACTGACAGTCGCCAGTAGGTAATTATAGTTAGGGCCTTGCTTCTATTCAAAAAGCATTTGTTCTTTTGCCAATATCTTTGGTGCCGTTTGACGAATCTTCGCAAAATTTTCAAAACTAATGGTTCACTCAGGTCATCTCCTGTCCTGAAGGTTTCAGGGTGATTTGTCAAGCGGGGGCTGAGAAAAAAGGGGGGTCCCAAAACGCGTTTTCCCCATGTTAATTTCCATAGGAAATTTTGGAACAGGCTACAGCCTGAACAGGTGAACGGAATTACATCAAATTTGGCAAAAAGGTAGCTCTTGGTTCAGAAAGCGCCCTTTTTTTAAATGGTGTAAATCCGTTCATTAGTTGCTGAGAAATTCAAAAAATAAAAATGTATATATCCGAGCACCGAGGAGGGTTCACGAACCCTCCCGAGCACGAGCTTCATTCTGATTGGCTGCCAACACTCCAAACCAGAATGTGTTGGCAGCCATCTTGTGACTCGGTAACCGAGTCACAAGAAAAAGGTAAAACAAAGATAAAAAACAAGAAAAAGGGGCAGGGTAGAAACACCCTGATCCCCTAGGCCTGCTCAGGGGGTCCCACAAGAACCCCCAGGGACCCCCAGACCCCAAAAAACCCTTTTTTTTTTTTTTTAAATGGCCGAATTCGCGCTGGGTGCGCGAATCTGGCTGAAAAAAAAAAACAAAGCGCGGACTCCCGCGCTTAGTTTTCTATAAGCTCCTGGGTGGGCCAGGTCCCGGGGGCAATGCATAATTAATTCCCTCGCAGCCCCAGGGGCCGCCACCTCCCCGGGGCTTAGTTAATTGTATGTGGGGGACACTTAGCCCCCCCGCAGCCCTGGGGACCGCCACCTCCAGGGGCTTGAACAATAAATGCGGGGATGGGGTCCCTAGAGCCCACAAAACATTAAGAGAAGGGGGGCCACACAGCCCCCTTCCAACAAAAAAAGGAAAAGCGGCATCTCTCAGAGGCCCCGCCCCCTCCCTGTACCACTCTGTAAACACGCCTCATGGCACATTCTAAGTTGGGGGATTAAGTCCCCTTGAATTCTGAGGGTCCCTGGGGGCCAACTAGCCCACCAGGTACCTCCAGTAAGCCCCACACAGTGGGATTGCTGAGAGGTGGTCCGAGGTCACGCCCCTTTTTACACCACTCTGCAAACGCGCCTCTTGGCTCATTGCTGGTAGGGCGAAGAGGTCCTCTTGTGTCCTGAGGACCTCAGGACTAAAGTGGACTTCATCCACTGGGCAGCAGTGCGCCAGGAGGTGGCTTTGCAGAGCGGTGTAAAAAGGGGGCATGGCCTCAGACCACTCTCAGCAATCCAGCTGTGTGGGGCTTACTGGAGGTACCTGGTAGGCTAGTTGGCCCCCAGGGACCCTCAGGAGGCAAAGGGACTTAATCCCCCAACCCAGAACACCCCAGGAGGCGTGTTTGCAGAGTGGTGGAGAAAGGGGGCGTGGACTGTGTCAACCTCTCAGCAATCCCACTGTGTGGGGCTGACTGGAGGTAAGAGGTAGGCTAGTTGGCCCCTAAGCACCCCCAGCAGCGAAGTGGACTTCAATCCCCATCCAAGAACGCACCAGGGAGCGCATTTGCAGAGTGGTGGGCAAAGGGGGTGTGGCCTGCTATGAGAACTTAGCAATCCTGCTGTGTGGGACTTATTGGAGGTAATAGGAGGGGTAGTTGGCCCCCAAGGATGTCTTTGGGGGCCAACTACCCCTCTTGTTACCTCCAGTAAGTCCCACACAGTGGGATTGCTAAGACATCTTTGGAGGCCACGCCCCCTTTCTCCACCACTCTACAAACACGCCTCCTGGCAGACTACGGGATGGGGATGAAGTCCACTTTACTCCTGAGGGACTTTGGGGGCCAAGAAGACCTCCAGGTTCCTCCTGTAAGTCCTATGCAGCAGAATTCCTGAGCACTGGTCGGAGGCCCAGCCCCCTTTCTCAACCACTCTGCAAACGCGACTACTAGTTAAAGAAGTATTTGCAATGTAATAGGTTTTGCATGTGCGAGAGTTAGAGCTATTGGCGTTGTAAATGTAAAAGTTTTTTACTAATGTTTTTTGGAGTGGAGTGGATGTACGTTGTGTGTAGTGGAATTATGTGGTATGTTGTGCATTAAAATTATGTGGTTAGAAAGATTGTGGTGTTTAGTGTATAGGAATATTTTGCCTCTTCTGCACTTCTCTTGCTGTACCCTTTGCACCTCTTTCAGCACCTCTGTTACTTCTTTCGGCACTTCTCTTCCTTCTTTCTGCACCTCTTTTGCTTCTTTCTGCACCTCACTTGCCTCTTTCAGCTCCTCTGTTGCTTTTTTCTGCAGATCTCTTGCCTCTTTCTGCAGCTCACTTGCCTCTTTTAACACCTCTGTTGCTTTTTTCTGCAGATCTCTTGCCTCTTTCTTCACCCCTCTTTTCTATTTCTGCCCCTCTCTTGCCTCTTTCTGCACCCCTCTTCCCTCTTTCTGTACCTTTCCTGCCTCTTTCTGTACCTCTCTTGCCTCTTTCTGTACCTCTGTTGCCTCTTTCTGCACTTCTCTTGCCTCTTTCTGCACCCCTCTTGCCTCTTTCTGCACCTCTGTTGCTTCTTTCTGCACTTCTATTGCCTCTTTCTGCACCTCTCTTGCTTCTTTCTGCACCTCACTTGCCTCTTTCAGCACCTCACTTGCTTTTTTCTGCAGTTCTCTTGCCCCTTTCTACACCTCACTTGCCTATTCCAGCACCTCTGTTGCTTATTTCTGCAGATCTCTTGACTCTTTCTGCACCCCTCTTTTCTCTTTCTGCACCTCTCTTGCCTCTATCTGCACCCCTGTTCCCTCTGATTGCACCTTTCCTGCCTGTTTCTGCACCTCTCTTGCATCTTTCTGTACCTCTGTTGCCTCTTTCTGCACTTCTCTTGCTCTTTCTGCACCCTTTGCGCCGCTTTCAGCCCCTCTGTTACTTCTTTCTGCTCTTCTCTTCCTTCTTTCTGCACCCCTCCTGCCTCTTTCTGTACCACTCTTGCCTCTTTGTGCACCACTCTTGCCTCTTTCTGCACCTCTGTTGCTTCTTTCTGCAGATCTCTTGCCTCTTTCTGGACCCCTCTTTTCTCTTTCTGCACCTCTCTTGCCTCTTTCTGCACCCCTGTTCCCTCTTACTGCACCTTTCCTGCCTGTTTCTGCACCTCTCTTGCCTCTTTCTGTGCCTCTGTTGCCTCATTCTGCACTTCTCTTGCTCTTGCTGCACCCTTTGCGCCTCTTTCAGCACCTCTGTTACTTCTTTCTGCACTTCTCTTCCTTCGTTCTGCACCTCTGTTGCTTTTTTTCTGCACCTCACTTGCCTCTTCCAGCACCTCTGTTGCTTTTTTCTGCAGATCTCTTGCCTCTTTCTGCACCCCTCTTTTCTCGTTCTGCACCTCTCTTGCCTCTTTCTTCAGCCCTCTTCCCTCTTTCTGCACCTTTCCTGCCTCTTTCTGTACCTCTTTTGCCTCTTTCTGTACCTCGGTTGCCTCTTTCTCCACTTCTCTTGCCTCTTTCTGCACCCTTCTTGCCTCTTTCTGCACCTCTCTTGCTTCTTTCTGCACCTCACTAGCCTCTTTCAGCACCCCTGTTGCTTTTTTCTGCAGTTCTCTTGCCCCTTTCTACACCTCACTTGCCTCTTTCTGTACCCCTCTTTTCTCTTTCTGCAACTCTCTTGCCTCTTTCTGCACCCGTGTTCCCTGTTACTGCACCTTTCCTGCCTGTTCCTGCACCTCTCTTGCCTCTTTCTGTACCTCTGTTGCCTCTTTCTGCACTTCTCTTGCTCTTTCTGCACCCTTCGCTCCTCTTTCAGCACCTCTGTTACTTCTTTCTGCACTTCTCGTCCTTCTTTCTGCATCCCTCCTGCCTCTTTCTGTACCTCTCTTGCCTCTTTGTGCACCCCTCCTACCTCTTTCTGCATCCCTCTTGCCTCTTTTTGCACCTCTGTTGGTTCTTTCTGCACTGCTCTTGCTTCTTTCCGCACCTCACTTGCCTCTTTCTGTACTTTTCTTGCATCTTTCTACACCTCTGTTGCTTCTTTCAGCAATTCTGTTGCCTCTTTCTGCACTTCTCTTGCTTGTTTCTGCACCTCTCTTGCGTCTTTCAACACCTCTGTTGCCTCTTTCTGCACTTCACTTGCTTCTTTCTGTACCTCTTTTGCCTCTTTCGGCACCTCTGTTGATTCTTTCTGCACTTCTCTTTCCTCTTTCTGCACCTCTGACTTAGAGGCAGTTTTAATCCCCCTGCCCTATTGTATACTAGGGCCTTACAGGGGAGGTCATGCCAATGACAGGGGTACCCCAACCCATAGTGTGCCCTAGTGTATGTAGGTGTTTTCACTGTTTTCTAAGTGTCTTTCAGCATAGCACTGGCTCCGGCCTGGTTAGTCAGAGTCAGTTACCACCAGTACCAGTCAGCAAAAAGTTGGGGGCACAGGATGACTTTGCAACAAGCCCTCTTTCTGCACCTCTGTTGGTTCTTTCTGCATATCTCTTGCTTCTTTCTGTGCTTTTCTTCCTCTTTCTGCACATGTCCTACTTCTGTAGGAATAGTTAGAAATTAGCATTTAAAAAACCTTCGAAATTCACTAAAAAACCATAGGTTTCAGGGGCGTTATAGTTAGGAATTAGCATTTAAAAAACCTTAGAAATTCACTGAAAAAACCACAGGTTTCAGAGACGTTATAGTTAGAAATGATCATTTAAAAAACCTTTGAAATTCACTGAAAAAACCATAGGTTTCAGGGATTATATAGTTAGAAATTAGCATTTAAAAAACCTTTGAAATTCACTGAAAAAACCACAGGTTTCAGGGACGTTATAGTTAGTTGGACATTTCACTCGTACAAAACCAGAGAAATTTGGTTGTTATAGTTAGTTGAGCTAACGATAATTTGCGCCCCTGCAATGCACTGCTGATGACGTCACATATTACATCATTCATGACATGGTCAGTGACATCAGTGATGACATCACTGATGACATCTCAAATGACATCACTGATGACATCACTGATTACATCATCCACGTGATATTCTGATGCACCTCCTCATACCCTAATATAACCTTTGATACACCCACTCTAAAATACAGACTACCATTTTCGAAACCATAGATACCAGTTACTACATACCCACTTACTTATTCCTAGGTCTACACACACATCCACTCATTCACCCATACAGTCACTCATACATGCAGACACTCATCAATACAGCACTATCATATGCACTCATACACCTATACAGACACTCACACACCACCACTCATCCATAGAGTTACTCACACACCTAGTCAGTCATGCAAAGAATCAATCACACTCCCATTTACTCACCTATACAGTTATACACACACCACCTCACTTATTCATACAGGTACTAACACATACTTTCTCTCTTATACAATCACTGATACAAGCACACACTCATCCATACAGTCACTCTCACAATCACTCACTCTCACGTATAGTCATTTAGATACTCCAACACTCACATATACTGCCTTTCACATATGCAGTTACTCACACATGTACCACTGAGGCATCTATTCACTCACCAACACACCCATACACACACTCACCCACCCATACAGCCGTTCACACATGCCATCTTGAACCCATACACCCAGTGAATCACCCACTCAGACATCTATGCACAGAGTCACACACTCCCCACCCACCTACACAGACACTCAGGCACCCATACAGATAATCAGACAACCAATCAATAACCCATATAGACACTCATGTAGCTACTCACCAACCCATGCAGCCACTTACACACCAACTAACAGACTGATATAGACAT
The DNA here is from genome assembly GCA_963921515.1 of Calotriton arnoldi. Classification (NCBI taxonomy): domain Eukaryota; kingdom Metazoa; phylum Chordata; class Amphibia; order Caudata; family Salamandridae; genus Calotriton; species Calotriton arnoldi. Next base: position 63,897 of record CAWUFW010011560.1, read on the forward strand.
TTACACAGTTTAGTCACTAACCCATGCATTCAGTCAGACACGTTTAATCACTCACTTATACAGTCAGTCACGCACCTACTAAATCATCCATTCAGACACTCATACACCCACTCATTCTTCAATACACCTTGGCATTTATATATATAAAACATATTTAAACTTTAGAGAAACACACAGTCACTGGATGATGTCATCAGTGATGTCATTTGAGATGTCATCAGTGATGTCACTGACCATGTCATGAATGATGTAATATGTGACGTCATCAGCTGTGCATTACGGGGGCGCGAGTTATAGTTAGCTCAACTAACTATAACGGCTGAATTTCTCAGGTTTTGTACGAGTGAAATGTCCAACTAACTATAACGTCCCTGAAACCTATGGTTTTTTCAGTGAATATATATATAACCTTCAGGCTTCTATGAACATGGTGAATATACTCATTAAATATGCTGAAATTGATCGGAATAGCATTTTGAAGGAGATTGAGCAAACAATTGCCGCCCTTGACCAGTGTGATCAAAAGGATTGGGTGGCTAAAGGCCGTGCTGACATTGAATTTAGGCTGAAGAAACATGAAGACGTAATAAAAACACGTAAGATATTTAAATTTGCCCGGGACCGGGATGACTACGCATCGGGCAGGGTGTTTTCCTGTGCCCGTAAGTTTGATAATGTAAAGAGACGTGACCTGACAAACAAAGTGTCAACTGTACAACCGTCTACCTCTGTCAATATTGTTGTTGCCAATGATGAGTCTGATGTAAATTCTTTGACATCCAACAGTGATTCGGGTGACAGTAGAGCTGGAACCTCCGCCACAATATCTGGGGTTGAAACCAACTATTCCCCAGCTGAGGAATTGAATTTTTTAACAATGGACAGGCGTCAGACATTACACCCTCGCAATCACCAAAATTGATCAGAGGTAGCGGGAGCAAACGCCGGAGGGCGCGGTGCCAGCAGCACATCAGGCGCTACCAACAGGGGGGCAAGAGCAAGGAATTGGAGAAGATAATGGCAAAAGAAGACAACACCATAATTAACCTTACTGACACTCGGACTGACTTTTTGCCCGGAGTCAAATTTTTCTTACAAACAGACACAAATTGATATATTCAAATTCATTCGTAAACTGAAGCTAAGAAAATTCTTTCAGCTTAATAAGTTTCTGCCTAAAACCACTGAATCTGGAACAGCGACTAGGGGCATGAGTAATCTACAAGTCAAAGATCTTTCAACTATCCAAGTGCTGCAATCTCTAGCAAATGATGAGTCTGATGACTCTATTGGTGATCCGGTGCCTGTAGCTGGTATTAATATGGGTGTGGCTGCTTCCAGTCCATTTCGTCCCCGTCATCTTTCTATCCCCTCATGCCCAAGGGCTCCATTGACGTTTTCAGTGACATGGTCATTGATAAATTAAAAGACCTGACCCGCTCTGTAAATTCCAAACGCAGTCAGCGCAATTATCGTTTCAATTGTTATTGGGCCCTCATGAAAAAACTGTGCAACAACAATGAGGTAATAGTGAGCAGTGCTGATAAGGGGGGCAATGTTGTCTTATGGCCCAAAGTGGATTATCTTGCTGAAACACAACGTCACCTTTCAGATTCAAGCTGCTATTGCCAAGTTCCACGTCAGCAATTGAACGTAGTCAAGGAAGTCGTATTCAAACATCTTCAGCAATGGAAAAGACAAGGCCTTTTGTCTAAAAATGAGTTTCTTTTTTTGAAGAATGACCATCCAACGACACCGTTTTTGTACTTTATACCGAAGGTACACAAGGGCACATCTCCTGTGCCGGGCAGACCTATAATCTCGGCAAGGAACAATATCTTGGAAGCTATGTCCAAATACATGGATTTTTTTGTACAGGAGCACATGATGAGGTTGCCTTCCTTTATTCAGGACACAGGCGATTTTCTGAGAAATATCAAGGAAGTGGAGTGGCAACCTAATTTTCTATTAATTTCTATGGACATAGCTTCCTTGTATACAAGTATTCACCAAACTGATGGTCTTGTGGCTGTACAGTATTTTTTAAATGATCGAGCTCTTTGTTTACATGACCACAACTGCATGTTACTTGCCATGATTAATTTGTGCCTAAAAAATAACCTATTCCTTTTTAATAAGGTATTGTATCATCAACTTAGGGGAGTGGCGATGGGGGCGTGCTTCTCTCCTAGCTATGCCTGTCTTTTGGTTGGCTGGTGGGAGGAGCATGCTCTCAGAACACTTCACAAAGCAGTTTGGGACATTCATATCAGATATTACTGCAGATACCTCGATGATGTATTCTTGGTATGGGAGGGCACCAATGAGGAAGCTTTGCAGTTTGTATCATTGATCAATAACAATAGGCTCAATCTCAGCTTTACTGCCTCAATCAGTGCTCAGAGGGTGGAGTTCCTTGATGTGGAAGTGTTTTTTATGGACAACTGCATACAAACTAGATTACATAGAAAGAGTACCGCAGGGAACTCGACCCTTCATGCAACCAGCCTGCATCCTCAGCATCTGATACGAAGTATACCGTATGATGAATTTTTTTGCATACAGAGTATATTTAGTCATGAATCGGATCTGAGAGTCTGTCAACTGGAAGCTTTCGATCGTTTTTTGAGGCGAGGTTACAAACACAGTGATCTACAATTGGCTTTGGACAAAGCCAATTCTCAAACTCGTAACATGTGTTTAGTACCCAAAAACAAACGTATTTTGAACTCTGAAATTCAACCCACTATCGATGAAAACAGCGCAGAAAGCCAACCTATTAGATTAATCACTACTTACAGCAAACAGGAACGGCAAATCCGTAGGATCGTAAATGCACAATGGCCTATTGTTCTAAAGGATTTGACCCCAAAAACTTTGTTGCCGCCTCTTCCTGCTATCACATTCAGACGAGCGCCCTCTATGAGGGATGCTCTTGTGAAAACCAGCCCTGAATTAACATCTAAAACTACTTGGTTGTCCAAATCCGGTTTTTTTAAATGCTCATCATGTCGGGCCTGTAAGTTTGGGGCCAATTGTACTGAATATATGACAGCTTTCAGTGACATTCTGGTCCCTATAAAAGATCATTATACTTGTCGGACCGAATATGCTGTTTATTTGTTAGAATGTACTTGTCATCTCAAATACATAGGCAGCACCAAGCTCGCAGTACACAATAGAATTCTGCAGCACTTGCGGGCCATTATCAATTCTGACCCCAATTATCCAGTGGCCCGTCATTTTAAGGCAGTAGATCAGAATAGAGTTGATGACCTGAAATATTCAGTTATTGGGGCGGTCCCTAGTTCTATGCGAGGGGGCCACAGAGAGAGGAAGCTGCGACAACTTGAATCTTTTCTTATCATGACTCTAGACACGAAGATGCCCAATGGGCTCAGCACAGGTGAGGACCTACACAACTTCCTGTAGTACTGTTCAGTCTTGGTAGGTCTTTCTCTTTGTGCTTCAGCACCCAGTGTTGTAATTTGGGCTTCTATAAGAACCAGTGTCTCTTCCTCCTGATTTCAGCAGGTTTTGTGTCTTTCTCTGGTTATTCCTGCTAGGCACTTGCTACTATTACATGAGGTTTTACTGTAGTCTTTTATCCATGATGAAATGCTTTATGATTCGTAGTATCATTCGCACTGGCACTTTAATAACTTGTAGCACTTGCACTTTGATTACAACCTGTTGGTTGTGTTTCAATGTCAATTTGCGTCTTTTACAGCCTCTCTTACATTTTTTATGTACTTTTGTATATTGGAGGATTTTGGGTTTGTCTTTGCACTTGCACTTTTTTGCACACAATTTGGATGCATATTACGATTTAAATGGTCCATCTAATTTAGTACTTTTTGAATGTATAGCTAGTAAATTTTATGATCAGTTTGATTATATTATGCCCATTCAGTTAGCTTAATAGTATGGTATTTACAGATGAGGAGAGTTCTTGTGACAAATATACAATAGCCTGTATTTGCAGCACTTGCACTTAATTAAGCAGTGGTTTTTACCAGTTTGCTATTATTGCACATAGGCTTTTAATATCAGGTTATTTTAAACGAACATGTAGAAAAAATCAATTTTTTTAATCTCTCCATTAGACAACTATTTATTGTATTTTAGTAAACATGTTTTACTTGTTTTACTGTGGGCTAGTTCTATAATATATTAACTTCTCTTGTATAGTACTCTATTTGGTACTGATTTTTGTTATGGACCGTCTATTGTGAATTTGTTTTCTGAATTTTAGTCTGTTATTTATGTTCCTGCACCGTCATTTGACCAATCTTATGTTTTGATTGGTCACACATAGTACTTTAACTGTGATTCGTCACTTGGGAGCCATGTGATCATGAAATAAAGTAATCTGCGAGGATTCTATTGAAGTGCTTGGAGGCATTTTTTTTTGTGGTCCGTACCTGTGCTGGATTCCCTTCGTGGCAGTAAGGGAAGCAGGACTGTATCTTGCACGAGGAAATACCACTTACTGAGGTGATGCTTCCAAGTTGGATTTGGGATCCTAGCGGCGGGGTGAGGGTCCAGGATAGCCGCTTTTCCTCCACAGTAAGATTCTGGGAAAGAGGGGAGGAAGCAGTCACCGCCCACTTGGGGAGTACTTACGTTGATTGACTGCTTCATGGAAACTCGGAGTGCCGGGTTTCAGGACATCCCCCATCCCCCTCAACCTGTCATGATGCCTTATCCAATCGCAGTGAGGCAATTGTGTTTTAATTTGGACACCTGGGAACCTCTATTCTATGGCGGCATTTGAGAAAGTCATTACGATGAAACGCGTCATGCCTACGCCTTGGTTTTCAATAAAGCGAGTTTCCTGATGTACCCGCGTGGGCTCGTTCTTTTCAGGAGAAGAGAACATGGTTTTATGTTTTGTGTGCGGCAACAGCACACTGAGCACCCACCCCAAAAGCAGTTCGGCGGCTGAAGTGGCATCTTTTTGGTTTTCCTAATGGACTTGGGAACCGCCGCTTTCCCCAACTACAATTCTGCCATTCATTTGGACCGTGACTCCACGAGGAAATACCACTTACTGAGGTGATGCTTCCAAGTTGGATTTGGGATCCTAGCGGCGGGGTGAGGGTCAAGGATAGCTGCTTTTCCTCCACAGTAAGATTCTGGGAAAGAGGGGAGGAAGCAGTCACCGTCCACTTGGGGAGTACTTACGTTGATTGACTGCTTCATGGAAACTCGGAGTGCCGGGTTTCAGGACATCCCCCTCTACCTGTCACGATGCCTTATCCAATCGCAGTGAGGCAATTGTGTTTTAATGAGACACCTGGGAACCTCTATTCTATGGGGGCATTTGAGAAAGTCATTACGATGAAACGCGTCATGCCTACGCCTTAGTTTTCAATAAAGTGAGTTTCCTGATGTACCCGCGTGGGCTCGTTCTTTTCAGGAGAAGAGAACATGGTTTTATGTTTTGTGTGCGGCCACAGCACACTGAGCACCCACCCCAAAAGCAGTTCGGCGGCTGAAGTGGCATCTTTTTGGTTTTCCTAATGGACTTGGGAACCGCCGAACCGCCGCTTTCCCCAACTACAATTCTGCCATTCATTTGGACCGTGACTGCACGAGGAAATACCACTTACTGAGGTGATGCTTCCATGTTGGATTTGGGATCCTAGCGGTGGGGTGAGGGTCCAGGATAGCCGCTTTTCCTCCACAGTAAGATTCTGGGAACGAGGGGAGGAAGCATTCACTGCCCACTTGGGGAGTACTTACGGTGATTGACTGCTTCATGGAAACTCGGAGTGCCGGGTTTCAGGACATCCCCCTCTACCTGTCACGATGCCTTATCCATTCGCAGTGAGGCAATTGTGTTTTAATGTGGACACCTGGGAACCTCTATTCTATGGCGGCATTTGAGAAAGTCATTACGACGAAACGCGTCATGCCTACGCCTTGGTTTTCAATAAAGCGAGTTTCCTGATGTACCCGCGTGGGCTCGTTCTTTTCAGGAGAAGAGAACATTGTTTTATATATATATATATACACTGAAAAAACCATAGGTTTTGGGGACGTTATAGTTAGTAATTAGCATTTAAAAAACCTTTGAAATTCACTGAAAAAACCATAGGTTTCAGGGACGTTATAGTTAGTTGGACATTTTACTCGTACAAAACCAGAGAAATTCTGCCGTTATAGTTAGTTCAGCTAACTATAGCTTGCGCCCCCGCAATGCACTGCTGATGACGTCACATATTACATCATTCATGACATGGTCAGTGACATCACTGATGACATCTCTGATGACATCTCAAACAAAAGCGTGCTTTCTGGACCAAGACCTTTCTCCCTGCCAAATTTGGCGTAATTCCGTTCATCAGTTTGACCTGTAGCCTTGTCTAAAGTTTCCTATGGAAATTGCATGGAGAAAACACGTTTTGGGACCCCCCTTTTTTCTCAGCCCCCCCTTGACGAATCACCCCCAAACTTTCAAGATAGGAGTTGATCTAAAAAGAGAAGTTTTTGGGAAAATTTCGTAAACATTTGTCAAACGACGCCAAAGTTATAAGCAAATAAAAAAACGCTTTTCCTATGGAAGCGTGGTCCTAACTATAACTATCTACTGGCGACCGCCAGTAGATAATATATATATATATATATATATATATATATATATATATATATATATATATATATATATAAATATTTCTCATCAAATTGTCCCTGCTTGAAAATGCACTCCACAAAAGACGAATTACAAGAATTCTTTATTTCAGACAAAACTGGCATTCTTGCATTTTGGAGTCATTCCTTTGCCTTACGCGTTTCGGAGCTCCAGCTCCTTAATCACAGGCCTGCTTGTTAGTACACAGTACTGAAAAAAAGTAATGCTCCTTGCATGATTATTATATTGCCCTCCATCTAGACCAGAATGCAACAGTTCAATTGTGACAACCCACCAGAGGGGAATTAAAAGAAAATTGGTAAGTTGAATCAGTAGTCTGCAGCAATGGTGATTCTGCGAAGCAAGCCTGTGAACAAGGACTTTAGCAGTCCGAAACGCATCAGGCAATGGATTGTAGCTGTTTTTATGCCAGTTTGTGCCACATGATTGAGGAACTGATGGGGAGTGCAGCTTCAACCGGGGACAAAAATGGTAAACATATTCTACGGCAGTTCAGCCGTGAAGCTTGCAACACTGCGCTACTGATCAAGCTGGTCTGTGGCTGGGATTGTGCTCAGTCAATCACAGAACGTCGGTTCTAAGAAAAATTACAAACTGTGCTTTGATTAATGGCAACCCACAGGAGGGTATGAAAACTTTGTATATTTTTGTTTTGCAGCATCACAACACCCACTGGAGGGTAGTATTTATTACTGCAGGACTACTGAGGCCAGTATGCAACAGTTCAATTGTGACAACCCACCAGAGGGGAATTAAAAGGAAATTGGTAAATTGAATCAGTAGTCTTCAGCAATGGTGATTCTGCGAAGCAAGCCTGTGAACAAGGACTTTGGCAGTCCGATACGCGTCAGGCAATGGAATGTAGCTAATTTATGCCGGTTTGTGCCACATGATTGAACTGATGGGGAGTGCAGCTTCAACCGGGGACAAAAATGGTAAACAGTATATATATATTACTACAACTAAAAACACAATTGTCACCAATTTCATAATTACTAAATTATCTTATGAAATAATTGATTTACAAAAATTAATACACACATACAAAAACACACTATAATAAAATACACACAAAATAACACTTACAAATGATATTACATACAATGATATTTTCTAAATCAATGTTTTTACTGTTGTAGGGATTCTGCACATACACAGAGCTATGCACAGGATAATAGGACCTCGGAATATAGTGGTGAGCCAACCATAAACCTTAGTACCCACAATCCCAATCCGACTAGCTGTAGCGTCTCATGAGCAGCGATGCTACCAATGATTAGACAACCCAGAACACGGTATATCTCTCTCTCTCAGGCCTCGCGGGAACAAGAACACCCTTTCATAACTCACTCATACCTGTCCACAACGTGCGTAATAAGAGACACCGTATAGTTCAAAGTATTTATTTCAACTACCGTGCTCTAAGATACAATACACGTGCCAGTACTATCAGCATAATGCATAAGGATAATATCATCAGCATAGTTACTATTCCATAGAATACAAACGGGGAAAGCATTTCATAAAGCAGTGGATATAGGGCTAAATGACCATACCACCCTCCCCGTGCTAGTAGCTAGTTTATTATAAAAACAGAAGACCTCTAGGCATTGTCAGGCGAACCCCCATACCTCAATATCTAGATGCAAGGTTTACATCATCAGACAAGCACAGCTCTTCTCTCTGGAAAGGTTTTTCTCCAAGTGCCTCTAACCGTGAAATCACAATATTAAAAGCACATGAATTTCTCCAGTGCAGCTGTACTTAGTGTTATGTCTAAGTACGAGGGACTGGCCAGATCAGCAAGAACAAGGGACGTTGTTTTTCGACCTTGTACATGTTGTGCAGACATAACCCAAAGGGAACAGGAGAAAAGGTGAAAGACAGAAATGCAGACAGTTCTAAAATAGCCGGGCAGAAGCAGAGGCTGGAAAAACAGAGGCACAAAGTAACGTGCGCAAAAAAGCATCATGGCAGCCAGGCCTAAGCCAACGTAGCAAGGCAGACCAGGAGGCCACAAACCACATGACACCCTCCCCTGGGCAGTCCATTGGCTAAGACATAGGACGAAGACTGAGTTCAAATAGATGGAGCAGAACAGAAACGTCCGTTTTGGAATAGTCCCAATGAAGGACAATGAATGGGAGAGGAAAAAAATCGTAGAATAAGAAATTTAAAAAATCCAGCGAGGCAGGTCGCGGAAAGCGAAGGCCCCCTTAATCCAACAGAAAAGTGCAGAAAAACGCCACACCTTCCAAGAGGACATCGTTGGAATCGTCGGAAAAAAGCGACGCCATCCAGTCCAATAAATCAAAACTGCAAGAGGGAGCAGCGAACAGCATTGCGGGACAACTTGCGTGATACTCAATATAACTTTGTTGTAGGAGATTCTGAGCAGCCACCCAGATATCCCATTGTGCCAAAATCCCCAGTGCAGCCGCACGTGCCATGTAGCCTGCACCAGAACAGTCCCGTTCATGGGCCTCTAAGGGACCCACCAGCAGGCCAAAATCCGGTCGAGACAGAGACGTATTGGAGAGGCAATAATCCAAGGACCACGAGAAAGGACATCTGATGCAAGACATCACAGGTTGCACGCAAGTGAAATACGCAAAGCGAAAAGAAAGTCTATAGGACACACTGAGCATCGCCAATAGGAGGATGCCGAAGCCAGCGAGGATGCGCTCACGGAGCATCTGGAGTCGACCTGGGTCGAGAAGGGCCCAAGGAGGTGCAGCCATTGCGTAGTAAAGAGACCAAAAGCAGTATACCAGCCGCTAAGGCGAGGATCAACGGAAAGCCGCCAAAGACGCTGGAAAAAATGGAATGAATAAAAGCCGGTATTACACCAAAGATAGTCTGAAAGGAGGTTACAAGTCCAGAGCCCACAACTTTAAAAAAGTGCACCAGACCTTCGGTGCGTGATGCATTAAAAACACGGTGAATCAGTTCACCGAAATGTTGTGGGAGGTTAGTGTTCAAAAGGGCCTGTATTTCACTGTGGGTACTAGCCACCTGGAGGATGAATGTCTCCCGGGCGATGTGAGCATAACCTCCTGGTTCAATAATAGCGCCTTTATTCTGCTCAATTTATTGAAATCCGCCTTCAAAGTAGGAATGGAAGGCCAAATGGAACTATCTATGATGTTGTGCGGGGGAGGAAAAAGCACATTTTTGCAGCAGACAACCCTGTGTGAAACGGTAACAATATAGGGAATGCCGGCCTGCATGCCACAGCAGTCTTGATTATTCAGAAGCAGATAGCTACCATTTGCAAGCACAGTGAAAGTAGGAGAAATAGCAGGAGCAGGAATGCCCTTTAAAACACAAGCAAGATTAGGAGCCGAAACGTTACAAGCTCCGTGCAATTTAATGTTCTTGCAAATAAGGGAAAGACCCACAGTAGAATCACATGACTCCCCTGTGAGAAAAACCTCCTTCCCGTCCCTCAGGCATTTATACATGAAAGGCAGGGACCAAAGTTCATGCAGGAAGGCACTGCCCAAGGGCTGGAAACGGCCCACAGGATAATGTTTCATGCACGAACTAAATTCAAATAAAGAAAAAGGCAAGGCGATAACCCCGTGCACTAGCCACACGGCAGAATCCAATTCCGCCACAGAGAATGGTAAGGGCTCTATTTTCTCGATATGTAACAGAGTGTATGCTGCATCCTTCATGGACATGAACTGCTGTTTGTCAGTTAAATTAAAAGGCAGGAATAAGGCAGAGGTGTTCAAAAAGTGCCAAGGAACTTTACCCATCTTAAGTGTCTGCAAAGTCCACGCAAACTGCATAACTGAACGCAACTGATTCTGACCATGATATAACACAGAAACATCATCTTGTACAATATCAACAACAGAGGACACAATATTCTCTAACGTGTAAATGCGGGAAGACAGGGTATTAATACTATTGTCAACAACAGCAAGACGGGAAGCAGCTTCAATTTGCGAAAGCTTCCAGAGTTCATTATAGGTCTCATAAATGAATCTCTTAGGTCGAGGGCCACGAGGCCCCAGAACTAAATCGGACAGATCAATGTTGCCTGATAGCAGGGACAAATGCTGTTTTACAGAATCTAAAGAAGACCACTGTTTACATAATTTACCAATAGAATATGTTGTAACAGTACGAGAGTCAGAAAACCTCGGGTCTGGCCTATCCTGTTTGTACCCAGAAGCTGAGTCATGAAAACGCAGCTGGCATGCATCTGCTGCCGTCGGCCAAGCCAACCAGGGTGACTCAACAAACGTGGAGACATTAAACAAATTGTTTTGAAACAAAGCTTGCACCGATGTAAGGGACATATTGAAATGCAAGCTTGAGTCGGGAGCGGATGACAATACAGGAATGGAAGGGGCATTCAATTGCTTGGAAGTAGCCAAACCCCAACACGTAGTTTGATATATGGTATTATTTAAAAATAAAATTTGGGCCGGGATAAGGCAAGCACGGTGCAAGGCTTCCGTGCCTTGCACCTGCCATGGTTTAGAGCACCAAATTGATTTCAAGTCAATGGTGTCCTTCCAGTACTCATAACCACCCACAGCTAAGGCGCTCAAAAAGGAACCCGAATATAGCAATTTGGTGTGGGTCAGCATGATTTTCTGCGTGGATGAAGTGTTCAATTTAAAATAATAGGACCCAGGGTTCGATCTATTCAAGTCTGTAAAGTAAGTAAACTTATTTCTAAGAGTCTGGGAGCTACCTGGCGAAGGGGTTGGACAATGCTCCCATTGGGTGTAATTAAAAGGACCACGCAGTGTACTTGGTTTATGGACAAAGTGGTTGCCCCAATGCTGGTAACAATACAAATCGGCATAACTTGCAGAATTCATGTACAAATCTTCAGCATTAAAAGCAGCATAATATTTCAAATCAGTAAATAATGATTCAACTGCATGCACATCCCAATCGTCAGAATGAATATTACTTTTAACGACATCACCCATTGAAACACGGAGGACATTTGGTACATTAATAATCTCGGTTGGTCCATGAATTTGGAAATTTACTGCATCCCATACGATGCCATCAGCGACTGGAAAAGCTGAAATGTTCACAAATGTGTGGTCACGCTTCATGATGTGAGATGAAGAATGTGAAGCCAAAGTTCCAGCAACACAGTTCACTGCAGAGCGTTCTGGTAAATAGTGACCATTGATGAGTAGAAAAAACACGATGACAAAGCCAATGGACATGAACAGAAAAATCAGGAATAGTACCAACCAGATGTATGTCCAAGGGGGAATCAAAAAATTGTTTCTGAGCCAGGATACAAAAATACTGAATTTGGACGGGACAAGTGATGAGGTGGAATCCGAGTCAAAGGAATAACGTGTTGGGCTCAGTGGCGTTGTTGGTAGGTGAGCCACCGACTCATTGGCGGGGTAGGTATACTCAGTCTCCTCGTTACAGGGGGAGTCCGGGTCGTCGAGTAAGCAATCAGGCAAATCTACCATCTCGATAGCAACATCAGTGACCGTTCGGGCCACAAACATTTGTCCGGGAAATGACAGGACAAGAGACCGCTGGTGTAACACTATTCAGGATCGGCCAGATGTTGTAGCTTGACATTTTCCACTGAGATGTATCTGTTCTCCTTGCGACCAGGAAGCGGTGGTAAGATGACTGTACGAGTTCCCTTCAAGCCAAGGACTGGAACTGGCGCACGATAAGAGGGGCCAAATTCTTTTTTGTTCTCCACCTTCTCTCGAACCAGATCTCCAATCTTCGGAAGCCAGCCGGCAACCGGAATCTGCAGCGCAGCGTCTGTGGCTGAAGGTAAATGTTCGATTGCAAGTTTGTCTCGGGCTTCTTGTAAGTCCTGTAACATAGTAGAATGGTTAACTACATCAAAGATGGAGGATTGTGCCGCCATGTCTAGACCATCAAGGTCGGGCACAAACATTCGTATGCCAAAGAGCATTTCGTATGGTGTCCGCCCACCCAGAGGTCTTCTAGGGAGATTATTAAGTGCACGTTGTACGGTATACAAGTGGGCCAGCCAGTTCCTGCCAGTACCTAAGACTCTAGCTGTCAAGGATTGCTTTAAGTCATGGTTCATTCGTTCAACAATCGAATTGCCCTCAGGCCGATATGGAGACGAAAATTTCACCCGCACCCCCAATGAACCCATTGCGTCCTTGTAAGCCTTAGAGGCGAACGCCGGACCTTGGTCAGAATGGAAGGTGCCACAGGCGAAAATTCCCACAAAGACACGCAAATCCCTTATGACATTTTGAGCGTCAGCACTCCGTTGTGGCCAAACCCAGATGAAACGTGTGCACGAATCAACTGCAACTAATATGTATTTATATGCAGTGTCAGAAGAAAATGGACCGCAGTGATCCAGGTAAACACACCCAAAAGGTCTGTTAGAAATGCAGAGCGGGGTCTGTGGTGGTCGTGTAACCGTGGAAGGCTTAATCTGCTGACAAACGTCACAAGAAAGCACATAAGTACGGGTTTGTTTGTATAAACCACGCCACCAGTAACGCTGCTGCAAGATGGAAACCGTCGCAGACACGCCAGCATGAGCCGAAGCCATGCCTTCTTGTGTGGCCGTTATCAAGGAAAGTCTGCGGTCCGCGTTGAGAATCAGCCGATCACCAACGTCTGGAATTTTTACGTAAGGAGCCTGTTCGGGACCTATTTGATAAGAGTATTTGGAAGGGAAACCCCTAGGGTAATTAGCACCTTCCTTTGTTGCAGCAATAGCTGCTAATATATCATTATCTATTTTAGTCATGGATCTTGTAACTGCTGCGACTGAGCACGTGGCTACTGCTGATTTGGCAGCTTCGTTCGCCAAACCGTTACCGACAGCGTGTGCGCCCACACGCTGGTGGCCAAGAGTGTGATTCACCTGTGTGAGTGGCAGACGTTGTTTCAAATCTGCCACTTGAACCCAAAGCATTTTATGCTTAATTGTGCTACCTTTGGCGTCTCTGTAGTCGTTTTGCGACCAAAAGAACAGATTGTCATTGTAAGACTGAACACAGTAGTAAGAATCGCACACAATTAGAGTGGTCACATCCGGATTAGCGAACTCAAGTGCGAGCACCAATGCGCGCAGCTCGGCCAATTGTGCAGTACTGTCTCCTAGTGCCTGAGTGTGCACTACAGTTGATTTGAACTTACCGTTCACCATGGTACCTGCAACAATAGCACACGCTGCTGAATAAGCATGCTTGGAACCCGTGGCCGGTTGTGCCGAACCATCGGTATACATAATACATTCGTATTCCTCAAGCGGTAGCAAGGACAGAGGAGGAGGATGAACGAATTCATACTGTAAAAACTCCTGAGTCTGAAGAGAAGAATCAAAGATAAAAGTGACATCCGGAGACGTCAAAGATGTTGCCCATTGTATCCAACGGGGTGCAAAGCTTTAGAGTTTGGAACACTTGCTTTCATCACTGCCTCCAGGGCAGGATATGGTGTTACCACCAGAATGCGTTTTCCTGTGCCAGTGCGCGTTCCTTTAGAATCGCCATTTGCACTGCAGTCAAAACTTTCTCCACAGATGAAAAGTGCATTTCTGCAGAAGTGTAAAGATGTGACTTGTATGCGATCGGTACTGTGTCACCTTCGTTAAAGGTTAAGTACGTGAAACCCACTGCCCCTGGAATGATTCTAATCACCAGGTTTGTGTGGTTGTCACGCGTCAAAAAGAATTTAGATTCAAGTAGGTCTGTCTGCAAAGACAGTAGAATGGAGGAATGCTCCGGAAGCCAGCATGACTTCGAAAAGTTAGGTTGTATCAAGGCATACAGTGGCTTGATACGCTGGGCATATTCGGGAATGTAAGTACGCCCAAAGTTTAGAAAACCCAGTAAAGACTGAAGTTTCTTCAGAGTGGTTGGAGGGCACAAAAGTGCGCACTTCTCCAAGAAATGGGGGGCTAAGCCCTTACCTTCATTGTTGAGCTCATAGCCCAAAAACAAAATGGTAAATTCAGCAATGTGAGATTTGGCAAAGTTAAACTTGTAACCTAAAACCACAAATTCTAGAATAATGCGGTCTACTCGAGAAAGATGCGGGTATAATTCGTCGTCTGTCAGATAGATATCATCGATGTACGAACATGCATCTGGGTCTATGCCTTCTAACAAAGAGACAACACGGGCAGCGAATACGCCTGGACTGTTTTTTGTAGCCCATAGGTAAACGCCGGAATTTGAACTGTTTACCACCGGAGGTAAAAGCGCTCCATTGGCTACTCTCCGGGGCCAAGTTGTGCGTGTAGAATCCATTGGATAGGTCAAGTGTAGTTTTATATTTTTTACGAACAAGACTGTCTACAAGCGCAGAACTGTGTGTGTTTTGCACCGCAAAGGTCTGACAATGAGAGTTCAAATGTCGGTAATCCAAAACTAAGCGGTACGATCCATCGGGTTTAGAAACCGCGAAAAGGGGATTATTCATCGGTGACACGCATGTTTCAATCACTCCTTGATATTCTAACTGTGTCAGAATTTCGGAAACTGGACCTTTGGCTTCCTGTTTGATGGGATATTGGGGTTGTGGCTGTGGCAGCGACTGCAAAGGAATATCATGGGGGGGAGAGTCTTCATCCCAGCCCACGTGGTTGCGGTATAACGCTGGAGCCAGGGACGCTGGAGCCCACTCAGCTGCGAGAGCCTCCGCTTTGCCCTTGGGGACATGACGAGAAAAGCTCGGAAGGATTACCTCCTCCCCTCTACGCGCAGCAAGTACGAATGGGGGCGGCCAATCCGCCTCTGCCAACAGAATGTCGTACGAAGAAGTCAGATTCTCCCAAAAAATCCCT
The DNA here is from genome assembly GCA_963921515.1 of Calotriton arnoldi. NCBI lineage: Eukaryota > Metazoa > Chordata > Amphibia > Caudata > Salamandridae > Calotriton > Calotriton arnoldi. Next base: position 79,355 of record CAWUFW010011560.1, read on the forward strand.
TTAATAACACGCTGAATGTCACCTTCAATTTGAATGACAATATGATATAGTCTGTCAGGGGGTGCCACTCTGGTGTCTGCTGTCTCGACAGTAATGAATGTTTCAGTTGCTGTCGCCTCCGCATGAGGACGTAGCGCCTCCCGCACTATGGTAACTTCCGCTGCGCTGTCTAGGAGCGTCACTGCCCACGTCCAATTCAGGAGTCTCGTTCTCACCGTCTGTGGCATACCTCGCTGTTACAGCTGCAACTTTCTTCTTCTGAAACTGTGGGCGAGAACATTGAAATTCTTCTGATTTCCCTCGGACTTGTTGTCGAGGTTGGTCTCGTCCCCGTGGAGCCTCTCGACCCCTGCCTCTATCCTGGCGATCTCCTCCACCAGCCTGGGAGGTTGTTGGTGCCTGTGAAGAACGAGGAGAACGCGAATCAGGGACCTGAAATCTCTCTGGAGATTTAATTCTCGCCCTATCGCGCAAATCATAAGTGCGTTCAGAAGAGACAGAAACTGGGGATGCGCCTTGCGACCCCGGCTTCTTCTGTTGCTTACCCTGTTTTTTCAACCTCCAGCTCTTTTTAGTAAAGAACGGTTTCTCATCTTTCTCAGATTGAGTTTTTGGTTGTTGTTGCGATTGTGTTTGCTGTTTAGCAAAAGGCTTGACTCGCAGGCTATTGCGGCCAATTGTTTTGTAAGCTTGTGCAATAATTTTCGGTAATTTGCGCGGCTTGTCCGGTTCTGGGATCAAAGCCAAAGCATTAGCTACTTGAAAGTTAACTGCATCGCCCTTGACATTTGCAAGGATCAAATCAGCTACTACGTGGAACACTCCCACCAGTCTCATCCCTAATTCCACAGCCGCTTCAGGGCCATGCTCATCCTGCACTCGTTTAATTACAGAGGGGAGAACCGTCATGGAAGGAGTGCCGAAACACTTCGCATATACTGCTGCGAATACCTTACCCCAGTTGTTGCATTCTGCCAACTCGGGGATCAAGTCTTTTGGCAAACTAATCGTCAGAATCCTGTGTTTTTCCACGGGAGAGGTATTTGGAAAAACTGCCTCCAGCTGGTCAAATTTTTCTGCAAGCCAATAAGGAAAATCATCCTTATTTTGTGGGCGCTTGCCCATCACCGAATTAACCATGACGGGACTTATGGTTACACCGCCTGCTCCAGCTGGATGGGCTGCAACTCCAGGCGGGGCTCCCTGGAGGTTGCCTGTAACAAACTGTACTAAAGCTCTATGTACACGTATCAAAGACGAATGCAAATTACGCAGTTCACCGACTGCAAGCGTCATATAACGCGGATGTGGGGTGTACCCGGCCAAAACAGGCCAAGTGGCCCCTTCAATCGATAAGGGGCCTAAATGAACCGCGGTAACCGGTTGGGGGAGGGCGCCATCAAACCAAACACGGTGTTGCCATGCCGTGAGCGGTACTTCAAGATTCCTATACGGTCTATAGAGATTAGGAACAGCGGTGGCTGTATATTCATGGAACAAATTATCAGTCCGATCCACCGCCGCAAAGGTGACCCAAGAGTAAAACACCTCAAAGTGGTAAGCAGGATCCGCTTGTACCACAAAGATCAGATCGACACCCGCGTCAGGCACTCCATACACTGTTAAGTGAGCCCGGAGCGCTGCGCGGCTATGTGCCGCAATTTGGACAGCCATTTAAGGCTAAAATGTTTCGACAACCTAATATGAGGCAGCACAATATAGGGTTTTATGTAAAAACCTTTTAACAACTTCAAGCTTGAAAGAACCTATAAAAACGTCAATATAGGAGGTATCACCGTCACACACGCTTCCGGAAGCGTTTGCGAAGGGGGTTGTGGACAAGCACAAGTACTACTCAAGCGTCTCGCAGATAAGCAGCCCACTCGTTGGTTGCGCCATGTTGTAGGGATTCTGCACATACACAGAGCTATGCACAGGATAATAGGACCTCGGAATATAGTGGTGAGCCAACCATAAACCTTAGTACCCACAATCCCAATCCGACTAGCTGTAGCGTCTCATGAGCAGCGATGCTACCATTGATTCGACAACCCAGAACACGGTATCTCTCTCTCTCTCAGGACTCGTGGGAACAAGAACACCCTTTCATAACTCACTCATACCTGTCCACAACGTGCGTAATAAGAGACACCGTATAGTTCAAAGTATTTATTTCAACTACCGTGCTCTAAGATACAGTACACGTGCCAGTACTATCAGCATAATGCATAAGGATAATATCATCAGCATAGTTACAATTCCATAGAATACAAACGGGGAAAGCATTTCATAAAGCAGTGGATATAGGGATAAATGACCATACCACCCTCCCCGTGCTAGTAGCTAGTTTATTATAAAAACAGAAGACCTCTGGGCATTGTCAGGCAAACCCCCATACCTCAATATCTAGATGCAAGGTTTACATCATCAGACAAGCACAGCTCTTCTCTCTGGAAAGGTTTTTCTCCAAGTGCCTCTAACCGTGAAATCACAATATTAAAAGCACATGAATTTCTCCAGTGCAGCTGTACTTAGTGTTATGTCTAAGTGCGAGGGACTGGCCAGATCAGCAAGAACAAGGGACGTTGTTTTTCGACCTTGTACATGTTGTGCAGACGTAACCCAAAATGAACAGGAGAAAAGGTGAAAGACAGAAATGCAGACAGTTCTTAAATAGCCGGGCAGAAGCAGAGGCTGGAAAAACAAAGGCACAAAGTAACGTGCGCAAAAAAGCATCATGGCAGCCAGGCCTAAGCCAACGTAGCAAGGCAGACCAGGAGGCCACAAACCACATGACATTACAACAATATTAAAACAACATAACTTCAATATTCCTGTCGATGATATTTTTGACTTCCTGATATTCTTGACACAATATTTTAGTTTTTCCGAAATTTTGTCCAAACACCGTTATCTAGGTCAGATCATATTCTACCACTGATATTCTCAAACTAGACCACAGGGTAGTCATTTCTGCATATTTTAAGGGTGTGGTACCAGAATATCATATGGCATAAATATTGTGGTCGTCGTCTACAAAAATATTGCCTCATTGTTCCTAATAATAGAAAATATACAAACAAAAAGGATGATATTTATTTTAATGTAATTTAGGACAGAATATTTATGTAAGACACATGTCTTTCTGCTACATTCTAACATAAAACCATCTTAAGAGAACAGCACCTGACCGCACTGTTCATCACACAAAATAAGTTCTTTGATAACAATTATAAAAGTTGTATTGTACACATGTATTGGAAATCTCATTTATATTCTATTATGAACAACTCCAAGTGCCTAGAGTGAGCACCGAGTCATTTTACTTAGCTGTACATTAATTCTTAATCTACTCTGAGGACAGATGCATGTATTCTTTGCATTGCCTCCAGTGCCTCTGGGTAAACAGCGTTTACAACGCTGGCATTACATCGCGTTACACTTACAACGCGGTCATTACAACGACTGCGTTGTTAGAATGCAATACCTTTACATCGCAAGTCATTAGATCGACTTGCTGTAGGGGGCGCTCTAACCTAAGGAATAGTATAATTTACTATTCCAACACCTTCCCTACTGTTGCGCACGCTGGAGTTGGAATAGTAAATTTTACTATTCCTAAGTCCAGCGCACCCCCTATAGCAAGTCGATCTAATGACTTGCGATGTAAATGTATTGCGTTCTAACAACGCAGTCGTTGTAACGACCGCGTTGTAATATAACACGATGTAATAGCATGCGTTTTAACATGCTATATTCGTGCCTCTGTGACAACTGACCAAGACTTTCTCCCAGTTGCAGCTACACTCATGAAAGGAGTGACCCTAGATAATTCAGGACTCCTGGGACTGTATCATAAACACTGTGTACAGGTGAGGATTGAAACTGTGCACCTGTATGCGAACAAAATAGTGTATCTGAAAATCGCACTGACTCAGTAACTATACAAATTACTGAACAGCTCACAAACATGGAGTGGTGGTTGGCACTTTATGTTTCCAATGTTGATGCCAAGAGATTATGCACTGATTGGCTCATTTGGGGATTGACAAATGCAGTGTTTTTGCCAGAAATTACAGAAGCACCTTCTACCAATGGCATGGATTCCCAGCATCATTTATAGGAGGTTGAACTACTGAGTTCCCAAAGTCAAAGCCTCAGCTAGTTTCTATGCCAGAGACGGATAGCAGACCTGTGCAGGAACAGAATACAAATGCCCTCACCTAGCAGGAGTACAACTGCCTGCACTTTATGTGCATTTGTATTTAGTTTCTCAAAATGGTGCAGAACAGTAAAAATTGCTGATGATCCTCTTCTGGGCTGGTGTATGTTGGTCCTCCTACACCCCAATGAGTTTTTTCAGCCTGCTCAACATCCCAATGAGTTGGCAGCCTTTTCACCAATCACTAAATAGGCCCTTAACTCTCAGAATTACCAAGTTAATGCATGCACAAGATGTGCAGTAGAAAGAATGATTTTTTTACAGAGCAGGTTCACAGCAGACAGTGAGAGAAACAAAGAGGGATATTTAGAGTTGTGTACAATTGGGCATTCACCAATAAACACATGTTCAAGAATCCACTTGTGAATAGTTTTACAGAAGAAATTCCAATTGTGTTTTCTTTTCTGGATTTAGCATTTTCTCCAGATATTGGATGATTTTTCATTACTACTCAGCTTAAAGCTGTAGTTTTAGACATCATTATGGACATCTGGGCCTGCCTGCAGGGGTGCAGCTTAGTTAGTGTGATTCAGGGGGTGTGAATCTCAAATTTCCCAACTAAAAAAGGGCTCACAGGGTGAATGTGTGAGGTGACTAAAGTTTGGGATGGACTGTTCCCAATCAGGAGCATGGTCAGTAATGATTTTCATTAGGTGGGTCTCTGGGGCTGATTTACAGTTTGGTGGACAAGTGCTCTGCTGCAACGGTGACTGAGATCCTTGTCTGCCAAACTCAAGGTCCAGCCATCTGATTTTGAGTAAGGCAGACCTCAGGCTTTACACTGAAGGAGTAAAATTTACTCTGTCAGTGTAAAACTTCCTTCTATGGCTCTATAGAGTATGTCATTGGAAAAAAGCCATCCGAATGTCCACCCTATTTAGAGTGGCCAGTCAGATTCTTTTTTAATTTAAAAAAAAAAAACAAAGTCCCACTTTGGGAGCTTGTTTCTGAAAAATAAAAAAACTTTGGAAAAATGTGATGGCCAGTAGTCATGTTTGACTGAACTGTCCATTAAAACTTTCCCTATCTTGACAGAGCTGCCATGACAATGGTTCCTGCCAATATTCAGAGATGTCCGCTGGTATGGCAGACAGCTCTAAATTTGGAAGGTGGAGTAAAGGCAGTATGGTCCTCCGCCACCCTGTCTGCATTTATTCCTTCTGCTAAAACCTAACTCAAGTCTTCTGTCTAGAGTGGCATGGTGGGTGAAAAACAATGGTTTGGAATGCTACCCCGAGATACTGTCAGTGGTCAGACTATTTGCAAGCATTCGTCCCAACACCTTTGGAGGGTTTGATTGCCAGTAGTATGCCTGGAAAATTGAGTTTGGTGTAGTTTTCCAAGCCTACTACTGCCAATGTGAATTCTAAAAAGTAGTAAATTTGCATCCATTCAAAGAGTACCTCTATGGAAGCAGATTTGCTAAGTCTGTCACTAAGGCACATATTTAGAAAGAAGTACCGCAACACAGATCAGAAAGAAATGTTACTGCGCTGCATTGCATCACCTGAAGAGAGCAGAACTGCACATATCTTCACAGAAATGGCAGAGTTCTATTCCCTCCAAGCGCTGGTGCACTGTGGGCTGCCTAGCGCCAATGCAGTTACCCTTGCGCCACAGTGCAAGGAATGTCTGTGCTACAGTTAGGGTCGTTTTTGTGCAGGAAGGGGTACCTTCCTACATAAAAACTATCCTTGAAGGCTTTTTTCACTTTTCATGTGTCCTGCAGAATAATGAGAATAAATATATTTCTCCTTGTTACACCAGCCTCAGGCAGGCACAGCATTCTGCTGTAAACCTTTGTAACTATAGGTTTGCATCAGAATCCATATGTGGATGCAAGGGAATGCCATGACCCACCCATGGAATGCCTACTTGATGCAAAGTAACACAAGCCAGCACCATGCACTGTGTTGCATAACTTTTTCTTACAAAGTCACACAAATTTACATTTGTGTCTTTGTATATCCCAAAAACGATTTTGCGACGGGGATCATGAAAAAGTGATGCAAATTCTATATAAATCTGGGCCTAAATATATTGACATTCCTTATCCTAAAACATGAACAAGTTAAAACCTCATAGTAATATCAGGATAAGAAATACTGAAATAAGACAAAGTAGACCAAACTAGCAATCCAAGAATGTATTTATTTTGAGGGTGTCACACCCCAAACACCCCTTCGAAGCTACGCCCCTGCCTGCAAGTTGTGATGCAAATTTTAAAGCAGGCAGTGGGTAAAAGTGCTTACCACTCTTTCCAGTGACTCAGTCTGTCTCTGAGATGTGACTTCCAGCATGACGGGCACAATGGCCCAATGTCCTTTGCGAATGTAAGTACTGAGCTTAATCTAGTCCATATTTTTATATCCAGGTGACACAAAATAACTAATTATCAGACAGCGTAGGAAACATTTTAATCATATTTTTAAATTATTCTTCTACACTTTTTAAGTGACTTTTTTTAAACGAAATGTATTGGTTGATATTATTTTGATCCAACAGAATTCCTTTGTTTTTTCCTTGTGAAGCATTCAGCACTTTCTGAGCGTCATCTATGTCTAAATGTGGTTGTATAACGCACTGTATTTCAGTACTATTTTCCACCCCTTGATCGAGAGTTCTTGAAAATTTGTTTATGAAAATAATTATTCTGCATTTCTTAAATATTTTTACGATTATAAATAGTAATGAAAGGACTCAAAAGCAAAGGAAAAAACATGCCTTCAAACATATCCCAAGGACGCACCAGGAACGTTAGTGAAACAATAATTACTTCAATTCTGTATCGCGCTTCTCATTGGCAATGGTTCTAAACTCCATAGATAATTCTAATAAAACTGACCATCTCTTTTGCATTTCAGCACCACAGTGTTCACTCTATCCATCTTCATCAACATACAATCCCTCTTCTGCTTGTAGCCATGGCACCATTATAGTAGTTCTCAAAAGAACCACAATAGACTGATGTTTTTTATATTATCTAACAGTACGAAATTGGAGTATTAATTGAAGGGGGCGAGAATCCTCCTCATATAACATTCACTATCCCTGTCTGGGTGAACCACTAAAGTCACTAAGATTAAGAGATATGATGAGTGAAAAATAAAGTCAAAAGTGTCAAACATGGGTTCCTGATCACGCTAAATTGGGTCAAAGGCAAAAGTTAAGGCCGACCGCCATGGATTGCCTGTGGAATACAGGGACCAGGTTCATCACAGTGGAACGTTACCTTTGGACTTATAAAGTTTTATAGAGTGGAAAAGTCTTGAGCAGGATTAGGCAGCCACCTTGATCTGATGAGGGGCTTGACAAGACTGGGAGTCATGGTGAGAGGATTCAGGGTCCATCGGAGGTTGCTCGGCGTTAATGAAAGACTGCTCAGCATTGAGTCTGGTGAAGCCTTTGATCGGGTTCTGCTAAATATGAAGCCCCGAGAGACCATCGATCGGGCTGTTCAGGGTTGAGTTCGGTGAAGCTGTAGCAAAGGATGTTGGCATCACATTCAGTGGAACTTTCAGTTAGGCAGGGAGGAGTACACTCTGACCACAGCCAAGGGTCGAGGATCTTGGGGACAGTACTTGGGGGGTTCAGGTCTCACTTCCACAGAGGCCAGCAAAGGAGATCAGGTGAGGTAGGGCTGGTCACTGGGAACAGGTCTCTAGAAGCTTGATGCGGCCCAGTAGCAAAAACATGGTGTCAGCAAACTAACCCTTGGAGTCACTTCCGGGGTCCTAGAGTCAAGGCTAGCAGGTTCAGTCTTCCTTCAGGAAGCAGGACAGTCCTTCTTCTGATTCTTCTCAGGTCCAGGAGCATTCTGAGGAGAGCTCTGGGGATGCCACTTTTATGACCAGTGTCAGCCGAGGGTGCGCTGCACCAGATTTGCTGCTGTGGAGAAGCCCCAAGCAAGAGAATGACATCCCTCCCTGCCAGGAGCTGTACGACAACCTCGCAGACTTCTTCCACAACAAGATCTCAGCCATCTACAAAAACGTTGAATGCCAACCCTCTGCCGCAGACAGCATCAACCAGTTCACTCACACGACCACAAACGCCATACACCTTCTCACCCACTGGGAACTCCTCACCACACAAGACACCATCTCCATCATGATCTCTGTGAGCTCTGGTGCACCCACTGACCCATGCCACCACCACATCTTCAACCTCGGAGGCAAGGCAATCAGCGTCAAGCGCAGGAAACTCCTGGGCACCTCCATCACAGAGGCCTCCTTCGCCAAGGAACTAGAAACACCCTGAAGTGAGGCCCCTCCTGAAATAACTATCCATCGACCCTGCCGATCTGAAGAACTACCAGCCCATCTCACTGCTCCCCTACCCAGCAAAAGTCCTCAAGAAAGCAATTCACCACCTACTCACCCAACATTTGTAAGATAACAACCTTCTGGACCCCTACCAAACTGGATTTTGAGCTAACCACTGAACTGAAACAGCCCTGATCGCAGCTACCGATGACAGAGCTCTCCTGAGCCATGGGGAAACAGCAGCACTCATCCTCTTGGACCAGTCCGCTGCGTTTGAAACAGTTTCCCACCAAATCCTGATCAACAAACTCCACCACATCGGGGTTCAAGGAAATGCCCTCAAATGAATCGCCTAGTACCTCACTGGCAGAACCCAAAGGATCTTTCTCCCACCATTCAACTCAGAGTCCAAGAAGATTGTCTGCGGAGTCCCCCAAGGTTAGTCCCTCAGCCTGACCCTCTTCTACAGCTACATGACCCCCCTTGCAGACACCGTCTGATCACATGGACTCAACATCATCTCCTTTGCTGATGACACACAACTCGTCCTCTCCTTGTCCAAAGATCCCTCCACCCCAAAAGTGAACTTCCACAGATGCATGATGAACATTGCAGACTGGATGAACAACAACTGGAAGGACAACTGTCTCAATCTCATCTCGGAAAAAGTGGTGCTCATCTTTGGGGGCATGAGTTTTGGTGGCAGCAGCCTCCCCCACTCTTACCAGCAGCTGTCGCGGGATGGCAAATGCGTGAATTGCCAGCAACCCCCTCCTACAGACAGCTGCCGCAGGGTTGCAAATGCAGGGGCCGCCACGGGAGGCAAAAGGTCTAGCTGCGCCACTGCTCTTCTACCCACTTCCACACCCTTCACATGCTCTGCAAGATCTTCAGGTGACTCCTTGTCAACGCCAGAAGGACTGTCATGCAGGCCCTCATCACAACAGGCTGGACTACAGAAACACGCTCTATGTAGGAATCACTGCATGCCTCCTGAAGGGACTCCAAACAATGCAGAACTCAGCGGCAAGACTCATACTCGACCTCCCCAGAAGAACTCATATCCCCATCTCAAGAAACTACACAGGCTCCTGATTCAGAAGAGATGTCTGTTCAGGATGCTGACCTACACCTACATGGCCCTGCACAATGAAGGACAGCCATACATCAACAAATGCCTAACCTTCCACCAACCTCCCAGACATATCAGTTCAGCCTCCCTCTCCATCACAGACACCCCACGGATCCATCCAACCAACAGTGGATGATGCTCCTTCTCGCACCTGGCAGCCAAAGCTTGGTACAACCTCCCCCTGCACCTCAGTTCTGCACTGTCACTCCAGCAATTCTGAAGAGAGCTAAAAACCTGGTTGTTTGGTTAATCACCTCCACGTAGCAGCAAACAGCTCCAGTGCCTTAAGACACTCACGGGTGATTTGCCACGTTCTATAAATGAATGATTGATTGTTTGATTGATTGATTGATTGATTGAAGAGAAACCTCATTTCTGTGCTCAGAGAGGTTACACCTTGGTCAGATATGCTGGGATGGTTCGTCTCCATCCTCTGGAGGTATGAAAGATCAAAAATCTCTGGGTTTTCATGGGTGGTAGGAAAGCTTCAGCTAGACACACCCAAGGGTCCCAGGTCCTAAGGAACAGCACTTGGGGGTCAATACTCACTCCAGTAGAGGCCACCTGCAGCGTCCAGATCAGTTCCAGTTGGTACTGGTCAGTTGGGAACTTTAGGAAAATGCCTCTTTCAGCTTTTTGAAGCCCTTTAGCCAAATGGGAGGTCAGCCAACTGACCCTTGACACTACTTGTTTTCCCTGAATAGTTTGGAGCAGGTTCAGTCAATCAGGGCTCCTCTCAGGTAACAGGCCATAGGTCCAGCCCTCTTTCCTTCTTCCACAAGTCCAGAAAGTGTTCTGAGCAGGGTGCCTGGGGATGGAACATTAATGCTTGGCACTAGCTCACCCACCAAATCCAATATAAGGAAACTCTTCTTCCTTTGTGCAAAGTTTATGTGCCTGCCCATAGGTACGACCAGGGTAATGAACAATCCCTCCTCTGTGGTCTCTTCAAACCAGCTTCAGAGGCAGCTTTCCCGCCACTGGGTTTGGTGCCAGTTTGACTGGGAGGAGATACTCTAGGGATTTTCTGAGATGCCACCTAACATTTGCTTGTGCCTCTTTGAAGTACATTAAGTTCTTGTGTACACCGCAACTGGTCTTACTGCCAAGGGAAGAGATAACTCCACCCCACACCCAAGCCATTGTCTCTGCTCTGGGAACAGTGTTTACACCTCACTAGGGCTAATCACTCTCTAGGCTACTGCTGGAGAACTAATGCAGATTAGCTTCCAGGAGCTTCAGATAGGGAAAAGGTGACTTTCCAAAAGTAACGTTTTTTAATATTTACCATTAAGTTGGGTTTTTAATACACATTGAAAAGAGTTGTTTAATTACATTTCTTGGTGGTCCCTATCCTGAGATTACAGAATTAATATTTAATTCCTCTGTCCACTATTTCCTATGGGCCAGCAAGCAAGAGTCTTCTTACAGTGAAAATAGCTCTTGGCTTCTAGTCATTGTAAAGACATGTTCATTTTAAATTTCTACATGTCCTATTTTTAAATACCATACACTCTGCCTTGTGGGCTGCAAGGTGACTTACTAATGTTTAAAATATGTTGTTCTCCTGTCAAAGGGGTTATTTTGATAGGTCACATTGCAATTTTTGCACTTTAGTAGTCAGGCTACATAGGTTAGGCCTGAAGTCATGTTTGCCCTGCCAGAATAGTGGATGGCACAAAGAATTCTGCAGGTAACAAGTGCCATTAAACTGCCAGGCCTTGGGTGCACTTTCTACACCACTTATTAGCAAGTTAACTGTGCCAATTAGGAGTAAGCCAATTGAATCTTGCTTAAAGGGGGAGCCCAGGCACTTTACTATAGGACAATGGGGCAAAGTGCACATAGTTCTAAAGCCAGCAAAGTAGATAATGCAAACATCTTGGTGGACATCATGCAAAAGATGGTTATTTCCTACAGTATCTGTCCACCAAACTCTAAATTAGGCCCTTAAAAAGTTAGCTATATTTGTGTGCAAATTTACTAAGCAGCTGCACAATGTTAACATTTGGAATGCAGGAGTGAAGGAGATATTTTCACACTTTGATCAAAACAAAGGTAACTTATGAGACCATGTTTCCTGCAGCAGGGTAACAAGTCTGCTTTTAAAATTCTGACATGAACAAAACATCATAAATTACTAACCTTGCTTAGAAACATGCTACAAAATTAGAATTCACTGTCTCATATTAAATAATAATAATATTGACAAAATCAAAGGACACATTACATTTTGGTTATCTACACTCCATATGCAAGTTTGCACATTTGTCATATTTCCTGCCTTAAACTTAGCAATACTGTGAGCAAATGGCTAATTCAATTTCTACAGCTGAATCACTTGCATTTTAAATCTCATTTTCCCATATTCACATCAAAAAAGTGCTATGGGGCTAAAGTGTGTAATTGCCTAGTTTCAAAGGCCAACAAACTTTTCAAACACTCACCCCCAGTCAGAAATCTGGGTTTAATCCATTGTTATTTTGCTTGCCACATTACCCCAGTTTGGACCCAGCCATATGGAAATCAGTCTTGACCCTGCTCCCCATGGGAACAGTCCAGCCCGAACTGCCAAGCCAGCTCCTCCCTGGACCTGAAACAAGCATTCTGGAACCGGTTTCGGGGTTCCATCCCTCATCAGCCAGGCTAGCTTGAATCCAGTGGCACAGCGAGCAAGGGACCCAAGTCTGGGCATACCCTTAGCCACTTACGGCGCACATAGCAACATCACAAAATCAAATGATAAACAGAGTGTTGAAACTTTTAAACACTCACCCCAGTCAGAAATCTGGGTGTAATCCATCCTTATTTTGCTTGCCACGTCACCCCAGTTTGGACCCAGCCATATGCAAATTAGTCTTGACCCTGCTCCCCATGGGAACAATCCAGCCCGAACTGCCAAGCTGACTGGGGGTGAGTGGTTGAAAAGTTTCATCACTCCGTGCATCATCTTGTTGTGTTTGCTATGTTCACCCTAGGTGGCCATGAGTATGCACAGATGTGGGTCCCTAGCTTGCTGTGCCACTGGATTCAAGCTAGCCTGGCTGATGAGTGGTGATACCCCAAAACCGGTCCCAGGATGCTTGTTTCCAGTCCAGGAAGGACCTGGCCTGGCAGTTAGGGCTGGACTGTTCCCATGAGGGGCAGGGTCAAGCCTGATTTGCATATGGCAGGATCCAATCTGGGGTGGCATAGCGAGCAAAAGCACAATGGATTATACCAAGATCTCTTGACTGGGAGTGGTTGAAAAGTTTCATCACTCCGTCCATCATTTTGTTGTGTTTGCTAGTTTCAAAGGCCTCCTGAAACATATGGCTGCAAGAAAGGAGAAAAACATATTTTCACCATCCAGGTTAAATCTCCCTATGAAAGAGAAGTCACAACTTCTGAAGTCGTATCACAGAAGACACGGTCTCTGCCACAGTTTTGGATGACTGATGTCTTAAATATTTGCAGAGTTGGAGAAGTGCTATCTGACCATCTTAGACAGTGGTAAATGGTTGATATCATGAAACTTTAAAGATATATGTAGCTTTTCTCAGGAAAGGTTGAAGCATTTGCTAGAATTTCGAGAGTAAACAACAAATCTTAATATAATTCCCAACACAAAGCACTATACCAACACAATTAACACATAACAAGGCAGGACACAACAAAACAGAGCACAATGCAACACCACAGTGCAACACAACATCGCATTGCTGTAAAGAAGCACAAAAAGCACAAAAACACAGCAGCATAAAAAACAACAGAACACTGCCATAACAAAATACTACACAAGAATATGTACAAATATTCTTGCCACACATCCAGAAACCTGTTTTCATAGTATGGCGGTAAAAGCTTTTGCATAACTTGCCACCAAGTACATGAAATAGCTCCAGTCAAAAATCTGTTGTGTGATTGACCAGGCCCCAGGTCTCTATATGTAGAAGGAATATGCCTAGGCAGGTGGAGTTTATCAGAGTGCTGGATTTAGCAGCTAGAATGGTGAGAGCTGGAGATTTTCTGTGACATTTGGTAGACAGGTCTTAGATTTCTGTTAGGGAAAGGGAGAGACAGACAGAAGAGGATCAGACTGCTAGTATCTTAGATTGCTGTAACAAAATGAACTGTGAGGTAGTAGTTGCAGTAAGCTTTACTTCTTAAAGAAGACTTGAATAACATTGCTGAAAATATTATGCAGAGGAACGGTGAGAACTTTAGTCTAATATTCTCTGGCATTGTTTCAAATCATAGAATAGTTTAACCTTTTAAAAGCCTCTGCTGATGACACTCAGAAAGTTGCCTGGTACAGATCAAGAAATGAAGACTTGATTGATGGAATAATTCCCCACTGTCTGATGGAGAGCTCAGAGAACTTTCTGTCTCCTGCTGTAGCTTGAATCCCTGGTACTGGGATGCTACTCCAAGAGCTTTGGAACATAGCTGAAGCTCAAGGTAAAAGGGAAAAAGGTGCTGTTCAGTGAAGCTTGCTTGTTTGTGAACATTTCCTCATGAAGCTGGAGAGTGCATATGACCCTAGAAACAGAGAAATCTGTGGATTTGTTTCCAACAGAAATAAAGTGAGTTGGGGCTGTAGCAGAGAAAAACCAGGAACTTGTTGCAAATGCACATTTTGAAGAGGGCCTAAAATAGATCTGTGGAGACCCCCTACAAGGTGAACCTGTGGTCTAGTGTCCAATATGACTTTCCTGAAAATGTAAAAACGTTTGGAGCACCAGAAAAATTTACAGGCTTTTTTCCAAAATGTATGACTGTCAGAACCGCTTTCAGAGGGCCATGGAGGATACAGAGGCTATTGGGCCCAACCGTGGGTGTTGAGGCCTTTACTCCTGATGTCCACAGACCCGACCTACTATGGATCCAAAGCAACAGGGCCAAATATCCCTTCTGCACTTGACTCTCAGTAGTAACATGGTTGAGCAATCCAAGACTCCCTCAGGTGGAGGTGGATACAGGATAGTAAACAGTTGCTCACCACTCAAAATGCATGCAGCAGCAACAGTAAATCATTGTCCTGCCAAATACTCACTTGTATGAAAACAGAAGTATTTTACTTCTACCGCTAACCGACACAAAGGAAAAATATTACATTCACAAACAATCACACAGTTCCCCCTGAGGTCGGGCTCTAGTGTTTCCTTTGTGATTTCCGGTCCCACTCTCTCCTCTCTCTAGCAATAGTGCTTAATCCCAATTCACAAGGGTATGCCCCACTAGCAGTCCGAGTCTCAAGAGTCCACTTTGCTCTAATTTAAAGTCAATAGTTTTCCAGTCCAACCATTCTAACTAGCAGGTTCCGCCAAGCCCGACAGGCCCAAAACCAGTCTTGCCCACACCGGTAGACACGAAGCGTCTGGAGCTCCTGAGCATGTCCCATATATGGGTATTCAAAGCGGCTGCAGCTGAGTTCAGGTTAGTCTGCTGTACGCGGCCCACTCAGCAGATGCAGAGTCCCTCACTCACGTGTGTGCTCCAGAAGTTCCTCCTGCGGGATAAGTGTCTAGTTCATGTCCCGGTGGGGTGATTGAGATGGTCCTGTTGCAAGTTCCTCAACTGGTGGTGGTGCACAGGTGCTCCCATAGTGCCCTCACTTCTCTGGCCAGGGGTGGCAGATCAGGTAGAATTTGTTGATGCTTCCGATGACTCTCTCTGGCATACGGAGTCACTGTATCTGACAGCACATGCATTCCTGCCAGATAAGGACGGTGAAGTCATTGGCGGAAGCTGCTGCGGACATACAGGGTTGCAGCCTGCTACTGCACAAGGCTATGGCACTTACCACATTCTTTGCCACGGCGGCCCTTTCTGAGATACTGTGTCACCAAGTCTGCACTACGCAAGACTCCGGCCTGATAGGCGCAGTGTGGCACATGGCTCTCTTCATGGCGACCCTGCCCTGGCATAAGGAGGTCACCGACTATGTCCTGCACATTGGCAATGACCCAGTCGATACAGAAGCCCTTTCCTCCCACCTCGCAGAGGGAATCCACTTAACAGGTCTCCTCACTTGACCATGCTCCTTCTAATTCTCTCCTCTTCCACACACAGCACACTGATCTTAAGCAGGCAACGCTGGTTCTCCTGGCTCCAGATCAGGTGGTCATGGTTTCCCTGGGTGATGTCCTCTCACCCAGCAGGGTGACTAGCAGGCCTTGGTCCCCAGTCCTGGTCACAACAAGAAGTCTTGCAGAGCATCCCCTCCTAACACAGCCCGTCTGGCTGCTTGGGAGATGATCATTTTAGGGGTCTAAAACCCTTCCTGCAGTTCATTTCGAGCCACCAAATGTGATTTTCTATTTGACATTTTATGCTGATCTGTTTCTTTTGAGGTGTTTGCTCTTCTGCACTCACTTCCTCTTGAAAAGCAGTCTGTCACTGCAGGAGTAATTCCAAAGCTAAGAACCCCACAAAACAGGTGATGAGAGTGACTAGACTTCACACCTAGATGTTAGCCATAGTGATATGTGCATCAAAAGGTTAGCCCAGGTCCCCACCCATACTCTTTATGATTCTCTTATCAACCACATTTCCCTCCTGAGATATGCCCAGGCCCACACCTTGAGACCTCTCACTGAATCAGAGAGCACCCTTTGAAAAGTACAGAGGGCGTCTCACTCTCCATTCTCCTGTGTGTGCGTTATGAGGACCGGTCTTGTTAGTGTGTTTAAGTACTTTCGAGCGAGTATATCAAAAAACTAAAAGTGCAGTTATATTTGCCTCGGTCCGCTTAATAACCTACCCTATTATCAAAGCGCGTGTGAAGATAGAATAGTAATTACAAGCTTCATTATAGTCAATGGCCGGTCCTCATAATAATAGGTATGTTATGTTGTGTGTGTGTGTGTGGGGGGGGAGCAAGTATAACCCACGCTGTGGGGACCGACTTGGTCCTTACAGCGTGGCTCAACCTTGTCAGAACCTGAGAAACACTATCTTTGGGAGGACCGGTGCATTGTGAGGACCAGGCGCATTAGCGTGTTTAGGTACTTTCGAGCGAGTGTATCAAAAAACTAAAAGCGCAGTTAGATTTGCCTCATCCGCTTTATAACCTTTATAACCTTCCCTACTATCAAAGTGTGCGTGGAGTTAGAATAGTAGTTATGCACTTCATCCGGTCAAGGGCCGGTCCTCAAAATAAAAGGTATGTTATGTTGAGTGTGTGTGTGTGTGTATGTGTTGTGTTTGTGACAGTAAGTGATTGTGCATATGAATGCACGGTTGTACAAATGTAGTTGTTTGTGCTTTCTGTAGGTTATCATTTTACTGTGCTTATAGGTAATAAAGCCAGAACTTTTGGTCTATCGATTATTGTGCGTTTTCTACTTCATAGAATACTATGAAATACTGGATGCATGACTGCAAAGAACACAAAGCTTTATCACATTTTTAAATCAGAATAATGTTTTACTGTGGGCAATACATTATGCTTCATTGCACAATAATCTCCAGAGGCAAGAAGCACAATATTGAAATGCATGTTTTCATGTAAGATGGTTCACTGGATACGGGTTAATTCTGTAAATTGGATGCAATGTCCAAGCCCACCAAACGCAATGCTGAAATACAAGGGATCAATGAAAACTAACGAAAAACTCCATTCATCATGCAATACCGATAGCCCAATATATGTTTTGTTTTAACTTCAATGAAGCTAAATTAAGCATGAAAGGCCCAATATATGTTTTGTTTTAACTTCAATGAAGCTAAATTAAGCATGAAAGGCAATAAGGAGCCACCAAAGCCAAGTTGTAAATGCATCCATCTCCAAAATGAACACATTTAAAAGCAGAAAACCATCATTTTTAGAACAGCGGCCATTGCAGCTCTCTGAATTAAACCTGCTATTCCAAGGAGTATTCATTTTATTTGCTTTTTTCTATTGTATGCATGATATTATGAATTCGTTGTGTATCTAAAAAGTTAAAGCTTCCATTTATTGGACAATCGTATTGCTTTCATGTAATTGAAAAGTACTTTGCAACTTTAACTTAAGTATCTTTCTTACTGCCACATCAAATTTTACTTTGATGTTGGCCCAAGAAGACTCGCTAATGGATGTATAATACTTTTATTTGCTTGAGGCTTACTTTTAGCAGGGGCGGAGGAGTGCCACCCACAGAATATCTGTTGCATTTGAAAATTCAGCTGTTGTAATTATGCAACAATATTCTGTTTTAAATATTCTGTTCTAATTCTGTGCCTGATTTTACATTTTTTAAGGAAAATGTGAAGATCCTTAAAAGTTGTTTTGCAGTTGCAAAGACAGAAGGTCTGTGCACATCTGTTAGGGAGGCAATTAGTTTTAGAAAGGAATATGTTCATGTTAGTTTGTGGAATCACAGCATTGTAACTAGATTTTAGAAATGAGAGGTTTGTATGTGTAATTATTTGCATAAAAAAGATACCACAAGTTGCCCATGAAAGCGGTCAGTGGGTCAAACATCCATCAGAACAACTACAGAACACAGCAACAAATCCCAGCAGTGCGGAGTTCAGTAATACAAGCTCCTAGAGACCGACCAGTTTGTAACTTGCACTATTATAACAACATCAGACCCTTGTGAGGTATTTCTACTGTTTCTAAGGCAGTTTCCTAATCAGTAGAGAGATTGTGATGGTTTGGTTGTACTATTTAGCTTGCAAGAGGGCATTTCTAAAATCGTTCTCAGTGCCAGTTGTGATTGTTACGAAGTAACTATTTACATTTTAACTGACGTATAGTAGCATAGGGATTATATACTAATTGCACACAAAAATTATGGTGTTGCACGCGTTTAATGACATAAGTAGTGTAATATCTAAAATGAATGTTTTATTCAAGGCTAAGTGAGACCCTGATAAATAAGGAGTTATTGCTTCGAAATGCATGGTTAAAATTAATTGAACGGTGTTTGAAATAATGCAGAAAAGAAATATCAATTAATAAACGTTAAATTATATGAATTATTAGGCATTAATATAGATATATTTATATTTGATATTTTAGGAAAGTTGATTATTTTTTTTGGGTGGGGGAGTGTCTACCTCAAAGTAGAAGGCTACTATCTGCTAGAAGTTACATAGATTAAATAAAATATACCTGTGTTCAATCCCTGATAAAGTGACACAAAGCAGCCATGTTTAACTCAAAGGCAATGTGTAACATATTAAAGCAGTGCATAACCAGAAGAAAAAGCCACAAAAAAACTAAATAAAACTCCACAAGCAACTTGAAAATAAAGAAAAAAATGTATGAGTGAAATAAGACCAAAATGACAAAAACTCAATAAAGGGAACCTGAGGTATGAATTTTTTAAGAATAAAGTGAAAAAAGCACCAAGAAAAATAAATCCCCCAATGTAAGTCAATGGACAAGGTAGACCGCGACGAAAGTGTAATTTCAGGCCAACCGCGATGGAGTCTGGGTCATAATCATCAAGTAGATTGGTCCTGGTTAAGTCTGTATGTCAAAAAATCCAAAGAAGCTCCATGTCAGAATGGGACATTGTTCCATCCTACAAGAAAAAAAATATTGACATTTCTTTTAAGTCCTAGTATGTAATGCTTCCATTTCTAACGATAATGGCATTACTCCTAGTCCTACTCCCTCGCCTTCCTTCGATACCAATGAGGCCCCGCCTCCCACCCAGACCCACCCCCAGCATAAAAACTCTGCCCGCCCCCACCTCCACCTGTACGTAAACAAGCCGAGCTAGCACTCAGTTGAACCGCACCGGGAGGGAGGGAGGGTCCTCAGGAAGGCGAGGAGTAGGACTAGGAGTAATGCCATTATCGTTAGAAATGGAAGCATTACCTCCCGTCCCTCCCTCGCCTTCCTTCAATACCAATGAGGACATAGCAAGCAGAAGAAAACAGAGACGGACAACTGAGTGATAAAGAAACACCAAAATTTAATACAGTGCCCCAAACACATCAGATCAACATCCCTGGTCCCGCATAGAGGACAAAACCCTGTGGCCCAGAACAGTATCCAAACGTTCCAGGCTCGCAATACGATAGTGACGGACAAACGTAGAGGGAGAAGACCAGGTCGCCGCCCTACAGATCTCCACCACAGAAGCCCCCTGCAACTCAGCCACCGTAGCCGCCATACTGCGAGTGGAACGCCCCTGAACCCCCACAGGAGGAGCCACCCCCTTAAGATGGTAAGCCATCAAGACCGCGGACCGAATCCAATGACTCAAAGTAGCCGTGGAAGGCTTAACACCCTTCCGAGCCGGACCGAAGTTAACAAACAAAGAGTCCCCCACCCGGAAGGATTCGACAAACTGCAGGTACCACAGCAATGCCCGACGGACATCCAAACAATGCAAGCGACAATCCTCAGCCGAGGAAGGAGCAGGACAGAACTCAGGCAAAATCACCTCCTGCCTGAGGTGAAAAGCCGAACTGACCTTAGGGACAAAGGACGGAACCAGAACCAGAACCACCCGATCCGAAAAGACCTTACAGAAGGGAAACTTACAAGACAAGGCCCCCAACTCCCCCAAGCGCCGCGCCGAGGTGATAGCCACCAAAAAACAGGTCTTAAAGGTCAAGAGACGCAACTCAAGACCCTCAAGGGGCTCAAAGGGAGGACCAGACAGGACATCCAACACCAAATGCAAATCCCACGAAGGGAAGGACCGAACAGGGTGGGGAAACAAATTCAACAGTCCCTGAAAAAAACGAGGCATCAGAGCCCCGTCATCCCGCAAATTACGCCAGGAGCCCCGAAAAGCCTGAATAGCCGCCCACTGCACCCGCAGAGAAGCCACCGACAACCCCAGAAGAGCCCCATCCTGAAGGAACTGCATCACCACAAAGAGGTCAGCAACCGTGGGATCAACACCCTTGCCAGCACACCAGGCCGAAAAGACCCGCCAATGCCTAGCATAGGAAAGCAGAGTAGAGGATCTACGGGAAGCCTGCAAAGTAACAGCCAAAGGAGCAGGAACCCCCAACCCAGCTAAGCCCTGCCGTTCAACCGCCAGGCCGTCAGGTGCAACCTCCGCAGAGAATCCAGAGGAAGGGCCGGAAACTCCAAAGGGGACGGAACCAGAGGAAGGACCCACTCCCGGTCGCAACACAGCCCGGACAGGAGAGGAAACCAACTCGCCCGCGGCCAGCGGGGAGCCACCAACAACACCTGAGCACAGTCCCTGCGGACCCTCACCAGAAAGGAGCGGAGCAGCGGAAAGGGGGGAAGGCATACAGCAGACCCCGAGGCCAAGGACAGGTCAAGCCGTCGACCCCCAGAGACCCGGGACACCTGCCCAGAGAACAGAACCGGACCACCTTGGCATTCCCCGGATCCGCAAACAGGTCTACCACAGGGAGGCCCCAACGACTCACCAACTGGACGAACACACCGGGAAGGAGAGAATACTCCCGAGAGGACGGAATCTCCCTGCTCAACAGATCCGCCCTCACATTGTCCACCCCCCGAATGTAGAGAGCCGACAGACCCAGCACCCAGACCTGAGCCCACTGAAAGATGACGCTGGCAATCAAGTTCAAGGACCCGGACCGTGTCCCCCCCTGACGGTTGACATAGGACTTCGCCACCAGATTGTCCGTCTGAACCAACACCCAACGACCTTGCAGAGAGTCCTGAAAATGCACCAGGGCAAGCCAAATCGCCCTCAACTCCCTCCAGTTGGAGGACCTCCCCGAGTGCAGCAGGGACCAGCACCCCTGAACCTGATCCGACCCCAGCCAAGCACCCCAACCGGACAGGCTGGCGTCCGTAGTCACCACAAGCGGAGCCGGAGGAGCCAGGGAAACCCCGGCCAGAAGATGACGCCGGCAGAGCCACCAGGAGAGCTCCCCCGAATCCGGTCCGACATGGGCAGCAGGGACAGGAGACTCTGAGACCCCGGAGACCACCCCAACAGGATCCAGTTGGCCAATCGAAGGAGATGAAAACGAGCCCAAGGAACCAGAAACACCACGGAAGCCATGTGCCCCTGCACCCGCAGCCACTGGACCGCCGGAGAAGCCTCCCGGGACAACAGGGCCCGAACCTGGGACTGAAGAGAGCAAGCGCTTGTCGGACAAGGTAACAAGGCCGAGCAAAGTCTGAAAACGAGCCCCGATGAACACCATGTCTTGAGAGGGGACCAAAGAAGACTTTCCCCAGTTCACCAAGAACCCGTGCCCCTGAAGAACCTCCAAGGCCCTCCCAATGTGAGCGAGCAAAAGAGACTCCCCCGCAGCATGCAGCAAGAGGTCGTCCAGATAAGGGTGAATGAAAACCCCCTCTGCATGAAGGAGAGCCATGAGAGGCGCCAGGACCTTTGTGAAAACCCTGGGCGCAGACCTGAGGCCGAAGGGAAGCACGCAAAACTGAAAATGGGCGTCTCCCACAGCGAACCCCAGGAAACGCTGAGAAGAAGCGGCCACAGGGATGTGGAGATAGGCGTCCTCGAGGTCCAAGGAAGCCAGGAAGTCGCCAGGTTGAACTAGAGGAATGATGGCCTGAAGGGTCAACATGCGGAAGTGAACGGGCCGAATCCAGGAGTTGACCCACTTGAGATCCAGGACAGGCCGAAAGCCGCCGGTCACCTTCCGCACCAGAAACAGAATGGAGTAGGTCCCCGTCCCCACCTCCGCGACAGGAACCCGTCAGATGGCATTCTTGGCAAGCAAACAGGACACCCCGTCCAGCAGAGCCACCCTGCGGGGACCGGAGACAGGCACCGGAGTCAGCCGAACCCCGAATCCGGCGGAACCAGCACAAAGTCGATCACGTACCCATGACCCACAGTGCTCAGGACCCAGCCGTCCGAAACGTCCTGCTGCCACCGAGGAAGAAAACTCCGAAGACGACCACCCACCGGCAGGGAAGCGGCCAGACAGTAGTTGTCAGGGACCCTTCTTGGCAGGGCCTTTAGACGCGGAGGCAGCGTGCTTGGGAGAAAAACGGGGCTGAAACCTCCGCCTGCGGAAAGACTGACGAGAATCACGCTTAGGGGAAGAACGAGGGGCCCTATTCCAAGGCCTGCCAGATGGAGCCGAACCGCCCTTATAGGGCAAGGCATGCTTCCGCTCCTTGAAAGCTTTCGAAATCAGGGCAGGCAATTGTTCCCCAAACAGCGCCAGCCCATCAAAAGGCAACTTCAACAGAGCCGCCTTCTCACCAGGATCAGCCTTCCAGGATCGGAGCCAGAGGGAACGACGCGCAGCCACCAAAGCTCCAGTGGACATAGCGGAAGACTTGATCACGTCAGATGAAATGTCCACCAGCAGCCGAGCCTGCTGCTCCATAGCAGCCAGGAGGTCAGAGCAGTCAGACCCTCCTGAACCGCGGCAGCCAACTTCCCGAAATCCTGCACCAGAGACTGCGCTGAGTAGGCAGAGAAAAGGCTAGCCCGCAGCGCCAGGTTCCCAGCAGCAAAGGAGCGCTTAAGGCCAGAGTCCACCTTCCGATCAGTAGCATCCGTCGGGGTACAATCCTCAGGCAGAATCGCAGTCTTGCCAATCAGAGTGGCCAGGATAGAGTCAAGCTTCAAACTGTGAGGCAAGGGATCCTCCCCTCCAAAAGATACAGTTTCTGAAGGAAGCGAGGGACCTGCAACTTATCTATCTCACGCCACTCCCGCAACACCATGTCCTTGACCGGACCCTGAAAGGGCATGCCCAACTTGGAGGGAGAAGCATACTGAGGAAAAAGACTACCATCTCCCTCACCCAGCTGGAACGGAGGGAACCCCAAATTGTCCCGCACATGAGCCAGAACATCCCAGCGTTCCTCCCTGGAGATATACTTCCCCCCCGAGGAGGTAGAAGGACCCTCCTCGTCCGACAGGGAAACAGCCCCAGCAGGATCCAGCGAGCGAGGACGCGAAGGAGCAGCAGGCACCGGACGAGCCAAAAGAGCCTTAGCCACCGCAGCCTCAATCATGCCCTGCACTTCATCCTTGGACATGAGAGGCACATCACCCCCAGAAAGGCCCCGACCCCGAGGGCGCTTGGGGGGAACAGGAGAACCATCAGGAGAGGAAGAAGAGGAAGAAGAAACCAGGTTGTTCCGCTTGAACACCCTTTTGCGACCCATGGCAGCAGAGGAATGGAGAAGCAACATCCCGACCCCTAAATGTAGAGAAAAACCCAGCAGGAACCCTCCAATGAAAGCCCAGGCCAGGAAACAGCCAAAAACAGGTGAAAACCACAAAAACGCCATCCAAAATAAAAGACCGGGCACAAACCCGTCCTACCAGGTCTCCCAGAAGAGTGCAGTCCGAGAGGAGGCATCCAAAACAGCCCGACCCGGAAACACAGCCCCAGCCACAGGAGGACCGCCAAACAACGCAGCAGCATCCTGAGCCACCGCTCCGCCCCCATCCACGAGGGAGACGAGGAGAGGAGGCATCGCCAGGAGAACTCCGTCGAGGGCACCGCCGTCGCAGAGAACCAACTCGAAGACTCCCCGGCACCGCCACAAGGAGGAACTGAAGGTAAGTCTCACTAGGGAGACAGAAAAAAACAGGTGGAGGTGGGGGCGGGCAGAGTTTTTATGCTGGGGGTGGGTCTGGGTGGGAGGCGGGGCCTCATTGGTATCGAAGGAAGGCGAGGGAGGGACGGGAGGTAATGGAACTTTGTCACTTTCAGAGAAGAATAATCCTCTCCGCATGGGACACATCTGAAACTGTAGTCGCGTCTGTAGAATTAAAGGCCGGATATCTGGAGCAAATTGTCCTGCTGGCACTTCGGAGCTTTTGAGCCCAGGCTATGTCAAAAAAAAAAGAGTTCTAAAAATGGTGGGATGTCATCATATTAACACAATACTTAGAAGTCAATTGGATCCCTAGGGCCTTACGTATAAATATATTCCCTGCTGTGGAGGATTTGAATATAGTACAAACTGATCGATGGGAAAAGAAATTAGCAGAAACATCTCAGGAGTTCACTTTAATGCTAGTGGAACAAGCAGAAAGGAAAATGGAGAGTTTTAGACAAGAAAGAAAACAAACCAAACAAGAGTTAGCGTCTATTCATATGCTAGAAAATATGACTCTACATTTAGAAATAAGAAACCGGTAGACAAAGCAATATCTCAAGAAAGTTTGACTTCATCTTCCATTGGTTCTAGGGTGTCCACCTTAGATGATGCAGGCAAAACAGCTAATAGATCAAGTACATTTTTAGAGGAACTCAAAAAGTTGAGGTTGGCAGAAACTGCAAGAACAGGAATCTCCAGGTAAAAGAAAGAAAAGAGAGATAAGAGGTGGCCATTGTCTTACAGCAGCACCTATTTTAGACCATTACTGCAATGTCTCAATCATTAAAGTGTGGCTACTCTATGGCAACACTTTATTACTTTTGTGACATACAGTCCCACCATATACCCTCTTCTTCTCTATGCCCCGGGCGTGAGCTCGGGAGCTCGAGAATTGAGTATGGCTACTACATGGTTTTCTACCCCCTCCCTCACCCCAAGTGTTGATCATTTTGGGTCTCACAGGAGGGGCGTTTATGCTATGGTTCCTACTGGTTTAGACAGAGTGCTCCAGCACTACTGTCCTGGCGGGTGTTGTTGGGGTTTGTTTTTGTTTGTTTGGCCCCATTATGGGGAAACTGTTCAGTGGTTACTGTTTAGTTCCTACTGGGGGGACTGGCCTGTTCTTTTCCTTAAAGCTCCTGTTGGCAGGGGCAGGGCAGGCGGCACAGGGGTACGCACCCCCATTGGCACTCAAACACATGCCTAACACCATGTCCACTGTTGGGGTGATCACCTGCAATGTCAGGGGACTCAATTCCTTCTCCAAGAGACAAAGGTCCAAATGTATCTTAAATGATGAAAGATCCTTATAGTCTTTCTCAAAGAGAAGTACTTGACAAGGAGGAGAGCCTGGCATTACAAAAAAGCTGCAGGGTGAAATTTGCACTACAGCATACTTTACATTCGCTAGAGGGGTGCTGATTTGAATACCACCCGGGACTCCTTTTCTCACACAGATAGAGGTCACAGATCCTGAGGGCTGCTATATAGTACTGGCGGGTAAATTGAATGGCAAGGACATTGTGCTGGAGAACATTTACGCCCCCAATACGGGACAACTGGCCTTTCTGACCTCCCTATAAGTTCACATTACCCGAACACATCATTGCTCACTATTACTGGGTGAGGACTTCACCTGCGTGGGTGACCCCACCCTTGATAGATCACAATCACCGCTACCCACATCTCCAATCCTTAAAACATCTGATTTGCTTCGTAGGTGGCTTCTTGATTGGGGGTTTATTGACTCCTGGAGGGCTCACAACCCTCGGGGTAGGACCTACTCCTACTACTCGGGCATGCATATGTTAGCGGTCTGCCTAGACACTTTTCAATGCACTGCAGACATCCAAGTGAGGACTAGTCACTAGTGGGACTCAGTACTGGGGTGGGTGGAATTTTTAATTCCGCCCGCAGATTTGGAGGAATTTCATAATTCCGCAATACTCTTGTAGCATGGATTTACTAATCATTTCCACAGCTCCTCTGCCCCGGTGGAATTATTCAGCACTACACTGCAACTGCTTGGCATCAGCTTTCCTTAGGTCGGACATGGCTGGGCTGTACTTGTTTCCCGGGTACTCCTCAGCTATCCGGGCTCTGAGACTGTCACCTGAGCAGGAGGCCGTC
This sequence comes from Calotriton arnoldi, assembly GCA_963921515.1. NCBI lineage: Eukaryota > Metazoa > Chordata > Amphibia > Caudata > Salamandridae > Calotriton > Calotriton arnoldi. The sequence continues at coordinate 105,592 of CAWUFW010011560.1, forward strand.
TACTCCAAGAGTTCCTCTGTGAAGACAGAGAAAGGACAAGGAGTCCGCACCCAGCAGCAGGTACCACCATCTTGGAAAGGATGCCCCTTCTTTGAACACAGGAGGCAGTTGTGAAGCGGGGCAGGGGATGGTCATTGGTTGCAAACAAAATCAAGTCATCTGCTCAATGCCAAGTGTAAGGACATAAAAGGCAGTGCCCGTAGACAATCAATATGCAGAGATATGGGTGTCCTTAGCGGAGATGAGGTCTGCACTCCAGCACGGATGCACTTCCTCTTTTAATCTCAGCGCAGCAGTTTTTTATCTGGGTAGCTGTGTCCTCAGCAATGCAAACCACATAACAGGAAGCCATCACCCAGCGAAAAAAATCACAGGAGGCCTTCCAGGGTGGCAATCTAAACAACCTTCCACATTGCTTTTTCCTCTTTAGTCTGTTTACTGTATCACTTATTCACTTTCAGGGACTACGTTTACATAGCACCGCAAATCCACACAGCATAGCCCTTAATTTCCAGGGTCTGACACAAGCCAATCAAAGAGTGTGACATCGCCCACTTACAAAGATGCTCCACGGCTATTGGAAAATATTTACTATCTAACAGCACACACACTTTTCCTATATGGTCCCTCCCTTTCCCTTCAAAGACTGTTCAGTCAGCACAAGAAGGGAGGCCGCGAACACCTAAATTGTGGAGTTGAGAATCTAGCAGTCAAGCTTCGTGGTTGTGCAGAGGCATGGCACCAATGGAGCTACTTGTAAGTGATCGCAGGGCCGGTTCAGTGAAAAGTTTGTAACCTTGTCACAGTTCATTCGTCTGTTGCAGAGCAAGTGTGGCTTTCAATTTTAGCCACGAGGCAAAGCTTTTTGCATTCAGATCACTCGGAGCGAGAAGGGCAAGTCAACCTGAACCGCGCTCTGCTTGAAATACAGGGGTAGCTTTCCTTGCTGGTGCCTATTGACGTTTGTTTGTACAGACATGAAATCACAAAAGTCATTCTATATTGTTGCCCTTAGCAACACAAACAAGGTGTGGAACTTGAAAGACCCATGTCCTGCAAATGTCATGCGACAATGCAAACGGCCCCGGAGCGCCTAGAGGGAGTGTGGTAAAATGTGCAAAACATTTGTGAAGTATCATCACTGTGTTTTTTTGTTTTCTTTAAATAAAAGTCCAGAAGGCCCCTCTCCCTCCATGCTCATCCCCCTACACAGGCCCACTAAATTGCGCAAGAGTTTTGCAGACCACTTGGGCTGCACACAAAATTCAGGGAACCCGCTTGGGATGGGTTGTCAGTGCAAGTTCTAGAATTCCAGTTATGGATGCATTTCCCTTCCACCACCACAGGCACAAGAATGTGCAGTTGGCAAGATTACCACTCCTCAGAGCTCATCCCACTAAACTTTACCATCTGGGCCTTGTAGGAAATCCCCCAGATTGACGGATGCTGCCTATAATGAAAGAATCGAGCCGTCTGGAATTTGGGCGGTCTAATCTGATGAGAGGATGTCAAACGCGTTATTCTGCACCCTCCCTGGAACTAAACCCTTCTAAATCTGTGGCTGTGTAGCGCCAAGGTAGTGAGAGGTGCGTTATGCTACGATGAGTCAAATAAACTCACGTTTCTCACTCATGCAGGGGTGGGCAGAACTCCACTGGATCTCATGGAGTTTTCAGGTTACTCCACGAGTTCTGCGCGCCCCTAACCAGTACCTTACAAAGATGTCAGACCAGAATACATTGCTGATTCCTTATTTGGTCGATCACCCAGTCCTGCATCCCCATCTGGAAACTTAATATTGCTGCACTCGATTACCCAGCCTTTAAGGCGACCCTAGAGGATATGATCTGCACATACTTTAGGGAAAACATGGGTTTGGCCTCGTCTCCCCTAGTAGAGTGGGAGACATTTAAAACAGTAGTTCACTGCCATTGCATAACAACTATCGTAGGGGGCCAGTCCCAATTGCATACTGAGATAGTGACCCAGGAGCAACTTCTGACAAGCTTGAAATTCCCTGCCGAGGTTGCCCCGTTACACTGACAGATGAGTTGCATTATGAAAGGGAAAAACATTGTGGACTAGTGTCACTCATCCAAGCATACGATTACCAAGTTTACCTTACTAAGGCCCACTCAGAGCATGATAAATCTGGTAGATTGCTGGCTGGGCTGGCCAATCCAGATTGACAGGGATCCCAAATACTGCAGCTACACACTGAGGGAGGCGCACTAGTTTATAGCTAGCAGGAGATAAGTGCCACTTTTCTGTCGTATTACTCCTCTCTATACAGCTGCCTCAACACAACCTCCTCCCAATCTCTCCATAATTGCATTTTAACAGCGGGAACGAAGAGACTACTGCCGGTGGTGGCTACACCCTTGGGAGGTGAGATCACAGTTCCTTATATGGCATTTTCTTTATACTACACTGGCTACTATGTGATTAGAGAGCGGCTTTCTTGTTCAGACATGGTTATTATACTTGCCCATGACAGCCAGAGTCAAAAGCGGAGGGTGTATTTCTGCATCCTACAAGACTGAATGCACGGCACGTGGCTTGGTTGCCCACTATCACCAGTGCTTTTTGTGCTGACTATAGAACTCCTGGCCATGGAGGTTCACACTGGACAGTATTTCCGTGAGTTGGAGATTGTTGGTTACTCCCGGTACATCTCCCTCTACACGGAGGACTTGCTGTTATATCCTAGAGGGGAATGCTCGGATGTCAAGGGCAACTGTTGCCCCCTGGAGGAATATGGTTACTTATTAGGTCTCAGGGCAACTGGAATGGATCGAACTGGATGCTTATCAGGACTCAGGCTAAATTAGGACAAATCGAAAGCTTTTCCGACTCATGCACCGGAATCGACTGCTACACAGCCGGTGACTCGACTCTGCTGGCCAGTGGAACCACAAACCTTTTGATATCAGGGTGTTCGTATCTACCACACAGTGGCCGATGTTCTTAGGGGCAACATACGATCAGCGGTGTTGCCCCTTCACTCCTTTGCACTTTTTGGTTGACTCTACCTTTATCTGTGGCAGGCAGGGTTGTGCTGTCAAAGATGTTTCTACTTCCCTGTCTCCTTTATTATTTGGCAGCCCTGCTTCCACACTAGGGCAATTGTTCTTATATACGTGACTGGGAGAGGGTCATGTCAGCACTCGGGGACTGGTAGGTGAATGGGACACTACAGGACGTCACAGATTTAGTAGATGACTATACACTCCCTGCTCACCATCTCCTGCTATATGGGGCGGTGAAGGCCACTGTGCAGTGGACATGGAGGGAGGACGGACAGAAACCCTCATGCCATACAACCCTGGAGTTTATTTGCACCGTCACTGGCCAGTGTCATACAATTTCTCTCATTTATAAAGCATTGGTTGTGTAGACCCAGTGCTCGCTGTCTGGTCTGCAGGTTTGTTGCGCAATATGGACCAAGCACTCATGGATGAGGACTGGCATAACAATCTGCTTTACACACCATGCATATCTCGTAATGCCCAATTCTGCCTCATTCAAACTAAGTTTATCCATAGAGTATATCTCACGGCCAATCACATTAATTTTATGCTCCCGGGGACACAGGCATCTTGCCCTCTCTGTTAAGAGGTAATACGGACCTCTTTCATTAAGTATGGGGCTGCACAAATGTTACTTCTTATTGGGAGTCAGCAAGCAATTTTATGAACTCTGCTATGGGGTTGATAATAGCTTGCACCCCAGTGATCTGTTTCCCAGACCTAACACGAAAATGATCACAAGAAGATTTGCTGATTTAGCCCTGATTCTTGCATGACGTCAGATTACTATGCTATGGAAGTCTCCCAGGGACCCCACTCTCCAGAAATGGAATAGGGAACTTTCTAAATGGGCTGCATGCGAGGGTACAATGCTTTATACTGAAGAGCGGAAAGGACAACAGAGCCTTGACTATGCACAAGCGCCGGACGTGATCCTCCAAGACTGTCACCAAAAGAGATGACATGGGATGCCCTACACCAACCATTGATGATGCTTCCAGTGAGAAAGACTAACCTGATTGTCACTGGAATAGGTTATGACATGGCTTACAATCTCCCACCTGTGGGGTTACTCCATGCTTCCATAAAGGCCTTCCCCGATGCCTCATCATACTGCATGGCCCTCACCGGCTGTTTGGAGTCTCTCATCTCCACTCTTAGTGTCACTACCCTCAAGTACTTTTCAGTTGTTCATTTTCCTTTTTTGTTGCTGTTGATTATTTTTTCACCAAACAGACCGTTTTATCTTCTACACAATTGTCTGGAATTTCTATTTTTACTTCTTGTGAGGGATTATTTGCACATGAGCGAGTGCACCTATGGGGGTTACTGTTCACCACAGGAGGTGGAGACATATTTGTGAGAGGCGGCCACAGTCCACTCAGGTCCCAGCAACAACTACTCCCACTACTCTAAATGCAGCCTGGTCTATTCAGCCTGGCTATGAGTCACCCACGAATGGCAGTACACACCTCAACCCCCCCCCTATTCTGAAAGCACATCCCCAGCTCCTGTCATATAAACCCAGACAGGAAATACACGAAAGGCAGAGGCACACAGGATGGTTAAGCAAGAAAATGCCCACTTTCTAAAAGTGGCATTTTCAAACACATAACATAAAAATTATCTTCACTAAAAGATCTATTTTTAAATTCTGAGTTCAGGCACTCTAACATCCATTTCTCTATCTCATCGCAATGGAGAGTTATGCTTGTAAAATGTTACAAGGCAACTCCCATGTTAAGCCTATGGGACAGACAGCCTTTCAATAGTGAATCACGAAATACACAGTATTTCACTATCAGTACATGTCACACACACAGTACATATACTACCTTTCACATTTACTGCACCCTACCCATGAGGGTACCTTAGACCTACCTTAGGGGTGCCTTATATGTAAGAAAAGGGAGGGTTTGGGCCTAGCAAGTGGCAGTAAAAACTGCATGCAGACAATGCAGTGGCAGATCTGAGACTCCTTGGAAAAGCTACTTCTGTGGGTGTCACAATCAGTGCTGCAGGCCCACTAGTAGCATTTGACTTACGGGCCCTGGGTACACCTGTGCACATTACTAGGGACTTACTAGTAAATCATATATGCCAATCATGGATATACCAATCAGTAATACAATTTATCTGGAGCACTAGTACCGATCAGCAGTATTAAAGTGTGTAGAAACACTAAACGAGCAAAAACAATATCCAGAGTACCACAAAAACCAGGAGGTCAGAAACAAAAAGACAGGGGAAACACGCCAAAAGATGCCAGGTGTACTATCAGAACCAACAGATTATGAGATTTGCAGAGGTATAAAATATAAAAAGATACAAGCAGAAGCCTCTACAATCTTAAAGAAATGGTATAATAAATAATGGAATGTTGGATCTGGACGAGTACTGACATATGGGCATTAAAGATCCAGTGATACATCTAATCTATTTTTACCTAAAATACATAATGGTAGTAAAATACCACCCTTTGGACCCATAATAGCGGGCACAGCTCTAGTGAAGAAAGGAGATCAGAGTATATAGATATTTTCCTGGCATCGTTGGTCACTGGTCATTTGTTCTAAATCAAGGACACAAATGATCTATCGAGGAAATTTCAGAATATCCCCTTGGATAACAACTGTTGGCTTGTAATGATGGATGTCAAAAGTTTATATACCATCATTAAACATACAGATGGCTTGGAAGCAGTTAGATATGTTTTTTGAAATACAATCTGCAAGCTTCAATGGGCATGTTAACATTATTATTAAATTTGTTGATTTTAAGCTATGACTACTTTTTATATCAAGGATAACTCTATCATCAAATGCATGGCACAGCCCTGGGCACCAGGTGTCATCCCTCTTATGCCAACCTGTTTATGGGATGTTTGAGAGGAAGCATGCATGGAATTTGCATGAAGACTACAATCATGTCACTCTGTTGGTCCAATATATAGATTATATATTGATTATTTGAAATGACTCAGAAAATGAACTAAAGGAGTACCACAAATATTTGAATGCAAATAATATCAATGTTTAAATGACTCTAGAATATCATCAGACCTTAATTACATTTCTGGACTTATGTGAAGGATGAAAAACGTATGACCATATAGGGAAAAACATCCAGTAATGGTAGTCTCCATTTCAATTTGGGACATCCCTATAATAAAAAAAAGAATATCCCCTATGGTTAGCTAATTAGTCGCAAAATAAATTGTGTCAACAAATAAGACTGAAGGAAAGCTGAATGTAAAACTATAAGGAGATTGAAAGAGCGCAGTTATCCACAGAAGGAACTTGATCAACCTGTGAAAAAAGTTCATAACATCCAAAGGCAGTCATTGTTGACAGACAAGAAGTGAAACACTGTCAGTAAGGCTAAACAAGAGGTTCAGTTCATTACTAATTTCAGTGCAGACAATGGTAGGATACACAACAGTTTGAAGAATCACTGGAATATTCTTAGAGTGGACAAGGATCTTAGCAATAATATTGCAGAAAACTATTGGTGACATATAGTAAAGCAGAAACCTTAAATATATCCGAATTCCTAGTGACATAGTAAGATTCATGCAAAAGAAGTCTGTAAATTGGTTAATGGACAAACCTTGGGGATGCTTTAAATGTAATAACTGCATTTGTTGTAAATACATTGCTGACAAAACTAAGAAGTTTTTCAATTACAACAAAAGTCGAAAATTGATCCTTTATGAATTGTAATTCCACTTACTGTATCTACATAATTGTATGTCCTTGTGGTAAGCAATAATTGGGATCGACTATTTGTCCATTAAAAGAAGGATTAAAAGAACATATAAATTAATTAAAAAAGAGGACAACAAATATCTTCCAAGTCAACATTTTAATACAAAAATAGATTGGAAGATAGGTATTGCTTATGTAAAGGCTCATCTCTGATGGGTGATATGACTCATAAATTGTGTATGAGGGAGATCTGGTGGGTAGAGACCCTGTAGACGGTTGATCATGGTCAAAATATAGACAGAGAATTCCATACAACATTGTAGATCCCCTATGTTTCTAAACAAGCTGTCTTCAAGTCATGTGTTTAATTTTGTGTGGAAGTATTTTAGATGTGCAGGAATTTGTTGAGCAATAATATTTTGATCAATAAGTTTTTATACTTGTAACTTATACAATGAGATATATATATTCCCAGGTGGTACAACATAGTAGGATTTGGGTTTCATCAACTTGAAATGTATTTCATAAAGTTGATTGAGTAGGTAGCACTATGTACTAATCCATACAATATGAATAGAGACATGTGAAATAAGTAGGGGGTTCATGGTTGCTATCAGCAGGATGGTATTATAAGTAGAAATATGTCAAAATAATAAACTATTTATATATGCCCATGTTGGTTCAGGTCTAGGTTAAAATTTGTTTTTATGTTTTTTTCTCTTTTTTTAAAGTTTAAATAATTTAGCAGTTTTAATTTGACTAAGATCTCTACCCTTGACTGGCACAAGTCGGCATTTTTCTTCCAATTAATTAAGTTAGTTAACATATCAAATGTTTTTGTCCAAGTAGCTAGCACGATGCACTAATATAGACGGCATGAACAGGGAAAAGATCAACCGTTAGAGGTTAATGGTTACTATGACATTAATACAATGAATTAGCATTTTTATGTTATTTTTTATTTACTTAAATATTATGTCTACTTGGGCTAAGGTCTATACATCTAATTAGGATAAGTGAGTGCTGCTTCTTAAATGAATGAAGCTAGTGAACCAATACATAGATATAAACTTATATAATTCAAGCCAGGTTTTGGAGATTCCACCTTTGTGGTTTTTGGCGGTATTTGTGACACAAACCAGGAAAGGAAAATGCCGAAGTTTGGAATGATTAAATAAAGGAAATATGGAAGTAGAAGAACTGTTTTATGGTTTGAGAACAGAAGTCTCTGTGAGTTGGCCTTGTCAGTGAGCTTCTTAGGTTTAAAATGAATATGTTGTGATATTTAATGTGCACAAGTGAGAAGGTACTATTAAAGATTTATGAGGTGCAATTTGAGAAAGTATTTGAAGTCGTTCGGTTCAAATATTTGAAGGCGATGGGGACGTTTAAACACTGTGTATTGGTTTTAAACTGTAAGTCTGTGATTGGCAAGTGCAAAAGTGAGTTTCTTTGATTTGAACTTAACATATAGAGATTTTCAATGCACACAAGTATGAAAGGGATTTTGATATGGAGAATATATATGTTAAGTAGTATGAGTAGTTTTGAATGAGCTACTTATAGAAATGTTTTAATGGAAACCTTAAGGTGTAGCAGTTTAGCAACATACAAATGCCAGTGTAGTCAAGAATTGTTGACTTTAATCTTTGTCCCTTTCTTCTGTAGAATAATGGTGAAGTATTTAAGATCAAGTATAAATGAGTATTGTGTAATAAGATGGAGGAATATTTGATTATTTTCTTTGAATCGTGTTGACTAGGAGGGATCATGTACTTCATTGAAAGGTGTAACTAACCTTGTGGTTTCTGGTTTGTAGGTTATGGTATATGGAAATTTGAAGTAGTGAAAAAAAACTGAATGTAAGGAGAGGCCACAAAATTGGTACGAATGGTGATTAGAAAGTGGGAGTAAGAACTGTATTGGTATAGTCTTCCCTATCCAGATATTTTGAAATTTTAGAAACACATATAGGTGATTAAGATTAAGTATTGATCAGTTTATCTTATAAGAAAACAGTAAGCTATACAGCTTCATTAAGACATGATATTTCGTGATCATTTCATGAAGAACTTTCTTTATATTTGAGGTGAGATGATTTTCTTAGTATGAGAAATAAAAAGTAATTTAGAATCATGAGATATAGAGACAAATTCTCTATATTAAAGCAAAGGATTGACTAATAAGTGATATTGCCATCAAAAAGTGGCATTCCGAACAACATACATGACTAGACTATAGTGGGCTTTTAATGCCATCGTTATCATGTCAGAAATAAAATAATTACAATTATCAATAAAGGAAGATGTATGATAAGTCTGCAACTTCTGCGACTTCTCCTGGCAAGTATCCGTATCCAGATATTTTGAAATTTTAGAAACACATATAGGTGATTAAGATTAAGTATTGATCAGTTTATCTTATAAGAAAACAATAAGCTATAGAGCTTCATTAAGACAGTGACAAATAAAACAATAGGCTTTAACCCAATTATGATTGATTTGACATTAGATTTGTCAGATCTCTACCTATGATATTTCATGATCAATTCATGAAGAACTTTCTTTATATTTGAGGTGAGATGATTTTCTTAGTATGAGAAATAAAATGTAATTTAGAACCATGAGATATGGAGACAAATTCTCTATATTAAAGCAAAGGATTGACTAATAAGTGATATTGCCATCAAAAAGTGGCATTCCGAACAACATACATTATTGGACTATAGTGGGCTTTTAATGCCATTGTTATCATGTCAGAAATAAAATAATTACAATTATCAATAAAGGAAGATGTATGATAAGTCTGCAACTTCTGCGACTTCTCCTGGCAAGTAACAACTTATAAGGCAAATTTCACGTGGTAGATTAATATTTTTTGAATTTTAGGTTTGATCCTCAATTTGTAGATGATTGTGTTAAACTCATACATATTGAATAGTAGAACTATAATATCCCATCATCTGAGCAAAGTGGGAGGATTGCCCCTAAAATGATGGTCACTGATTCATGGTGGCAAATCTGGGATATAAATAATAGGAATAAGTGGTGAAGAGAACATAGTAGATCCTGCCTCATGTGCGACATGTTGTCAGCATTCCAATAGGATCTGCATTGTGATGAGCATTTGCTGTTTCCTTGAGCGAGCCCTCCTGTAGAGCCAGAGCAGAACATGAAACGGTATCTGAGATAAGTATTGTTTATGTGAACCCAACCCTTACTACTGGGATTATAATTCCAGTCAAGTGCTGCATGAAACTCTGCTGATTGAATGTAGGTTTTCCATCTTCTTGAAGCCTTGAAACTCTGGGAGACTGGAAGACTTACCCTTCCAAACAAAAGATAGGGGTTTTCTCCAAATGTGTTCAATTATGAGTTTTGAGACTCACAATGGCAGGGTCTGCGTTGCATAAAAAAGGCAAGACAGAAAGTAAATTTTTACCGCTGTCAAACTCCCTAGCCAAGAGAGTTCAAGTTTATTCCAGTGATTAGGACTGTATATAAAACCTGCAGCAGAGGAAGGATATTGCACTGAAATATGTTGGTTGTGGTGTGTGTTAAGTGAATGCCAAGATATTTTTTAGATTCTCATGTCCAGGCAAAGCCATGATGACCAAGATGGTCCAGGATGCCTTCAATATTGACCGCTATTCCCATGCCACAGGATTTCATATAATTTATGAAGAAGATAGAGACTTCTTCAAAATGTGCTAGTTTCTCCTTCAACACTGAAATGGAGGTTTCAGTCTCGATAAGCAACACTAAAACATCGCTGGTGTAAACTACTAACTTGAACTCTTGCACACCCACTCTGCTTCTCTGTATAGTTGGATTTGTCTGCACTTTTTGAATAAAGGGTTCCTTTGTAAGTGAAATAATCAAAAGGGATAGGGGGCAACCCTGTCTAGTTCCCCTTGTAACAAGCATCGGGAGGAGTATTCACCGTTTCCTTTAAGTGTGTAACTGTTTTTTGAAAATTTAACAGTATCATGGCTCTAGAGAGACCTTGTCCAATACTTTAACTATATAGGGTCAGTTCACCCTATCAAATGCCTAATCCACATCAAGTGAGTGGAGGACCATCAGGGTCCGGGCTCTCTTGGCATGTTCTATTGGGGAAACCACTAGTCTGATATTATAGGAGTACACTTCTAAGGCCCCCAGGACCTAAGGGAAAGGCACTTAGAGACTCTCATGGTATCAATCAGAGGCCAACAGCAAAATTCAGTCCCAATCCTGTAGTAACTGGTCTGCTAGGTTTCTTCGCAGGAATGTCTTCTTCAGTTTTTTTCTGCTCCTGAAGTCACCCAAAGGACCAGTCTTATGATACTTGGCAACCTTTCTGTCCTTGGATTTCAAGTGGAAGGGGATCCAACCTCCTGAGGTCCTTCTCACAGGTCAATGATGCCAAGTGTCACAGGTTCAGTTTGCCTAATATCAATTTACAAGTCCAGCAAGGTTCGAGAAAGACAGGGTGAGGGTCCAGCTTTGTGGGGTTCACCAGCCTGTTGGTGTGAAACACCCTAAGACACTCCGAATACCTCTGTAACCAATTACATAAATGTTGCCAGGCCCTGGTCTACTTATTTTTTTCAGTATTTCCTGTTTGCCTTACTGCAAAAATGCCCTATGTCAGGGCAAACTAGCCACTCCAAACTTGGACTCTGAGAGCTGGAGGTGTGTAGGGGAGTGTACTATAGGAATTACTAGTGCCCTCCCACCCTAAATTCCAGTTCATAGGAGGACCTGGTGCCACAACAAAAAATAAAACAGAAGTCTAACAAGACAAAGTGGGATCCTTCTGTAACCAGAGAGAGGATACAGAAGAGTTGTGACCTGAGCCTGTTTGATTTCTTTCACAAGGACAACAGTTGTACGTGTGCCTCAAACAGGCCTGTCATGCAGGATGTGACATTGTTGTGCCAATAAGAGGGGGCAGCAGCCCACACCCTGAATGCTCTGCAGAGCTCAGATGGTCATCTATGCCCATTTAGGCTGACCTGTCAATCAAAGTGGTCTATTGTGTGGCTTATGGAAGAAATTTCACACCTTGTTACAGGCAGGAAAGCAGCTGCAGATTAAAGCTAATTAGCCTGAAGTGGCTCAGGCAAGTAAATATACCTTTTTTGAAAGTCTTATTTCCCAACTAGTAAGGAAAAATCCAACTTTACCAATTAAATGGATTTTTAAAAGCAGTTAGGAAACTTACTTGAACTTTTCTATAGTTGTTTCCTACTGGATAATGCAGAAATAGTGATTTGATCAGCGTTAATATTATTTCCAATGGGAACATCTAAACCCATTGCAGTGAAAAGAGCTTTTGATGATTTATTCACTATAGTTTCTTGGTACATTAATTTAGGAGTGTACTACCTCTCAGCACTAAACACCATACCTTAAGGGCAAAACAAGTCATTTCAAAGATGACCTATGTAGAGTTTAGAAACAGGTTTTAGGCCTGCAAAACTGTTTATTTTTCCATGTCTTTATGCAAACATGAGAGTTTGCAGGCTGCAGGTGACCAGGCCTCAGTGGAGGCCTGTGTTATGTTTTCAGGGTCACAAAGTGGATGGCCTATTATAGAGCTTAAGTTCACTTGTGACATTCAATTCTACATGCATAGGTGTAGTCGTTACACCAAACACAATGGCCTGAAAGTAAACATATGTCAAAAGGGGTTTTATGCCAAGTTCGACTTTGTTTTAGGTGGTCAAAGCCCATACACTGGGCACCGGGAGGCAGTGCCCCAGTGTTAGAGTAAAAATAACCAGCATTAGAGTAACAAATAAAAAACTAGCAGTGACCACCCAACCACCCAAAAAGGGATCCCTTTGTAATGATATCAACAATAGGAAATGTAATGACGAATAAAGAAGTATCCATCAAACTAACAGTTTTGAAGTTGCTTTTGGCAACTAAGAAGTCACTATGGACACTGCATAAATAACACAAGCACATAAGTGGTTTGTAAATGTTATCTAATCCCAAGAAAAGCAATATTGGACCATATAACACAAGTTACTCATTGTGCATTTTTAAGTGTACATATTTATTTTGTGATAATAACGTGAAAACAGGTTTTCAAATAAAGAAATGTTTATTGAAAACAGTTAATGTAATACTGTTTGGTTGGCTGTAGTAAAGCAAAGAGAAAGTGATTTCATTATCAAGATCAGAAGTTGGGATTTAGCACAAACACATTTTGATTTGTTTAAAAGCAAATGTATTTGTAGATGTGAGACTATTGCAACTGCTGTCTGTCAGGTAGTGGTGGCTGGTGAACTTTGAAAGTGGTGGGCTTAAAACCCATACCCCAGTTTGTACCACGCAAGCGAGTACATATCTCATGTTTCTGGGAAAGTGGGGGTAGGAAGGAGTAGTTCCTCCCTGTGATTTTCTTTAACAGAGAAAATGTCCTTATATATTTTTAGAGGTGGGTAAGATAACAAATTAATGGAAAGAACCAAGCCAAGTGTGTGGTATAGATCATAGAGCCTGTGCACTAGCCAAGCAATGAACATGTTTGCCTTGTAAATCGTGCAACACACCTAATAAAAACTTATTCTCTTCAAAATTCAAAAATGTGTAATTCTTTAACATGCGGAAGCGTTTCACCTTAGTACAGAAGATTATATTACTGCATTTAGAGGCATTTATTAAAAGTGATAGCTTTTAAACAAGAACTTAAAAACATTCATGCCCTTCAGCCCCCACACCCCACACGACAATGCCATTAGTGGACTAAGAGGGGAAACAGATGTCAGCGGTAGCCTATACCTGACTTAGCTTCTTATTATAGACTGAGCAACATTACAGTCAAATCAAACAACAGAGGTTTATGTATACACATCCTTAACTCACATATTTGAAGGTGCTCTCATGAAGCAATGCATGGCCTCTTTGACTTCTACCTTGGGTCATTAGTATTGTTGAGGCAGAAAGCGTAATGCACAATTAACTCCAGTAATAGTTAAAATATTGCTCTGGGCTCTTTGTCATATTGGTCAATCAATCAATACTTTATTTTGCATTAATTTTCAATGCATAAAAGTTCATACAACTCAGAATTGGTGAAAATGCATCAGACATTCCTGTTCTGTGAGCTTGAAAACGTGAAAACAGCACTTGCAAATAGAAAAAGAAGCAGATCAAGTATGCGATGCCGCCTACATAGGCCCTATTAAAAAAATAACTATTTCACATATAAAATTAATTTGCAGAACATGTGGAAAGGGAAGTGATGGAAAGAAGGGCACAGAATGTTACAATACAATAGTCAGGCAGCAATCCACCACACCTTGCTACAGCTGTGCCTCAGGGTTAACTTAGCTGAATCTGGCAATGCAGCAAAATTTTAGCATTGAGCGCTGCATTGTAGTTTATTCATTTGTATACTTTATTTCGGTCCGAGGACCATAAAAGTGCATGTGCAATAATCATACAGTACATAAAAACACATTATTATAGATATGCATCTTCAGGTCCGCCCCATTAAATATCTAAGAAGAAATATAAAATATGTCTACTATAAAAGAAATTACCATACTGTGCAAAATACTTGTTAATTTCTAAGAATGACTTGCGCACCCACAACATAGAAGTTAAAAAGTGCAACACAGCGAATACAATTGGCATTTAGGTGTTATATTTCAGAAGTCTAAATACTTCTTCACAACGCCTAGAGCCTAGATTCCTGCATAGTTAGATCAACCATCTTTGCCTGGCTTTTTTATATCCAGGACAAAAAAAGAAAACATGGAGCTCTGTCTCCTCTTCACTACTGCATGCAGGACACCATAGGGCGGGACTACCAGCCCATTTATTGTAAAATGCACGCAGGAGAAGGGACCCATGCCTAAGTTGCACATATAATTTCCTGGCTAGTGGCAGTTGTAGTTCATCCAAACAGGCCTCTAAATTATAATTGTCCATTATTTTTTTTAAATTAACTGTTAGAGAGCCGGTGGATGAGCTCTCGGGCAGTTGGGCAACTTAGCCTCCCCTATAACTCCTGGCCAGTTGTTTCCTAGATGTTGCAGGACAGGCTGCCTCTGGGTTACTCCGTAGACTCTTTCTGCCTATACTACAGAGACCTTCCTTAATATATACAAACCATGCCATTTTTCCTGTACCCTGAAGACCCAATACCTCCTTTAGCTCTGTCCTGTATAAGGCCAGTTCAGGGGTCGCCCATAATCGACGGCAAAATGTTAAGGGTCTACAGCCGATTTTCTCTACAACCTGTCTCACCCCTAGGTCCAAACGCAATGAGGTGAGTGGGGAACTCAGGGGGAGGCCATATAGTTGCCTAATAAAGTTGTTCTCAGACTTGGTAATGTTTTTTTGAAAGACAATGCCCCCAGTGTTCAGCCCCATACATTACAGCACCCCTTATTTGAGTTTTATAAATCTCCATAACTGGTCCTCTAGGCTTATGAAATGAGTTCCTGAATAGCTTCACCAGCCCTCCTGCTGTCTGCGCTAGCTTAAGACTTGATTTATCTATTTGTGACCCCAGTCTATTGTTTCGGTAAAATTGAGATCTAAATATTCAAAAACTGGTACCCTCTCAGGTGGGGTGCCCTTCATGTGTGGATTGGGATGAGTCGAGCTAGCTGGGTTGATGACCATATATTTCGTCTTCTGTATGTTGATCTCCAACCCCCTGCTTCTACAAAGGATTCTGTCGATGCCCATCGGTGACTTGGAGAGCAAGAGAGTATAATCGGCAAACATCATTGATGGCACTTTTCTATGCTCGAACTTCAGGGCGTCTATATCCTTCATCTCATTCAAAACATCGACCAATGCATTAATGTATAAACAGAACAGGGCGGGAGCAAGCACACAACCTTGCCTGACTCCTCTGTTGACTGCAAGTGGTGCAGTGAGTTCCCTGTGTTTCCCATACCTAATTTGGGCATAGTTGCCTTCATGCAACCTCCTTAACATATTCAAAATGTAAAAGGGAACCCCAAGATCACTTAATGCAGCCCAGTTTGTCCCTTGGTACCAGATCAAAAGCGTTTTTTAAGTCCACAAAAACTAAATAGAGACTACCACCCTCCAGGGACACCGTTTTCCAGTAAAGGAGTTGCAGCCTAAATAATGGGTCAATAGTTTAATTTTTTTCTAAAACCAGCTTGAAATGGGCTCAGGACTTTATGTTCTTCCATCTGAATCCGAAGGTGGTCTAACAATACCCGGGCAAATATTTTCTGGATTACGTCAATTAGACTGATAGGTCTGTAGTTAATAGGCAATAATGGGGACCGTTTTTTATACGCTGGAAAAATCTCGGCTCCAGCCCATGTTGTGGGGATTGTCATCCCTTTCAATATAGCATTAAATAGCACCCACAAATAGGGTCCCCAAATTTTTGGCTCAGCGCGAAAAAGTTCTCCTGGTATCTTGTCCAGTCCTGGTGCTTTGCACTGAGCTATTTTGCTTATGGCACTAGTTACTTCAGTCAGGGTCAGCTCAGGGGCCTCTGTGTGGAAGTTTTTTGTTGGATTTGTTACTAGTGCTAAGGCGGTGCCCACAGCCTCAGCCAGCCTTTTTTGCGAGAGTGATACTATCTCTATAAGACACCCAAATTTTTAAAATTTGGTTCTGTCCTCGGATTTGATAGCATCTATCAGAGCCCGCTTAGTCACCCGATAGCTATCATCAAACCAAGACCGCTTTACCTTTGAACTCCCCCCAAGAAAACTCACTGGCTAAAATATGTCCACCAGATTAGCTGCCAGTGTTTCATGAATCTTAGCAACTTTAGTTAGAGAAGTAACTGTACCATCTACTGTTGTAAACTTTTCTATTTCCAATAAGGTTGGAATAATGGTTTCATGTAGGGAAGCCAACCTTTCGGGCAATTGTTCAATCGCCGACCATCCTATTTTCCTCCTATCATTGGTAAGTAGTAATCTACCTTCTGCTGGTATATTAGGGTTGGAATTTTTCCCCTGGACTGGCAGCTCCAACTCCACAGTCAGAGCATTGTGATCTCTGTTGTGTCGAGGCAAGACAGCAAAATCAACAACCCTGCCCCACATCCTGGTTTCTACCAGGATGTATTCTAGAATGGATGAATGACCAACCCTATTAAAGTTAGCTTCCCTGGAGAATCAGATTTTGAGTGACCATAGCAAGCTCTTAGAGAATAGTTTAAGGTGAGCGATTTAATCTGGAGAGCCATCGGTGTCCATGCTCTGATTGGAGGGATATTTGGCTCAGGGATTGCCCATAACAAATCTTCTTCAGAGGGTGATGTTCCTTTAAAATCAATCAGGGGCTCAAATTGGCAGTTACAATCACCCCCCATGACCATCAGAACATTTTTAGTAAGGATGGGGATTAAACTGACTAGTTGATCTAGGGTTAGAGATACTTGGCTGGGCCTCACGGGCCTAGAATAGACATTGACCAGTGCTAACTTAATGTTTGATGTAAAAGTAATTAGAATGCACTGAATGTCGTCAGAGGAAGACTCCAACTGTTTGGTAATACAACCCAGATGAGAGCCTACCCAAATACATAAGCCCTCAGATGGCCTACCCTTTCGCCTTGAGGTGGCAGCTATTCTGTATGCCGCTGACCCCATGCGCAACACCTCCTCCATTGCCCATGTTTCCTGAAACATACATATATCAAATTGGTCTACAAAGACCCCCCAGTCTGGGCGGTTCAATTTGCTTTTGAGACCAGCGACATTTCAGGATAGTATCCTCAGCTTGGTTGATTCATTATGTCTTGCTGGGATAGCAACCTGGATGTCGGTATTAGATGACAATTCTTCCCTAGGGTAGTCACTAGGGCACTTTCCCAATGGCCTTGTTAGAACTCCGTCCTGAAGTACCATATTGACTAGGGAACTTGGGGGTTCTAGTGTTTCTAATGTATCGATCTGGGCATGGGAATTGGGAGAACTTGGATATACACTCGCTGGATTACCACTAAAGTTCAAACCTTTGGCCCGAGGCACTTCCATTGTAACTCCCTTATCCCTGTCACTTAAGATTGATTCCATTTGCACCTTCGCTTTTTTTATCCCTACCCTAGGTCTGGTACCCATGCTACACTTCATGCTGGTCAATGTATCCGTCTCCATCTGGACCCTTTGATGAATGGTCACCTGGTCAGGGTTGCGTTTTGATGTTAGTCAATACACCTCTTCCAATACCCCAAATCTATTTGCCACGGGTAGATTAAATAAAAGGGGTCTCGGTGGTTGGTGCCACTGACCCATTTGCAGTTGATTTCGGTACCAATCGTCCTGGATTGGGCTATTACCTACCCTGGTTGGAATCATTTTGCTTGTTATATAAAAGTGGGTAAGCGCGAGGGCCTAATCATCATGCCTGCATCCCGGACAAAGCAATTCATTCGCAAAAGGTGCTGGACAGTCATGTTTTTTTTTAAATTAATCACTATGCAATCCCCACGCAAATCTTTTAGTCTATTGCCCACCCAACTAACCCTGCGGGTCATGAGGATTTCACCTGCATTCTTGTAAGCAAACTGCCGATAGCCAGCCAACCAAAACAAACATATTTTCTTAAGTTCTAACTGGGTTTTCCTTTGCTCCGCTTTAATTTCAGGTACACCTGCCAATACAATGACATACGGGGATGATGCTGGAGGGAGGTTTAACGTGGGTAGGTCGCCCCTTGCATCCCTGCCCTTAAGAGTATTTCCATACCCCTCCCCTTCCCCTCTGATCTGGGGCCCATATCTGTTCATGCTGTTCTTCATGGTGGCCTTGTTTGTTTGTACCGGATCCCCCTGCTTGGCCTCACAGACTGTTCAACTTTCAACCTGGGCCAGGATGATTTATTTCCGTAAGGGTGCGTTAGTCCTTTCTACAGTCATTACGCCAACAATATCAGTCTGACATGTAGAATCAGTTCCTCTTTCTCTAGCTAGAGTGGGCCTTTCATAGGTTTTTCCAGCTTTGTTATCCCTGTTATCACACAAGCAGCCGATTGATTGAGGTTTGCGGCAAGGATGGAGGCAATATCTGGGTCTGAGCTTGCTGCTTATCATGATTAGACCGTGTCCCCATTCTTGGTCATCAATTACAAAGAAATGAGTAGGGCCCCTCTCCAGTATTGGCCACCACAGTCACAACCAGGCTAGAGGTTAAGGTTAAGGAGCAGACCACAAGGTGTGGGGTATAAGATGGCTGATATAGAGAGAAATTAAAACCATCAAAAACCACTTACTATCCAATGTTGTTGTCTTTCCACACAGATACTGCCAGGCAGAAGCCTTGATTTATTTCTGGTTGAATTAGCTTATAACTATAGGATGTACCAGATCCATTTGATTGGCCTTTTTTGGGGCAGAAAATAAAAAACCAAGAGGGGGGCCTAGCCCAGCCTCTTCCGGTCTCTGATGGGCTAAGACGGGCCTTGGCCCAGTCTTCGTCTGGGCTGAGCCCGGGCATGTCCTGCGCGTGTCCGGCAACTAGCGTGGCAAAAATACGGGTCCCGCACTGCGGGACGGCTCTCTTGCCTTCATGGCGCACTGGCACATGGCAGGTACGTCGCGACCCCGCCTCCTCCGGGCCAGGAATGAGGCAGTCAGCTGGTCTCAAACAGAGCAACTAGTGCGACAACAATACAGGTCCCGCGCTGCCAAGTCAAGTCAAGTGAAGTCATTGGTTTTTATTAAACGCACATTTCACCTGAGGGCCTCAAAGCGCTAGCAAAAAATCAGTGAAGTGGAAGGAGAACAATACAGATGGAGGAAAGTAGTCAAAAGAGCCAGGTTTTCAGTCTCCTCGGAAACTGCTCATGATCAGTGACCATACAAAGCTGTAGGGGAAGTTCGTTCCAAAAGACAGGGGCTTAATAAGAGAAGGATCTGCCGCCTTTCCTTGCAGTACGAATCCTGAAAGGAGTTAGAAGATGTTTAGTTCCTGACCTGAGAGTTCTGTTCGATAGGTACCATTTTAGCTTTTTGGCAAGGTAACTCAGCCGGTTTCCAAACAGTCTCTTATGGGCCATACAGATGACCTTGAGACGGATTTGTTTCCTAATGGGAAGCCAGTGAAGAGCTTTCAGACTGGGTACCGACGGGGAACGTGAGGCGAGATTTAGCACCAGTCTAGCAGCAGTGTTTTTCAGGACTTGAAGTGTAGTGAGAAATTCTTCATTAATGGATGCCAGCAGAGCGTTTCCATAGTCGAGCCGACTTATGATTAGACCCTGAACCAATGGTTTCCTTGATTCGATTGGAATCCACTGAAAGATCTTACGTAAACCACGCTTAAGTCCATAGCAAATGCCAGTTATGTGGTTTATGTGCTCTTTCATGGACAGCTTATTATCGATCTTTACTCCAAGGTTATGTACCATAGGTTTAGGAAGTGGACAGGGCCCGAGGCTCAAAGGCCACCATTCGTTGGACCAAAGTTCGTGTGCTTTCCAAATAAGGATGATTTCTGTCTTATTGGTATTGAGTTGAATGTGATTAGTATGCATCCAGGTGTTATTGTGGGTCATGCAATGTTTAAATCTGAGTCTGGTCTCAGTAGGGTTTGGACCCAGAGTGATCAATAGTTGTGTATCATCAGCGTATGATTCTACATCAAACCCATAGGATCTGATCACCTTGGCCAGGGGGGCCACATAGAGGTTGAAAAGCACTGGACTTAGAATGGATCCCTGAGGGACTTCCTTGTCCACCAGCCGACTGAGAGAGATGAAAGTACCTAATTTTACTGTCGAGGTTCAGTTAGTTATGTTGTTCTTAAGCCAGGCTAGGGCCTTTCCCCTGACTCTCGATGTTCCAAAATACTGTGGGAGATGGTGTCAAAACTTAAAGCAGCCGATAGATCTAGTAAAACTAGAATGGCTGACTGCCCGCAATCCTGGGCAAGCCTTAGGTTGTCGACTACCTCAACCAGCGATGTTGCAGTGCTGTGTGCGGCCCTGAACACTGATTGGGAAGGGTCTAGTAATTTGTGGTCTTCTAGATATTTAGTGAGTTGTTTATTGAGCAGGGACTCTAGTACCTTACCAAGATAGGGAAGAAGTGAAATGGGACGATAGTTACAGGGCTTTGAGGGGTTTGCAGAAGGCTTTTTGAGGATTGGTTTGACCCTTGCTGCTTTCCACTTAGTGGGGACTATTGCTTGATTTAAAGATATATTTAAAAGGTCAGTGAGACTCTTGAGGAGCCCTGGGGTGATGATGGACAGAATATTTGGTGAGACTGGGTCGACTGGAGAGCCCGATTTGACCTTGAAATGGGCAGTTTTGACATCTTCTTGGGTGAGTTTGGTAAACTCTGCGGGACGCCTTTCTTGCCTTTATGGCACTCTGGCACCTGGCAGGTATGTAGCGGCCCCTTCACCTCTGGGCCGGGAATGAGGCAGTCAGCTGGTCCCAAACAGAGCAACTAGCACGGCAACAATACGGATCCCCTAGCGGCTAGGGCTGTGCCTCAGGGTTAACTTGGCTGAATCTGGCAACGTGGCAACACTTTAGCATCGAGCGCTGCATTGTAGTTTATACACATGACTTGAAATACTCCGGTCTGGGTGCCGATTCTCTGCTGCTCACCTCACAGCTAAGAAGCCATTCCGAATGGAGCTGTCTCTAAATGTGATGTGCTAAAGGAACCCCATCTTATGCTCGACACCACATGCGTTTCCTTATCTACAAAACATCACACACATTGCCTGCTGTAGTCCTCAGCTCCTCCCTATGGAGGCAACGCCTGGCAGAAGTAGACAATTACTGTAAAGACTTCTGGACTGAATGACATTGAGTCTGACACAATGCTTCTTCCGTAAAAGCCCGAGTCTGCATCTATCAACTGCAGCTCTGCCTGCTCAACTACCCACCCGCTGAACTGAAGATGACGGACTGAACAACGGTAAGCCCAACGTCATTATGTCATCGAAGTCACATGCACACTGCACTTCAGGAAGCATCTGGATGCCAGACCTTCCCTGCATGCGAGTGTGAGTCAGCCTTTCATTGCTCATTATATAGTTATTGATACTCTCTGACAAAGTTACACTTCAAAACTGTAACTGCGGTTGCAATGCAGGTGGGGGAGGGCGCAGCCTCAGAGCCCTAATCAAGAAACCACCACTGCTGTTAGGTACAGCTAAAATGGGTCATGATTAAAACTGTAAAGTTTGGGTTTGGCTTGCTTTTCTAAAAACTGTAGTCAATAAATAAAGTCAGGGCCGGACTGGCCGTACCTGGCATCAGGTGTTTCCCCTGGAGGCTGAAAGGTTGGGGGCCGGTTTTGCAGTGGTGGGGGCTGGTTTTATTACTGAGGGCCAGTATTGCAGCAGTGCTGCAAAACCGGCCGAGAAAGCACAGGGTAATAAGAGGAGCATGGGTGAACCGCCATATGCCCCTTCGCTACTAAGAGATTAACACAAAATAGGCACGGTGGCTGGTAATTCAAGGAACTGTGTAGTGTAATTCGCACTAGAGGTAGATCCAGACTATACGTCTTCAAATGGACCTGAGAGGCATAAGCTGAACCTGGGCACATTTCCCAAAGAAGGTCATCCTTAATGGAAGAGGAAACCTCACACACGTAATAGTGTCATGCTTCATCATAGGAATCCTTTCCCCATCTGAGGGCCGGTTTTGCAGCGGTGGGGGCCGGTTTTGTTATTGAGGGCCAGTTTTGCAGCAGTGCTGCAATACCGGTCCCCAGTAACTAAAGTGCATCACACTTGCTTCCCCCTCCCTACCACCTCAGGGGCTGGTCCTACAAAATTGCCAGAACTGCTTTAGGTTCCCAGTCTGGTCCTGAATAAAGTACAATTGTAAAGCTTTGCAAAGGGGGTGAGGCTGTCAATGTCTAAATGTATTGCGACCTCTCTAACTTCAAGCTGATTTCCAGCTTGCCGATGTCAATGTCTAAATGTACTGTCAAGATTAGAGACTAATCAGTTGAAGGGAAGGATGTGACTACGTCATCAATTTTTACCCATCTTGCAGGGGGAACAGGATAAATGAATACATAAATGCAAAACATTGGTCCCTCACTTGCATGCTTACCCTGCTAAATTTACCAAAATAAATTATTATGTTCCAGGTATTATTCTAACTACTACTTCTGCTACCAGTGAGTCACTATTTTTGGGGATAGTTACAGCATGTCTTAAGAAAGCAATCATTGCCCACTGTTAAAAAAAATACATAAGACAAGCTACCCTGCAGACCTCTCTAACTTCAAGCTTATTTCCAACTTGCCCATTCTTTCAAAACTCTTGGAAAAACTGAAAGAGAGCAAATACAGGTTCTTATTCAGCACACCAGCATATTAAATGAGTATCAGGCAGGCTTTCAGACTTCCCACAGAACAAAGTTGGTCACAACAGTAATTACTGATAACTTCCATATGATAGCCACCGCCAATTATCTTGGGGCCATAATTGTGTTAGAGCTATGAGCAGCCTTCAACTCTGTTAACCAAAAAACCTTTCTCGACAGACTGTGAGAGGGTGAAAACAAAGAAGAGACACTGAGCTGGCATGACTCCTTTCTATCAGGTAGAAATCAGGCTGTCAAACTGTCTCCCTTCATGTCACAGTGTGTTTTCTCCAGTTCGAATGTCTTGCAGAGAATGTTGTTTTCACCATTAATTTATATTATTTACCCGTTAACACTGATAAAGTGCCTAGAATGCAAATGTTCTGTCACATAATTACATTGGTGGTTCTCAGCTTATAATGAATCCATTCCTCCAACAATGAGAAAAGTAGTGACTGTGCCAATCTCCTTGTGGAATCTGACAGTTGGATGTACTTTAATCATATAAAACCTTATCAAGAGCCACCAAGAGGAACTTCATCCACAACAAAATCCTAGCCAACTCCACCAACTCCAAGGAACTTTTCAGTGTCATTCAGGAATTCACCAACCCACGCAGCGAAGCCACAGACATCACACCATCCCAAGACCTCTGCGACAAGCTTGGAACCTATTTCCACCTCAAGATAAAAAAACCTCTATGACAACTTCATCGACCATCCACCAGGTGCCACTGACGGCCCCCCGCCCCCCAGAAACACCAGCCAGCCCACCATCTCCAACTGGACACCGATCACAGCCGAAGACACCGCCTCGACCATGAAAAGCATCCACTCGGGGGCCCCCACTGACCCCTGCCCCCCTCACGTCTACCACAGAGCTGCGGCCGCCATCGCACCCGAACTACAGCGCACCATCAACACCACCTTCAAAACAGGCACCTTCCCAGATGACTGGAAGCGCGCAGAAGTCAGACCCCTGCTCAAGAAGCCCACAGCTGACCCCACCGACCTCAAGAACTATCGGCCCATCTCGCTCCTCCCCTTCGCAGCCAAAGTTGCAGAGAAAACAGTCAACAGGAAACTGACACGATTCATTGAAGAGAACGCCGTCCTTGACCCGTCCCAATCCGGATTACGAAGCAACCACAGCACGGAGACCGCCCTACTCGCTGTCACAGACGACATCCGCACCCTCCTGGACCAAGGCCACTCCACAGCCCTCATCCTACTCGACCTATCAGCGGCCTTCGGCACCGTCTCCCACCGCACACTAGTCTCCAGACTACACGACGCAGGCATACAAGGAACAGCCCTGGACTGGATCCGATCATTCCTCACTGGAAGAAGCCAAAGGATCAGACTCCCACCCATCCTCTCCAACCCCACAAAAATCACCTGCGGAGTCCCACAGGGTTCATCACTGAGCCCCACCCTCTTCAACATCTACATGGCCCCCCTCACAGCCATCGTCCGACAACACGGCCTCAACATCGTACCCTACGCTGACGACACCCAGCTCATCCTCTACTTCACCAAAGACCCCACCACTGCCAAACTCACCTTTCAGAAAGGAATGCAAGACGTCGCAGTCTGGATGACCAGCAGCTGCCTGAAGCTCAATGCCGCGAAAACTGAAGTCCTCGTCCTCGGTACCACCCCTTCTCAATGGGACAGCACCTGGTGGCCGACCGCCCTTGGAAGCCCACCTACCCCCTCAGACCACGCCAAGAACCTCGGCATCGTACTCGACTCATCACTCACCATGAACCGACAGGTCAACGCCGTCACCTCCAGCTGCTTCAACACCCTCCGCAAGACCTTCAAGTGGATCCCCCCTGAGTCAAGGAAGAGAGTCACCCACGCACTCATCACCAGCAGACTGGACTATGGAAACGCACTCTACACCGGCATCAACAAATCCCTACTCCACAAACTCCAAACAATACAGAACACGGATGCCAGACTCATCCTCGGCATCCCCCGACACGAACACATCAGCCAACACCTACGAAGTCTCCACTGGCTCCCCATGGAGAAAAGAGTCACTTTCAAAATCCTCACTCACGCCTACAAATGCCTATACAACAATGGACCCAAATACCTCAACGACAGAATCAACTTCCACGTACCCGAAAGAAACCTCCGATCTTCCAACCTCGCACTGGCCGAAACCCCGCGCATCCACAGAGCCAGAGCAGGCGGAAGATCCTTCTCTCACATTGCAGCCAAGACCTGGAACGAGCTACCGGCAGACATCAGACGCGCCCCTCCTGAACACCTTCAGGAAGACCCTCAAGACCTGGCTCTTCGGCTAAACAGATCTGCGGATCCCCCCTCAGCGCCTTGAGACCCTCACGGGTGAGTAGCGCGCTTACAATTCCCTGATTGATTGATTGATTGATTGATCAAGAAATATGGAGATCATGATTGCAGAAGCTCCAGTTACCCTATGTCTAAGAGTTTGTGATCTATAGGTCTAGGCCTAAGCTCTGAGGTGAAAAAGTAAAGTTGTGAGTAATATAGATAGGTAGGCAATTCACAATGGAACTCCAAATCAACACAGCTGTTAGCTAGCATAGGCATTTTTTCATCTTTGCATGTCAAAGAAAACACAGTTATTTAACAAAGGTCCAGATAATTTTATCTATTTTTATCAGCAGTGTGAATCATGAATATCGATGTCAGAATATCCATAGTCCTAAATATCGACAGCAGACTGTCGTGGGTACCAGTAAATCATGTATTTCATAAAGGTGATTAGTGTAAAGTGTTATGTTTCTTACATTATTATCACATTTTTTAAATTGTGCTTACTTTAATACTGTTGAATTTTATTAGCAATTATTTGTACATTTTAGCTGATTTTTAGAGTATGTAATTTATTTTTATATGTTTTTAAGTAATATTATTGTGTTCTTGGATTGTTGGCTGTTTTTGGTGTTTTGGGTGGGTAGTGTTTTACAATTATTATGATTATTTTATTTTTAATTATTATTAAATTGTATATATAACTATATTTGTATTTTAGTTTTTTTGGTGTTGTATGTGGCTTGGGTAGGTAGTTGTTTTGAAATATTTCGTATTGTTTTAGTAATTTTTAACATATATTATTTACATTTTACTTTAAAGAAATGTATTATGGCTTTATGAGTTTTATTGGGATCTTGGAAGGGTAGTGTTTTAAAAATATTTCACATATTTTTAACATTTATTTAATTTGAATGTTTAGTTTTCAAATGAATAATTCTTAATTAGCTTTACCTGTTTTCTCAGCTGAAAATGCATTATATTCAATACTAGTTGAATATATCACAATAAAATTAATTTTCATTAAAAGAATAAAAAAAAGAATAAAAAAATTGAAACAATAATTTAAAAAATGTTTTGAGTTTAAAAAAAACAACCCCCAAAACACATATTAGATCCAACAACATAAATGGCCAGTATATATGCTGTATGTAAAAATGTTTTAAACTATTTAAAATAATTAAATTATAAGATCACAACATATTTGCATACCATACCCACTGAAAACCCTAAAAAAATCTGAAACAAATGTGTATTTCCATACACAAGTTAAAACAATCAAATCATAAAAAGTAATTATTTATAGAAATATATATATGTATAAAGCACTAGCCATACAAAACCCCTATCAAAACCAATCAAAGCATAAAAAATGACATTTATTTAGGAAGGCAGTTATATCGCATTAATTGAAAATCCACAAGAGTATTGCCACCTTAAAGCGGTTAAGGGGTTTGTGGGTCTTAGTGACCTGTAGAGCTATGGCCACAGGAATTGTCCTTGCAGAGTCACTCAAGCCTGACAGGTCAAAGGGTACAGACCAATGGAAGCAGGATACTCTGGTCCTCTAGATTGGGGGTTGGGCACAAGGCTAACAAAGTCTCTGCAGGAGGCATGCATGATTGACACTTGTCAGTACGGTTCAGTTTAGTTAAAAAACTCTATTTGGTCATAATAAATATAGACCATAAAAGTGTAGTACATATACTGTAAATAACAATTTAATATTCAAAACATAATAAAACAGCCAATTTCATATTAGTATTCTTCGGAAATAATCATACCAAATAAGACCCATGACAAAGTTAAAAACAACCAACATGAAGATAAAAAGAAAAGTTAGCCCCCTCGGTATATTTGACAATTCATTGGGCCCACAAATCACAGAGTACATGGACAAAAAATGTTGTACTTCAAAAGCCTACCCAAGTGTTTGTCTAATCTTGATCACAAGCCTCAAAAAGGTATACACAATCGATACAATCTCGACTGAAGTCACAGATTGCAAAAAGTGCAATGCCTCTGTGGAATGACACAGGGAGTGTCTGATCAGAAGGGGCTTGCTTGTGCGGGATCTAGGCTTGGGATAAAAAGTTCAGAAGAACATTATATGCAAATTTCTCTGTGCTGATTTCTGGTCGCAGTGGTCAAAGCTGCTAGAAAACTACTGACAGTATGGCAGAATTTCTGAATGGCAAGTGTAAGACCAAATTCGGATTCTGGATCTGGATGTATGACACAAGAAAGATGGCTCAAGTAACATCTGAGATCAGGCCAAAGAAAACATGGAAAACACACAAGATGATGTACGGAATGCTGCACATTGGCAAACATTCACCCCCAGTCACAGATCTGGGTTTAATCCATCGTTATTTTGCTTCACCACGCCACCCCAGTTCAGACATAGCCATATGCAAATCAGTCTTGACCCTGTGCCTCATGGGAACAGTCCAGACCGAACTACCAAGCCATGTCTTCCCTGGACCAGAATCAAGCATCCTAGGACCGGTTTCAGGCTATCAGCCTTCATCAGCCAGGATAGCTTGACTCCAGTGGCGTAGTGAGCACGGGACCCACGTCTGGGCATACCCTTCCCACTTAGGGCGAAATGCAAAACACACAAGATGATGGACGGAATGCTGCACATTGGCAAACATTCACCCCCAGTCACAGATCTGGGTTTAATCCATCGTTATTTTGCTTCACCACGCCACCCCAGTTCAGACATAGCCATATGCAAATCAGTCTTGACCCTGTGCCTCATGGGAACAGTCCAGACCGAACTGCCAAGCCATGTCTTCCCTGGACCGGAATCAAGCATCCTAGGACCGGTTTCAGGCTATCAGCCTTCATCAGCCAGGATAGCTTGACTCCATGGAAAACATGGAGGCAAACTGTGGAACCAGAAATGAAGCTCCTGAACTACAGCTGGGGCACCATACAGAAACTTGCTCAAGAAAAATTGAATTGGAGTTAATTTTTTGCGGCACTACATGCAAGCCAGCATAATGGGTAATAGTTATAATTATTACGTGAATCAGTGTAATATCTAGCATTGTTTGTTTTATTAGTACATTATTTAGAATGTAAAAAAAAATCCCAAAATGTATTTGTGAATTTAATAAAAAATATAAAAAATGTACAACCATTATTATGATACATTTAACATTTATATTGTTGGGTTGCAGAATAGTAATTTTGACCACTCAAGAATCCAATACTTTCTTCAACATGGCAGAGTCACTATTGGGAATAGAAAATATGATCACCCCAAAGTCCAATATTTTCCATAATGTGGTTAAGTTTGGAATGTGAATAGTGAGTCTATCTCTTCCAGAGTCCAACACTTTATCAAATGGGGCTATGTTTGAAGTTGGAATATTTTGGGTTGAACCCTCAGGAGTCCAACACTTTTACCAATGTTTCTAGGTTCGGAGTGGGAATAATAAATCAGACCCCAGCAAAGTCCATCATTTCCCCAAATGGCTAGGCTTGGAGTTGGAATAGCAAATGTTTGACTTCAGAGTCCAACACTTTCCACAATATAGTTAATTATGGAGTGACAGTAGTAATCTGAATCCTTCAGAGTCCAACACTTTCCTCAATGTGTTTTAGTTTGAAATGGGAATAGTACATTTGACTCCCCTCAGAGTCCGACTCTTTCCTCAATGTAGTCAAGTTTGGGGCTGAAATATTAAAAGTAACTCCTCCAGGTTTCAACAGTTTCCCCAATGTGACTAAATATGGAATGAGATTAGTAAATTTGATCCCTCTAGAGTCTTAGGGGCCGATTACGATGGCGGTCGGAAAACCATTCCGCCCGCCGTGGCAATGGGAAAAGACCACCCGCATGGCTTGCAGCACCACCGCCGATCACATTACGATGCACCGCCGGAAAAATCAGACCGCCGCGGTCGGAACCCAAGAAACACCAGCGGCGCACGTGCAGAAAATGCGAAATACCCTCCACGGCGGTCGGATCCACTGCGGAAAGCTCACAACCCGCCGATACACAAGCGGAATTCCCATGAGTGCAATTATGATCTTACCGCGGTGCCAGCGGTACGACCGCTTGTTTCCGACCGCCGCGATTGACAGCAATGATGAATGGGAGAGCTGGAGGAATGACCATTGCAGTCCGACCGCGGCGTCCGCGCGGAAACAGTAATGGCGGTCGGAAGCAACTACACCACAAAACCACCAAATGTGGCTGTGCATCTGGCTCAGCCAATGAAAACTGCCAAAACAGCCCATTGACACATGCCCCTGGCAAATAAGAACTACAAATCCCAGCCCAACACAGACAACACACCTGACATGAATATCCAGTTGGGACCCACCCACATAGCAGAGCATAAAACCAGCCCCTGCATGACCACAATTCTTTGCACAACTCCAGAACAGAAGGGCCCAACAACATCACACAAAGGATAGGCAACCCTGCACACATCACACCATCACAAACACACACACACCACACACATCACCACCACCACCACCACCTGAACACCTGCACTCTTAACCACTCAGCACATCACACACCATGGCACATTAGATGCCCAAATTCACCGATGGTGAGTTGTCAGTCATGGTGGATGAGATAATAAGAGTTGAGCCATATATTTTAGGAAGCAGGGTCCAACAGACCCCATCAGCCAGGCAAAATCAAATGTGGCAAAGGATAGTTGACAGAGTCAATGCTGTAGGGCAAGTTCCACGCAACAGGAAGGAGATCAGGAAGAGGTGGACTAACCTCAAGAGCAAGGTCAAGGAGAAGAACAGCAAGAACCGTGAGCTGGCAAACCGGACTGGCAGTGGCCCTCCCATTCTACCAAGAACATTCAACGCATGGGAGGAGAAGGTGCTTGGCATACTGCACCCAGAGAGTTGCACTGGAATTGAGGGGGAATGAAGGCTGGTAAGTACCAACAAAAGTCTGCCATAACACTGCTATGTAGTAGCTTGCACAACTAAAAAGCAACACCTCCTAGGCCCAAATGTACTAATGTCCACCACACTACCCCCAAACAGGTCTCACAGAACCCACAAGAACTCCCTCTCATCTACCACAAAGGTACATAACAATATGGGGGCACATGTACAGGTAGCCAGCACTACAACTCCCAACAGGCCCCCTTGCCCCACAGCTCAGCAGGATGGAGCATCCCCCACACCGCAAGCATGGGACAGCCATTTCATTCTTCCCATCAAACTAACAGGTAGGTAGCCATCTTAACAGGGAGGGGTGTTTGCGTGTGGGAAGCTTGCACTACAACTCCCACCAGGCACCCTTGTCCCACAGCTCTGCAGGATGGAGAATATCCCCCCCACCCAGAACCATGTGGCAGCCATTTCATTGTTCTCATCAAACTTACAGGTAGGTAGCCATCTCAACAGGGAGGGTTGTTTGTGTGTGGGAAGCTTGCACTACAACTCCCACCAGGCACCTTTGTCCCACAGCTCAGCAGGATGGAGCATGTCCCCCCCACCCAGAACCATGTGGCAGCCATTTCATTCTTCCCATCAAACTTACAGGTAGGTAGCCATCTTAACAGGGAGGGGTGTTTGTGTGTGGGAAGCTTGCACTACAACTCCCACCAGGCACCCTTGTCCCACAGCTCTGCAGGATGGAGCATGTCCCCCCACCCAGAAGCATGTGGCAGCCATTTCATTGTTCTCATCAAACTTACAGGTAGGTATCCATCTCAACAGGGAGGGGTCTGTGTGGCTGTGAAGTCTGCACTACAACTCCCAACAGGCCCCCTTGTCCCACAGCTCAGCAAGATGGAGCACCCCCCACACCCACAACCATGTGGCAGCCATTTCATTACTCCCATCAAACTTACAGGTAGGTAGCCATCTCAACAGGGAGGGGTGTTTGTGGCTGTGAAGTCTGCACTACAACTCCCAACAGGCCCCCTTGTCCCACAGCTCAGCAGGATGGAGCATCCCCCACACCCCCAAGCATGGGGCAGCCATTTCATTCTTCCCATCAAACTAACAGGTAGGTAGACATCTTAACAGGGAGGGGTGTTTGTGTGTGGGAAGCTTGCACTACAACTCCCACCAGGCACCCTTGTCCCACAGCTCTGCAGGATGGAGCATATCCCCCCACCCAGAACCATGTGGCAGCCATTTCATTCTTCCCATCAAACTAACGGGTAGGTAGCCATCTTAACAGGGAGGGGTGTTTGTGTGTGGGAAGCTTGCACTACAACTCCCACCAGGCACCCTTGTCCCACAGCTCTGCAGGATGGAGCATATCCCCCCACCCAGAACCATGTGGCAGCCATTTCATTGTTCTCATCAAACTTACAGGTAGGTAGCCATCTCAACAGGGAGGGGTGTTTGTGTGTGGGAAGCTTGCACTACAACTCCCACCAGGCACCCTTGTCCCACAGCTCAGCAGGATGGAGCATGTCCCCCCCACCCAGAACCATGTGGCAGCCATTTCATTCTTCCCATCAAACTTACAGGTAGGTAGCCATCTTAACAGGGAGGGGTGTTTGTGTGTGGGAAGCTTGCACTACAACTCCCACCAGGCACCCTTGTCCCACAGCTCTGCAGGATGGAGCATGTCCCCCCCACCCAGAACCATGTGGCAGCCATTTCATTGTTCTCATCAAACTTACAGGTAGGTAGTGACTGCATGTAGCCCGCCATCCTCATCTAAATGCATGTAGCCACATAACAACATCAGCACTAACATGTCAGCCAACTTTGCATAGTTTTCAGTGCCACATCCAGTGTGCAGACATCTAAGTGCACGTAACTGTCACATATTTTGAACTCATACTCACCAAGTCACACGTGAAACAAATGCATCCCACAATTGTGCACAGCAGAGAATGCAATGTGGAAGCGCCATGGTGTCTGAGCATGAACGCCCATCTCAACACCAAACATGCATGGTCTACATGGAAAAAAGGGAAGTACATGTGACTCCAAAGCTATGTATAACATGACAATGGTTCCTACTAGCTCTGTTGAAATAGATAACATGAACAACTAAATGAAAAGACGCACAACAGAAAATTGATGTCACGCAATTAGGTAGATGAGGACATGTCCGTGTAATAACACTATCTGTACACTGCACCAAGTATCAATTCCCAACGAAAAGCTTGGACTTAAAAGGTATGTACCTCAACGTCATGACATGGTGCACAGCATATAGCAGGCATACAAAGTCATTGCATTGTAAAGTGTGTGTTGGATCAAATGTCTCAAACAATTGTCTAACATCAAGCTTGTTGCGTGCAACTCAATCACCATATCACCTCTGTTCAACAGGAGATCAACAACTAACTGCAGAGGATGACACCAACATGCGGAGCCAGTCTCCCCCCCCCCTGGAAGGTGGACTCTCGGATGCAGATTCCCCAACATTCTCCGACGAGGATTCTCAAGCTGGCCCCTCTGGTGTGGGAGGGACTAACATGTCTCAAGCCCTCATTGTCCCCACCACCACCACCACGGCAAGACCAACCATGCTGCCCCCATCCACTACGAGCTGTGTGGCCTCCACCACCACCACCACGGCAAGAACAACCATGCTGCCCCCTGCCACTACAACCTGTGTGGGCTCCACCACCACCACCACGGCAAGAACAACTGTGCTGCCCCCTGCCACTACGACCAGTGTGGCCTCCACCACCACCATCACCACTGCTGCCTGCAACACACGCCCTGCCACGGTGGTTACCAACACCACCACACAATCCCAGCATGACAGGGAGAGTGTGCCAGTGCGTCGGGGGACTATGCCACAGGTCCATGTCAGGAGGGCAGGTGGGAGTACAACTGGGGCAGAGACACAGGAGGACAATGACCCTGAATCCCTGGCCACCATTGCAAGAGTCCTTGGTGCCTACCAAGAGAACCAGGGAGTAATGGGTCAGCTTGCAGAAGACATGCATGAGATCCGCCTGCTGCAGCAGGCCATGGACACACGGATGGGCCAACTTGTCGACCTTGTTGGCCAGCTAGTGGGTGTTCTGAGGGACAGACTCCCAGCCCCAAGTGCCTCTCCACCCCCCTCCAGTGGATTGCCTGCTGTGCAGCCCAACATTCCAGCTGCAGCCACAGAGAGGGGTGTGCAGGAGGAGAGTGAGTTCTCAGATACCACTGACCCTGCAGCAGATGCCCCCCCTCCCAAACGCACCAGGGGCCGTCCGAGAATCCACAGGGGAGGATTTGATGGGAGGCCACCATACCAACACCACTCACAGAGCCAGCCATGATGGTATCTTGTTGTTCCCCTTTGCATTGACTATGTTGACTATTCTTGCCCACATTGCCATGTTGATGGCCTGAGTCTGTTGGACTGTGTGACTTCTGCTTTGTGGTGACTACACTATTTGTCTCAACTACCATGACTGACAACTCATTTATTCACTGTTCACATTTATGTACATATCCCCGTCACTTGCACAAAAACTAATTCCAAATAAACACTCATCACATACCTATGTCTGTGTGAGCTACATGTTTATTCCAGTATGTACAATGACAAATCAGATTTCAATGTTCCAACAGCTGTGAAGCAGAGGAGGCATTCAGAGGGTGAATGAACCTAGAAAGACACAAGAGAATGACTTTTCCCATCAGGTGACGCCTTCACAGCAGAAATACAACACTAGGCATTAAGGCACAAAAACAAGCACCCCTAGCAATGGTCAACAACCTCAACATACACATGATGTACCTGGATACACATACCCTGTGCCACACACATCATCCCTCATCACACACACAACAACAGCAGCAGCTAGAGTTATCAAAGCCTTGATAGTAACATCCAAGCAAACACACAATGTCACTTGTCTACAAAGTCACTTACATTCAAGGGAAGTAGTTGGCAATGAGCTGTTGACGCAGGTCAACACCTTCCTCTTCACCACTATCGTCTGCACTGGAAGTGTGTGGGTGTGTAGGAGGGGGCATCTGCTGCTCATCGTCATCCATGATCAGCAGAACGGCTTTGCGCAAGGCAAGGTTGTGTAGCATGCAGCATGCTACAACTATCTGGCACACCTTTCGTGGGGAATACAACAATGCACCTCCGCTCTTGTCCAGGCACCGGAATCGGGACTTCAGTAGGCCAAAGGTGCGCTCCACCACACGTCGTGTCCTACCATGTGCCTCGTTGTAGCTGACTTCACCCGGGGTACTTGGATTCCGCAGTGGGCTCAGCAACCATGGCCTGTTGGGATACGCTGAGTCGCCTAGGTGTGACATACACAGAGAAATGTTGTGATACAAACAGTTGACGAGAACAGCATGTCACACACATCACACTACTTGACTCAGTGTACTCACCTACTAGCCATGCACGCTCTGGATGTAGATTTTCCATCAGCCGGGGTACAATGCTGTTCCGCAGGATGTAGGAGTCATGGGCGGAGCCAGCAAATCGCGCACAAACATGGCTGATGATCATATCAGCTTGGCATACCACCTGCACATTTATGGAATGGTAGTGCTTCCTGTTCCTATACACCTGCTCACGTGCATGTGGTGGGACAAGGGCAATGTGTGTGCCGTCAATGGAACCAACTACATGAGGAATGTGGCCAAGGGCATAAAAACCAGCCTTCACAGCAGGCAAATCTGCTGTATTCGGGAATCGTATGTATTGGTCCTTGTATAGCATCATTGCGGACACCACATCCCAGAGTACCATGCTGAATGTTGGTTGCGACATCCCACCGGCGGTGGCCACCGTGTATTGGAAAGAGCCCGTAGCGAAGAAATGCAGCGCTGCCATGATGTTCACGGTTGGGGATAGGGCAGTTGGATATGTGCGTTGAGGACTCAGATGGGGCTCCAACTGAGCACACAGCTCTTGCAGTGTAATGCGATCCAGACGAAATTTCCTGATGTCCGCCAGGACTGTGAAAGGCCAGTGCACATTTGGTCGTCGCCTACATGAAATGGGAGAGGACTAATGTTATTCAAATTACACAATGAGATGTGTCCGACTTCTCACATCTTGACTCACGCAGCAGAAACAATGAACGTACTCCAACAATCGCTGAATCTACAACTCAGATGCAGAGAGACATTCACCACATGTGTGTTTACAAGGGGTCATGTTGTACATACTGACTACCAGACAAACATATTCAGAGGTTGTGAATGGTACACCAATACATCTGGTGGCCCCAGGCCTAGGAGTAGGTGACACAGCACAGGTATGAGACAGCAACACTGCTGATTCATATGTAGCTGCTTTACCTGCCACACCTTCTTGCTTAAGTTGCACAGACCACTAGTGATCATCACAATGTGCACAGTGTGTGTAAGCTGAGCACATATCCTACTTAAACCAGCCATGGGCACAGTAACATACCACCATTATGTGTTCAGGCAATCATTACTGTTGTTTGATTAGCCATCTCACACATTAAGTTGATTCCAAAGATGAGACAACATCATACAACCAATAGATGTACATCCACACACATATCATGGGTGACGTGAGTAAGTGCATGTCAATGCATGTCACAGTTTCCACAGACATGGCATGTGTAGGCATCAGTGAGTTTAATGTCACACCAGCATTCATTGTACACAACAAGTGCACAAAGACACTATGGAGGCATAGTGTTCAATTGTTAAATGTGACCATTGCCATTGCTAGTGCATGATGTGCCCATAGCCGCGGTAGGCGTGCACCGCCACCGTGAGGCCGCTCATTGGCCACACTTGAAATATGCAGCATAGCGGTAGCGACCGCCTGTCCTCCGCGGTGTGACACCACCAATGTCATTGTAGACAATGGGAACCGCGATCGCGGTAGTGATATGCTACTGTGGAACCCGCGGTAGGCGTGCACCGCCACCGCGGGGCCGCTAATTGGCCACACTTGAAAGATTCAGCATAGCGGTAGCGACCGCCTGTCCCCCGCGGTGTGACACCACCAATGCCATTGCAGCCAATGGGAACCGCGATCGCGGTAGTGAAATGCAACTTTGAAACCGGCGGTAGGCGTGCACCGCCACCGCGGTGCCGCTCATTGGCCACACTTGAAAGATGCCAGCCAGGTGGACCAATTGCAGCAGCTGCCTGCCACTGATACCAACCCAGGGGCCTATAAATCTCTGTGGGAGAGCCACACATTTCACATGCATTCAGACACTGCAGACTGCCATTCCTCTACAACTGCATATTTTGCTGTATCCTGGACCCAGTGATGGCGAGAACAGAGAATGTCAGGGCCCATCCCTTCACTACAGATGAGCTGGAGCTTCTGGTGGACGAGGTCCTTGCACAGTATGGGAGGCTTTTTGGTGCACCAGATGTACTGGTAAGTGTCCCTGATTCCAAGTGTGAGAGTGATCAAAATGATACCATGATGTTGCTGTGCAGTAGTATGTGCCTGTGAGTGCAAGTCGATGTACAGGCATCCTAATAGTTGACATGGCATGCTCCATACATGTTCTGTGGGACTTGACTTTGATTATGTGTAGTAAATGGACACTCCTACAGCCATTCTTGCACAATCTTAATGAACATGTTGGTCTGAGACTAGGTGATGTAAATGTGTGTTACACTGCCATGCATGCTAACTTCATGTCAATGGTGTCTGTAGGCTTATTTCCACACCTACATAAGTTGATTGTAGGTAGGGGGAGACATGCATTGTTTAAACAGCCCACAGATACGATGGTGTTCTGAAACAGCACAAGTCGGGACTGATTTTTACTGTGCCATGTTATGTGACTGTCCACTCACTCATCACAACCTCATATGTGACTGTTGAAATGTATATTGGTATGGAGCACTAACTTATGTGTGTTGACTATTTCTTAAGTGCACTATGTTGATGTGAGCATCATGCACAATAGTCCAATGCATGAGTGGAACCCACTTGATGTTAATGCAACAATAACACTTCACATCAATGTAAGTAGTAGATGTCATCCTTACATTGATTTGAACATGTGTTCAGTCTGGCATGTATTGGCACTTTTCACCCTCTCATGCTGTACATCCAGGTGATTTATCTGAGGGACCATGTTGAGCCGCACTGTGAGTTCCTCTGGCTTGCACAGACACTGTCCAATGTTACTCTGAGCCATGCCTAACTGGACTGAGTCAAACATGTGTTTAGTCCACACACCTAATACTCACTGAGCCATCATAGTACTGAGAATTGCACAATCGAGGACTTAATAATGTGAGAAGTGCGTGATAAATCTGATTATGTCCCAATATGTTTCCTGGGAAATGCATTGAGCCATTCACAGGCCAAGGTTATTACTGTATTGCATGTCATGCTCACTCACATACTGCATCACAGATGAGGGCCTTCTGCACATGGCTGTCCGTGCTGCCATTGTGCATGTGTATGAGATGGCCATGTACTGTGTGCCTTGCCATACATGCATTCATTTCTGTGTAGTATTGTAATGAACATGTACTATGTGTCATGCTGTACGGCCTCTGATGAAGATGTAGCGATTTGTGTGCCATGCATTTATGTTCTCCTGTGCTGACACAGGGACTCTGATACTTCCTTTTCTTGTCTCCTATGCCTGCAGCTGAAGGTCCACCAGCGTAAAGCCGCATGGAAGAACATTGCACGGAAGGTGCGGACTCTGGGTGTATGCAACAGACGGCACACACACTGCCACAAGAGGTGGGACGACATCTCCCGTCTGAGCAGGACCGTGGCAGAGATGACGGTGGGGCTGGTCCCTCGCAGTGGCAGGTTGGTGCGCCGAACCATGACTCCACTAATGTCCCGCATCTTGTCTGTGACACAGCCAGAGCTGTATGAACATTTGAGGGACCATCAGCAGGGAGTAAGTGGTGAGTATTCTGCGTAGGCTGACTTTGGGTGTGAGTGACTGCATGAATGGCGACCGTGAGACATTGCTGATCTTGCTGCTGTGTACATTTTTAGGAACTACTTCTCAGTGGCCTATGTGTTCAGTGCAGGTGTCATGTATTTTCCCATAGATGGACTTGATCATGTGTTTCATACAATGGCCCTTGCCATTGCATGAAGAGATGTGGCCTTATGACATCTTCTGCATTCTGGGTGTCATGGACATCACCAGGCAGTGTACAGCAGTGTGCATCATGTCAGTGTGCATTTAATGATGTGTGCACTACAGGACTTGTTAATGGTGTGAAGTACACATCTGACACCAACGTGCATCAGTTTGCAAGATGAATTGCTCACCTTGTCAGACATCAGTAACTCATGGACATTATTAAGTAGAAATTTGAATCTGTATCTGTGTTGTCCCCTTACAGTGACTCCATATGTGACAGAGGCAACATGCTGAGATGTATGCCTCTCTCACATACAGGCACGTGGGTATGCTTGCAGAGATGTGTAGGTTACATTATAAGGAGGCAGGGACCTGCTATTTGCTGGAGTGAACCTCACATGGCTCATTGATGTACACAATGCATATTTCCATGCATCTTCTGTGTTCAGCATGATTGTTGCACATGCAGACTGCACAGGGTGTTGTGCAACTTGGGGTTGTCATTTTCTAGTCTAGTTCTGTGCTTGCATTTGATGTTTGTGTGTATGGCACTGTACTGAACCTATGTCTCTGTCCATTGCAGCATCTACCGAGTGCACGGAAGGCCATGATACGGACACCAGTGCTGAAGCATGTGGCACGCATGATAGCCATGAGATCACTGACACTGATGTGACCAGCGCCTCGGAGGGGGACAGTAGTGTCCTTGAGGACTCACGCGCAGAAAGCACAACCTCAACATCATCGGACTCCAGTGGGGAGTCAGCGACAATGGTGGTCACAGGGAGTGACAATGCTGCCTCTTCCTCCACCACACATCGGCCAGTGCCCACCATCCCGGCTACTACCACTAGTGCTGTCCGTGCCCGCAGGGCTGTTAAGGGTAGAGTCGCCTTCACCCCAGGCACCGCTGCCCCTGCCCCTGTCTCCCCTGCTGCCCTCAGTGTTGAGGCGATTGAACTCTTGCGCCAGCTGTGTGTGGGTCAGACAACTCTCCTAAATGCTTTCCAGGATCAGGACAAGAAGTTGGGACAGGTTCTGGCATTTATGGAGGGCATTCATTCGGACGTGGGTGGGCTACACAGGACTGTCCAGGGTTTGTCCTCCACCGTGACTGCAGCCATTCAGCTATCACAGCATCCAAGTCCAGCCCCAATGCCTTCACCAACCACCCTGCCAGTGGCAACCCCTGAGGGGAGTGACCACACAACTGAGCCCTCAGGCCCAGAGTCGTCGACACCCAGCACACGACAGCAGCGCTCCAAGCGTGCAAGACCACAGACACCATCCCCAAAAAGTGACACAGGCACACAGGGACGCAAAGAAAAAAGCCCTTCACATGACACTCAGGGACATCAGGCAAAGAAGCAGGCCTCTAGCTCACGGTCCACAAGATTGCACCCATCACAAGAGACTCCCATCCACACAACTGCTCCAATTGACAGACAAACAGTTGGCATGCCTGATGTGGTGCTGGTGCCGCTGAACGGAAAGCCCACAAAGCAACCTAAGACTGCTTCACCCAGGACCTCTACTCCCACCCACACCCCTGTGAAGCGTGGTCAGGAGAGCAATGTGAGTCGTTCACCAGGGCCACAGGGGATGGAGGGCAAGAGGCAAGCAAAAAGCAAGGCGAAGTCCACATCCTGCAAATCCCCACAAGGAGGGCCACCTGCACCTGTCACACCTTTGGTGGCGAGGGACTCTGTTGTGCCAGCCACACTTCCCACTACTCCCAAGACACTTCTGCAATATCGTATACCCAAGAAGTGTAGAGGCAGCCCTCAACATTCACCCTCACCCACTGTGTCTCACGGCAGCGTCTCTCCGCCTCCACGTGCCACCATGCCACCCGGTCCGAGCAGCCCTACACCTGCCACAGCCACTACTGCCTCTGTGTCTCACGGCAGCATCTCTCCGCCTCCACGTGCCACAATGCCACCCGGTACAATCAGGCCTACACCTGCCACAGCCACTACTGGCTCTGTGTCTCACGGCAGCATCTCTCCGCCTCCACGTGCCACAATGCCACCCGGTACAAGCAGGCCTACACCTGCCACAGC
Source organism: Calotriton arnoldi (assembly GCA_963921515.1). Taxonomy (NCBI): domain Eukaryota; kingdom Metazoa; phylum Chordata; class Amphibia; order Caudata; family Salamandridae; genus Calotriton; species Calotriton arnoldi. Next base: position 145,995 of record CAWUFW010011560.1, read on the forward strand.
CACAACTGGCTCTGTGTCTCACAGCAACATCTCTCCGCCTCCACGTGCAACAATGCCACCCGGTACAAGCAGGCCTACACCTGCCACAGCCACTACTGGCTCTGTGTCTCACGGCAGCATCTCTCCGCCTCCACGTGTCACCATGCCACCCGGTCCAAGCAGCCCTACGCCTGCCACAGCCACTGCTGACTCTGACTCTGACGAGCCTCTCTCGCCCAGGTCCAGTTCCGCCAGTGTCCACGACAATCAGCCACCTCCCAGTCCAACTGACAGGCAAGTCTGAGGCACAGACCCCTCCCATACCCATCTCTCCCACAGCGGTGCCTGGACTGCGCTTTGATAGCCCCGGTGCTTTGTTCATTCACATGGCAGTGTACGGTGTTCCACATTCACTGTAAACATTTTCATGCACACATGTGCATTGTTTGGACTGTGGACTGGCCAATGGCCTTTTATTTGTTTGTCATTTTGTGCCTATCAGGTTATTTTGCAATAAACACTGTTACTCCTGTTGTATCGATTGTTACTGCCCTTGCTTAATTAAACATTTTGATGTGTGGGTATGGATGAATGTGCCACATGCTCTGCATGGCACTTCCACATTGCCATTGACTTCATTCACTTTGTCATTGTTTGGCAAACGTAACACACACTTTTGGTCTGCTTTACTCTGAGGTTTGGGGGTGCCATGATGTTTGTGGGTGTTGATGTACTCTTGCAATCATCATTTGCTGTTGATTTCAGTATGATTGTACACATGTCATGTTAGGGGGCTATACCACAACAGAGGTGAATTCTACACACAGTCTAACTTGCGGGGTGTCCAAGGTTGGTGATGTCTGTGTGATGTGGTTGGATGTGTGGACAGCACTGTGTGTGTGGTAATCTTGTGAAGGCCTGTCTTCGTACTCACATGGGTATATTTGGATGTGTGCAGTTGAGTGGTCACACAGTGTGCTTGGCCTGTCCTTGTCAGTGGTGTTGAGGTGTATGTGGCCCTGTACATGCCAACTACAAACATGTATGTTCCAGGTGGGGTTTGCCCCCTAATACTCATCTTGGCAGTGGCAGGAAGGGGGTTTCACAACACATGCACCTTTTGGCATTACTTTGCAGGTGGGGTTTGCCCCCTAATACTCATCTTGGCAGTGGCAGGAAGGGGGTTTCACAACACATGCACCTTTTTGGCATTACTTTGCAGGTGGGGTTTGCCCCCTAATACTCATATTGGCAGTGGCAGGAAGGGGTTTCACAACACAGGCAGGTTTTTGGCATTACTTTGCAGGCGGGGTTTGCCCCTAATACTCATCTTGGCAGTGGCAGGAAGGGGGTTTCACAACACATGCACCTTTTGGCATTACTTTGCAGGTGGAGTTTGCCCCCTACTACTCATCTTGGCAGTGGCAGGAAGGTGGTTTCACAACACAGGCAGGTTTTTGGCATTACTTTGCAGGTGGGGTTTGCCCCTAATACTCATCTTGGCAGTGGCAGGAAGGGGGTTTCACAACACATGCACCTTTTGGCATTACTTTGCAGGTGGGGTTTGCTCCCTAATACTCATCTTGGCAGTGGCAGGAAGGGGGTTTCACAACACATGCACCTTTTTGACGTTACTTTGCAGGTGGGGTTTGCCCCCTAATACTCATCTTGGCAGTGGCAGGAAGGGGGTTTCATACCACAGGCAGCTTTTTGGCATTACCTTGCAGGTGTTGTTTTGCCACCTATTACTCATCTTGGCAGTGGCAGGAAGGGGGTTTCACATCATAGGCACCTATTTGGCATTATCTTGCAGGTGTTGTTTTGCCACAATACACCTATGGACTTGTTCACATACATCACTATCCCTGAATGTCAGATGGGCACACATTTTGATGTTGAACAGGGTGGGATGGTAGGAGCTGTGATGGTATCAGGTAATGTCAGCTGCTACCAACAGAGGCACACAATGTACATTTGGGCCAGGGCCAACACAATCCTTACACGTCCCTGTGACTGCCCATGCGTGCCGCTGGCCCTGCCTACTGGATTGTGCGGAAATTTTCCTGCATCTTCACCGCTGCGGTGACGTGATTGGGAGGATGCGGTGATGACGTTGTTGATGGATGGCCCCGATGCGGAGGTGTGGCATTGATGTACCTGCGGTGTTGTCGACGGCATCTTTGTTGATGGAGGATCAGGAACAGCAGCGGTAGGGCTTGTAGAGCAGGATCCATTGCGGTAGCGAACGCGTGGAGTTGTGAGTTATTGCCGTTTTCCTCCGCAGTATTGTTTCCGCCGTGTTTGAATGGGTGGTTTCTCCGTTGCGGTCCGATTGCCTATTTGAGGCATTGTGATTCGGACGACGGTCTACACGTCATTCCGCAGGGCGGTCTCCCGCTATTGGCTACGTCTGCCGTCGTCGCGGAACCAAGGTGCTGGCGGTACTGGAAACTCCACGGCAGTAGGGATTTGGCCTATGTCTGCCCATCGTAATATGGCGGGCGGGGATTCACGACCGTGGTTGGCAAAACTGCACCCGCCAGGCCGGCGGAAGCCACTGCAGCCACGGCGGTGCCGATCCGCCCGCCATCGTAATCGACCCCTAAGACCCAGATTCTGAAAGGTGACATGGAACGCAGTGCAGCAGCAAAAATGCTGCACTGCATGACAAGCAGAGAGCAGGAGAGTGCCATATTCACAGAGATATGGTTCTCTCCTCCTCCTCTCTCCCTAGCACCAGCGCTGATTTAATCTACCATGCCTCAGGCACACACCTTATCACCATAGTGCTAGGGTGCAAGCCTGAGTCTACCGTATGTTTTATACAGGAAGGGTACCCTTCCTGTACAAAATACTATGGCTAGACACACGTTAAAGATTTTCTTACTTTGTAAGTGTGCCGCACAGTGCAGCAGCAATGCAAAGTTGGAAAAAAAGAGAAATTAAAGCATTTCTCCTTTTAACACCTGATTTCCAGTGGTGGTAATTTTTGGCACTAAACCCTGTCTACTCATGTTAGTAGATAGGGTTTAGCATCAAAATGTATGGGTGGATGCATGGGAACGCCCATGTACCACCCATGTAATGCCCCCTTGACGCAAAGCAATGTTTTGCACTGTTTTGCGGTACTTTCCCATACAAACCAATGCTAAGACCAATTAGCATTGGTTTGTTACTCTCCAAAAAGGTTTCGCGTTGGGTTAGCTTTACTTTTTTTAATGCTAAGCCTAAGCTAAACCTTTGTGAATCTGCACCTAACACTCTCTCTAATATGGGTAGTTTTGGAATGAGAATAGTAAGTGGGACTCCTCCACCCTTCCAGAGTCCAGCACTTTCTCCAACAAGGAGAGATTGTGTCTGGAAATAATAGCGTTGTCCCCCCGACCAGAGCCCTTTCCCCAGTATTATTAAGAATGGGGTAAGAATAGAAAATGGGACTCCTCCAGAGTCCAACAGTTTGTCCAATGTGGGGAACAGCAAATCTGACCCCCTCACATTACAAAGGCCAACATTTCCCCAAAGTGGCCACATTTATAGAAGAAATAGAACGTTTAAACTCCCCCCCACCAACAGTGGATTGTTTGAAGTCGCACTAGTAGATATGAGACCCATTACCCCATATTCCAACATTTTGCCCAATGTGGTGGCTACCTTTGGAGTGGGAACAGCAAATCTGACCATCCAGAGTTCAAAACTTTCCTTGATGTGGTTAAGTGTCAGGACTCACGGGAGGTTTCCTCCTTCTAACTGTATGCTGGCTACCATTTTCCCCCTACAAACTTACCAAAAGTCAGATAATCCCTCAAGCTGGAGTGCTTGTTGGCACCGATGGAACTCCAAGATGGCTGCCAACATGCACATACTGCGACAGCACACCACTGTTAGCAGTCTAGTCTTTTAGGCTTCATGACATCAGGTGAAGTGTGCTTCAACATTCCACTGTGCACTTCACTGAAGAAATAATTTGAAGAGCACCTGTTTTCCCAGCGTCGTGGAAGTCAGTTAGGGTAGTTGCGATAAAATCGGGTTAGCTTCGTCGGAACTACATTCCCTCACTAATCAGGTTAGTGTTAAACTTGTAGCTAATATAAAACATTCTGTGAGAAAAGGTTATTGTGTCAGAGGTAAATTTCTATTTAAAGAGAAAAAAGGAAACAAGTCAGAATATATTTTCCTTCGTTTGAAAACTGGAAATACTTTTTTCAGTAATTGCTTTCCTTAGCTGAGAAGATTAAATAAAAAGCTTTTTGAATCAGCTGTCTTTTTCAGCTGTTCCAGAATCTGTCAGACGCAGGCGTGACCTTTCAACACGCAGTGTCTTCTTAGACTGAAACTTGTTCACTCTTCTGAGAATTAATTAAAAGGTGAAGTCAGGGTCAAAGGCCCGGCATGTTTCTTTCTCATGCCATGTGTTAAAGAACTCCAGTAATGTTCTCCTCACGTATGGCAGTGCTTCCAGCAAACATTAAAACCAAAGGCCTGAATAAAAGGAACGCTTCCTTTTAACATTTAACCTAAGTTCTGAAGCATTGTTTAAAAACTAATTAAAGACAGAAAACCAGTCATCCTACTACAGAAACCCCAGTTCAAGGCCCACTCCAGTCTCTTAACAGTGAGTTAATAGAAAGAAAGAGAAACCCAAATAATACATAAATTAGGAATACAGAAATAAATACTTACCTTATCTTTCTTACATTAAGGAATAGCAGGATCAAGTGCAGATTGTACCTGAGAACGAAAAGGAAAGAGATCTGAGTGAAGACTTCTCATACAACCTAGCAAACAATACATGAGAAGTAGAAGAGAAGTAAGCTTCAGTAAACATTCTGGTAAGATAAGTTATTTATACACCATAGAAAAACAGTAAGTTAAAAGGCACAATAAATAAAGGTTTTTACATGTTAATGTTGCAGTCCAGTAAGAAGAAGAAGACGTAGCTGAACAGGCAGAATATTGGAGCAGTCTCTTCTCTGTCCCCAACCCCTTTTCCCCTTAGAACTTACCTGCAATGGAATACTAAAAGACCTAGCAGGGTTGGTTCTGAGAAGGGTATTGGGACCTAGCGTCATTCTGCTCCTGTGTGGTTCAGACAGCAAAAGGGATTTAGACCCTGACAGAGTGAAGTGCCCACGTTGGTACAAGCACCTGAGCAGAATGGCAGAAGGACTTGATTTAAAAATTTGGGCGAGATTTTGAGTAATATACAAAGGGACTTGGAGGCAGTCAGAGAGGAAAATAAAATACTAAGACAGGAGATAATAACCTTTAAAACGGGAACACCAGCTTTGGGATCTAGGCCAAGCACCGCATCCTTTGAAACCCAGAGTCCTAACATCAGCACTTCATCCTTTGCCCCCACACAAGTAATCCACTCATTATCCCCAGTAATTCCTCTTGCCCCTCCAGAGCGATTTAATGGAGACCCGCAGAAAGCGCAAATTTTTTTGACCCAATGCTCTCTGCATTTTATGTGCCGTCCAACGATCTTCCCGATGCTCAATCCCGAGTGGCGTTTATCTTGTCCTACCTTAGTGGGGACGCCGCCTCATGGTCCATGCCACTAGTAACCAAGGATGACCCAATTTTGTACAGTTTAGATGACTTCAAGAAGGAATTTCTCCGAATTTTTGATAGAAGAACAGCATCTCAAGCTTCAGACAACGAACTGTTGGAATTAAAGCAAGGAAACCGAGAACTCGTGTCTTACCTAGCCCAATTTAATAAACTAGTGGTCGAGACCAACTGGCCCGAGGATAAAAGAGCAGCAGTATTCTATAGAGGATTGCGAGAGGAATTGAAGGACGCTCTATCTCAAATCCCTAATCGACCCACCGACATCTCTGCCTTAGTGGATTTAACCTTAGAGATCGATTATCGGCAAAGTGAGCGGAAAGGAGAACGGCGGAAGGAGCTTAGACCAAGTGTTCCTCGCTTTGACCGTGTCAAAACAGAATCCACACGGACAGTAGAGAGTTCTTCGGGAATTGAACCCATGCAAATCGGTGTAGTCAGAGGTCCACTCTCTAAAGAAGAAAAAGAAAAGAGAAGGCTGAACAAACTGTGCCTATATTGTGGAAGAAGTGGACATTTTGTCAAGAATTGCTTAAAAAGACCAAAGTTGCCTGCTAAGGAGAAGGAAAACTAGAGGCACCACAGGTAAGGGAGTTGGACCTGTGGATGCGAATGGAAAACGACTCCAACAAATCACCAATTGGCAAACACACTACAAGTCTCCTCTCCCCATTTGGTTATGACTGTGACCTTAAGGTTTAGAGATGTGGTTTTGACAGGAATCATCGTCATGGTAGATTCTGGGGCAACAGGTAATTTCTCCGACCACAAATTCGCTAGCCTGATCGGTTTACAAGCTATCAAGAAGGAGAAAAGTGAGAAGGTCAGAGCGGTGGATGGTACTGGATTTAACTTCAGGGCCCATAACCAGTCATACTGAATTGGTACACATGACTACTGTCGAAGGACACCAAGAGACCTTGCAATTTAATTTAATAGACGCCCTCAATTTCAACTGATTCTAGGTCTACCATGGCTAACGGAACACAACCCGTTAATTGATTGGGGAGCCCGAACTATTCAATTAAATTCAGACTACTGCACCAAAAATTGTTTCGACGACCAGACACATTCTTCTGTAATCTGCGCTGCCACCCAATTGTGTGAAGGTGGAGGTTCGGTATGTGCGATCCAAACTACCATGATACCAGATGAATACCAAGACTTTGCAGACGTCTTTGATGAGAAAAAGGCAGAGACGTTACCCCCACAGGCCCTATGACTGCAAAATTGATCTAGAACCAGGGGCTAATCTACCATGCAGCAGAGTTTACGCATTAACGGAGAAGGAAAACATCCATTTGAAGGAATACCTAGCTAAGAATCTGGAGAACGGATTTATCCGACCGTCGCAGTCCCCTGTCTCTTTCCCCACTTTTTTCGTGCCGAAAAAGGGGGAGATCTCAGGACTTGTATTGACTTTAGAGCGATTAACAGGATAACTGTGAAGAATCGTTATCCATTGCCTCTCATTTCAGTACTAATTGATCAAGTGAAGGAAGCAAAGATATACACTCGCCTAGACCTACGAGGAGCGTACCACTTGATTAGACTCCGGGAAGGCGACGAGTGGAAGACTGCGTTCAGGACCAAATTTGGCCTTTATGAGTATCTTGTGATGCCATATGGTCTCTGTAACGCACCAGCGGCCTTCCAGTACTTTATCAATGATGTTTTAAGTGAATTCATTGACCGATGCGCTATAGTATACATAGATGACATCCTGATTTATTCCAACACGGTTGAAGAACATCACAACCAGGTCAGAGCAGTTTTACAACGTCTACGAGAGAACTCTCTATACGTTAAATTGGAGAAATGCCTCTTCAACACAGATACAGTAGAATTCCTAGGTTTTGTGTTATCACCTGCAGGAGTTCGAATGGATGAGCAAAAGTGAAGGCGATAACAGACTGGAAATCTCCTACCAGTATCAAAGAGGTTCAAAGCTTTATCGGATTCTCTAATTTTTACAGACGATTCATTAATGGATTCTCCAATAAGATACTTCCGCTGACTCGTCTTCTGAAGAAAGGAGTTCCGTTCCAATGGTCAGAAGAAGCAGAAGAAGCTTTTCAGTTGATGAAGGACAGTTTCACCACAGCACCGGTGCTGCTTCATGCAGATCCCTCTGAGCCTTTTTATTTGGAGACAGACGCATCGGACCTAGCCATCGGGGAATACTTTCTCAGAGGCACAAGGACACGGGACAGTTACACCCGGTGGCATATCGGTCCCGCAAACTCAACCCTGCGGAATGCAACTATACGATTACAGAAAAAGAACTCTTGGCAATCAAAGATGCCTTCAAAGATTGGAGGCATTACTTAATGGGGGCAAAACACACTGTAACGGTGTTTACGGACCACCGCAACCTAAAATTTTTGCGATCTGCTCGAACTCCTCACACCACGTCAGCTGCGTTGGTCTCTTTACTTCGCGGACTTTGATTTTGTTATCACTTTTCGTCCCGGATCCAAGAATGGAAAGGCTGATGTCCTCTCTAGACTCGACACAGAAAATCAAACTTCAGTCATTGAAAACCAGCAAATCATACCTGATGGAAAATTCATTGGAACTATCTCCTTAGAACCTTTGAACATCACGTTCGAAATTTGATGACCGACCTTGAAATGGAGAACTGGGCCACAGAAGATCCACAACGCTTCATTCGCAATGGCCTCCCCTATTTAGGTACCACCCTGTATTTACCCACCAAGGAGCTTCAGCTGAAGGCAATGCAGGAATGTCACGACAACCCTCTGGCTGGCCACAAAGGTGTTGTGAAAACCGAAGAATTACTCAAACGTCGTTTCTGGTGGCCATACATGTGCCGAGACGTCCGTCAATATGTGTTAGGCTGTGAAATTTGTGCACGGGGAAAATCGGACAGACAAGCTCCTAAAGGTCTCCTACAACCCATGCCAACCCCCCATATCCTTGGCACACAGTCTCCTTAGATTTGATTGTTGATCTACCTTCTTCCCATGGGTATGATACCATTCTTGTAGTTGTCGACACTTTTAGTAAGATGGCACATTATATACCCTTCAAAGGTACACCCACTGCTAAACAATTGTCCCAACTTTTCAATCAACATGTTATTCGCCTTCATGGGATTCCTAGGGTCCTCAAGCTTCAGACAGGGGCTCTCAGTTCCTATCACGATTTTGGAAGGCTTACATCAAAGGCCTTAATATTGACCATCGTTATTCCACCAGTTTTCACCCAGAAACTGATGGTCAGACTGAACGCATTAACCAAGACCTAGAACAACACCTCAGACTTTATTTGTTAGATGAGGAGGGTGACTGGCCTGACCACTTATGGACTGCGGAGTATGCTCACAATAATGCTCTAAATGTATCCACTGGCCACTCCCTTTCTTTATAAACTCAGGCAGACATCCCAATTCTCATGCTAATTTTGATGATATTAATGTTCCTGCTGTTCAAGATATTGCCCGACAGTTAACTAAAATTCATCACTCAGTAACCCAGAATTTGTCGATCGCGAAGGATCGTTACAAACACTTCGCTGACCGAAAACGTAAAAAAGAACCTGAGCTTCATGTAGGAGACTTAGTCTGGTTGAGTACAAAAATCTCAGACTCAAAGGTCCCCGTAAATTTCAGCCTCGCTTTATGGGTCCTTATCCAATTGAGAAGGTCATAAATCCAGTCACTTATCAACTATCTCTTCCTGGTTCTACCAAAATTCATCCAGTATTTCATGTTTCTCTCCTTAAACCAATTCAACCGGGCTGCGTAGGGTTTCCTCCTGATCCTCTGATGGTTAATGGTGAGGCGGAGTACGAGTTAAACGAATTTTGGATTCAAAACTCATCCGCAATGAAATTTTCTACCTCATTGATTGGCAAGGTTATGGACCTGATGAACGTTCCTGGGAAAAGAGTACTAATGTCCATGCCCCCCGTTTAATTAGAGCCTTTCATGCCAAATTCCCTGCCAAACCACGACCGGAGGAAACCCCGTTGGGAGGGGGTACTGTCAGGACTCACGGGAGGTTTCCTCCTTCTAACTGTATGCTGGCTACCATTTTCCCCTACAAACTTACCAAAAGTCAGATAATCCTCAAGCTGGAGTGCTTGTTGGCACCGATGGAACTCCAAGATGGCTGCCAACATGCACATACTGCGACAGCACACCACTGTTAGCAGTCTAGTCTTTTAGGCTTCATGACATCAGGTGAAGTGTGCTTCAACATTCCACTGTGCACTTCACTGAAGAAATAATTTGAAGAGCACCTGTTTTCCCAGCGTCGTGGAAGTCAGTTAGGTAGTTGCGATAAAATCGGGGTTAGCTTCGCCGGAACTACATTCCCTCACTAATCAGGTTAGTGTTAAACTTGTAGCTAATATAAAACATTCTGTGAGAAAAGGTTATTGTGTCAGAGGTAAATTTCTATTTAAAGAGAAAAAGGAAACAAGTCAGAATATATTTTCCTTCGTTTGAAAACTGGAAATACTTTTTCAGTAATTGCTTTCCTTAGCTGAGAAGATTAAATAAAAAGCTTTTTGAATCAGCTGTCTTTTTCAGCTGTTCCAGAATCTGTCAGACGCAGGCGTGACCTTTCAACACGCAGTGTCTTCTTAGACTGAAACTTGTTCACTCTTCTGAGAATTAATTAAAAGGTGAAGTCAGGGTCAAAGGCCCGGCATGTTTCTTTCTCATGCCATGTGTTAAAGAACTCCAGTAATGTTCTCCTCACGTATGGCAGTGCTTCCAGCAAACATTAAAACCAAAGGCCTGAATAAAAGGAACGCTTCCTTTTAACATTTAACCTAAGTTCTGAAGCATTGTTTAAAAACTAATTAAAGACAGAAAACCAGTCATCCTACTACAGAAACCCCAGTTCAAGGCCCACTCCAGTCTCTTAACAGTGAGTTAATAGAAAGAAAGAGAAACCCAAATAATACATAAATTAGAATACAGAAATAAATACTTACCTTATCTTTCTTACATTAAGGAATAGCAGGATCAAGTGCAGATTGTACCTGAGAACGAAAAGGAAAGAGATCTGAGTGAAGACTTCTCATACAACCTAGCAAACAATACATGAGAAGTAGAAGAGAAGTAAGCTTCAGTAAACATTCTGGTAAGATAAGTTATTTATACACCATAGAAAAACAGTAAGTTAAAAGGCACAATAAATAAAGGTTTTTACATGTTAATGTTGCAGTCCAGTAAGAAGAAGAAGACGTAGCTGAACAGGCAGAATATTGGAGCAGTCTCTTCTCTGTCCCCAACCCCTTTTCCCCCTTAGAACTTACCTGCAATGGAATACTAAAAGACCTAGCAGGGTTGGTTCTGAGAAGGGTATTGGGACCTAGCGTCATTCTGCTCCTGTGTGGTTCAGACAGCAAAAGGGATTTAGACCCTGACATTAAGTTTGGAGTTAAACTTATAAATATGACCCCCCACCTCGAGTCCAACAATTTGCCCAATGAGGCTATGTTTGGAGTTGAAATAGTAAATCTGATCCCACTTTTCCCAGTGTCCAGCACTTATCTCACAATGATTAAGTTTGAAGTGAGAATAGTATATGTGACTCCTAAAGAGTTCAACAGTTTCTCCAACATGGTTAAGATTGGATTGGGCATAGTAAAGTTTATCCACCCAAAGTCAAACATTTTCTCTAAAGTGGCTAAGTTGGGATTTCGCAAACACACACTCACAAAGGAGTGAGACCAACGCTATTCACAACCTAGGGGTCGATTCCGATCTCGGCCGGAAGCGCACCGAATACGATTCGTCCGGAAAAAATACGAGCCCAACGCGTTTTTCCCGACCGATTCGAACAGTCGTCCGAGCGAGCAAGTACGCTGCGCATTACTGCTAAAATTCCGAATGAGCCGTACGTACCCATTCCATCTCCAGTTCCCCGACTGACCTGGATCCGGAAACGCCGATTCGAGTCGCACGGAAGTAAATACACAGCACCTTCCGGCAGTACAAGTACGATGCGCAATCCGTACGCACCGAACTGGTCGCTACGTCCGGCACGTCAGAGCATCTGGGAGAGCTGCACATAAGCTCCGATTCGTGCCACAAGACGATCCACGGCTACGAGACGAACAAGCCAGCTACGAGTACGAGTCGAAGCCACGAGAAACCCGAACGAGACGAACCAACCATGAATCCCATCGCGCAGGTCCTACCAATACTCTACATCTATTACCGGAACCGGTACGGACGCGTACGGCGCAGACGGTAAGTCAAACACCCACTACACAATGACACGTACCCAACATATGTCACACACACATAGGGATGCAGAAATGACGTACACTAGCAACATCAGAACCATAGGGGATGGATGGCTATCACCAATGCCATACACACCCATAGGGGCCTGGATGCCTACCACTACCACCACCCCTACTCATGGGGGGCTGGATGCCCACCAATACCACCACCCCTACTCATGGGGGCCTGGATGCCTACCACTACCAGCACCCCTACTCATGGGGGCCTACCACCACCCCTACTCAGGGGGGGCTGGATGCCTACCACTACCACCACCCCTACTCATGGGGGCTGGATGCCTACCACTACCACCACCCCTACTCATGGGGGCCTGGATGCCTACTACTACCACCACCCCAACTCATGGGGGCCTGGATGCCTACCACCACCACCACCCTTACTCATGGGGGCTGGATGCCTGTCACTACCACCACCCCTACTCATGGGGGCTGGATGCCTGTCACTACTACCATCCCCACTCATAGGGGAATTGATGCCTACCACTACCACCACCCCAACTCATGGGGGGCTGGATGCCTGTCACTACTACCATCCCCACTCATAGGGGAATTGATGCCTACCACTACCACCACCCCTACTCATGGGGGCCTGGATGCCTACCACCACCACCACCACCCCTACTCAGGGGGGCTGGATGCCTGTCACTACCACCACCCCTACCCATGGGGGGCTGGATGCCTACCACTACCACCACCCCTACTCATGGGGGGCTGGATGACCACCACTACCACCACCCCTACTCATGGGGGCCTGGATGCCTACCACTACCACCACCCCTACTCATGGGGGCCTGGATGCCTACCACCACCACCACCCCTACTCAGGGGGCTGAATGCCTGTCACTACCACCACCCCTACTCATGGGGGCTGGATGCCTACCACTACCACCACCCCTACTCATGGGGGCCTGGATGCCTACCACCACCACCACCCCTACTCAGGGGGCTGGATGCCCTACCACTACCACCACCCCTACTCATGGGGGCTGGATGCCTACCACTACCACCACCCCTACACAGGGGGCTGGATGCCTGTCACTACCACCACCCCTACTCATGGGGGCTGGATGCCTGTCACTACTACCATCCCCACTCATAGGGGAATTGATGCCTACCACTACCACCACCCCTACTCATGGGGGCCTGGATGCCTACCACCACCACCACCCCTACTCAGGGGGCTGGATGCCTGTCACTACCACCACCCCTACTCATGGGGTGCTGGATGCCTACCACTACCACCACCCCTACTCATGGGGGCCTGGATGCCTACCACCACCACCACCCCTACTCAGGGGGCTGGATGCCTACCACTACCACCACCCCTACTCATGGGGGCTGGATGCCTACCACTACCACCACCCCTACTCATGGGGTGCTGGATGCCTGTTACTACTACCATCCCCACTCATAGGGGAATTGATGCCTACCACTACCACCACCCCTACTCATGGGGGCTGGATGCCTACCACTACCACCACCCCTACTCAGGGGGCCTGGATGCCTACCACAACCACCACCCCTACTCATGGGGGCTGGATGCCTGTCACAACTACCATCCCCACTCATAGGACGGGTAATGCATGACACAACCAGCATACTCCAACATAAGGAATGTCAGCAAAATACATCCCCCAACATCATGACAAGAGTGTGTAGTCTTTGTCAAATGCCTACAACACTGAACATGACATTGAACATACAATGTGACCCCCTATCACATGTGTCACACGAAAATGTGTGTGGCCATCACAATGCAAGCAGACCCTGACCACTGTGGGAGTGGGGTCTAAACCCCCATCATCACAGTGACCAAAAGGTAAGTGTGGGGTCCATAGCTGAAGCACATTTTGAACATTGTGGCAATGGGGTCCAAACCCCCATCATCACAGTGACCAAAAGGTAAGTGTGGGGTCCATAGCTGAAGCACATTTTGAACATTGTGGCAATGGGGACTAAACCCCATCATCACAGTGACCAAAAGGTAAGTGTGGGGTCCATAGCTGAAGCACATTTTGAACATTGTGGCAATGGGTTCCAAACCCCCATCATCACAGTGACCAAAAGGTAAGTGTGGGGTCCATAGCTGAAGCACATTTTGAACATTGTGGCAATGGGGACTAAACCCCCATCATCACAGTGACCAATAGGTAAGTGTGGGGTCCATAGCTGAAGCACATTTTGAACATTGTGGCAATGGGGTCCAAACCCCCATCATCACAGTGACCAAAAGGTAAGTGTGGGGTCCATAGCTGAAGCACATTTTGAACATTGTGGCAATGGGGACTAAACCCCCATCATCACAGTGACCAAAAGGTAAGTGTGGGGTCCATAGCTGAAGCACATTTTGAACATTGTGGCAATGGGTTCCAAACCCCCATCATCACAGTGACCAAAAGGTAAATGTGGGGTCCATAGCTGAAGCACATTTTGAACATTGTGGCAATGGGGACTAAACCCCCATCATCACAGTGACCAATAGGTAAGTGTGGGGTCCATAGCTGAAGCACATTTTGAACATTGTGGCAATGGGGTCCAAACCCCCATCATCACAGTGACCAAAAGGTAAACGTTGTCATGGAAAAAACTGCAACTGCCAAACAGCATGGATGATTCCTGGTCACAGAACAACAAACACATCAGTGGCAAAGTAGTGGTTGTGTCCCATAGCAACATAGATTGGGTGAGGCAAACAGTGCAGTGCAAATAAAACATACCTTTGGCCATGTGCAGACAAACATCACCCATGGGGACTGACATCGTCTCCATTTATCAATTACACAATGCCAGAAGTGACCATCATAATGCAGACCCACATATCTGCACTAATGGACACACAAATGTAGATATCCTGGGGAGACTGTAGATGTGAGGTGAACAAATACAATACCATGGCAGCAATGGGACATACAAACCATGATTATTGTGCTGACTGATGACCTAGGAGTCCCAGGGACAGCATGGGAAATCCTCCAAACAACATACAGGCAATGGCACACCAAAGATATGCCAATGCAGTGGTGCAGATGCACAAACACAAACAGGCAGCCTCACACTGCATATCAAACACAACAGGTGATGGGGGGCGGGGGTGCCAGTGTCCCCAGGCAACCACACAACACATGAGGAGGACTGAATTCCAATTACACAGATGTGTATTCAGTGCCATACAAAAGTAACTCATGGATCGGATTCCCCTATGTGGGCAATCAGGCATTGTTAGATGAGAGGGAGCCCAAATTACACATGTCACACAAGCTTGTAGGAACAGCAACTAACACATTAAGAGACAGACCCACCACAGCACTACCCCCAGGGACCCCACATTGTGGTGACACTAGCCTGCATGATAATCCCACTGTGATGACAAAAGTAGATGTTGTTCACACTGTGAACCACAGCCATGTGTCCTGAGCAACAAACTACCATCACACCTACACAAGCACAAATCAATCAGCACGGCCTGTCAGCCAAGGCCAATATGGAGGTAGGGGTCTAGCCGTGCAACAACTCACATTTGCACACACTCAACACCACACACCTTGATCTCCACCAATGTGCAGCAGTGAAGCTCACATGGACAGGTGACATTGCACATGCACCCATGACAATCCCAGGGGTGGTTGTGGGAACTAAGGTGCAGAAACCCATCACACCTGGCCAGTCAACAAGACTCGTGAATGTCTGACACACTGCACAGTACGCCGTACATGGGCATGATGTGAACTCCACCCCAATCAATGGGATCCCGGCCACAGTCACACACCAATGAAGAAGCCAAGGTCACCCACAAAGAACACACGTAGACAACTTCCAACATTGCAGCTCTGACCCTGAGGAGTGGCAGCAGTCCCACACACAACGTGTCACAGTCACTGAAAGCTACCACAAACTGTAAATTACATGACTTGTGTAACCAACAAGTGCCAAGGGGAATACTGACTGTGTCTCATCTGCGTTTGCCCACATCCCCAGCCCTGACAACAAAGACAACTAGGGATGACAACCTGATGAACATTAGTTTGCCATGCACCCACATCACGGAGAAACCAGGTACAAGATGCTGGATGAACACAGGACAACTCAGCAAGCATCACAAACAGGAACATCCATAGGGACACAGCCGGTGTAGGAAAAGGGAAGGGAACACACACAGACATCCTTACACAACACACAACACGGGCCCAGGCAATGTCACGGGATTACACACTGCCATGAGGGCACTCCACTCCTGTGGAAGGTCCGCTGTGCCAAACCTTGTCTGTGCAACACTCAAACATGTCAGCAAAACACTCGGTCAGTGAGTCAACACTCACAACACACTGAAGGCTCTGCTCACATCAGCCTGGGTACAGGAGTGTCACGTCAGTCATCTGCATATACCCAAAACACGTGTTAAGCAAGTTGCACTGTATACACAGATGAGTCCTTCAACATTGATGTGCTAAACTGCATGTCCAGTGGAGATGGGCACACAGTCAGGGAAATAGAAACATTGAACAGTGGTAAGCCCACCAGATGTGCATCAGTGTAAGCCACAGATGTCAATTTACAAATGCAAAATGTACATCCCTGTGTCAAATGCAGAACATTACACCCTCAGAGTGCAGCAAAGGATGCTATGGATCCAGACTAGATTAGGACACATATCCCATGGACCAAATGGAGTCCATCACAGCAACACTTCATTTACCTGATCTGGACACTATTACAACAGCAAATGCATGATGATACTCATCTACATCATGTACATCTAAAGAAAAACCACTAGTAAACAAAAAGAGGCTTTATTCAGCAAATGTTGAAAAAAATTTGAAGTCCAAAAGAAACTAAGGCCAATGGCCAGTCCACATACACAGTCTGAACAGGGTGATATGTGACAACTTGTCACCCATTGCTTGCCTGCACTGGTATGGACAGGGGACATCCCCCTCGGAGGGGCATACAAGGGGCAGGCCAGGCACCGCAGGGACAGGATCAGGGGATGCCAGAAGGAGGCAGTGAAGGGGTGGTGGGTGCAGGAGTGTCACCGGCAACTGCAGTGGAGGTGTCTGACTCAGTGGGGGCCGGCACCACCGTAGGGCACAAGTCAGATGGTGTGGGTGCTGGCACCACTGCAGTGGGCCGGTCAGATGGAGTGGACTGGGTCCCCACTGTAGTGCCCAAGTCAGACGGGGTGGTTGTGGACTCCACTGCAGTGCATAACTCCAAGGGAGTGGAAGGGGGGGCAGATGAGGTGGGCAGGACAGAGGGGGGGACCCGGTCTCCACACCAGTGGCACAAACAGGCTGAGTGTCTGGCTTGGGGGTGGAAGAGCAAGTGGTAGGGGGGGAGGGCCTAAGCATTTTGGGGATGCGGTATGGGTGTGTGGGGGAACCTGGGGCAGGGTGTGGCGGGGGAACCTGTGGATTGCTGGCCTGGGGGATGGAGGAGAGAGACTGTGTGGTGGAGCTGCGTGGTGGTGGTGGTGGTGTCTTGCCCTTCCTGGTCCGGGTGAACTTCCGAATGGGGTCCTCAGTCTGCCTGTGCCTGGGGGAGGGTGTCCGGGTGTGAGGGGCACTGCCCTCTGTGTGTGGTGGTCGCCTCTTCTGCCAGTGCGTTGGCTCAGATGGATCGGTGGGGAAGAGGCCAAGCTCACAGAGGAAGAGCTTCTGGGAGGGGGGGGTTGCAGGTGAGGCAAGGGAAGGGGTTTTGGAGGGAGAGGTATGTGAGGACTGCGCAGTGCTCGTGGATGCGTGTGTGTGTTCCTGGGCCCCATCTCCTGTGAGTGAGGTATCAGTCCCCTGACTGTGTGTGCGTGTGCGTCTGGATTTTGGCGTGTGTGTCTGTGTGCTGCTTGTGTCTGTGCTGGTGGGTGCCTGTGCCGGTGTGTGTGTGCTTGGGACAGGCAGGGTGCTGGGGATTGTGGATGGGGCAGAGGTAGGAGGGGTGAGGGACTGTTGCAGGAGGGACACTGCTGCCGTCAGTGAGGAGGCCATGGACTGATTGGTCCGATGTAGGGCAGACATGCCAGATGACAAGCCCTCCATGAATGACACCAGTTGTGTCAACAGACCCGTGTGTGCATGGAGGACACTCAGCACTGATGTCTGCCCTACATGGATCTGTTTAAGCAAGTCCACAGACTCCACACTCAGGGCAGCAGGGGAGACAGAGGCAGGGGGTGCGGTGCCTGGCATGAAGGAGACACGCTCCCCTACACAGGAGCCTCCACGGACATGTGGGATGGGAGCAGATGGGAGGGTGGAGATGGTGGTGGTGGCGGGGGCAGACTTGCTTGATTTTGTCTCTGGTCTGCTGACACCCGCCTCCACAAGGGAGTCCTCACTGGAAGTGCTGTGGTCCTCAGCCGAGGTGGTCGTAGCTGAGGTCTCCTCAGTGGGGCTCCCCTCACCCTCCGTGCCACTGGGTCCCTCGGTCTCTCCTGCAGTGGACCCAGTCTGGCTCTGCCGCTCCTCCTGGTCTGTGGAGCTGTCTCCTCCTGTGGCCGTGGATGTATCTGCAAAGAATCAGGATAAACAGAGCAACATTAGTCACCTGTACTGACTACACACGCCACAGTAAGTACAGCACATCACAGAGCAAGCCCTGCCATCATTTGCTAGACATTGCAATAAGTGCTGACACTGATTTGAAGAAGCCCATTGTCTGCCTGACAGTCATTCATGCCACACATATCCTACCTGTCCATGCACCCATCTGTCTGGTGCCTGTTGTATGCGACTAATCATATGTGCACACATGCACCACATACACAGTTGTTGGACATCCAAGAGAACATGTGGAAATGTGTCACTCCAAACACATGCCATCTCCTGCCACTGACTCAGTACATGTGTCAGGAAAAGTGACGGGCAGAGTCCCTGTCGATATGCGGGTTTTGCTTCCATCACCAGACACAATGATGTCCTCATGTCCTGATAGACAATGCGACAATGGTGTGCTTGCAGGACATATCACACTACTGCTGGATCACCCTTTGCGAGTTGAATGTCATGGCACAGGCCTGTCTGGCAAGTCAGTCATAACTGTCTCCTGTCACAGGGGCAGTGCATACACACAACACCAGTCTACACTGTGTCACAATCATGGAAGTTTTGGGTATGCAAGCCCTGTAGCTGACAGGTGCATATGTGAACCCCACATCATGAGGACTAAGATGATCCCACGTCAATCAAATGAGACATTTGAGTGACTACAAACACAAATCCATACACATGGGCACTTCACCGTCTGATGAGAATGAACCAAAGCTGCCTGCACCTCAATGTTTCATACACCTTTGTGCACAGTCAAGGGATCAGAGACCTATGCATTAACCAATGTGCAGATCCTATAGTCACAACTCAGATGGCTGGCCACCCCAAATTGTTAAACACTCCAGCAGTCAAAAAGCAAGGCCACACCACGGTGACACAGAGGCAGACACCTGAGTGCACTCTTCACAATGCCCAATATGTATGCTGACACACGGGAGTGGGAGAACAGAGTGCCTTCGATGTACGGAGTAGGCATTACAGTCCTGGTCCATGTGCAACATGGTATTACCCTGAACACTAGGCAGGTGGCTATGCATGTGTCACACACATGATGTACATACTTCTGAGGCTCCCCCTTGGTCTCTGCTGCAGCATGGGTGTGTGGCACATACCCCAGACATGTGGTGAGTCAGAGCAGCAATTGGAACACATTGTGAAGCCATACCCAGAGTACATGTCAGATCACAGGCATTGTGTGAGCAATTGTACCACCCATGCAGCCCACAACAAAGTTCCTGTAACTGATGCTGTCCCCAACTTGAACCACAGGTAACTGCAAGTACACAGTACCCAAGTGACCTAAGTCACAGACTGTAAGGGCCACACCTGTGTATCAGATGAGGAGGGGGCATGCCACAATTGAGGGACATGAGTCCAGGATGACAAGACAGTTGTACTGTGGAAGTGGAACCAGGCTAAAGGAGTGCATAGAGCATGTTAGTCATAGTACACAGAAAAGCCTAGCACTTACCCCCTCCTTGCTGCTGTCTGGCCTTCAGCTGCCCATCCAGGTCAGGGAAGACCACCGCCAGAATCCGGAGCATGTGGGGGTCAGGGTCCGGTGTCCGCCCCTCCTGCGAGGAGGCGACAGCTTCAGCTGGACACTTGCGATCCTCCGGGTCCAGCCACGAAGGTCCTGCCACCTCTTCTGGCAATTGCGGATCCTGCGCCTGTAGACCCCCACAGATCTTACTGCCCGGACAATGGTCAGCCAGATGTCCTGCTTCTGGTGGGCATCAACCTGTGAGGATGACAAAGTGAAAAGGCCATTACTACACATGCAACATATCCGTGCATCACACAGTTGGATATACATGTCTCAATCACAGGGGCATATGATGTACACAGGTAGTGCAACTATGGCTATGAATAGTTGTCCAGCAGTTACTAAATGGTATCATTGCCTGGGAAGTAAAACCTTGTTGGAATGCACTGTTACTGCACTATACCTGTTCAGTGCATGTAACTACACACTTTGGGGGTGCCAACTACTCAGTGAGCATGCTAGCCAGTGGTGTGCACACTGTAAGTCTTGCTAGTCAGACAACATGCACAATTAGTAAGGCAGTGGACAGCACACTCACCTGCTCCCTGGTTTCCCATACAGCTTGCTGTACTGTGGAAGGAGGCTGTCCAGCAGGGCCTGGTTCTCCTCAGTGCTGAAGGCTGGGGCTCTCTCCACAGTACGTGCCATTGCAGTAGCCAGAGGATGCAGAGACAGCAGCAGTGGTGGTGGCAGATGTCGTCCTGGAGCATGTAGCGCAGGCAAGTGAGCTCTCAGGGAAACAGCCAGCATTATATGTGTGCTGCAGAGGCAGATACTGTCCCATGTGTCCAAAGTGATAGGTCCAAGTCGTTTGCATCTTCTGAATCTGGCCAATCCATGGAATTGCACCACTTATACACGCCCACAGCATCCTTCAAAAGTTCAACTTCATGACACCCATGAATTTGCAACATTGTTGTGGGTGGCCAACTGAATTCACTGCATCCGGCTCGTAAAAGCTTCAGAAACGCGTCCGTTACCATGTCAGTCCATAGCCAATGCGTGCGCACCAATCGGTCCATTGCTGTACAACGCGTATTTCGAAAAACAACACGCATCCGTCCACATCAAATGCAATGGCCAATGCGTGCGCACCGATCGGTCCATTGCTGTACAACGCGTATTTCGGAAAACGACACGCATCCGTCCACATCATATGCAATGGCCAATGCGTGCGCACCGATCGGTCCATTGCTGTTCAACGCGTATTTCGGAAAACGACACGCATCCGTCCACATCATATGCAATGGCCGATGCGTGCGCACCGATCGGTCCATTGCTGTACAACGCGTATTTCGGAAAACAACAAGCATCCGTCCACATCATATGCAATGGCCAATGCGTGCACACGGATTCGTCCATTGCTGTACAACGCGTCCCTGTACAAGTCACTCGCATATGTCACCATGGTTGTCACTGGTGAACGTATGCCAGCCACAATTACTTGCCAGGGACTCAGGGGCACACCTACAACACCACAGCCTGTCCACACTGTATCCTAAGGCATGTAAGGCTGCATTACCTGTGTGTGTATGGGGGTCAACATGTGGTTTGTTGGGTGGCACTTGGGGAAGCCACTCCCAGGCTGTGCACGTGTTCATGGGGACAGAATCCTTTGTGTGTTGTGCACATGACCACTGTGATGTGCAACTATTCAGTTCAGAGCATGTGGCATGGTCACATCTCCAGGTTGTGTATGTGTATGTTATGTCACATACACCCTGAGTCCCATGTGGGATGGTATGTACGTCACAGGGTGACCCATTGCCACAATAGTGATGGCACTCCACAGTCTGTGTGCATGTTGTGTTTCAGATGTCTCGGATTCCATGTGCACAATGGGAGACAGTCTCCACATCCACATTGTTTGTGCATGGACTTTGATGTTGTGCGTGTGTGTGTCACAGACGTCCATGTCAGTCCTGCAGAGGCAACAGGGGCCACTACCTGTGGGAGTCATGGTTGTTTTGCTGGCGTGTACATGATACGCCATGTCATGCCAGTGTCCATGTGGCAATACAGGGTCCCTGGGAATCTACCTGTCAAAGAGCTGTGATGCCTGGGGCACATCTGTCCTCACTTGTCACTGTGGTGTGTGTTTGGAACGTGACAGCAGTACATGGGTACTGTGACACAGCCGAATGATTTCCCATAGCACAACCTGGAACTTGTTGTCAACACATGTTGAACTGAGATGTTAGATGTTGGCCATGTAGGTGCCATATATGTCCATGCAGAACGGCACACACATCAAGTACTTGTGTCTCGTAATGATGTATCATGTGATATTGAGTATGGTCAATGCCACATATGTGGGGTGACTGACAATCTTTCTTTATTCACCTATGCACTGCAGGGCACCAGCTGTCCATAGACCATTCCCTGACCTTGCAACCATGGTTGAACGTGACTGCATCCGACGGTACCGCTTTAACAGGCCGCTTATTGAGGAATTGGTGGTGCAGTTGGCCCCACATTTGCAACCTGGCCAGCCATACCCTGCAGCGCTGACCCCCAAGGTGAAGGTGATGGCAGCCCTACACTTCTTTGCCACCGGTACCTTTCAACACACTGTGGCGTCTGCTGGTGGGATGTCACAGACCATGTTCAGCCGTGTGCTACGCAATGTTTAGGAGGCGAAGTTGAGATACATGAACCAGTACATCTATTTCCCTAAACGTCAACAACTCACTGACGTCAAAAGTGACTTCTATGCCCTGGGGAGGATGCCACATGTCATCGGCTCCATTGATGGGACACATGTGGCTTTGGTACCACCACAGGTACATGAGCAGGCATACAGGAACAGGAAACATTACCATTCTATCAATGCCCTGGTGGTATGTCTTGCAGATATGAGTATCTCACATGTGTGTGCACATTGCCCCGGTTCTGCACACGATGCCTACGAAATGAGGAGTAGTCGCATCCCGAGGATGATGTCACAGATGCAGAACCAGCGTGCCTGGCTTGTCGGTGTGTGCTGACTTTGTACCATTGTGTGTGTTCTGCAATGTTGTATTCCACCCTCTTTTTCAACTCAGCTAATGTGCAATTGTCTGTATGTAGGTGACTCCGGATACCCCAACATGCCGTGGTTGCTGACACCCCTCAGGAACCCTGTGACACCAGCCCAGATGTGCTACAATGAGGCACATGGTCGGACCCGGAGAGTGATCGAGCGGACATTTGGTCTCCTGAAGAGCCGCTTTCGCTGCCTGGACAAGACAGGAGGGGCCCTCCCATATGCCCCTGCAAAGGTGTGCAAGATTTTCATCGTCTGCTGCATGCTACACAACCTGGCAGTGCGGAAGGAGTTGCCTCTCATCCTGGATGACGATGACCAACATCCGCCACCTGTGGAGGATCCTGGCCTGGGCCACGATGCCAGTGATGATGATGATGATGAGGGGGATGTCCGCACACAGCTCAACACCAACTTCTTCAGCTGAATGTGAGTATACAGAGTTGGTATGTCAATGATTTGAGTTTGCATGATATGTGTTGGTGGTGCTCTGTTGCTGTTTGAGTGTGGCCATGTGCTACTTGACTGTATGCGTGCAGCGATGTGTCCTTACAGGTAGTCTGTACTCCCCAACAGTGTTGACATGCTAACTTGGTTTTGTGTAGGTATCTTGTGACATGTATTGGGCATGAGTATTGCAGTTCTGTCCTGTTCTTCAGTGCTTTTGACTGTGTGTCATGTGTGTCCTTCACAGGGTACTTTCAGAGTTGTTTGGTCAACTCGGATCCCCCGACACCATGATTCAACTTCCAGGGTGGAAGCAGTCGTTTCCCTGCAGGTGATGTGCCACACACCCCTGGACTTTATTTCCTCTACACTTGGTGACTGTGTGGCCACTGCCACGTGGGATTACCTTGCATCTGTAGTGGAAGCAACATGTTGCAAATGTGTAATAAACCTGTGCTTCACTTTGGGATGTGCGTTGTCTGTGGTCACACATCTGACTGACATTTGCTTACTTCACCTGTGGGCTAGTTAACACAGACTCTGAATAGGTGTGGTGTCTGTGCATTCCACTGTATTTCCTGGCAACATCAGTGTAGGCGATGAGCCAGATGGCCCTGGTGTGTATGTGTTGTGTAGCCCTAGTGGTGTGTCTCCCTCATATGTGTCACGTTGCCATGACTCACATGACGGTGTTGAACTTGCTGTAGCAGTTAGCATGCACAGTGTCATTTAGCAGATCATCATCTCCATGACAAAAACAACGTTGGAATCACAACAGAGGCAAGTATGGTGTATTAGTGAGTTTATTGTCATACATGTGTGAGGATGGTGCACAGGATGGTGGGTGCTGTACATTGGGATTGGAATCCAAAGTTCCCAGATGAGTTGGAAATGTTGGTAGCAGAAATGTTCTGAGTAAAGTCCACAGTCATCTGATACATTGGTCCAACTTGAACTCCCCATGTCATGTGGGAGAGTTGGGTTGCATTCGACAGGGTGAACAGTTTGCACACAAAGGGGAATTTCCAGAACAGGTGTTGGGTTCCTGGGGGATGTACATGGCCATCAGCCTCTCAGTTTTCCTTCCTTGGACGACCCCTCTTCTTTCGGGGGGGACCCTCACGTGCAGGCCACTGCGGTGCAGAGGACTCTCCACCAGAGTCATCCTCCCTCCCTGTGGCAGTTGCAGTTGTTGTGGCACCAGATGTTGTGGGTACACAGGGAGGTGTGGCCATGTTGGTGCTAATCTGGCGGAGGCATGTCAATATGTCCCTCTGCACCGCTGTCAGATCTTCCAATGTGTCCCACTTGGACTCCATGCGAGACATGTGTGTCTCCACACGGGACATGTGGGAGTCCAAGCGGGCATGATGGGCAGCCTGCTGCTGTTGAATGTCCTTGAGGATCCCCACTACCTGGCTGACCTCTCCGGTGCTATTCTGGTACGCATCAGCAATGCGTACCAGTTGTGGGTCATCATTCAGTCCAGACCCCTCTGCAAACAGCGACCTCTGCCTACCACCCCTCCCACCACCCCTGGCCACATGTGCAGGACCTGCGGTGGCACGCACAGGTGAGCCTAGGCCCCTTTGGGGGTTGGTACTGGGGTTGTTGTCCGTTGCTTCACGGTGGGCCGGGGTCCCTGTGCTGTTGTCATTGAGTGTCCTTGGTCTGTCCGTGTCGGCGGGGGTGGTCTGTGTGTTGGCAGATGTTGGAGGAGTGGGTGCAGGGGGTGCAGATGGTGGTCCTGCTGGTGCTGCATGATGACTCACACCGGAGGGGCCAGGTAGGTCTTCGCCATCCGAGGAGGGCAGAGGCTGTTCCACACCAGAGAGCTCAGGGTCCCCCGGAGCCTGGGACAGGGGCTCCTCATCATCTGCTGCTGTGTCCCCATCATCACCTGTTTTTGGAAGAGACACACAATGTATGTTATGTTTCTACAGGCATCAATGGTTCAAACACCTGACAGTTGTGACTGTACCTCTGGATGCGGGCCTGTACATTGCATTGTCCTAAGTTGTCACAGTCAGAGGTTGATATTGGTGTAGCACATTGTCCTGCCAACCTGAAGCATTTCAATGTGAATGTTGAGGTGTGTGCATGACCAGCATTGGTGGTATTTGGTTGACATCCGGCCCGCCTTCTCCCCCAGCCCAGTTATCCCACCATGAAGCATGCCACCCTTGCAGTGGGTGCAGGTTAACTCCCAGGATGTCAGTCAGTGGTGTCCTGCTGTTGGTTGGTGCCCAGTTCCCAGCAGGGCCTGGTACTCCCCACAACAGAGCACCATTGTCAGACATCTTTGAAGTGGCTTTTCACTCCCTGTGAGGTGTGCATGCTTCAGTGTGAGCTTGCTGGGCCATGTGGGTGGGGGATGTTGAGCTGTGACTACCACTCCCATCATGCTATTGCCTACACCCCCCTTCCCAGCATGCCCATACTTCCTTCCTTTTGAGTGGACTTCACTGTGTGTGAGTGTGACAGCAATGGCAAGATGGCTGACAGTATGGTCCTGTTGTTTGTTGGTGCCCAGTTCCCAGCAGGGCCTTGTGCTCCCCACAGCTGAGGCCAGTGCCAGACATCTTAGAAGTGGCTTTTCACTCCCTGTGAGGTGTGCATGCTTCAGTGTGAGCTTGCTGGGCCATGTGGGTGGGGGATGTTGAGCTGTGACTACCACTCCTATCATGCTATTGCCTACACCCCCCTTCCCAGCATGCCCATACTTCCTTCCTTTTGAGTGGACTTCACTGTGTGTGAGTGTGACAGCAATGGCAAGATGGCTGACAGTGTGGTCCTGTTTTTTGTTGGTGCCCAGTTCCCAGCAGGGCCTTGTGCTCCCCACAGCGGAGGCCAGTGTCAGACATCTTAGAAGTGGCTTTTCACTCCCTGTGAGGTGTGCATGCTTCAGTGTGAGCTTGCTGGGCCATGTGGGTGGGGGATGTTGAGCTGTGACTACCACTCCCATCATGCTATTGCCTACACCCCCTTCCCAGCATGCCCATACTTCCTTCCTTTTGAGTGGACTTCACTGTGTGTGAGTGTGACAGCAATGGCAAGATGGCTGACAGTGTGGTCCTGTTGTTTGTTGGTGCCCAGTTCCCAGCAGGGCTCTTGTGCTCCCCACAGCTGAGGCCAGTGTCAGACATCTTTGAGGTGGCTTTTCACTCCTGTGAGGTGTGCATGCTTCAGTGTGAGCTTGCTGGGCCATGTGGGTGGGGGATGTTGAGCTGTGACTACCACTCCCATCATGCTATTGCCTACACCCCCTTCCCAGCATGCCCATACTTCCTTCTTTTGACTCTGCTTCCCTGTGGGGTAGTGTGCCTTTGCTGACAGGATGGCTGACATTGTTGTCCTGGCGTTTGTTTGGCTACAAGTCCCAAAAGTGTCCCTGTGCTTCACACAGCATAACCCAGGGTGGTGGTTCTTTGTGGGTTATTTAATTAGAGTGTGAGGCAATGCATTCTCCCAGGTGAGTTGTGTGGAGATTGTGTTAAGGGTGTGTGTGAGAAAAGCTGCTGGTAACTATGGTCAGTGCTGTCAGTCCTCCTTCCCACCCAGCCAGATATCCCACCATGGAACGTGCTTCCATTGCAGGGAGTGCAAGTTGGCTTTCAGGATGTCAGTCAGTGGTGTCCTGCTGTTGGTTGGTGCACAGTTCCCAGCAGGGCCTTGTGCTCCCCACAGCAGTACCCAGTGTCAGCCATCTTGTCAGTTCTTTTCCACTCCCTGTGATGTGAGCATGGTTCAGAGTGGTGTTGATGGGCTGTAGGAGAGTAGGATCTGCCTCTTATGTTGCCCCCACTTTTTTTCTGATGTTTACACTGGTTTCTGGCTATAGTCTGGCTGGGACCCTGCCAAACAGGGCCCCAGCCTCTCTGTTCTCTCTAAACGATTTGGAGTGCACTCTAGGTGCACTAGTGATTGGATACTGTGGTACCTTATGAGTCCCTAGTATATGGTACCTTAGGTACCAAGGGCATAGGTACTTCACAGGCCTACCAGGGGCTGAAGCATGTATTCTGCCACCCCTGGGAAGCAGACTAAATCTGACACCACAGGCCTGCTACTGCAGCCTGGGTGAGGAAGTGCTAGCACCCCTCACTGAGATATAGGTCCCCTATATCTCTCCTGCACACACATTGAGACTTATCAGTCACCCCTAAAGCAGGCCCTATCAATCCTGAGGGCAGGGTGCCTCTGCCTGAGCAGGGCCCCTCTGCAGCTCTCAGAGTCCATTCTCTGGGGCTGTTTGTGTATGCGGTTAAACCATATACTTTTAAGTGCATTATATCCTCGCAGTAGAATGCTAACTTTGGAATGGCTGCATCAAAACATGTTGTGTTTGGTGTCAAACATCTTGGAATACTACCCCCCCGCCAGTCCTGGCGGTGGGGGTAGCATTCCACCCTTCTAGAGGGATAGACATGTACCTACTGTGGAAATGCGGTAGAATCCTGCAGAGCCCTGGCATCACAAAATGGATGCCACCAATCACAGACACTGGGCTGCCCTCCTGCTGATGACCAACACTCACAGTGGAGGAAGCCCAACAATAGATATCCTGTCCCAAGGGGTGTGACCACCTCCCAGACAGGGTTTAGTGTATTGGGGCTGGGTGGGTGCACTCTTAGAGTGCTTTGAAGTCCTGCACTGGGGGAGCAGAAGGCTCCTCTGTGCATATACCAGTTCAAACCGGCTCAGGGGCTACCTGTCCCTGCTCTGGCACGAAACTGGACAAAGGGAAGTGGGTGTAGCCACCCACTCCCCTGACCCTCCCATAGGTAGGGTCATAGAGCTAGTCCCTCCCTTTCTTTTAGTATAAGAGGGGGAACCTGTGCATTGCAAACTAGATTTCCCTGGATGACGCTCTACAAGAAGAATCCCAGACCTTCGACGTTCCACTACCTTTGGAAGACTGAAGAATCTCCCTTGGAGTCAAGGAGTGACTCCCCTGCTTGGCAGGCACCAAAAACTACAAACAATGGTCGCAAACTATGCCGCTCCCACCGGAGTCCGAAGTCCCTGTAGCCCAAGAAGTGGATTTCCTGACTTCTCAAAGGTCATCGTGAGTCCCCAGCGAAGCTGAGGCCAGTGGACCCCAAGAGCGACGAGGAACTGCGACCCCTGGGTACCGTGCACTATTGTCGAGTGCAACCCCTTCACAACGTTCTACAAACTTGTGCTTTGGACCACGTGTGGTCCTAGCCTCCAGCAGGAATCCCTCTGAAGATCAGAGGCCTACCACGTCCCAAGTGACCGTGGGCCCCTGTTGAGCGAATCCTCCCGAGGCATCTTTGCGATCTCTTGCCAGCCAGCTTGTGGGTCCCCAGAAGGCTTTCCTACAGAACCAAAGGGCTCCCCTGGTTGCTCCAGGCCTGCCCTGACTTACCCTCGCTGGGTGAGTCCTTCAGACCTTGCTGGTCTGCGCCATTGACTTTTCACACTTTCCCCGAGACTTGCTGTTACCAAGGCTTGTTGGTTCCAATCGAGTCGCCGACACCGCAGTAAGCTGCAAACATTGTGTGACACACCGAATCCAGCTCCTGCTCATCGTCAACGCCTCCTGGACCTCGTGGCTGAAGAGTCAAGGCACCCGCGAACGACCTGAATCTTGCGACGTCGGTGGGCATCCATCTTCCTTGCCCCAAGTCACTGCCAAGTGACTTTGAACACTGTCCCCTCTGCTTTCAGGTCTTCCATCTTCTGAATCCAGGCTTGGATTCCTCCGGACACTTCTCCTGTCGCCGCAAGCAGCAAGTCTTCACTGGCTCCCATTGAAAACGACGCCGCGACCTGACACCAAAGAACACCTATGCACCCGGCTCCCTGGGTGAGGTAACTTCAGCACTACGGTGCTCCTGTGGGTGTGGGCCCTAGAACTACTTACCCTGTAAGTGACTTGCTTGTAGCTACCCTAGAAGTGCCCTAAAACTCTTATTTTCTAAGTGCGACAATTGCGCTGACTCGTACAGGGTTCGCGTCTGTGTTAGACACATCGCGTCCATCTCCCTTGTAACACTATCTAGAACTGTGTCCTTCGACTCGTACTGAGTCCGATCGGTGTTCGCCTCGAACACACAAGGGGCCTGTAACATTGAGATCTCCATTGCGCTGACTCGCACAAGGTTCGCGTCTGTGTTAGACACAGCGCGTCCATCTCCCTTGCAACTCTATCTGTAACCGCGTCCTTCGACTCGTAGAAGGACCGATCGGTGTGTTCGCCTCGAACACACAAGGGACCTTTAACAT
Source organism: Calotriton arnoldi (assembly GCA_963921515.1). NCBI lineage: Eukaryota > Metazoa > Chordata > Amphibia > Caudata > Salamandridae > Calotriton > Calotriton arnoldi. The sequence continues at coordinate 175,642 of CAWUFW010011560.1, forward strand.
TGAAATCTCAATCGCGTCTGTGCGCATAGACTCGTACAGGACTCGCACCGGTGCCAGGACACCGCGTCCGTCCCCTGTGGGTCTCCTACAACTACCTAGGGTGGTTCTTGGGGGTCCCTCGACTCTAGATGCCCTAGACCTAGGTCTAGACAAACTAAGATTGTGATATTCGAGTGTGCTAAACTTATTTTGATAACATCTGACTTGTACATATGTTCCTGACTTCTAATCTCATAAAGAGATTAGTAGAGAGTGTTTATTAATAAATACATATATATTTGATATATATACCTGTGTGGTGTCTTTTCATTTGGTGATTCAAGAGATTGTGTGGTAAAACAAGCTGCTTTACATTCCTTCAAGACTTAGCCTGAAGGCTGCTCTCCACAGCTACCACTAGGATAGCTTTCTATAAAGGTTGTCTTAAACCTATCTACCATAAGAGTTGAATTGTTCTGGTGCAAGGTGTCCACTTTAATTAGTGAACAGCATATACCAGGCCAACTTCTCACATGGGCCAATTGTGAGGGTGACCAATATCTGTGACTACAACTCCCATCATGCTATTGGCTACACTCACTTCACCAGCATACACAGAATTCCTTCCTTTCAGTGAGCTTCCCTGTGAGGTGGTGTTCTAGTGGTGGCAAAATGTCTGACAGTGTTTGTTGGTTAGATTTGTGCCACTGCCTTGCTCTATTTGTTGTTAGGTTTGTACATGTCATGACACAGTTACATATCACTATGAGATGGCAGGTATTGTGTTTGTCTGACTAACATACACATCTTGGGATGATTATGTTTTGGTTACTGTGGCTTTGCTAACGGTGCATGGTTTGACTATCCCCTTGACAGTGATGTGTGTGTATTGTCACACAATATTGGGTATATTGGTTGTGTACTCACCAGGCTCTGGGATGTTTGATAGTCCATGTACGCTCTCTGGTGGTAGGATGGCCCGCACCTTCTCCTCCCAGGGCCTGAGGTATACTGGTTTGGCAGGAAGGCCACTGCCGGTGCGATGACTCAAGGTGTAATCCTTCTTGAGTAGGGCCTTGACCATCCTGCGCACATCATACCACCTGTTCTGGATGTCTTCCTTTGTGCGCAAACATGGTGATTGTGCGTTCACCCTGTCGACGATCCTCTCCCACATCTTGGTTTTCTGCGACATGGGGGTCTGTTGGACCAATGTACCAAACAAGTGTGGCTCTACCCTGAGGATTTCATCTACCAGGACTTCCAATTCACTGTCTAGGAACTTTGGATTCTTCTTTGGGGGCATGGTGATGGGTGGTGGTGGGGATTGATGTGTGTGTGTGTGCAAGTGAGGGTGGGTGAGTGTAGGTTTTGCTTGGTGTATGTGAGGGTGCTATTTGGGAGGTGCTAATGGTGTGTGGCTTGTGTGATGGATGAGTTGTGGGTGTGTCTGTGGTTGCTGTCTGATGGTGTTCTGTGCTGGCAGGTCATTTGAATTTGCAAAGGATCATGGTAGGGATTTGTGGCCTTTATATGGGTGGAGTTGTGGGTGTGTCTTTGTTCCATGTTTTTTCCCCTGTATTTATTGACTTTGTCATTGCTTGTTTGGCCCTTTTTTGTATTTTTTCCTTTGTAGTTTTTAGGCATGTAGGAGACGTTCTTCTGACCGAGTAGGACGCTGCAGTTGGCTCGTGCGAGCTTCTCCGAGTCTTTCAAGCTGTGTTTCTGCTGTGTTTCATGTGCGGTGTACGCGTCGGTTGCGGAGTATTGGGTTGCTTCGGCTCCGTTTTGTATGCGTGTCGGTCGTACGGCTTGAGCTCCGTGCGACTCGGTCTGGTTTTACACGCATTGCATCGTACTGCGCGGGTCGGAGTTCGCGGGTACGTTTCTGTTGGGTTAATTCCTGGTGCATGTCGGTCGGTTCGATTCGCGTGGTTTTCCGGCCGGATAGCTGGTTTCCGTGCGGTTCGGTTGTTCGGCTTGTGTTCCGTATGAGTCGGTCGTGATTCACATGCATTGCATCGTACTACGCGGATCGGGCAGCGCCGGTACGTGTCGGTCGGACTAAATTCCTGTACCGAGTCGGTCGGTACGTTTTCCGGCCTGAATCGGAATCGGCCCCTTAGACTGCTAAAGTTACTACAACCCTAAAGATGTCAAAACAGACTCAAATGCACTCCAGCCTAGCCATGGAGTAAGTCAGGCACCATAAATGGCTCATCAGAGATACTTTAAAACATTCCCAGAAAGGAATGGAGTATGGAAAACAAAATAACCCACATACAAATGATTGTTCAATTAATGAAAGGGATGGAGTCTCTGGGACTCTGTAATACATTGGGCCCCAGGCGATTCAGTCTCTGGGACCGCTGTATGATTCGGAGAGGGGCAACCAATGCACTCCTCCCTAAAAAATGACATCGGCCCTGGGGGATGGGGTCTCCGGGTGCTTTAAATGACTCGGGGAGGGGGACCGCATATGACTCAAATGCCTGGAGCACTCCAGATTGGCACCCATCTAAGTATTCAAAAATAGTTCATTTAGCGCAAAAGAAAGTGTCAATATTCCACCAGATGCAGATATATATATTGACTGAAAAGAAAACAAAGGTTGAAGTAATGTTAAAATTAGGTGAGAATTTCAGTGACAATGTAGCATTTTTTTGGGGGTTTAGAAAGCTTTATTGAAATTGATAAACATAGTAAAACATCATTACAAAGACATATGTAATTAAATGGAAAATGGAATGATATTAAAATTACATATATGCAACCCATTCCCAAAAGAGGGAAATAAAAACTATACAAAGGAAAAAATGCCTTTTAAAGTTTTCAAAGAGGAAGGGGAAAAGAAAGAGAGAAAGAGAGAGGGGAGAGGGATAGGGAGGGAAAGGCATGAAATGCATATACGATGGTAAATACTTCTATAAACAATTAAAAATGGACAAGTAATAAAGATAACAGTGGGTACTTTAGAAAGGAAAAGGGTAACTCAGGAAGCATATCTGGAAAGAAAAGCGGTTAAAGGTGACCATATCAAGTCCTTTTTGATTAATAAAGGCACTGAGGTGGCAAAGGCACGATCAAGCCTATGGTGATGACATAAGTTCCACCAGGCGTGATACGAAATTTTTGATGTGTCCTTCCAGTTGGTTGTGATGATCTGAAGAGAAATGGCTAAATAGAGGTCTATACATTTATGCACATTGCATTGAACATCCCATAAAGGTGAGGAACCTCCCAAAAATATATGTACAATCTCAAAGGGGAAGTCTGTGGATAGGATATCATTTAGTTTTGACCAGATACGAGCCCATAAGGATTTAACCAACGGGCAGTGAAAAAACATATGGAGAAAATCACTATCCTCATAAGAGCAAGACCAACACTTCTTGGACTCTAGTAATCTGAATTTGTGCAGTTCAGAAGGAGTAAAAAAAAGTCTGTTGTAGAAAAAATATAGAGTCTGTGTGGTGCTGGCGGAGCGTGAAGAGGTGTGTATTTTGGACCATATAGAGTCCCAAGTCTGAAATGAAAACTCCTGGGCTAGATCTTTTTCCCATAAGAGTTGTAATTTAGACTTAGATCTATCTACAGAAGGACGGGAAAGTAGTTTATAAATGACAGCAGCTTTAAGGGGGATAGAGAAATCAAGTAAGGAGGAAGAAGCCTGAACGGGGGTGGTAGGAGAGCAACCCTGAAAAAGAATATGAGTCAGAGAGGCCTTCAGTAAGGGGTATTGAAGAGAATGTGTATTGGAAATGCCAAACGAGTCACGAATATCTAAGAAGTCCCTCGGGGACTTATACTTCAATAAATGATTAAAAGTGATGATACCTTTGTCAATCCAATCCTTCCAAAAAAGCGCTTTATTATTGATCTTTAAGAATTTGTTGTACCAGATTGGAGTTTGGGAGAACAAATCAGAGGAGAGATGGGAACGAAACAAGGAAAGAGCAAGGGCTTTGGAATGGTTAAATATGGGGGTGGAAAAACGCTTTGGGGGTTGAGAGAAGCGAGTGGCTGTAAGAAATGAGAAGGGTAAGAGTTGTGCGTGTTCTAATGAACTCCACGCCGTTAAGGGAGGAAGAGAGGAGTCGGTTAAAAAAGGCCATATTTGTTTCAACGTGAAGGCAGAGTGATATTGGTTGAGATTAGGAAAGTTAACTCCACCCAAGTCTTTGGGATGTTGAAGGTTGGAAAGAGAAATCCTAACTTTGCGATTATTCCATAAGAATTTTGTTAGGGAGCGATTAATGGTGCTAAAAAAGGAGAGCGGGAGGGAAACAGGAAGCATTGAGAGATAAAAGTTAATAATAGGGAGAAGCATCATTTTAATAGTGGCTAATCTCCCCCACCAGGATAAAAAAAAGGGGGACCAACCCTCAATGAGGACGGAAAGCTTTTAAGTATTTCCGCATGGTTGATTTTAATAGTTTCCCTAATAGTATTGGCATAAAGGATGCCTAAACATTTGATATTCCTGGGATTCCATTCAAAGCCGGAACCGTGAAACATATGAGAAAGGCAGAATTTGTATAAAGGTAAAACTTCAGACTTATCAATATTCAGTTTGTAACCAGAAACTAGGGAGTATTCTTGTAATAAAGAGAAAAGAGAAGGCAAAGAAGTGGACGGATTAGAGATGTAAAGTAAAATATCATCTGCATAAGCAGTAAACTTAATATCAATATTCTGAAATTGTAAACCTGTGTAGGATGGCGAACGCCTAATTTTTTCTAGGAAGGGCTCCAAAGCAAGAATAAAAAGAAGTGGGGAAAGGGGACAGCCTTGCCTAGTGCCTCTACGGAGAGGAAAATATTTAGATTGACAGCCGTTTACCCAAATAGAGGTAGAGGGAGCTGAATATAACAATTGAATATATTGAATAAGAGGGGGACTAAAGCCATGCCATCTCAACGCTCCAAACATAAAATCCCAGCTTACCCTATCTAATGCTTTCTCAGCGTCCAATGTAATGGCAGCCACCGGTGAAACCATTTTAGAAGCAAGGTGGATAATGTTGAGGAAAGTTCTTGAATTATCAGTGATTGATCTACCTTTGACAAACCCAGATTGATAAATATTGATGAGGTCAGGGATAACTTTGTTAATGCGGAGGGCGAGTATTTTAGCAAAGATTTTACAGTCGGTGTTGATTAGAGAGATGGGCCTATAGTTTTGCAAGAGGAAGGATCTTTGTCATTTTTAGGGATTAAGCATAACATTGCCTTAGTGAAGGATCCCCTTGATTCACCTGTGATAAGAAAATGATTGATCAGTGAGAATAAATGAGGTATTAAAAGTTTTTTAAAGTGAAGAAAAAATCGAACAGTAAAGCCATCCGGGCTAGGCGTTTTATCTTTGGTTAGGAGATTAATAGCATTAATTATTTCATATTCTAAGATAGGAACGTCAAGGGATGTAAGGTCTTTAAGATCATCAGAAGGTTTAGGGATAGTTTGAAAGAAGGAGTCAATTTGTGCAGAGGAAGGGGTAGACTCTGGAGTGTAAAGGGAAGTGTAGTATTGGACAAAACAATCAAGAATTTTTTCATCTGTGGTGTGCCGAACTCCGGAGTTGTCAGTGATAGCTACAATTTTGGATTTCAGCTTTTTGATCTTAAGGTAGTTGGTGAGAGATTTGCCTGCTTTATTCCATCAACCATACATTTTGGCGTTAAATTTGAGGAGATTATTACATGCGGAATCCCAGGAGTATTTGTTATATTGCATTTTTGCTTTGATAAGAGAAGATAGGGTATTAGTGGAGTTAGTGGTGAAATATTGATGTTCAAGAACTTTAATTTGTTTAAGGATGAGGGAAGAGTCTAGAAGAGCTTTTTTCTTCCTCCGAGATACGAAATCAATAATGAAGCCTCTGGCAGTGGCCTTGAAGGAATCCCAAATAAAGTGAAATTGAGAAGTAGAGGGAAGATTGTTGTGAAAGAATTCATCTATAAAAAGCGTTAATTGCTCAACAAACTGGGAATCTAGGAGAAGAGAGTTATTAAAGCGCCAGCGACGAGATGTAGGGGAAGGTGAAGGGAAATCCATATCTAAAATGACAGGGGCGTGATCTGAGATAAGAATAGAGCCAATTTCTGAGTTAGTCATAAATTGCAGGGCGCGTTGAGTGAGAAAAATGTAGTCAATACGGCAATGAGATCTATGAACAGGGGAAAAAAAGAAAATTCTAATGTATCCGGGTGAGAGGTTCTCCATGTATCTATTCGACCTCTAAAAGTAATGGCTTTGTGAAAAGTTTTCTGCATCTTATTGGGAACATATTTGGCTTGTGATTTCCGGTCCAGAAAGGGGTCCATGAGTTGATTGCAGTCACCACCCACAATCAAATCATCTACAGCATGCGAAGAAAGGAGAGTAGAAAAATCATTCCAAAAATTTTAATCAGTGCCAGTTGGACCATAAATGTTACAAAAGGAAAGTTGGGTATTTTTAACAATAGTATTTAAAAACAACCATCTACCATTATTATCATGAAACTCATTTTGTAACTGAACATTTAGAGACTTGTGAAACAAAATAACAACACCATTTTTGTTATTCACTGCCGAGGAGCAGAAGACTTCTCCTACCCATTGTTTACGCAGTGAAGACAGATCTTGCAACTTGAGGTGTGTTTCCTGCAGCAATGCAATATGACATTTCAATCTCGCTAGATGAGATAAAACTCGCTGCTTTTTAACAGGGTTGCGAATACCTTTAACATTCCATGAGATAACACGAAAACCAGTCATCAACAGGATTTAAATAATGATAGGCTTGAAAGTAAAGGCAAGCCAAGAAAAGAGAGGGGAAGAGGAGATAAATACAAGGAGAGGATGGAAAATAGGAGATAACAGAGGGCGTAAAAAGTAGAAAAAATTGTGCGATGTGGCCATAAGAAGACAAGAATGAGTGAACAATAAAGTACCATAAGCTGAAGTTGAAAAAATGGAGATATAGAAGGAGATAGAGCGAGAGGATAATGCAAGAGAAAAGGGAGAGAAGGAAAAAGGAAAGGGAAGAAGAGAGAAAAAGAGGGGAACACAGTCGCCCGGAGAGAGTTAGGAAAGAAAAGATGACAGAAAGCCAGATGGCTTTAGCCATAACGGTCAAAAATACAAAGAACAATAGTGGGGGAGGGGAAACGGCAAAAATCAAGACGGCCATTCCACAAGGAGGAACACCGAGAGAAAACAAATCTACTATACAATGACAATGGAAAGAAAAGGGAGCACAAAAGAACTCCAAGAACGAAAAATTAGACGGTTGAAACAAGAAGGAAGGGAACTTACCAGACATTAGGGGACAAAGCAACGGAGTGAGTCAAACATTATAGACAAATGGGTGATGTAGGCATAAATCTTCAACAACAAATCAGCACAGGGAGGACCTAAAAGATATAAGTAAAAACAAACAAGAAAACTGTTAACGTCAACATACAACATACGCAAATCCTAAGGAATAAGAAAGAGAACAAATAACAAGACAATCAATGTTTGCTAAGTTCCATAAGTTCTCCTCGATGAGTATGAATGAACTTCCGAAGGTCGGCTGGGTCATCAAAAGAAAATGTTCTGTCTTTATAGGTCACTTTGAAAAAGCAGGGATGTATGAGGCCATAACGAGCGTTCATGGATTTCAAGGCTGGTCTGAGATCGAGGAATTCTTTGCGCCTGCTGGCCGTTGGTTTAGATACATCCTGACTAAAAAAGACTTTGTGACCAGACCAGAGCATCTGTTTGTGGTGTTTGGCAGCATTAAGGATTGCCATAAGGTCGGAATACAGCAAAAAGTAGGCAATAATACCTCTTGGTTTGGCGGGAGAGGATACATTCTGAGGCCCTAATCTATGTGCTCTCTGGATATTAAAAACCATTGATTTTGGGAGACCAACGATCTGCAGGACTTGAGTTTTCAGGAAGGAAATCATGTTCGAACCTTCGGAACCTTCTGGAATTCCATAAATGCGTAGGTTATTACGCCGGTTGCGGTTTTCTAAATCCTCTGTAGTCTTCTTAAGTTGGGCAACTTCTTTGGTGAGGCCGTCGACTCTGGCAATAACATCCTGCGCGTCGCTTATCTTTTGCTCGACGTCAGAAAGTCTCAGATCAAGGCCAGACCATTTGTCCTCAATTCTTTGGAGAGTAGCGGAGGTATCCGACATAAAGGGGCGAATGAGGCGCAGTTCTTCCATGATGTCCTCTAACGTGAGGGGAAGAGGTGATTTAGATGGAGAAGAAGGATCCTTCTTAGGTCGTTTACTGGTGGTAGTTGCTGAGTCTTTACGACCTCCAGAAGAAGCTCCCGCGGCCCCATGAGGTTTATTAGACTGCGTATGATCCATGGTGAAAAGACGAGTGAGGGAGAACCAAAAGTACAACTTGTGAAAGCGAGGAGAGGACAACAAAATCGCAGTAAAAATAGTCAGTGAGAAACAAAAGCCAAAGAGCACAAAGCCAACAGCCCGAACAAATGCTGTAGAAATAATGACCTCTAGCAAGAGACAAACGCCACTGCGTAGCAGATACAAGAGAGTGAAGCAACCAGCAGGCGTGCAGCCAATCGAAAACATCAGTAAATACAGTGATGACTAGTTGCAAACAATATTTTAGCAGGTCAAGATTTTATGCGTTGGTAAAGTGCTGCAAAGAACCAGGCAAACATGTCCAGTAGCAAGAGGCTTTACTGTGACCAAATCAAAGGTAGTCCAACAGCTGACAGGAAAGGGTGCAGAAGAGGAATTGCGCTGCCATTGTATTGAGGAGATAAGTTCCAAGTCATGAGCAAAGACATCAATTCTGTGGGATTTTAATAAACCGGTCCTTTTCATAAGCGTGATAAATGCTGGGGATAAAGCAATATCAAGAAGCTCAGCAAAAATACGGTGAAAAAAGCTGCATATCGGCCATTTGCGGGACCGCTGCGGGAGTACACAAGATGGCGGCCACAATTAATGAAGGCACTGAGGCGAGCCGAGTAAAAGAAAAAAAAAGGGTCTAATCGGCCATAACTTTGGTCGGAGAACTTGCCTCAGCGATCCCGGCAGTTTCCGACGAACGGACACCCCTTTGTGAGCGGCAGCGCTGCGGGGAAAAGGTCCCTTCAGGATAAAGCGTAGCTCAGCACTACGGAGCTCCTCAGGTAGCGGCCATCTTGTCGCTGCCGCGTGCTCCACAATGTAGAATTTTAAACATACAAAACCATGAAATTCACGAGCTGTATTTATCTGAAGTAACTATGACGCGCCCTGAACTAACTATAACTTGCGGCCCTGCCATGCAGTTTTCTCAACAATAATTTAATTGTAAATGTTGCAGTGATAGTATCAATGAAGATGTCATGAGTGGTAGAATATATGGAGTAATTAGCAGTGCATGGCGAGGACGCGAGTTATAGTTATTTTAGTTGATAAATAATCATGTTTTAATGCTTTTATTGCTCAGACAGTTACCCCATTTTTGGTGAAATATTCTAATTTTGAAAATCGTGTGGCAAATTATATGTTAAATGTGGTTAATTGATAACTATGGGGTAAATGTAGAAGCCACAGAATCACATAACTCCACAGACCTTCATGATTGCCTTGGGTTTGTAGGCAAATTATTCAAGAAAGCCTAAACGTTCCAATTTCAATCATCAGTGCCCATTCTTCGTTGCACTTTGGAGAAAAGAACCTTTGCAAGCTAACTGTCGACCAAAAACATGCAATATAAATATATACGTGAAAAAGACAGCGTAGACGGTCAAAACACGTCACCTGAGCCACCATAAAGGTCCACTGAAAGCGAATCCGAGCGTGTTGGAACCTGTTTTGGAAGAGTGAACAGGTGTGTTGATATATATATATATATATATATATATATATATATATATATATATATATATATATATATATATATATATTTATATTCTACCACAACGTTGCTTTTATATATATATATATATATATATATATATATATATATATATATATATATATATATATCTATCTACTGGCGGACGCCAGTAGATAGTTATAGTTAGGACCTATTTTCCATAGGAAATCTGCAACATTCTATTTGAAATAACGTTGGCGCCAGTTGACGAATCTTCGCGAAAGATTCCAACTTGTTGGGGCGCTCCGGTCCGCTCCTATCCTGAAAGTCTCGGGGTGATTCGTCAAGCGGGGGCCGAGAAAAAAGGGGGTCCCAAAACATGTTTTCCCCATTCATTTTTCCATAGGAACCTTTAGTCGCAGCTACAGCCCGAACTGCTGAACGGAATTACACCAAATTTGGCAAAGAGGTAGCCCTTGGTTCAGTGTCATGCCTTTTGCTTAAATGGTGTACATCCGTTCAGTAGTTCCTGAGAAAATCAAAAGTAAAATCACATATATATCTGGGCGGAGCCTAACCACACATGTCATCGTGAGATCTGATTGGCTGTCAGCACTTCATCCTGGAATTGCTGGCAGCCATCTTGGGACCAATATAAATGATAGTACCCCATTGAAATGCATTGTAGTGAATCAAAGATTTTGAGGGTTACCAAAAGGAGAACTATAAAGGGTGATAACAGACTTTAGTTACATTAGAATTCATTTGTTGATGGTAACATACTAATTTCAGGAATTGTGGTGTGTTCTAAGGTGATTTTACCCTGTGAAAAACCTTCTGCTGGGATATCATGAATCATGTTTGAGGGAAAACTATTTTCACATGCTTGTCCCATACAGTTTTGGAAGGTGCTCCAGAAGCTAAAATGAGAGCATATTTTCTGTAAATTCACATTATCTTTCTCAGTCATGTGAGAATGAAGTCTGACATTCTCAGTAAAACATGTACATCCAACAAGGGCAGAGTCTGTCAGTTGATTCCTTTGTGTTCTACTGCAGGTTCCCAGAGTGTTCTAAAGAACAACTAGAGTGCTAACAGCCTTACTTATGACAAAAGTATGGCACACCTGAAGCCATCTTGATTGGAATAAACTGGTAACACTTAAAACATTTAATTTAAAAAGGAACAACATGATGGGGTTCATTTTGTCATAGAAATTATGGGTAGTGCTGTAGAAAGAAAAATTAGGACATGTTTCAAGTGTGATCTCAAATATCTTCCTGTTATATTTCAACAGGAGCAGCCTGCCAGTTGATGCCTTTGTGTTCTACTGCAGCTTCCCAGAGTGTTCTAAAGAACAACTAGAGCGCTAACAGCCTTACTTATGACAAAAGTATGGCACACCTGAAGCCATCTGGATTGGAATAAACTGGTAACACTTAAAACATTTAATTTAAAAAGGAACAAAATGATGGGGTTCATTTTGTCATAGAAATTATGGTTAGTGCTGTAGATAGAAAAATTAGGACATGTTTCAAGTGTGATCTCAAATATCTTCCTGTTATATTTCAACAGGAGCAGCCTGCCAGTTGATGTCTTTGTGTTCTACTGCAGCTTCCCAGAGTGTTCTAAAGAACAACTAGAGCGCTAACAGCCTTACTTATGACAAAAGTATGGCACACCTGAAGCCATCTTGATTGGAATAAACCGGTAACACTTAAAACATTTAATTTAAAAAGGAACAAAATGAGGGGTTCTTTTTGAAATAGAAATTATGGTTAGTGTTGCAGAAAGAAAAAATTAGGGCATGTTTTAAGTGAGATCTCAAATCCTCTTCTATTTCATTAGAAAATTCTGACATGCAGACTGAAACAATCACTTTCAATACCAGCAGCAGACTTCCAGTTAACTCCCTGGTGAGCAGTAGCTTTACTACAGTGATCTAATGAGCAACTAGAGTGCTAACATTCTGAATTTATGGCAAATGTGAGACACATCTGAATGCCTTCTTGATGGAATCAAAGTAAAAACTGAAAGCATTTCCTACTGAGGAGACTGCAGTAAATGAGGAAATTAGGAAACTTCATAACAAAGAAGTCTTCCAAGATGGCCACCAGTACAAAAAGAGCCCAAATGTAGCACAAATATTACCCAGATGTAGCCCACATATAGCCCAATGACAAAAGTGTGCAAAACACTTTTTATTTTTAGTTTTTTGGCAGTTTTATGTAGTGCAGACTGGTCAGGTATTGGAGCGTTGCATCTTAAAACATGACCCCCTACACTACAAAAACACCACTGCACTACCCTAAACCCTAAAAAATACCCCAGCACGACCCCTACACTACACAAGCACCACTGCACTATCCTAAACCCTAAAACACTACCCCCAGCACGACCCCCTACACTACACAAGCACCACTGCACTGCCCTAAACCCTGAAACACCACCCCCAGCACGACCCCCTACACTGCCCGAACACCACTGCACTGCCCTAAACCCTGAAACACTACCCCCAGCAAGACCCCCTACACTGCCCAAACACCACTGCACTGCCCTAAACCCTGAAACATCATCCCCAGCAAGACCCCCTACACTGCCCGAACACCACTGCCCTAAACCCTGAAACACCACCCCCAGCATGACCCCCTACTCTGCCCGAACACCACTGCACTGCCCTAAACCCTGAAACACCACTCCCAGCACGACACCCTACACTTCCCGAACACCACTGCTCTGTCCAAAACCCTGAAAAACCTAGCCCCAGCATGACCCCTACACTGCCCGAACACCACTGCACTGCCCTAAACCTTGAAACACAAGCCCCAGCACGACCCCCTACACTGCCCGAACACCACTGCACTGCCCTAAATCCTGAAACACCACCCCCAGCACGACCCCCTACACTGCCCGAGCACCACTGCACTGCCCTAAACCCTGAAACACCAGCCCCAGCACGACCCCCTACACTGCCCGAACACCACTGCACTGCCCTAAACCCTGAAACACCAGCCCCAGCACGACCGCCTACACTGCCCGAACACTACTGCACTGCCCTAAACCCTGAAACACCATCCCCAGCACGACCCCCTACACTGCACGAACACTACTGCACTGCCCTAAACCCTGAAACACTACCCCCAGCAAGATCCCCTACACTGCCCGAACACCACTGCACTGCCCTAAACCCTGAAACATCACCCCCAGCAAGACCCCCTACACTGCCCGAACACCACTGCCCTAAACCCTGAAACACCACCCCCAGCAAGACCCCCTACAGTGCCCGAACACCACTGCACTGCCCTAAACCCTGAAACACCAGCCCCAGCACGACCCCCTACACTGCCCGAACACCACTACACTGCCCTAAACCCTGAAACACCACCCCCTGTACGACCCCTACACTGCCCGAACACCACTTCACTGCCCTAAACCCTGAAACACCACCCCCAGCACGACCCCCTACACTGCCCGAACAACACTGCACTGCCCTAAACCCTGAAACACCACCCCCTGCACGACCCCCTACACTGTCCAAACACTACTGCACTGCCCTAAACCCTGAAACACCACCCCAGCACGACCCCCTACACTGCACGAACACCACTGCACTGCCCTAAACCCTGAAACACTACCCCCAGCAAGACCCCCTACACTGCCCGAACACCACTGCACTGCCCTAAACCCTGAAACATCACCCCCAGCAAGACCCCCTACACTGCCCGAACACCACTGCCCTAAACCCTGAAACACCACCCCCAGCAAGACCCCCTACACTGCCCGAACACCACTGCACTGCCCTAAACCCTGAAACACCACCCCCAGCACGACCCCCTACACTGCCCGAACACCACTGCTCTGCCCAAAACCCTGAAACACCAGCCCCAGCACGACCCCCTACACTGCCCGAACACCACTACACTGCCCTAACTGAAACACCAGCCCCAGCACGACCCCCTACACTGCCCGAACACCACTGCACTGCCCTAAACCCTGACACACCACCCCCAGCACGACCCCCTACACTGCCCGAACACCACTGCACTGCCCTAAACCCTGAAACACCAGCCCCAGCACGACCGCCTCCACTGCATGAAAACCACTGCACTGCCCTAAACCCTGAAACACCAGCCCCAGCACGACCCCCTACACTGCCCGAACACCACTGCACTGCCCTAAACCCTGAAACACCAGCCCCAGCACGACCCCCTACACTGCCCAAACACCACTGCACTGCCCTAAATCCTGAAACACCAGCCCCAGCAAGACCCCCTACACTGCCCGAACACCACTGCACTGCCCTAAACCCTGAAACACCACCCCCAGCAAGACCCCCTACACTGCCCGAACACCACTGCACTAAACCCTGAAACACCACCCCCAGCAAGACCACCTACAGTGCCCGAACACCACTGCACTGCCCTAAACCCTGAAACACCACCCCCTGCATGACCCCCTACACTGCCCAAACACCTCTGCACTGCCCTAAACTCTGAAACACCACCCCCTGCACGACCCCCTACACTGCCCGAACACCACTGCACTGCCCTAAACCCTGAAACACCACCCCCTGCACGACCCCCTACACTGCCGGAACACCACTGCACTGCCCAAAACCCTGAAACACCACCCCCAGCACGACCCCCTACACTGCCCGAACACCACTGCACTAAACCCTGAAACACCACCCCCAGCAAGACCACCTACACTGGCCGAACACCACTGCACTGCCCTAAACCCTGAAACACCACCCCTGCACGACCCCCTACACTGCCCAAACACCACTGCACTGCCCTAAACCCTGAAACACCACCCCTGCACGACCCCTACACTGCCCGAACACCACTGCACTGCCCTAAACCCTGAAACACCACCCCTCAGCACGACACCCTACACTGTCTGAACACCACTGCACTGCCCTAAACTCTGAAACACCACCCCCAGCACGACCCCCTACACTGCCCAAACACCACTGCACTGCCCTAAACCCTGAAACACCACCCCCTGCACCCCCCCCTACACTGCCCGAACACCACTGCACTGCCCTAAACCCTAAAACACCACCTCCAGCACAACCCCCTACACTGCCTGTACACCATTGCTCTGCCCTAAACCCTGAAACACTAGCCCCAGCACGACCCCCTACACTGCCCGAACACCACTGCACTGCCCTAGACTCTGAAACACCACCCCCAGCACAACCCCTACACTGCCCGAACACCACTGCACTACCCTAAACCCTGAAACACCAGCCCCAGCAAGACCCCCTACACTGCCCGAACACCACTGCACTGCCCTAGACTCTGAAACACCAGCCCCAGCAAGACCCCCTTCACTGCCCGAACACCACTGCACTGCCCTAAACCCTGAAACACCAGCCCCAGCACCACCCCTACACTGCCCGAACACCACTGCACTACCCTAAACCCTGAAACACCAGCCCCAGCACCACCACCTACACTGCCCGAACACCACTGCACTGCCCTAAACCCTGAAACACCAGCCCCAGCACGACCCCTACACTGCCCGAACACCACTGTACTGCCCTAAACCCTGAAACACCAGCCCCAGCAGGACCCCTACACTGCCCGAACACCACTGCACTGCCCTAAACCCTGAAACACCACCCCCTGCATGACCCCCTACACTGCCCGAACACCACTGCACTGCCCTAAACCCTGAAACACCACCCCTTGCACCACCCCCTACACTGCCCGAACACCACTGCACTGCCCTAAACCCTGAAACACCACTCCCTGCACCGCCCCCTACACTGCCCGAACACCACTGCACTGCCCTAAACCCTGAAACACCACCCCCAGCACGACCCCCTTTACTGCTCGAACACCACTGCCCCAAACCCTGACACACCACCCCCAGCACGACCCCCTACACTGCCCGAACACCACTGCCCTAAACCCTGAAACACCACCCCCTGCATGACCCCCTACACTGCCCGAACACCACAGCACTGCCCTAAACCCTGAAACACCACCCCCTGCACGACCCCCTACACTGCCCGAACACCACTGCACTGCCCTAAATCCTGAAACACCACCCCAGCACGACCCCCTACACTACCCGAACACCACTGCACTGCCCTAAACCCTAAAACACTCCCCCAGCACGACCCCCTACACTACCCAAACACCACTGCACTGCCCTAAACCCTAAAACACTACCCCCGCATGACCCCCTACACTACCCAAACACCAATGCACTACCCTAATCTCTAAAACACTACCCCCCGCACGACCCCTACACTACCCAAAGACCACTGCACTACCCTAAACCCTAAAACACTACCCCCGCACGACTCCCTACACTACCCAAAGACCACTGCACTACCCTAAACCCTAAAACACGAACTCCTACACTACACAAACACCACTGCACTACCCTAAACCCTAAAACACTACCCCTACACTACACAAACACCACTGCACTACCCTAAACCCTAAAAAACTACCCCAGCACGAACCCCTACACTACCCAAACACCACTGCACTACCCTAAACCCTAAAACACTACCCCCAGCAGTACCCCCTACACTACCCAAACACCACTGCACTAGCCTAAACCCTAAAACACTACCCCCAGCAGTACCCCCTACACTACCCAAACACCATTGCACTACCCTAAACCCTAAAACACTACCCCCAGCAGTACCCCCTACACTACCCAAACACCACTGCACTACCCTAAATCACTACCCCCATCACGACCCCCTACACTACCCAAACACCACTGCACTACCCTAAACCCTAAAACACTACCCCCAGCACGACCCCCTACACTACCCAAACACCACTGCACTACCCTATACCCTAAAACACTCCCCCAGCACGACTCCCTACACTACCCAAACACCACTGCACTACCTTAACCCCTAAATCTACCCCCAGCATGACCCCCTATACTACACAAACACCACTGCACTACCCTAAACCCTAAAACACTACCCCCAGCATGACCCTCTTCACTACCTAAACACAACTGCACAATTTGTTACAGGCGTTGCAACGCAGGCCTGTGGTGCTTACTGGAAGTACCTGGTGGGCTAGTTGGGCCCCAGGGACCCTCAGGATTCAAGGTGACCTAATCCCCCAACTTAAAACGCTCCACGGGGCTCGTTTGCACAGTGGTGAAGGGAGGGGCGGGCCTCAGGTGACATGTGCGCAAACACGCCCTGTGGTGCGTTTTAAGTTGGGGAATTAATTCCCTTTGAATCCTGAGGGACCCTGGGGGCCAACTAGCCCACCAGGTACCTTCAGTAAGCACAACAGAGTTGCGTTGCAGAGAGGTGAAAAAGGTGCGTGGCCTTGGAACTCCTCTCTGCAACTCAGCTCTGTGGTCCTAACTGTAGGTACCTGGGGGCTAGTTGGGCCCCAGGGACCCTCAGGATTCAAGGGGACTTAATCCCGCAACTTAAAACACGCCACGGGGCGCGTTTGCACACATGTCACCTCATGCCCCCCCGCCCTGTAGCGCGTTTTAAGAGGTAGTTTTAATCCCCCTGCCCTATTATGTACTAGGGACTTGCAGAGGAGGTCATGCTAATCACAGGGGTACCCCAACGCATAGTGTTCCCTAGTGTATGTAGGTGTTTTCACTGTATTCTAAGTGTCTTTTAGCATAGCACTGGCTCTGGTTAGTCAGAGTCAGTTACCACCAGTACCCGTCTGAAAAAGTTGTGGGCACAGGATGATTTTGCAACAAGGCCTCTTTCTGCTCCTCTGTTGGTTCTTTCTGCACATCTTTTGCTTCTTTCTGTGCGTTTTTCTTCTTTCTTCACATGTGCTACCTCTGTAGGCATAGTTAGAAACTAGCATTTAAAAACCTTTGAAATTCACTTAAAAATCATAGGTTTCAGGCACGTTATAGTTAGAAATTAGCATTTAAAAAACCTTTGAAATTGCACGTAGGATTGAGGACACCGGAATATGCGGGGGCCCACTTGGGGCTTCATCTGGCAGTAATTAGTGCACCCATATTTTGATGGAACATTGGGACTACAACTCCCACAAGTCTTCACTCAGCCCATTGGGGCGGGACCATGTATATATTTAGGGAGCTGCCCACCACTGCACGATCTTTCCGACAGCCTGTGAAGAAGAGGAAACTCGAAACGCGTCGGCGTTTCGGAAAGCTGCTGATTCAGCCTGCCCACGACGTGTGTCCATACCTTTAATTTAATAAAGGCTGGTAACCTTGTGCCAACTCGTGTGCGTCTCAAGTGAGGTACCATGTGTTTTTGATAAATAGGCGGAGGCTCATCCGCCGAGACAGCACCAGCCCAGGATTTCAAGGGCGCCACGTGGAGGGGATTCGCCGTCCATTATGTGGAGTTTGCACATAGGATTGAGGACACCGGAATATGCGGGGGCCCACTTGGGGCTTCATCTGGCAGTAATTAGTGCACCCATATTTTGATGGAACATTGGGACTACAACTCCCACAAGTCTTCACTCAGCCCATTGGGGTGGGACCATGTATATATTTAGGGAGCTGTCCACCACTGCACGATCTTTCCGACAGCCTGTGAAGAAGAGGAAACTCGAAACGCGTCGGCGTTTCGGAAAGCTGCTGATTCAGCCTGCCTACGACGTGTGTCCATACCTTTAATAAAGGCTGGTAACCTTGTGCCAACTCGTGTGCGTCTCAAGTGAGGTACCATGTGTTTTTGATAAATAGGCGGAGGCTCATCCGCCGAGACAGCACCAGCCCAGGATTTCAAGGGCGCCACGTGGAGGGGATTCGCCGTCCATTATGTGGAGTTTGCACGTAGGATTGAGGACACCGGAATATGCGGGGGCCCACTTGGGGCTTCATCTGGCAGTAATTAGTGCACCCATATTTTGATGGAACATTGGGACTACAACTCCCACAAGTCTTCACTCAGCCCATTGGGGCGGGACCATGTATATATTTAGGGAGCTGCCCACCACTGCACAATCTTTCCGACAGCCTGTGAAGAAGAGGAAACTCAAAACGCGTCAGCGTTTCGGAAAGCTGCTGATTCAGCCTGCCTACGACGTGTGTCCATACCTTTAATAAAGGCTGGTAACCTTGTGCCAACTCGTGTGCGTCTCAAGTGAGGTACCATGTGTTTTTAATATATATATATATATATATATATATATATATATATATATATATATATATATATATATATATATATATATTATCTACTGGCGGTCGCCAGTAGATAGTTATAGTTAGGACCTATTATCCATAGGAAATCCGCGTCATTCTATTTGAAATAACTCTTGCGCCGGTTGACGAATCTTCGCGACAGCTTCCAACTTGTTGGGGCGCTCCGCTCCGCTCCTACCCTGAAAGTCTCGGGTTGATTCGTCAAGCGGGGGCCGAGAAAAAAGGGGGGTCCCAAAACGCGTTTTCCCCATTCATTTTTCCATAGGAACCTTTAGTCGCAGCTACAGCCCGAACTGCTGAACGGAATTACACCATATTTGGCAAAGAGGTAGCCCTTGGTTCAGTGTCGTGCCTTTTGCTTAAATGGTGTAAATCCGTTCAGTAGTTCCTGAGAAAATCAAAAGTAAAGTCACATATATATCTATGGGCGAGTAGGGTCCGCGTATCCTGAGCGCACCCTGCGCGCACCGTCCCGATCACGAGCTGCATGCTAATTGGCTGTCAAGTGGCTGTCAACACTCCAAATCAGGAAGTGTTGGCAGCCATTTTGTCCCTCGGTAGAACCGAGGGACAGAAACAAGTGCGCAAAGCGCAAAAAGGGGGCGGCTGGATGCGCTTAGGGTGCGCAGATCCCGCCGATTAAAAAAAAAAAGCACAAGAAACAAGTGCGCAAAACGCACAAAGGGGGCAGGGTAGAAACACCCTGACCCCCTAGGTCTGCTCAGGGGGTCCCACAAGGACCCCCTGGGCAGAAAAAAGCAACAAAAAAAAAAAGAAAAAAAAAAAAGACCGTCATCCTGCCGAGGCCCCGCCCCCTCCCTGCAGCAGTCTGCAAACGCGCCCCCCTGGCGCGTTTTAAGAAGGGGAAGTAATTCCCCTTGAATACTGGGGGTCCCTGGGGGCCAACTAGCCCACCAGGAACCTCCGGTATGCGCCAGGGGGCTGCGTTGCAGAGGGGTGTACAGAGGCCACGCCCCTTTTTACACCTCTTTGCAACGCAGCTCTGTGGCGCTTTTTGGAGGTACATGGTGGGCTAGTTGGACTCCAGGGACCCTCAATATTCAAGGGGACTTAATCCCCCAACTTAAAACGCGCCACGGGGCATGTTTGCACAGTGGTGAAGGGAGGGGGCGGGGCTTCAGGTGACATGTGTGCAAACAGGCCCTGTGGCGCATTTTAAGATGGGGAATGAAATCCCCTTCAATCCTGAGGGTCCCTGGGGCGAACTAGCCCACCAGGTACGTCCAGAAAGCGCCACAGAGCTGCGTTGCAGAGAGGTGCAAAAAGGGCGTGGCCTCTGAACACCTCTCTGCAACGCAGCTCCCTGGCGCATACTGGAGGTACAGGGTGGGCTAGTTGGACCCCAGGGACCCTCATGATTCAAGGGGACTTAATCCCCCAACTTAAAAGGCGCCACGGGCGCGTTTGCACAGATGTCACCTCAGGCCCCGCCCCTCCCTTCACCATTGTGCAAATATTCCTCTAAAATCAGCCGAACTACAAATTCCGATTTACTCACCTGTTATCAGGAGAGACCTCAGTCCTGCATCTTTCAGCCCAGTACTGATCCTGAAAAGTAATTTTAACCGTACTTACCAGTAACTTGAATTTCCTTCCATAGGATATCATTGACTGGTTTCACTTGGAAATTCTTCTAAGTGTGGAGTTTTGGAACTTTATAATATTCCTCTAAAATCAGCCGAAATACGAATTCCGATTTACTCACCTGTTATCAGGAGAGACCTCAGTGCTGCATCTTTCAGCCCAGTACTGATCCTGAAAAGTAATTTTAACCGTACTTACCAGTAACTTGAATTTCCTTCCATAGGATATCATTGTCTGCTTTTTGCTGAAAAAGTTTCCAAGTGTCGATTTTTGAAACATACAAATATTCCTCTAAAATCAGCCGAACTACGAATTCCGATTTACTCACCTGTTATCAGGAGAGACCTCAGTGCTGCATCTTTCAGCCCAGTACTGATCCTGAAAAGTAATTTTAACCGTACTTACCAGTAACTTGAATTTCCTTCCGTAGGATATCATTGACTGGTTTCACTTGGAAATTCTTCTAAGTGTGGAGTTTTGGAACTTTATAATATTCCTCTAAAATCAGCCAAAATACGAATTCCGATTTACTCACCTGTTATCAGGAGAGACCTCAGTGCTGCATCTTTCAGCCCAGTACTGATCCTGAAAAGTAATTTTAACCGTACTTACCAGTAACTTGAATTTCCTTCCATAGGATATCATTGACTGGTTTCACTTGGAAATTCTTCTAAGTGTGGAGTTTTGGAACTTTATAATATTCCTCTAAAATCAGCCGAAATACGAATTCCGATTTACTCACCTGTTATCAGGAGAGACCTCAGTGCTGCATCTTTCAGCCCAGTACTGATCCTGAAAAGTAATTTTAACCGTACTTACCAGTAACTTGAATTTCCTTCCATAGGATATCATTGTCTGCTTTTTGCTGAAAAAGTTTCCAAGTGTCGATTTTGAAACATACAAATATTCCTCTAAAATCAGCCGAACTACGAATTCCGATTTACTCACCTGTTATCAGGAGAGACCTCAGTGCTGCATCTTTCAGCCCAGTACTGATCCTGAAAAGTAATTTTAACCGTACTTACCAGTAACTTGAATTTCCTTCCGTAGGATATCATTGACTGGTTTCACTTGGAAATTCTTCTAAGTGTGGAGTTTTGGAACTTTATAATATTCCTCTAAAATCAGCCAAAATACGAATTCCGATTTACTCACCTGTTATCAGGAGAGACCTCAGTGCTGCATCTTTCAGCCCAGTACTGATCCTGAAAAGTAATTTTAACCGTACTTACCAGTAACTTATATTTCCTTCCGTAGGAATCCATTGTCTGGTTTTCAGCAGAAAAGTTTCAAAGTGTTGATTTTCACAAACTACAAATATTCCTTAAAAATTGCCTGTATGACTTAAACGCATTCTTTCAACTGTTTACAGGAGATGCACCAGTGCTGGATCCAGGATCCACCACTGAGTAAGAAAAAGTAACGATAACACTACTTACCTGCTAAGTGAATTTCCTCCCATAGGATAACATTGGTGATTCTATGTGAAAGGTTTCTAAGTGTCAACTTTTAAAATACAATAATATTCCTTAAAAATCACTAATGTAACCAAAACGCTTTTACTCAACTGTTTACAGGAGATGTCCCAGGACTGAATCTAGGATCCAGTCCTGTGGTTAGAAAAGTAATCCATAAAGTAACTAATTGCATTTAGCTAGAAATTCCCATTGAGCTCAATGTTGCATTGTGTTTGAAATTGTGTTGCCCATTGCAACAACTGTAACTACTGTACTTAAAAGTCTATTGCCTATTTGCAAAGTATTTAAACTAAAGTAATTCATTCTGAGAAAGTATATTTTGTAATGTAATGTATAATGTAATTACAATGTAATTTAAAAAATAAAACATCTAAAAATAAATAGTTTAAAAAAAATGTAGTAAATCAGTATAAAAAAATAAATATAACAATTAATACATTTAAAAATTGTCATTTACAAAACCTTTGAAATTCACTGGAAAAAACCATAGGTTTCAGACATGTTATAGTTAGGAATTAGCATTTAAAAAACCTTTGAAATTCACTGAAAAAACCATAGGTTTCAGGCTTGTTATAGTTAGGAATTAGCATTTTAAAAACCTTTGAAATTCACTGAAAAAACCATAGGTTTCAGGCCTGTTATAGTTAGGGTTTAGCATTTAAAAAACCTTTGAAATTCACTGAAAAAACCATAGGTTTTAGGGAAAGTTATAGTTAGTTGGACATTGCACTCATACAAAACCCGTGAAATTCCCCTGTTATAGTTAGTTCAGCTAACTATAACTCGCGCCCATGCAATGCACTGCTGATGACGTCACATATTACATCACTCATGACATGGTCAGTGACATCACTGATGAGATCACTGATGACATCTCAAATGACATCACTGATGACATCATCCATGTGAGAATTTAATGCATCTTCTCACACCCTAATATAACTTTTGATACACCCACTCTAAATTACAGACTGCCATTCTCAAAACCATACACACTCCAATACCAATAAGTACATACCCACTCACTGATTCTTAGGTCTACACACACACATCTACTCACTCACCCGTACAGTCACTCATACTTACAGTCACTCAGTACAGGACTATCATATGCACTCATACACCTATATAAACACTCACACAACGCAACTCATCCATAGAGGTACTCACACACCTAGTCAGTCATGCTAATAATTAATCACACTCCCATTTACTCACCTATACAGTTATACACACCAGCTCACTTACTCATAAAAATACTAGCACATTCTTACGCTCCTATGCAATCACTGATGCAAGCACACACTCATCCATATAGCCACTCTCACAATCACACACTCTCACTTATAGCCATTTATATACTCCAACACACATATATACTGCCTTTCACATATGTAGTTACTCACACATGTACCACTGAGATATACATTCAATCACTAACACACCCATACACACACTCACCCACCCATACAGTCCATCACAGATGCACTCTTGAAACCATGCACCCAGTGAATCACCCACTCACACATCTATGCACAGAGTCACACACACCCCACCCACACAAACACTGAGGCACCCATACAGATACTCAGAGAACCAATCCATAACCCATATAGACACTCATTTAGCTAGTCAGAAACCCATGCAGCTGCTTGCACAACAACAGACAGACGGATACAGACATTCACACAGTTTAGTCACTCACCCATGCATCCAGTAAGATACGTTTAATCACTCACTTATAGACTCAGTCACGCACCTTCTAAATCATCCATTCAGATGCTTATACACCCACTCATTCTTCAATATGCCTTTCCCTATATATATTAAACATATTTAAACTTTACACAAACACACAGTCACTGGATGATGTCATCAGTGATGTCATCAGTGATGTCATTTGAGATGTCATCAGTGATGTCATCAGTGATGTCACTGACCATGTCATGAGTGATGTAATATGTGACGTCATCAGCAGTGCATTGCGGAGGCGCGAGTTATAGTTAGCTGAACTAACTATAACAGGGGAATTTCACGGGTTTTGTACGAGTGCAATGTCCAACTAACTATAACTTTCCCTAAAACCTATGGTTTTTTCAGTGAATATATATATATATATATATATATGCAAAAAAGAAGCAGAGACCTCTGAGTAGTTCTCAAGTTTAGGTGGAAAGCACCTCCTGTATAGAGCACTCTCTCAGCACCAGCGACAATCTAGATCTGCTCACCTCAGTGTTGTCCATGGCGAGCTGAAAGATGACAAAAGCCATTTATCACTCCAGGCACAGTATTACAGCTTTGAATTGGTAAAATACCAACCAAGCCAACATGAAATGAGTAAAAGCAACCCCTGACACAGTGTTTCGCTCTACTTAGAGCTCTTCAGAGAGGTATAGGACAAAGGTATACCAGCTCGGCATGGACAGCACTGTGCTAGTCCTATGCTTAAAGACTTTGCTGTAGAAATGACAAAAGACTTTGTCCCTTTCTATCTCGGCGTGGATGGCACTGTCTTAATCCTACGCTTAAAGACTTAAAGACTTTGATAGAAAAGCAGACATTTGAGGTGAGCAGATCTAGAGTGTCGCTGGTGTTGAGAGTGCTCTATACAGGAGCTGCTTTCCACCTAAACTTGAGAACTACCCAGAGTTCTCTGCTTCTTTTTTGCATCATTTATGCATCACTCTATGCCTGAAAGGGTATTGTTTTGACTTATACTGGGTACTCCCTTTTGTCTGGACAAAGCTATACCTCTCTGAAGAGCTCTAAGTAGAGCGAAACACTGTGTCAGGGGTTGCTTCTACTCATTTCAGGTTGGTTTGGTTGGTATTATACCAATTCAAAGCTGTAATACTGTGCCTGGAGTAGTAAATGTCTTTTTACATTTTACAGCTTGGCATGGACAGCACTGTGCTAGTCCTATGCTTAAAGACTTTGCTGTAGAAATGACAAAAGACTTTGCCCCTTTCTATCTCGGCGTGGATGGCACTGTCCTAATCCTATGCTTAAAGACTTTGATAGAAAAGCAGACATTTGAGGTGAGCAGATCTAGAGTGTCGCTGGTGTTGAGAGTGCTCTATACAGGAGCTGCTTTCCACCTGAACTTGAGCACTACCCAGAGTTCTCTGCTTCTTTTTTGCATAATTTATGCATCACTCTATGCCTGAAAGGGTATCGTCTTGATATATATATATATATATGGTGATATCAAATTACGGAAGGTTGTTGCTTCCGTGACGAACCCACTCCCCGACAGCAGGCTGCCGCCTTCAACCAGTGAATCAGGATCCGGGATGGGATATTTTTGGTGGCGGCCCCCTGACGTAGCCGGATATTCTCAAACCAAGCCGGAGGGAGAAGTGATACGGTGCAAATAATTAGCCATGGACAGACTCTTTCGAAGGCGGTGAGTGAACCGGCGAGATACGCAGGTGGGGAGTTTTGAATGGCACAGTGCGAGTCGCTACGACTTAGCTACGCCGCACGAACAGTATATTATACTTCACAAATATCTTCCTCAAAATGTCAGCAGAAGTGGTTCGCGAGCGTGACGCCGCAGCGGAGGAATTGTTTGCTAATTTACCTAACATTAGTACCAACGAGGAGGCTCCCACAGGCTCAAACACATTCAAAGAAGGGGATGCAAAAACCCTCCTGAAAAGATTAGAAAAATTTATGCGCGCTGAAACAACAAAATGGTGGGAGCACAAATCCTTAACAAAATACATTGAAGTCGGTCGCATTCCACGGGGTTTAAGGATTCTATTAGCCCCGAGCTTTGAAAGTCCGAACCCTAGTATGCTGAGAGAGTGGGGCGAGAGTAATCTGACAGCATCGATGAACATTGTTAAAATACTGGTGAAGTATGCTGAGATAGACCGGCAAGCGCTGTTGGTGGAAATAGAACAAATAAATAATCAATTGGGATGTCTGGAACCTAGCGATTTTATAACCAAAACAAGAAAAGACATTCAGGAAAGACTCAGTAAACAAGAAGATAAAATCAAGACCCGCAAGGCATATAAGTTCTCTAGGGATAAATGCGATTATGAGCAAGGTCGGATTTTTACCTTTGCTCGCAAGTATGAAAATGCAAAAAAAGCTAAATTCAATAACAGCAAAAAAGCCCCCAACGCAGCAGCAACGGCTGCTCAGCCTGTTAGTGAAGCAAATGAAACTTGGGACAGTGATTTACTTACAAGTGATCAATCAGCAGGCAGTGGGAGCTCGAGCAATTGCAGTGAAGCGGGTCAGTCCAAAATATTGAATCTAGGCGAAGAGGTTCATTTTTTATCGTTCTACCGCCGCCAAACCCTAAGACCGAGGAATCAAAGAAGGACAACAGAGCCATAAAAAACGCTAGACAAAGAGAAAGGCGCAAAAAGCGGAAAAATGAAACCGAAAAAATCATATTGGCGCAAAAAGTAAATGCAGACAATAACACCATTATTAATCTTTCCACCACCACACTTTCTGAAGCAGAGAAACAAATATTGGCACTAGGATTATCGTTCTGTCCAGTGAGTGATTTTAATTATTCTCACACCAGAGTTGACATCTTTTGCTTCATACGCAAGTTAAAACTTCAAAAGTTTTTTGCCATCAAGGAGGGACTTAAGCAAGCCCAATCATGCAGTGAAGCCAATACTGAGGCTAACATTCAATTATGTGCGTCAGACGTACCAACATTGTTGGCCTTGCACGATCTGGACAGCAACATGAATATGGACGCACAGGGCTCCGATGTAGAGGCTTCTACTCAAGTGAGACTACAGGATGCAAACATACGACAACGAGGGGCAGGGATGAGTCCCTTTAAACCGAAGACCAAATTTATTCCCATTATGCCGAAGGATGCTATCGATATTTACCATGAGGTGGTTACGGAAGATATTAAAAAATTACATCATCAAACCAGGCATCGCAAGCGGTATAAAAGCAAAGGGGAAGTGGAATACATGAATTTGATGAAAAAATTGAGCAATGACCATGAGATTATTGTGGCTAAGTCTGATAAAGGTGGAAATATGGTGATTTGGCCACAAAAGGACTATGTAAAGGAAGCACATAGGCATTTAAATGATTTTGAATGTTATGAGAAAACAAGTCACAAACAATATGATATGGCTAAAGGCAATTTGAAAAAAGAGCTACTTGGTTGGAAAAGAGATGGGATTATTTCCTCAGATGAATTTCAATTTTTAAATGTGGATCATCCAGTGTTGCCGAGACTTTATTTTATTCCTAAAGTCCATAAAAATACTACACCCGTCCCTGGTAGGCCCATCATATCGGCCATCAGAAGTGTTGGTGAAAGAGTGACACAGTATATAGATTTTTTTCTTCAGGATTTTGTTAAACAACTTCCCAGCTATGTTAAAGACACGGGTGATTTCCTCCAAA
The DNA here is from genome assembly GCA_963921515.1 of Calotriton arnoldi. Classification (NCBI taxonomy): domain Eukaryota; kingdom Metazoa; phylum Chordata; class Amphibia; order Caudata; family Salamandridae; genus Calotriton; species Calotriton arnoldi. The sequence goes on from CAWUFW010011560.1 coordinate 203,089, forward strand.
AAATTCAAGCCATTAAATGGCAGAAGATCTGTTGTTCATCACGTTGGATATTGAAGCATTGTATACGTGTATTGAACATACTGCGGGGTTGCACGCAGTAGCACAGTTTCTTGATTCTAGGCCTATTGACTGTTTTAACCACAACAAATTGCTTCTTAGTTTAATTTCGTGGTGCTTGCATAATAATTACTTCTCTTTTGGTAATGACATCTATTTGCAAAAACGTGGGGTTGCCATGGGGGCTTGCTTCTCCCCCAGCTATGCATGCTTGCATGTAGGCTGGTGGGAGGAGCAGGTCCTCAAAAAAACGCATGGCAACCTTTTTAACAGTCATGTTTTACACTGGTTAAGATACATCGATGATGTTTTTATTGTTTGGCGAGGACATAAGGAAAGTGCTATTGATTTTATTGACCAACTTAATAAGAATACTGCTAATCTGAAGTTTACTTCCCACATTAACAGCAATAGTATTAAATTTTTAGATGTGAGGGTATTTGTTAATGAAGGTCAGTTAGCCACCTCGCTACATAGAAAGGTCACTGCTGGCAATTTGACACTTCATGCCAGCAGTGCACATCCTAAACACCTCATCAAAAATATCCCGTTTGGTGAACTACTGCGTTTGAAACGTATCTGTAGCACTAAGGAAGAGTTTACTAAATGCACTGAACAAGCCTTAGTGAGATTCAGGCAAAGAGGATACAATGAGAGTATCCTCAAGGAGGCAGTGAACAAAGTGCAGATGAGAACCAGGGAGTCCTTGTTTGGTATTAATACCAACAAATCAATGTCGGATGACGGGGCCCCTAGGTTGATTACCAGTTATAGTAAACAAGAGAGGAAAATACGTTCCATCATTAAACGCAATTGGCCCATTGTTTTAACAGATGGGGTATTGGCACCTAGGCTTTCTACGCAACCCGTTGTCACCTACAGGAAGGGACCCTCCATGCGGACACAAATTGGGAAGATTTGCCCTGAGCTAGCCACCGCCAAGACATGGTTACAGCCTAAATCAGGCTTCACTAAATGTTCCTCCTGCAGAGCCTGTAAATTCGGGGAGAATACAACTCATTACTCAACTCCTTTTAGCCCCGAAAAGATCCCTATATCAGGTAATTTTACGTGCAGGATGGAATTTGCTGGGTATGTTCTGACATGCACCTGCGGCCTCAGATATGTGGGCAGTACCAAGCTGCAGGTGCATGTCAGAATTTTACAGCATCTGCGAGCCATTGTCAATAATGACTCCAACTATCCGGTGGCTCGCCATTTTAAGCAGAAGCACAGCAATAATTTAAATTGCTTGAGATATTTTGTGGTGGCTGCTGTTTCCAAACTATGCAGAGGGGGTGACAGAGAGAGAAAGCTTAGGCAAATGGAGTCCAAAATGATTTTGGAGTTGGATAGTAAGCATCCTCATGGCCTCAATAATACTGAAGATCTGCATCATTTTTTATGAAATTAGTATTTTTTGTGACTTTAATCCGTATTTATATAGGTATATAACTGTTTTGATTCCCGCTGCGGCCTGATGAATTAGTTCTGTAATTTTAGGCTCGCTTGTTTTAATCTGTGGTGTGTATATCATATGTAAGATGAATTTTGATAATTTGTAGCACTTTATTAGATCTAGGTACAGTCCTGGGCACACGTAACGAGGATATAATGTCAGGAGAAATGTCTCATACTGCAGAAATGTAGAGGGTCTACACCAGAATGATAGTCATAGGTGTTTAATATAGTAACAGAGCATAAGCAACCAGCCAAAACAAAAGCAACCAGCCGACACGTGTTTCGTCACAAAGGGTAGTAACCCGTGACTCTTCAGGGCTGGGGAAGACACAAAACATAAGATAAACTGACAAAAAAGCAAACAAACGATGTATAGGTCGAAATTAAAAATCATAAATACAAGTGGAAACCTGGTTACATAACTTACACACAAAATGACAATGAAAGATCTTTGCACCAAGATCAAAAGGTCGAGCTGTGAATGTGTAGAGGAAGAAAAATAAATGGAATTGCAGACCAAGAGGCGAAATAATCAGAACATGGTAAATGAGAAGCGACACAAGCCAATGTGATAAAATTGAAAAGGCAGCCTGTAAAGATAACAATCACGCACTAAGCGGAACGTGTTGGAAATACATGCAATGGAGGGCGCCCAGTCATGGCAACGAACAGGTTCTAAAAGCGGCTGTAAACGCAAAATCAGTGTTGGTGAAAAGTACTCAGGCAGAAGACCAACTAGATAAACAAGAACTCCTAAATAGAGGATAGGTCACCCAGGGTTAAAAGGAGGACCTCTGGTACACAAAGGTAAGACAAAACCGCATAGTGAACGAAATGGTGATCACGAGCAAGCTCCATTGTGAGCTGGACGAGTGCGACTGAAAGACATGCGGAGAAAGCGAAAGAACGATAAAGACACAGCCTAGTAGGTGGCTCTGGAGGGAATAGACGGCTGCCCTAAGTGTGTGCTACTAGTAGGTAAAAGAAAAGAAAAAAAAAAAAAAGGGGGGGAAATCCTTACTCAACTAGAGAACACCTCCTGTTATGAACAATTGAATCAAAATCCCACTGGTACCCTCATTGTTAAGATCAACAAATACCTTTCTGATTGGCATACTTTAGGTCTTATTGACGATCAGGAACTTCTTTATTTGAAGGTACAGAGACCTGCATTCCCTTGGCTGTATACCCTTCCTAAGATACACAAACCGGGCCCTTTTCCTGCTGGTAGACCCATAGTATCAGGTATAGGCGGACCCACAGAGAGACTTGCCCAATATGTTGACCTCTTTCTCGGCCCCATGGTCAAGAATTTACCCTCATACATACAGGACACTAAACATATCTTGAGCATCCTAGCTGATGTCCAATGGCAACCGGACATGACTTTAGCAACCTTAGATGTGGTTTCTCTCTACACTACCATTGAACCAGAGGTTGGTCTCAAAGCCATCACCAGCCTTCTACACAACAGGCCAGCCACACTTTGGCAACACACCAACATGTTGATTGCCATGATGGACATCATTCTCAATAATAACTTCTTCATCTACGACAATGTATGGTACAAGCAGACCAAAGGCGTAGCTATGGGCTCCAAATTTTCCCCATCATTTGCCAATCTCTACATGGGTGTTCTAGAATCCATTTGGATCTGGGGTATCCAGGGAGCTCCATGGGTTGACTGCATAATCTATTGGGGACGCTACATTGATGACTGCCTTCTGCTATGGTCAGGGTCCCAAGACAAACTAGAAGAGTTTTTCACTTACCTTAACTCCAATGACATGAACATGAGGTTCACGAATGTCTGTAGCAAGTCGAGCATCACATTTCTCAATGTGGAACTCTACATCAAGTCTAACACACTACATAGTCGACTATATAGGAAAGAGACGTCATGCAATGCCATCCTGCATGCAGAAAGTTCCCACCCCTCTAATCAACTTCAAGGGATACCCTACGGTGAATTCGTTAGAGCCAGAAGGAACTGCAGTGAGGAACCAGAATTCCAGAAATGCATCTCCAACATGAAATCTAGGTTCAAGGCTAGAGGTTATGATGCACATACCATAAATAAAGCTGAGAAAAGAATCCAAAAGTTAGAGAGACATGAAACTCTAGGTGACAAAAACACAGTTACCAAACAGGATCAACCAGTTAGATTGATTACCGATTTTAGTGACATGGGTCTAGCCATAAAAAGGAGTCTTAACAAACATTGGGGTGTACTACTAGCAGATGTTACGCTTAAAGATGTAATCACCACGAGACCTCGGATCACCTATAGACGTGGTAGAACTCTTAAAACGAGACTCAGTCCCACTGTACCTCGTCCTCACAGTAGCCACTCATGGCTCAATACACACACACTGGGTTTCTTTAAATGTGGTTGTTGTGGTGTCTGCAGATTTGCCCAGAATGGCATCAAAATCTCACAGCAATCAACAAGAAGAAATACCTGATCAATTGCAACATCAATTGTAACACTAAATTTGTCATATACATTCTAGAGTGCACCTGTAAACTATGGTATGTAGGAAGCACCATCAGACCATTGAAGGAACGCATTGGTGAACACATCAGAGCACTCCAACGCCAGGATTCCAGATACCCCATGGCAGTCCATGCAGCCACTTGTCCCACGCAAGCCTCCAAAAACGCCTCTTGTTCTTCGGATTTGATGTGGCTGCCACTAATGCCAGAGGAGGCAACAGAGAACTGAGGCTCAGACGTCTGGAAGCAACATGGATTATGCGCCTTCAGACGGTGCAACACGGATTAAACACGGATCATGAGCTTCATTATTTTTTAGGGGATTAATCACTGGTTACTGACCACTCCATGAACCATGAACCTCATTATTCCAGTTGGAATATTTGATGAACCCGACATTTTCGTGAATCTCACAGCTATCTGTTAATTTGATTATAGAGTTTCGAGATTTTAGTCACCTTGTGCGATTCTCACCCACTATTGTTGCTATCATGTCACTACTTTTGGTATAATGTCACTTCGCTTTACTATTCGGGTGAACGTCATGTCACAGCGGCGCCCACTATGGTCACCTGAATTATTTCTCATGTAACTTGGTTGTTAGCTTTAGGCTAAGCTTCATGCGAGTATTTCTCTCACAGTGTTACTCATGAAGTTTTGGTATATGCGTGTAATCCAGAGAGCATTTATTTATTATGGTATACTACTTTTATGTTTTTTTCCCTCCAGGTCTTAGCATCTCTGTTTTGAGCATCTGACATGCACTCCATATCACAGGAGTTACACTACTTTTTCTCAGATGTTGCATCTATTTTCTCCTTCATCTCTCCTTTCAACATCCTTCATCGATTGGTTTGTCTATATTTTATGTACGTTTGTTCCCTTTTTCTTTCTTTATTTCAGTCTATGTTATTTTCTTTTTTTCCTTTTTTTCTGCTTTCAACTTGGGGCGTACATCCCTTTTACAGCACCAATTCCTACACCGGCACACTCTATACATGGCGTCCTGTGTAGCCCACCTCTGCTTTTGTCCTTCTGCGGTCTAGTCTTTCTCCACCTTGCCTATATAACCCCGCCTTCGCCCCTCCTCTTCCGGCCATCTTCCGGAACCATTTTACTTCCTGAACAACACTTCTCCCAGGTAAGCGACTCAGTCCTCTCCACACGAGCCAACCTTTGCTAGCTCACTATCCCTGGTGTATCTACTTACACCTTTTCTCCCCCTCTTTCACTATCTAGTTTCCTGTACTCCGGCGCATCCGCCGTTGTCGTCCTGGACTACTGACCTGGCACGCCTCATTCTATATTCCCCCCTGTGCTACCTAGCACTTGGTTAATCTCGTCGCCACAGACTGCATCAACTTTTCTGAAGGTAAGCCTTCTTCACCTCGATACTCTAGTGTTTTCGTCTTTCCCCTTCCCCCTTTCCCTCCCACACTTGGCACTTCACTTCATTCCCATTTTCCGTTTTCTCTCAGGTCAATAGTCCTCATTGGCATATCCGCCGCCCGGCGATATCCGTCTTCCTTTCCTTACATTTGGCAGTAGTCCACCTACCGTGGTTCGCACTGCCCTTCATTGCCGTTTTGGATTCTTGAACGGTCACTTGGTAAGGTTTCACTTTAGTTTCCCTGTACGTATTTTTTCCTTTTCCAGCTCACCCCTTTAATTACCGTTTTCCTTTTCCTCTCCATAGAATCCACCTTGTTGGCACCGCCTTTCAGGTATTTTCTCTACCCTCTTTCCCCCCCTTTTTTCTTTTCTTTTACCTACTAGTAGCACACACTTAGGGCAGCCGTCTATTCCCTCCAGAGCCACCTACTAGGCTGTGTCTTTATCGTTCTTTCGCTTTCTCCGCATGTCTTTCAGTCGCACTCGTCCAGCTCACAATGGAGCTTGCTCGTGATCACCATTTCGTTCACTATGCGGTTTTGTCTTACCTTTGTGTACCAGAGGTCCTCCTTTTAACCCTGGGTGACGTATCCTCTATTTAGGAGTTCTTGTTTATCTAGTTGGTCTTCTGCCTGAGTACTTTTCACCAACACTGATTTTGCGTTTACAGCCGCTTTTAGAACCTGTTCGTTGCCATGACTGGGCGCCCTCCATTGCATGTATTTCCAACACGTTCCGCTTAGTGCGTGATTGTTATCTTTACAGGCTGCCTTTTCAATTTTATCACATTGGCTTGTGTCGCTTCTCATTTACCATGTTCTGATTATTTCGCCTCTTGGTCTGCAATTCCATTTATTTTTCTTCCTCTACACATTCACAGCTCGACCTTTTGATCTTGGTGCAAAGATCTTTCATTGTCATTTTGTGTGTAAGTTATGTAACCAGGTTTCCACTTGTATTTATGATTTTTAATTTCGACCTATACATCGTTTGTTTGCTTTTTTGTCAGTTTATCTTATGTTTTGTGTCTTCCCCAGCCCTGAAGAGTCACGGGTTACTACCCTTTGTGACGAAACACCTGCTGGCTGGTTGCTTTTGTTTTGGCTGGTTGCTTATGCTCTGTTACTATATTAAACACCTATGACTATCATTCTGGTGTAGACCCTCTACATTTCTGAAGTATGAGACATTTCTCCTGACATTATATCCTCGTTACGTGTGCCCGGGACTGTACCTACTTCATTTGTGTGGATTTCTATCCATACCATCACGGGGGTTTTAGGGCATATCCCCTGACCTGGTTTGCACCGTTCACACTCCTAGTATAACATAAACTCAGCGCGAATTAGCTTGAGCGCCATTATTCCTGTCAATACTAAAAACCCCACACTGATACACACTTTATTAGATCTGTCTGCAAATATTGCAGGGTGACACTTTAGCACATAGTACTTTAGCACACAGCACTTTTGTGTACCCGATGGGCTCATAAGTTGAGTTGATCAAGGGGTGTTCAATCAATGAAAAGTCTGTAATTGACTGGCCCATGGGTGTCTGCATTTATGCAGGTATTTTTCAAAATAAGGAGTATATATCTTCCATTGTTTCTGTTACCTATTCAAATCAGGTGATTTCAGGTGATGCGATGTTTTGCACGTTAATCCTTACTGCAATTTTTAACTACATTATTTAATATCATTTCTATAAGGTGATTTGTAAAATAATGAATGATGGTTTTATTGCAAATATCTATGAGGGTTTTATAATGTTAATATTATATTTTTTAACATTGTAATGCTGATATGTGTTGAAATTTGAGTGGTAACCGAGTTTAAATCAGCAGAAACAGTTTGGAATTGGTGGTGAAAACAGACTCCGGTTTTTTTTGCCAAATAGTGTGCTAAGTGTGTTTTCTATGTTTACTGCATACGTTTTATCACGTGGTGTATGTTCTTAACGCACAGCATATTTAAATTGAAGGCTAACCACTTTCTCGATTATGTGATCAAGGGCAAGTGGTGCCCGAAACGCGTCATTGAGGAAGGAATAAAGAAATTTTGATTGCCTACATCGTAGTGGTTCGTGGCTCTTTGGTGCTTTCTTGCGGGCTGAAAAACGAGTGCGCTGAGGCACGGGGAACTCCTGATACGGTGATATATATATATAATGCAATGCAGCGCGGGCAACGAAATTCGTTTTATTTATTTATATGTTTACTTACCTCTAATTGGCCGTAATCCGTAGTTTACTACCCCCCACCCTGCCCCTCCCCCACCCCACGTCAGCACCCAGCAGCACTCCCACCACGGGCCGCTACTGAGGAAGGGGGACCTTCCTGTACATAAACAATCCATGACATTTTGCTTTTTCCATGTGTGCTGCACAAGACAGCACACATGGAAAAAGCAAAAATGAGGAGAAATAATGCATTTCTCCTTGTTTCGCCAGGTTTTCCCTGGTCCTAATTTTGGCGCTGCCTCCTATGTACGCTGCCCTGGTACATAGGGGGCAGCGTCAAAATCAAAGGGTGTTGCTGTGGAACGCCCACCGCAACACCCACTGCCCACCCCTTTCATGCTAAGCATAGCGTGAAACTGGGCCTTATTTACAATCCAGCATTAAACCACTTTATGTGGCTTTACGCTGCCTTGTAAATAAGGCTAAGCCCCTATCGCCACCACAAAGTCGATAAAATTGATGTTGTGGTGGTGATAGGGGCTTGTACATATGCCCCTCAGAATCAGGCCAAACTCACGCCTCATTAGGCAAATGTTGAAATGCACTAAGGTGTAATATGTTGCATATTGTGATTTATATTGGAATCTTTGAAGTAATTATTATATATGAATCATTGTAGGTATATATTACTGTGATATTCTTCAATGTTTTGACTGCAGCGAAATCCAGCATATCTAGTGATACTATTTCACAAAGATACAACAAACTTCAAATAACTAGAGGTATTTAGGAGTGAAATGTAAAAATGTTTTTGCTCTGTACTGAAGTGTATTAGAAATGTTTCAAGGGCTATGTATTTGTGAATCCACCCACATTTTTGTTTCTGACGGTCTTCAGCAGCATAGGTATCTACATAGTATGTGATGCATTGCTAAGCTACTTCAGTACAGAATTCATTTATAATTTTTGACATATACTTTAGTAACTTGAAATAAGTGTTACCATTGTGAAATGCCCATACAAAGGAAACCTGCTCTCAGATTATGCTAATATTAATACAACATTGCAGTATTTGTTGACACACACTTATTCATATTTTACTTATTGAGAATGAAAGGTATGCAGATTTTAGGGCCCTGTGAACACACTGTACAAAGGTATTTTTGGTTGATATTCTTTTTGGTGACATCAGTTCACTATTCTAAACTACAAAGGCCAACCAATCAGAAGTGTGAAACCGTTTCTGGAGGGACATAATAATGGACAAGAGACAAGATCATAAATGATATAGGAGCTATCATGGGGAATGACATAACTGTGAGCAAATGTTTTCAGAAAATGTTGTGTACATGCATGAACTTACGCTAATGTAGAAGCAAAGTTTGAGAGCCTTGAAGCAGGTGAAATCTGATAAACTTGGAAAATGTTTTGTGATCAAAAGTCATGATCAGTTCTGTTTACACAGATTCAATAAAACTATTGTATATGTCATTTCAGCATCATGCGGAGCAGGTGAAGGAGAAGGTGTCAATGTAGGCGGGGAAGCAGCAGGCTTCTGTGGCTGGGTGTGGACACCACCAACACCGAGGGACCCAGTGGTATGGAGGGTAAGGAGCATGCAAAGGAGGTGGCCAGCTCCTCAACATCTTCATCGGAGGCCTCCTCCAGTGAGCACTCCCTAGTGGTGGCTGACCCAACATGAAGTCTACAAACTGCATCCTTGTCTGCTGCCCAGAGTACCATCTCCACCCTCCCTTTGGCTCCACCCAGTTGGCAAAACCCACCCCCCTAAAAGGGATGGTTTCTCCTTCACTCCAAGCACCTTACTCCTGCCCTTGTTCCCCATCTGTGCTGAGAGAAGAGGCTATTGACCTCCTCAGGAACATCTCTGTAGGCCAGACTGCACTATTGAATGCCGCCAGGGGCTTGACTGCCAATTGCAACAAATGGTAACCTACCTAAAAGGCATTCACAGTGCTATGTCCGGCCTACAGAGGTCTTTTCAAGGTCTAGCCTGCTCACTGACTGAAGCCTCTCATCCATCTCAACCTTGTGTCCCACCTCCCGCCCCTTCCCCATCCAAATTCTCTATTTCCAGACCTGTCCCAAGCATGCTCACACTTTTGCCTGCACCCACTCACACAGACATAAGCAGCACACCCACACAGAAACACAAACACCACAGAAAACACAGTTGCACATCTAAACTGACACCACCCTCACCACCAGCACAACCATGGACACTGCAGTAACCACCACACACACATGCACCACTCCCACCACTAGCACACCCACAGATACCACAGCCACCACTAAACCCACATGCACCACAGCCACATCCAGCACCTACACAGATACTGCAGCCACCACCACACCTACATGCACCATATCCAGCACCTCCACAGATACAGCAGCCACCACCACACCCACATGCACCAAACCCACACCAGGCACCTCCACAGACACCGCAGCCACCACCACACCCACATGCACCACAACCATACCCAGCACCTCCACAGCACACCCATTCATGCCCAAACACAAATCAGAATTCATAGCCACAAAGCTCAAACACCCACACTCATCCAAAGAACAGATACCTATGATGCAAGACACACCCAAACATGCATGGCATACACCAGAGCCACAAGCACCTGCACCCTCAACAGACACATGCACATCAGACACTGCCACTCCCTCTACCTCCCAAACCCAACTCCCTCCCGAACACCCTACCCATTTTCTCATTGAAGATGTCCATTTTACCATTGCCCTAATCCCTGCCAAACTCCAACCCACCCCTAGCAAATGCCAATCTGCACCTTCCACATCCCAACCCGTCCCCACCAAATGTCAGTCTACCCCTTCTGTACTCCAAGCCACCCATTCCACATCCGAATCCACCCCTACCAGACACAAATCCACCTCTTCTACATCCCAACTCACCCCTGTCAAAAGCAAGAGCACCCCTCCCATAACAACACCCCCTCTCAAATTCAAGGGCACCCAACCCCCAAACACAACCCCCCATCCTATGTAAGATTTTGGAGGTGCCTGGTCTGCCCACAAGATGCATCTTCCTGAGGAGGTTCCCCTTGGTGGTGTATTTGGATGTAACCTCTGTGCCACTGCACAACAGTTCAGATGTTTAACTTTATACTGCCATTTAGCTTAATTATTATTTTGAGAGCCTTATCTCAATTTTTCTAATAAATCCATACTTTTGATTTCACCAAATTAGTCCTGCATTATTTTTCCTTAGCAATTGCTTGATTCCTAGCAATGTTTCTGAGTAAAATGTGAAGTACGTATTTTCCTTTAAAATGATGGCAGGTAATACAACAGATTTTTTAATGTCTACTTTGTTAAGTGCATACACTGGTTAACATTGAATGTGATAGTCATTTGAATTTAGTTGCAAGCATTCATCATGGTAATGGCCACTTGCACCAACTAATTAATGTTACACATTTCATTTGGATGTGTTACTACAGGTGTGTTTGTTGCTGATCAGTATGAAATATTTTGCAACTATTGAAATTGGATACTTGCACTGGAAAAGGGGAAGTGTTACACCTTGTCTAGTGCAGTTTATACATCATGTTACATTGCACTTATCCCTATGATGTGTGTTGCATATGTTTTTAATATGGGAATGTTAGGAATTTCATTAAACACACCTGTATGATGACTTTTTGATTTTTTTTTTAAATCCTTTTTTGTGCGTGTCCATTTTTTTTAAGGCAGCTTGCACCAAATGTATACATATGATATGATCATAAAGTTGTGTTTCTTGACATTTCTTAAACCTCAACATTACAGAGATATGCATTGCACATTGATATGCTATTGCTTGTAAGAGAGATTTATGAATAATGCACAAGTCGTGTGCACATGTTAACAGACAAGTCAACAGGTTAACAGGTAAAAGTGGAGCTTACCATTGATTGCGCCCACAACGGTGTTGGTTTTGTTTGTCATCAACCAGCAGTGGCAGGTCGTGGAAGATCTGATCCATGGTGGAACAGGAAGTGTGTAAGTGAGAAAAGGTGAGTTTCTGCCTTATACCCCTTACATTCCACCAAGACAGGTGTGGAGGTTTTACCGCCACAGTCATGTCGGAGGAAAGGCACATCGTGATTGGCCCGGTGGGGAGACCGGTGGTTCTCCCTCCGACAGGGCTTTTGCCTATCCCACTGTTGATGCAGTCGAGATTTCCTGGTGGTAAAAACGGGACCGCAGTGGTCTTTTGTCTATGGGCCCGCTAACATCTAAATAGGGCATGTAGACCATGAAGTTAGCGGGCAGGAAGACCGCCAAAAAAGCCACAGCGGAACTCGATCCGCCAAGATCTAAATCAGGCCTTAAATGACCCAATTGAAGTCTTTCATCTTGATGACAAGGTACTCTGCACCAGAGATTTTAGGTGCAAAGGTTCATATAAAACACAGAGATAAAGGATTTGTTTTTGGATTTCAATTTCATTTGTGAGCTAAGGTAAACTGAACAATTCTTTTGTGACTGTGAGCTAGGTTGAACATCTTAAACTTCATAGAGATCCAAGGAAGACATTTGAGATGATGTGCTGGGAGATGGCTTCGCACAATCCCGTTTTAAGTCTGCATTACCTCAAATTACATTGCTAACAATAAGTGACATTAATACATCTGTTAGAAACCAGTCTGGCTTTAGGGGATGTGCCATTAACTAATACCCAGCGATGTTTGTGAATCATGACTGAGCATATTGGTGTCAATCTTGTGACAGGCATATTTGCAAACATCTTGCATTCACAATGAATTAATAATCTAAGCTTTGAGTTCTTAGTAAAATATACACATGTATACTTGCTCACATATCTTTTTACGACTACATTATGTAGTTTTAATTTACATCGACCCCTTTTTGCTGTTCACAATTTCTGTGTTTATATTTACAGCTAGGTGTGGACTTACAACGCCTCCTTCAGCTCAAACAGGAGTGGAGCCTATTACAATAGGAGGTGCAAAGTTATCAATAAAAAACTTTGCACAAGTTGGTGTAGATCTCCACCACGGTGGCATATGTAATAGAATGTGGCGAGTGAATGCCCCCCTCCAGCCCCAGGGACCGCCACCTCCCTGGGCAATTAATTATTCAAATGCTGGGGGGACACGTGCCCCCCGCAGCCCAGGAGACCGCCAACTACCCAGGGCAATGAATAATTGAAATGCGGGGAACCCACGGCACCACCTCCCGGGTCTTAAGTAAAATTTAATGCGGGCCCGTGTGGCACCCTATCAGACCCAGGAACCACCACTTCCCCATTGCAAATTACAAGAAAGGAGGGTGGCTGCTCAGCCCCCCTCCAGGAGCCAAAGATGGCCCTGGGGACCGCCACCTCCAGGGCCATCTCCTGCTATGTCCTGGAGTGCCCACACCCCGGACATAGCTGTTTGCTATGGCTTGGCTGGAGCTTTACCCCTCCTGCCAAGCCATAGCAAACAGTGATCCACCTTGAGCAAGTGAGAGCATTTTGCTCTTGCTTGTTCAAAGCTGAGAACAATTGCTTTGACACAGAGGAAGCTGCATGTTAGCAGTTCACTCTGTGTCAAATCAATGCTTACTCCCGGAGGAGGAGGGGAGCCGGCAGAGACCACGGGGGACTTGAGGCTCCCCCTGGGATCCCCATCCTTGTTGAGTGGGTGCCCTGGGTGGGACCAGGGCCCCAACAAGTGAGGCCGGGGCCCCGGGGGATGTGGTCCTCGGGACCAAAAACGGCCCAGGTGAGGGGCCACGCAGCCCGCTCCTATTTTTTTTAAAGAAAGAGAAAAGGCTGAGCCCCCGGGGATGTGTGGCCCCCCTCCCATTAATTTATAAAAATATGTTTTTTAAAAAGGTCAGGCCCCGGGAGATGGGGTCCCCGGGGGCGAAATCGGCCTGGGGAGGGGTGCACATGGCCCACCACCGGTATTCAAAATAGGCCCAGGGTTAGCCAACATGGAAGAAAGGGATATAATCAAGTTATTCAGATTGAATAGGCTAACTATACTGGATTACTGTCATCAGCTGGAGCCAGATATTCAACCTCACAACAGAAAACCCACCATCGTCAAACTCATGGCAGTAATTCATTCATTTTTTGGCCACAGGATTCTTCCAACCTATGGCCATGGTGGAATGTCACAACCAACTTTCAGTGATGTGCTACCAGAAGTTATATCCTCAATGATGAGACACATCAACAGCTTCATCCAGTTTTCACATCAGCAGCGTTTAGCCAATGTGAAGGGGGACTTTTATGGTTTGGATCACCTACCTGGTGAATCCTACCATAAGGACGCAAAATATGCACACTTAATGAGCATGCACTGTATGCATACGGTTCTAGTAATTAATCCGTATTTCTGATAATGCTATATTATTGCATCATGGTCAAAGCCAGGGGTAGAAGGGCTTGTAGTCAAACATTCATCAAAGCCGCCTCTGGTTCAATAACCTACTTCTCTCCCTAGAGACCACATATAGCATTATCAGAAATACGGATTAATTACTAGAACCGTATGTATACAGTGCATGCTCATTAAGTGTGCATAATTTGCGTCCTTATTATAGGATTCACTAGGAGTGGTACACACGGGGCTGGCCCCCATGGAGTCCTGATGAAGAGCTAATAAGGCAACAGCTCAAAACATGTTGACAAAAACACATTACTGAGACAACCAGACTCATTAAGGTCAGGTTTTTTCTCAGTAACAACCCCTGATTTTTAACCATACCAACTAGGGGCGGGAATAAAAGTGACCAACTAGTTAGGTATTTTAAAATTTTCTTTCCCACCCACTCCACATCACTGCACTACAAATAGGGGCCGATTCCGATCTCGGCCGATGGGCTCCGAATCGGATTCGGCTTTACCGGATCCGATTCGGAGCCCTGTTTCCCGACAGATTCGTACGTGCGTCCGGGCGAGCGAGTACGATGCGAAATCTCCGACCGACTCGTTCGCGAGACCCAACCGCACCGACCGACTCGTTCGCGAAAGCCGACCGCTCTGACCGACTCGCACGGACACGACTCGCACCGCGCAATGGAGACGTTCCCCGGCCGGATAAGTACGATGCACGCCGCAAGCAGTCCGACTGACTCGCGCCGTCCGGCTCGAAAGAGCAGTCAGAGCCGTACTTTGGGGGTCCGTGTCGGACCCCCCTGTACGCCTAGCTGCGCGAGTCGCACACAGGGGGGACCCATGGGTCCCCCCTACCTGTGCATGTACGGCGTGACTCGCTTCAACGCGTACCCGCTGTAGGGGGCACCCTTGTGCGCCTCGCACCCATTGAGTCAATGGGAGCCCGCGTACGCGTTGTACGACCGGCTCCCATTGACTTCAATGGGAGTCCGACCGAATCGATAGCATGCGAACGCATCGTACTCGTTCGGTCGGACTGCTAGGGTCCGATTCGGTCGAAAATCTCTCCGGGTCCGGCTCGGTCGGAGAGATTTCCGGCCTGAATCGGAATCGGCCCCATAGTCTACAAAAAGGGCTTCTACGTATTTCGCAAGTCGCAGGACGCCTCAATCCATAGAGGATTGAAATGAACCCCAATGATGAAGCATGCCACCTAGGGGCAACCCTGGTGGGTGACGGGTCTCTAGAAAAAAGTATTTTTTCTAGAAAAGTGATTCAAACGAATTCTCGCTGTATCCTATCTAATTCCCTAAGGGCAGGTTTTCTTCGAAATTGTGAAAAAGCAACAGGCAAGTACATCAAAGGCAGTGCCACCTGCCCTGGAAGTTTAAAAGTACAGGGCACTATCCGCAACCCTTTAAGGTGCAGAACTTTGGGGAGTTAACAGTCTGAGCATGCTTACAGCAGAGGAAAATAAATTCATAAGGATGTTACTTAGCCTACCAGTATGCACTGCTATGATCCCAATAAACCAAGATATTAATATTAGGCGAATAGAACATCAAGCCGTTTTAAGACCCCTGTTACTCTGGGTCCATTTGTGGGCCACGAAAGAACTCAAAAGTTACAAAGAGGGATTCATTGAGATATTGAGTTTTGATCACCAAACAACACTTCCTTAGCTTAAGCTGTTTTCGGGATGCTCATAACATGCTAACAATCCACTCAAAAAAAGTCCTGAAAAGTTCTTATTGGAAGTATATACAAAGTAGCGTTAACCATTGCCCTAAAATTGGATAGTTGACATTGTAGTTCCTATGTGTTAAACCATTCCCTATTTTTTAATCATATCTGGAGTGCAACCGCAATTAGCCAAGTCACTGTATATGAAGTACGTTTAAATGGTCATGCAACACTGTTGATACCAGGGAGGTTGTGTATGTAAGAATAAGGGTACCCCTAACACAATTTCCTAAATCAGGGTGTGTTAGTCAAGTGTAAACAAAACACATTAGGAAAATTGAAAATAATCGTGGACCTAAACAACATATATAGTATACATACATCTTCTAGTATTAGGTATCAAAAATATTTTTTATTTTTTATTTATTATATATAGATATAGACAATTTTCTTCATGTACATATTAAAAAATAGAAAGAAGAGAAATTATTGTCCCCTGAAATCAATAGTGCATCTTGATTACACATTTAGATTACATGGAATAATTGTGTTTCCTATCATGAATCTAGACAATCCAAAATGTATGTTTCACGGTGTCAACATTATACATCTTTATATATAAGGATATTTAAAATGATTCAACATTAATTACAAAATATCAGTGATACAAAATGTATCACTTCATTTTATATAGAGGACATTCATTTCTGGCATGGCTCTTGGAAATCTTCATCAGGAAGCCATGTACATAAACAATGAGACCTCATCAAGTATAGATGTAGGTCTAACTTCTGAGAGTAAAGAAGGAGGTTTAATAAGGATGACTCCATGCAGTCTGAAGAAGTACTGAAGAGTTTAATCAGGAGAATACGTCTCACCATGAAGGGGCCCTGGAGCAACTGCTTACAATCAGAATGCAGTGCTCTCATGCCCTCATCACACATTCTAAGATCTGGACATTCTGAGCCAAAGCTCACATTACCACACATCTCCCTTTTTACAAAACAAAGTGTGAAACAACAAATTTATACAAAGTATAAAACAACATAATCATTTTAACCATAAAACTTTAAACATAGTACCTATACCCCTTTCCAAAAAAAACCAACGAAAGTGAGCGAAAGCAAAGATAAGAAAGAAAAGAAGGAAAAACAAGAGAGAAAAGAACAAAAGGAAAAAAGAAAAAAAAAATGGGAAAAGAAAAGAAAATAAAGTTAAACAAAGTCATTCAATTTTTTAGGTCGTACAGGAATGCGAGAACTCTTCCTGATGGTCACATTATTCCTTGAATGCTCTTTGATAGGCAAAGAGGAACGTTTTGATAAGTATTTTCCAGTGTTGCTAGACATACCATTATGGGGAACAGGTGCCACACGAGACATACCCCACCAATTTCCATCAGAAAGTTTAACAGAATTCTTCCCTAGTTCACAAACTTGAACTGGATTTTTGAATTTGGACAAGCCTTTGCTAACAAGGATTGGATTCTTCACACGTACCCAGTCACCTATTTTCAATCTGATTACCCTTTTTGAACTGGGAATGCTTTTAGTAAATCTCTTTAAGTTTGCAAAATTGGAATTAAGTTCCGCTGATTTCCACCAGTCATCCACGTTTCCATCTTTTTGAGAAATTCTTGTGGTCCAAAAAGGGCAAAGTTCAGTGGAAGGTTCTCTACCTCTCATCAATTCGAAAGGAGATTTCCCAGTCACTGAATGTGGAGTGGTGCGATGCGACCAAACTAACTCATGTATGGACTTAGCAACACAAGATTTGCTTTTGATGGACGATTGAATGCATTCTACAAGTACTTTGTTGAAGCGTTCAACTTTACCATTAGTTTGGGGGTGATAAAGAGGCGTTCTCAAATGTTTTATTGCACAATTTTCTAAAAATGAAGACATCTCAGAAGACGTGAACTGAACCCCATTGTCAGTGAGGATCTCACCTGGGAGACCTTCTCTTGAAAACACACTTTGAAAACATTCAATTGTTTTTTTAGTAGTGGGTTCAGAGATTGCCTCAACTTCAACCCATCTAGAAAGATGATCCACCATCACAATAAAATATCTCATGTAGTTGGGAAGGATCTGGTAAGGACCTAGAAAATCTACCCCAATGCGTTGCCAAGGTTTTTTGGGGCAGAGATTGACAGATTGAACTTGGGGCTCAGTTATTAAAACTTTGTCACTAAGTTTGCACTTGGTACAATTGGACACAAATTCTTCAACCTCAGAGTCCATGCGAGGCCACCAAAATCTTTCTCTAATTTTCCTCTTGGTCAAAGTGGAACCCAAATGACCACCATGTGCTAAACTGATTAAGCATTGACGAAAACAAAAGGGAGCTACTAATTTATCTCCTCGAACTAAGATGTCACCTTCAAGAGACAATTCATCCAAGACCTTCCAAAATGTTTGAAGATCATGTTGTAACACAGATTCTTTAGGCCAGCCAGATTTTACAAATGTGATAACTTGAATGAGGATAGGATCTGATTGGATAGCTGAAATCCAATCCTTCTCACAAAAGGTAGCATCCCATATATCTGCAATAAAGCACTCCTCTATTTCTGTATCCCATTCTTGATTTTCAGGCTCGTCAATTGGAAGTCTAGAGAGGCATTCAGCACGCGAATTCTTCCCACCGGGAATGTATTGGATAGAAAAGGAAAATTCTAAAAGTTTAGCTTGCAACCTTGAAATGCGAGCAGTGGTGCGCTTGATGTTCTTGCCAGATAGAATATTTACCAAAGGACAATGATCAGTTTTAATTATAAAAGGTCTACCCCAAACATAGGCTTTGAACTTTTCTACACTCCAAACACAAGCTAAAAGTTCCTTCTCGATGATTGAATACTTGCGCTCAACAGGTCTGAGAGTTCTGGACGCAAACCCTATGGTAAATTCACGGCCATTATCCATTTGGTTGAGGACAGCCCCAAGACCATAATCACAAGCATCAACAGTTATAATGGTGGTTCTGCCTTCAAGAAAAGGCTGTAAAGCAGGTACATTCACAATTCTTTCTTTAATTTCCTTAAAGAATTGTTCACAAGTGTCTGACCATAAGAATTCTGCATTTTTCTTTAATAGGGGCCTAAAACATTCCGTTAAGTTAGCAAAGTTCTTTAGAAATTTACTGTAAAACTCACACATGCCTAGAAACGAAAGTAACTGTTCTTTATTTTTAGGAGCTGGTGCATCTGTGATACTTTTGACAAGACAAGGCTTAGGCTTGACTCCTTGAGCAGAGAATACATGTCCCAAATACTCGATTTCTGTGGTTTTAAAAATACATTTGTCCTTTCTTAAAGTAGCTCCTCTGGATTGAAGTATGTTTAAAACTTTTGATATTAAGAGGTCATGTTCAGACTCACTCTTAGTGAATAGTAAAATGTCGTCTTGGAAAACAGCTACTTGCGAAATACCAATAAACATTTCAGACATCAAACGTTGGAACACAGCTGCCGCAGAAGCTATGCCGAACGGCATTCTGCAAAATTGGAAAGTACCATCAGGTGTAATGAAAGCAGTAAGATGACGAGAAGCTTTGTCCAATTCCACCTGATGATAAGCTGATCTGAGATCTAATTTGGTAAACCAGTTGGATTGACCTATTTTAGTGATTAAATCTTCAATCCTGGGCAAGGGAAAATTGTCTACCCAGATGGCCTCATTGACACTTCTTAAGTCAACACACATTCTTAGTTCACCTGTCTTTTTCTTTGCCAAAACTATTGGAGAAAGCCATAACGTGCCCTCTACTTTTTCAATAATACCTTGTGTACACATATCAGACAACATATCCGATAATTCCTTCCTGACGCTAAAAGGTATATTTCGTAATTTGTGCTTGACAGGTGCAATGTCTTGTTTGACTTTTACAGAATATAAAAATGTTGAAATTTTTCCTAAACTGTTCTGAAAAATGTTGGGAAACTTATTTTCCCAATCAATGTTGACATTGGTAACAGAATTAATATCATGTTTCTCAATAGTGACGGGATTATTTGAACCAGGTCTGATAGTTAAATTAAACACTGCTTGGTGAATAAGACCTAGGACATTAATCCCTTTGCGTGCTACATAGACTTTACCATTGATAGAAGAATCAAGTATTTTTATAGAAGACCAAAAATAACCCATCAAATCCACTTTACTGCCCTCAAAGGCCACAGTCATGACATCTGGAGGTAATAGATGTTGTGAACTCCAAAATTGTGTGTACTTGATTTGATCTATAATAGTGATGCGAGCTCCAGTATCTGCTAAGAGCATGATGGGAATACTGTCAATCCAAACTTCAATTTCTGGATCAGCAATGGGGGAAACTTTCTCTTGTTTGATGCATCTGACACCTAATGATAACTCTTTAATCACAACATCACTGTTGTCATCAGAATTATAGCCATCATTTATTAAACAACGAACAGGATTAGAGTTGTTAAATCTACCCCCATTGAAAGGTTTACCACCTCTGCAAACTTTGGAAAAGTGACCTATTTTACCACATTTCTTACATTGTTGACCAAGAGCAGGACAGTATTTGAAAGTGGCAACATGGTTGGGTGAACCACATTTAAAACAAATAATCTTGCGATTTTGGGAAAAGGGATGCAGGGTTTGAGATGTGGGTTTGGAAGCAATTTTGTAGTTTTTGAAGTCACTTTTGTCAAAACTAGGGATAGGTTTGTTGATGACAGCACCAGATATGGAATTTTTGTTAAGAGATTCTTCCAAAAACTTCACATCTTGGCAAGAACCCTCAATGCTTTTCGCTATATCAACAGCTTTATCTAAAGATGGATTTTTACAAGTGAGGAGACGTTCTTGTATTTTTTTGGAATTACATCTAACTACAAGTTGATCTCTTATTAATTGAGATGTAAAATCTTCAAACTCACAGGTTGCTGCTAGTACTTTTAAAGCGGTAACATAAGAGTCAATACTTTCAGTCGGTTTTTGTACTCGTGTGAAAAATTTGAATCTGTGAACAACAAGATTTTTGGATTTGGTAAAGTATTTATCTAATTGAGCAGTAGCAAGTTGATATTCGTCAAGATCAGTCTCATCTATATCGGTATAATCAGGTAAGTGATCAAAGATGTTTTGCCCTTCCACTCCTAAGTGGTAGTACAACAATCCTTTTTTTCTATCCGGTTTAAATTTTGTAGCATCAATAGCTATTAAATATGCGTTAAATGAGCGAATCCATAATTTCCATTCCAGTATGGGTTCACCTGGTTCTTGTAGAAAGGGTGCTGGAGGCGAGATGCTCTGCATGGTATTTGTGATGAAGTGAGTAAATCACTGGAAAAAGAGGAAAATAAAATTTAAAAAAAGAAATTCAAGTGTGCAAATCACTGAAACGTGGATCTGCACTGAAATGCGAAATACAGGAACTTTGTATTCAATTCAAGTGTGCAAATCACTGAAACGTAAATCTGCACTGAAGTGAGACATGAAGACTTTGTGTGTAAATCCAGTGTGCAAATCACTGAAATGTGCTCAGATCAAGTGTGCAAATCACTGAAACGTTGATCTGCACTGAAATGCGAAGCACAGGAACTTTGTATTCAATTCAAGTGTGCAAATCACTGAAACGTAGGTCTGCACTGAAATGCGAAGCACAGGAACTTTGTATTCAATTCAAGTGTGCAAATCACTGAAACGTAGGTCTGCACTGAAGTGAGACATGAAGACTTGTATGTAAATCCAGTGTGCAAGTCACTGAGATGTGGACCTGCACAAGGTGCTCAAAGTAGAAATTGCAAGCACATCGTAGAAGGAATAATGCTGGTAGAAATAACCACTGTTGCTGCTTGTTTTTTTTTAAAAAATGCTGCTTGTCACAGAATGTAAGTACATCCCAAAGAGAAAAGGAAAAAAAAAAAAATTGCTGGTAAGAAAAAACGTTGGTACTGAAGATGAATGCTGAAGTTTGGGAGACTGCTGCTTGGTCCTAATAAACTTGTGCTAGAAGTTGATGCAAGTTACTTGAGCAAAAAGAAATGCCAAAATAATCCACTAGATGGCAGTGGGAGAACAAGAGTGACTGAGTGTAAGGAAACGCTGCACTCGATGGTAATGACGAGATTGGAAAGGCAAGTCGAGTGCGAAGAAGGGCAGCAGGTAGGAGAAATACTGAAATAATGTACGTTGTTGCGCTTGCTGTTTATGCTGAGCGAAGTGATAGGGCACAAAATGCTGAAATTGTATGATGTACGCTCAGAAAGCAGGCGATATGAAGATTAATGGTAGCAGATGTGCTCGCTGTTTATACCGAGCGATGTAAATGAGGCGCGCGCTCCTCACGAGGTGCCGGCAAAGTCTAGAGCTCGTGAGTGAGAGCGTGGCACATACGGAGGCCGGTTTAAAAACAGTGGCAGATAATTACCATGGACACGAAAATTGAAGTACGGGATAACTGAAAGCGACCACAGCGCTCGAAATATAATGCAGAGCGCTCAAGATGTAGTGCGGAGCCCTCGAGATATAGCGCGTGAGGTAGTACACAATGGCAGTTGATTCATGATGCAGCGCTCAAGTGCATAAAACAATGTGGTAACCACATAAAAAAAAAAATGATGAGCAGATAATGAAAGGATGAGTCTCTCACCTTGGTGGTTCACTTACTAGTGAACAGTGACGAATTCAATTTTGAAGAAAACAAGCCAGTAAACAGTTTGCTCTCTGGCCCCTTCTTTATCCAGTCTTTATCCGAGTTGCGCAGGAACATCTAGGAACTCCCCAGGTCGTCGCCAGTTTAATAAGGATGACTCCATTCAGTCTGAAGAAGTACTGAAGAGTTTAATCAGGAGAATACGTCTCACCATGAAGGGGCCCTGGAGCAACTGCTTACAATCAGAATGCAGTGCTCTCATGACCTCATCACACATTCTAAGATCTGGACATTCTGAGCCAAAGCTCACATTACCACAGGAGGACGCAATGCTGATATGATGTAATGAATTCTCTAGTATAGTTTGCCCAAGTCCAGAGATGAAGAAGAAAAACTAAGGACCTGAACAGTACAGTGGTGGAATCCAAGGTGAGCTACAAGCTGATATGTGGTAAGAACACCAAATGAGTCAGCGTGTGGAGGTTGGTACGCTGCTATATGAAGCCAGAAAAGGGGGTTAACTGGCGTTGATATGTATACGAACAAGGTTAAGAGAGCACGATAAGCTCACAATGTTGCGTCTATTTGGAGGAATCTGGAAAGAAGAGAATACCCTGAACGCTGGCGAAGGCTCGATCAGAGTGCAGAGCTTCGCACAGAGCATCTGGTGCTCGGAGCCGATTACGATGGATGCCCCGTCCTCGCCGCAGTACGTATCGAAAAAGAGAACCACCACCAGTCCTCTGGGTCTTCATGTGACGCCTGGAGGCCAGGGAACCCACCCTCCCCCGCAGGTCGTTCCACCTCTTCCAAATTTTCTACTGTGTGGGCAGGTTGTTACAGCATTTACTCTGTCAACTATTCTGGCCCACATTTGCCTTTTCTGAGATAGGGGTTGAAAGGGACCACATTAATTCGTTCTGGTCTTTTCTAGAGACTGTAGGAAAGTAGGATCTGCTTCTTATGGTTACCCCCACTTTTTGCTTCATGTGATACTATTTTTGACTAGTCTGACTGGCATCCTGCTAATCAGGACCCCAGTCTATCTTCTTTCTCCCTAAACTGTTATGTCATGTACTTAGGTACACTCCAGATTGGATACTGGGGTACCCTTGTCAGTCCCTAGTACATGGTACCAATGTACCCAGGCCATATGTACCCCAGAGGCCTCCCATGGACTGAAGCATGTATTATGCCACCCATGAGAGGCCATGCAAAATGGAACTGCAGGTCTGCCATTGCAGCCTGTGTAAGTTGGTGCATGCACCACTTTCTTACAATATAGGTTTACTATATCTAAGGGTCACTAAACTTAAAACCTATGTCACCCCAGTAGCAGGCCTTGACAATCCTGAAGGCAGGGTGCTTGGTTCTAAGTGAGAGAGTGCCACTGCATGAGCAGTACACCCCTGCAGCCTATGGAATCCATTCTCCCGGGTTGTTAGTGCAGCAGCCATTTACGACATATAGAGTGGCATTATGCGACCGAGTGATGACCAACTATAAAACGGCTGTAAGTAACCCTATCGTGTTTGGTGTCAAACATTGTGGAATCATACCCCCACACCCGGAGGTATGATTCCACCCCTCAGAAGCGAGCTTCGTTGGGTCCCTTGTGTTCACTGTGCCAGCCTTCTAGTCCCGGGCAGCACAAAATGGTTGCTGCCGATCAGAGACACATTTCTGCCCTCCTGCTGCTGAGCCAAGCTCGAGCAGAGGAAGGTGGAACAATAGGCATCCTGTCACAGGGAGGTGTGACCACCTCCAAGTCAGGATTTAGTGTATTAGGGCTGGGTGAGTGCGCTTGCCAGCGACCGAATGTCTGCATGAGGGGCACATTTGGTGTCCCTGTGCATAGTCCAGTTCAAACCAGTCCTGGGAGCCTTTGGCTCCTGCTCTGGAGCAAAACTGGACAAAGGACTTGAGAGTAACCCCCCCACTCTCCAGACCCTCCCCTGGGAGAGTCCCCTGAATCTGTCCAACCCTCTCCCGTGGGTACAAAAGGGCTTACCTGGCTGTAGGTCCCTAGATTCAATGTGGACAAGATTCTGAACCCGAAACCACTGAACTTCGACCGTCTAGACACTCTGGACTTCACCGGACTTTGTTTGGGCCCGACTTCATCCCCCTCTCAGTCTGAAGCATTGTTTGTGCCTGTGCACCATACAGGCTCCATGCAGGACCTGTGGAGCATCAGGGACAACCAAAGATATCTCCCTTGGAGTGAAGGGGTCACTCCCCTGCAACCGCAGGCACCACATCTTGACTGACCGGTCTGCTGCTCCTGAGCTCCTACGGACTCCGAAAACTCCAGCAACACAGGAGGTGGGTTTCCAAGTCCCTCAAGGTCCGAGCTGCCTTCTTACCAAGTTTGAGGCCAGAATCCCTCGTGGGGGCTGCAATACCTGTACCCCTGTGCACCGCGTTCATTTGCAAGTGCGTATGCTTGATGGCGTTTCCTGAACAAGTGCACTGGGCTCCAAGTAGCTCCAACCTCTGGCACTATTTCCCACAAGGAACTCTGGCCTCCTCACACCGAGTGCTCCGTGGGCTGCTGCTTTGTGAAATTGCTTGAGATCCCCTTGCGACTCCTGTGCTTCTGGCCTGTGGGTCCACTTGAGGGTCAACACTGCTTTTCTTGGGCTCCCCTGGTTGCTTCAGGCTTGCCCTGACTCCCCTGTGATTGGTGAGTCTCCTGGATCTTGCTGGTCCAAACCGTAACCTTCTTTGACTTTCTGCGTGGGTTACCGTGGCCAAGGCTGGTTGGTGCTCCCGCCGGACACCGACCCCTCAGCACTCGACATCCTTCGTGGGACAGCTCGCATCCAGCTCCTGGTCATCCTCAACATCTCCTGGTCCCTGTGGCTGCAGAGTCAAGAACCCCCTCAACGCACCAGAAGCACCCGACATTGGTGGGCATTTGTCTACCGAGCCCCTGGTCACTCCTTAGTGACCCAGACTATGTCCCCCCTGCTTTCAGGTACACTTCAACAAGAATCCACCTTTGGATTCCAACTGACACTTTTCTTCCTTCCAGCAGCGGCTCTTCTTCGAAGTCCTCCATTGGGTTCGGAGGCGGTTTTCGACACCACTTCAGACCTATGCACCCGGCTTCCCTGGGATAGGTAACTCTGGTACTATGGTATCCACAGGTGGGGTGGCTCTCCAACCTCCTAAGTTCCACTGGGTTTCTTCGAAGTCCACTGGGAGGGGTCCTTAAACTTTAAAACTTCAACCGTGGCTTCCCCATAGAATTGTACGGAGCACGCGGTCGTGTTCCCACACTGCACCCGTCCTCCGTGGGGTCCCTACTTACTCACCATGGGTGGTTCCTTGGGGTCCCAGCGGTCTACATCCTCTAGACACTGTCTTGACTCAAGTCGTGGTTCTTATACCACTATTTTAGTATATGGTTTGGTCTCCCCCTGGAGCCCACTGTGTATTAGTGCTATTTAGTATTGTTTCTGTGCTACAGTATTGTGTGCTTTGTGAGTATCTTCATGTAGAAGATATTGTGTCATACTAGAGAGTGTTATATTAATAAATACATATTTTTATAACTACTGTGTGGTTCTCCTTTCATTTAACCAATACTATAAGGTTGCATTCTGGTAAAACAAGCTGCTTAACATTCCTTCAAGACTAAGCCTGAAGGCTGCTCTCCACAGCTACCACTTGGATAGCTTTCTAAGGTTATCTTCGACCTCTTAAATCACCATAAGGGTTGTTTGGACTAGGAGTGGGCAATGAACTCCGCTCTGCTGGCGGAGTTTGCGGAGAATTGTTAACTACGCATTCCATTAAAAACACGGAATTCAAGCAAAAACTCTCCGCATAGTGGATTCAGCTACTAAACTGCACCCACAAAGGCTTTGATAAAGCAACTTTACATGCTAAAAAGCATATAACCAATTCACAAAAGTGAACTAAAATATCAGCCAATGAGAGAGGTGATGATTTTGGGATCCCCCCTAACCTAGGGGGAGGACCAAGCAGATGCCTTGAACACAAAGAGCACATCATGCTGAACGATTCAGTGGTGGTCCCATCCTGTTAGGACCACCCCAAGCACAGTTATGGGCAAAAATACAATCCCAACCAATATTTTGATATTGGATACTATAATATTCACAGCCCACTGCTTATCTTCTCCCATAATGCTTTGCAGGGCCTTTGGTTGGGATTGTATTTTTGCCCATAACTGTGCTTGGGGTGGTCCTAACAGGATGGGACCACCACCGAATCGTTCAGCAAGATGTGCTCTTTGTTTTCAAGGCATCTGCTTGGTTTTCTCCCTAGGTTAGGGAGGATCTCAAAATCATCACCTCTCTCACTGCTTGCTAAATTTTCATTTTCACCTTTGTGAAATGACTATAGGCATTTTAGCATGTAAAAACAGAGATGCTTGTTATTTTACCAAAAGTATATGAGGTCTCTGTTTTATTAAGTGGGAAGCGGAGCGAAGTAATTCCATGTAGTTACACCCACTCTTAGGGGCCCATTATGATGTCGGGCGGAAGCACGACCGCGTTGGCGGCGGTGCGGTAAAATGCCTTTTACCGCACGCCAGCCGCGGTCTTCACGCCCGCCATATTAGGATGGGAAAACATAGGCATTCA
Source organism: Calotriton arnoldi (assembly GCA_963921515.1). NCBI lineage: Eukaryota > Metazoa > Chordata > Amphibia > Caudata > Salamandridae > Calotriton > Calotriton arnoldi. Next base: position 229,987 of record CAWUFW010011560.1, read on the forward strand.
CCGTCCGCCGCGGAGTGACGCCGACCGCCATCGAACAGCGCCCGCCACCGCGGCGGAGTGAGCCAATCACCACACACACCGCCTGACGGAATGACGTCCCGTACGCCGAGGATATCACGATGCCGGAAACAGGGCAGCGCACCGCGACGGAGAAACCGCACAGCGAAAGACGGCGGAGACATCACAGCGGAGACAGAAAAAATAACACTCGGGACACACCGCGATGGATCCTGCCCTACACGCACTCCCGGTGCTGTACATGATCCACTACCTGCAAGTCATCCACCGCCACGGATGCCTCCGCAGGTACGTACAGACACAACAGTGCAAGTAACACAATACACAGCTCCAGGGGGGAAAAACATCGCATGGGAACACCACACACCCCTGTGGGGACAGGCACACAGCCAGCACTGCGCACACACATGTCCCACCTGTCACAAAAACGTCGCGCCACAAACTGCCCACCCATGTACCGCATTCATGTACAAATGTCCCCGTCACGTCACCGCCGCGGTCAGTGTGCATGAAAACATGCACACAACGCAGAGCACAGGGCCAGCGCATACCAAGGGCAACGTACAAATAGCACAGAGCCACAACTACATCCACAACACACCAGCAACCGCCCTGAAGGGACACAACATGTGTCTCACAAGTGCCACTCCTGCACAACAACAACACAACTACAGCCACACCATGCCCCACGTCCCAACAACTGCATATACAGCTGGACCCTATGCAAAGGAACACATAGCACAGAAGGCCAGGCCCCAGCCAACACACAAACCACAACAACATCACACACAAGCCAAGAACACTGAGGCCAGGCACAAAATGTACACACACACAGATGAGGACCAAACACTTCACTTCACACACCACCTGACAAGTCACACACACACACCACCCAGAGTCACAGCTACATACACACACCACATGCCAGCAGTAATGGAGGACAACATATAGGAAAGCCAAAGTGAGGTGCCCACAAATGGAAGGGCAGTGACTAAACCATCAAGCATGTGTGATGCACATTCAAGACAAGACACATGTGAGAACACACACAGCCCATCACAGCACACATGGCTGACACAGTCAGTCAACACAAACCATGGTCACCCCAATGCCACAACTCATGGAGACAGCAAGGACACCCATGTATAGGCACAGGGATGTAAGGAAGGCCCTGAACACAAACACTGACCAGCCACACATAGGCATCCAAATACTGGACAAGACAACGTCTGCTGCACAACACACAGGGCCCAGTGACACACTACATGACAGCCAAGCACAAGTAGGATATGGCACACATACCTCCTCCCACAACAGCAACACACAATACTGCCATGTGCACAAAACACAACCACAGGGCTAAACAAGTACACATACAGGCACACCACTCCAGGGTCACACATGGCATTAGTTGACAATGCATGTGCACACACATCCACAGTCACAACAAAGTCACCCCCTTCACACCACACACTTCTCCACCACCCAAGTGCACACATTGGAAGTAAGCCATGGGACCTGGATAACTCATCACCACAAGATGTCCATACACCGACACTGATTGGCACACAGAAAGGAAGCTCACACAGACCCCATGACCCTGGCCTGCCTGCCTGTAAGCCTGTGCCCAAACTCCCACCCTGTGCTGCCATTGCCCACAAACCTGACATGTGTCCACCATAGATAACATGAGCCAAGAAGGAAGATGACTACAAAACTTCATTGCCAACCACCTGCACTGCACCCATAAGTATCACAGTCATGTAGAAATGAAGTGCCTCCCACCCCTGCAAAAAAATGAAATGTGACACAACCCATTGGCAATGTCGAAGTGGCATACTGAGCCTGTGACACAGTTAACCATGCACACACAGAAACAACATTATTCAGGAAGGACACTGACACAACTCACTGCAGGACCAACTGTGTTTATTCACAATTTGCATATAGAGCCAACAAATCTGGGCAACAGCAAAGCCAGTGGGCATTTCAATATGCACAGTATTTGCATGAGAAGCTGCACAGGCGGAGAAGTGTGGCTCAATGGTTAGAGCGGCAGACCCTGATGCAGAGATCTGGCCCGGGACCAGGGTTCAATTCCTGCCTCGGCGGGTCTTGGGCTAAAACTTCCTCGGACCTGATAATTCTCGCCTCGGTGCCTATTCTAATCATGGGTCCCACTCTGCAACTCTGGGCAATAGCTTGCTTAATCTCCACAACGGCCCCACCAGCGCTGGGATGCCTGGCTTCACCTTGGGGGTGCCCAGGAGTGGACATTTCACAGGGAAAAGCCAGGAAGGGTTCCACAGCGGTATGCGTTCAGCGCCAGGATGCCTCAGGGTAGCAGTGCGCTTTACAAGTACAAATTCATTTCATTTCATTTCACAGGCAGGGGGCAAACAGCAGTGAACAGCAAGGCCAGTGGCCAGTCCAAAGTGCAGGTGAGGTACATGAGAAGCTGCACAGGCAGGGGGCAAACAGTAGTGAACGACAAGGCCAGTGGCCAGGACACAGTGCAGGTGAGGTACATGAGAAGCTGCACAGGCAGGGGGCAAACAGCAGTGAACGACAAGGCCAGTGGCCAGGACACAGTGCAGGTTAAGTCCATGAGATCCTGCACAGGCAGGGGGCACACAGCAGTGAACAACAAGGCCAGTGGCCAGGACACAGTGCAGGTTAAGTCCATGAGATCCTGCACAGGCAGGGGGCACACAGCAGTGAACAACAAGACCAGTGGGCAGGACAAAGTGCAGGTGAGGTACATCTGATCCTGCAGAGGCAAGTCTAGGACATCAGTCGACAACAAGGCCAGTGGCCAGTCCAAAGTGCAGGTGAGGTACATGAGATCCTGCAGAGGCAAGGGGCAAACAGCAGTGAACAACAAGGCCAGTGGCCAGGACACAGTGCAGGTTAAGTCCATGAGATCCTGCACAGGCAGGGGGCACACAGCAGTGAACAACAAGGCCAGTGGCCAGGCAGTGCAGGTTAAGTCCATGAGATCCTGCACAGGCAGGGGGCACACAGCAGTGAACAACAAGGCCAGTGGCCAGGACACAGTGCAGGTGAGGTACATGAGAAGCTGCACAGGCAAGGGGCAAACACCAGTGAACAACAAGGCCAGTGGCCAGGACACAGTGCAGGTGAGGTACATGAGAAGCTGCACAGGCAAGGGGCAAACACCAGTGAACAACAAGGCCAGTGGCCAGGACACAGTGCAGGTGAGGTACATGAGAAGCTGCACAGGCAGGGGGCAAACAGCAGTGAACAGCAAGGCCAGTGGCCAGTCCAAAGTGCAGGTGAGGTACATGAGAAGCTGCACAGGCAGGGGGCAAACAGCAGTGAACAGCAAGGCCAGTGGCCAGGACACAGTGCAGGTGAGGTACATGAGAAGCTGCACAAGCAGGGGGCACACAGCAGTGAACAACAAGGCCAGTGGGCAGGACAAAGTGCAGAGTGAGTCCATGAGAAGCTGCACAGGCAGGGGGCACACAGCAGTGAAACACAAGGCAAGTACAACGTGCAGAGTAGTCACATCAGAAGCTACACAGGGAATGTATGCAACTCTACCATGCCATGCCCAGCAACAGAGTAATGGGTCTGACAATGGGCATCACACGCACCCCTGTGGACAGACAGGTGTGTGAGGGTGACCGCCACTCAGATGGGGCTGTCTGTCGGACTTGGATCTGACTGTGTGATGGGGTCTGTTGGCGGACTACCCTGGGCAGTGGGAGTAACAACTGTGGAAGAGCCAACTGTGCATGTGGTAGCTGGGGGGCTGCTTGGACCAGGTGGGGTGGTGGCCCGGGGAGGTGGACTCATGCCCTGGTGAGACACAGTGTGTGCCGGAGAATGTGGAGGGGTGCCTCTCCACTTCTTGGGGATCCTGAAAGGCTTCCCTGTCAGGGGATTGAGGGGAACTGGGGCAGACACAACAGGTGACCCCAACACCAAAGCTGATTCTGGTGTGGATGGTGACCCCCTCTGGGGACATGCTGGAACCCGCTGTGCGCTTGCCTGGTGTTTGCCGCCGCCCTGCCTCCCTCTGTCCACCAGCTTTGCCCCCTACAGTGTCCTCCCGTGCTGGCTTCACAGGGCTTGGGATGGGAGTGGAGGTCAAGGATGGATTATCCATGGGGCCCTCATCCTGTGTAATGTTTGCAGGCAACACCTTCTCAGTGGGTGTGGAAACTGTCTTTTTGCCTCTGCGAGACGTCTTTGGGACAGGGGAGTCTTTGGCAGGGCAGGAAGGTGAGGCCTGTGACCCTGATGCTTGTTTCTTTGCTTTGTGGCCCTTGCTGTCGCCTGATGGGCTTTTCTCTCTGCGCTCTGGGGTGGCCTTACTCTTATGTGGGGATGGTGTCTGTGCCCTAGTACGCTAGGGTTGCTGCTGCTCCTGTGTGCTGCGGGTTCTGTATCGGGACTTTGGGGTCCGTTGGGCATTGTCACTGTCGTCAGAGGTGCACAGCGACACAGGGCCGGACCGAGTGCTGGGAGTCGCTCCCTGACTATGTGCCTGTTGCAGGGCTGCTGTCACAGTTGATGACAAGGACTGCACAGTGCGGTGTAGCCCACCAACGTCGGAATGTAAGCCCTCCATGAAAGCTATAACCTGCCCCAACTTTTTGTCGTGCTCTTGGAAGGCATTGAGAAGTGCTGTCTGCCCCACACACATCTGGCGCAATAGCTCGACTGCTTCTGCACTGAGGGCAGCAGGGCTGACATGGGCTGGGGCAGCTGTGCCTGGGGTGAAGGTGACTCTACCCTTCCTACTTGTGCGGACACGGGCAGCACCAGTGGAGGTTGAAGGGAGGCAGGGCACTGGACGCTGTGTGGCGGAAGAGGAGGCAGATTCCCCGTTCCCTGTACCCCCCAACATGGATGTGTCACCACTGGCGTCAGATGAGGTAGAGCTTTGTGTCTCCAGCTGTGAGTCCTCTAGCAGACTCCTGTCCCCCTCCTCGGCGCTGGTCACATCTGTGTCAGTCAGCTCCGGTGCGGCTGTAGCAGTGGAAGCCTCACCACTGGTGTCCGTCCCCTCTCCCTCTGCACATACGGGAGCTGCTGCACAGGAGAGAGAAGTACTGTGAGATGAGTGGCATCAACAGAACTAATACGTGCCAATACATCTGCATCCTAGAAAGAGGAGTGCAGCACATTGCATGCCACCCTGTGCACACATATATCTTGACACCCAAAATTTCGACACAACGGTGCATGTCCGCCACACGTCCTGCCATAAGTGACCCAGGTGATTCACACAGCACTCCATCCTGCAGTTGGCTCACATCAGACACAGCCCCAAAATGCCCTGTGCACACACACTGTCCCGATGTTGGCAAGGATGAACACCACGACATGGTGCACATCACCTACATGTGTGGAGCAGTAGGGGACCACACAGACTACAACATACCAGCCCACAATGACCCTGCACACATGCCATCCACCATATCGAGGCCATGGGCACATCTACTGTTGCACATTGGCCTCAGATGTCTGACTGGCAGACATCTGAGGTCTGGAATTGCACACATTCATTGAAACACATTCACAATTGGCACACTGGCATTACCACCCATCAGAATTCACACACTACCCCACAGCAGAAGGTACCTGAAGGCCACAACTCCAAATGTAAGAGAGATGCACAGTGCTAAAACTCACTTCATGAAGCGCCGTTTGGGCAAAAGCATGGCAAATACACCCAGCACAGAGGCCACTCACAAAACATTGCACCACACAACCAACGTCACACAGCTGACAATTTGCACACTCTGTAGACACATGCACCCACTCCCAGCCAAAGGCAGCCTGCAACACATACTCACCCATCTCGCTGCTGATGCTCCCTCAGTCGTCTGTCCAGCTCAGGTTGTGTGACGGCCAGGATGCGGGCCATTAGTGGTGTCATGCTGTGCCTAGCCAACCTGCCAGTCCGAGGGAGCAGCCCCAGCGTCATCTCGGCCACGTTCTTGCTCAGCCGGCAGATGTCGTCCCACCTTTTATGACAGTGGGTGCGCCTTCGGTTTGACACACCCAGATCCCGGACTCTGGAGGCAATGGCCCTCCACACGGCTTTACGCTGGTGGACCTTCAGCTGCAGGCATGGGAGACAAGAGGGGTGATGTGCCAGTGACACAGTGCACAATAACAACACAACGAAAAAGCAGTAGCACGACAGTGACTCATCCAAAACTCAAGCTACAACCGTCACATAGCCAACAATTGCTCTGAACATGATGCAATGTCATTGGTCAATCAGACGTACAGGCATGCATGTTCGATGGTGGACAAGGTACCTCCACACCCCATTCACATGCAGGATACCAACACACCAAGCAACGTGTAGTCTGCCTGCAGCTACTGTCTGCAGTTACCTACAACTACACATACAGAAGATAGCAAAACATGTGTCTTGTTGTTGGACTCCCTGTGTCCAACACTGCACAGACCTAAGTGTCCTAGCCCTGTGAAAGCCTCACTGTGTCTTGGGACTCACATAGAGTGACAACGACTGTCATACACACACCCTTCTCCCACGCCTGCTCCTGTGCAATCTACATGGCAGAGATGGGACTTAGATGAAGAGGCGTGAGACAAACACACATGGTACACACTGTACATGCAGTGATGTTGACATGTGGCATTCGGTGGGGACTGTGCAGGGCAGGTCGACTGACACTGAGTGGGTCAATTGGGAGCAACACAGCCATGCACACAAATGCAAACTGGCCAGACTCCTGCATCACCAAAATGCAGCTGCACTGTATGGCTGACACTACAGGACATGTCCCTCTACTCTGGATAGGCATGCAGGGTAACGTGTGAAAGAGCCCACCAAGCCCTTCCCGCAGTAGCAAACATGATGGGCAGTGCATGTCAGAGCCCCACAACCACTGACACATACCGAAGCACCTCCACCCCACGTGTGCACACCCTGCACTCTCACTCACAGTCTGGGAAACTTACCACGACATTAGGTCCGCCATATAGCCTTGGGTACTGTGCAAGCACCCCGTCTACCAGGACCCCAAGCTCCTCACTGGTGAAGGGACTGGCACGGATCTTCTGAGTCCTCAACATCACAATGGACATGTGGCAGCAGCAGCACGTTGAGGGTGGCAGTCAGCAGTCCCTTGGGGCAGCAGCAGCAGGTGCAGGGTGGCAGCCAGCAGTCCCTTGAGGCAGCAGCAGCAGGTGCAGGGTGGCAGCCAGCAGTCCCTTGAGGCAGCAGCAGCAGGTGGAGGGTGGCAGCCAGCAGTCCCTTGGGGCAGCAGCAGCAGGTGCAGGGTGGCAGCCAGCAGTCCCTTGAGGCAGCAGCAGCAGGTGCAGGGGTGTCAGTCAGCAGTCCCTGGTAGCTGTGGGAATGTGGTGCGCCCTCCCACACATATATAGGCCCCTGGGGCTGTGTCAGTGGTCCCAGGGTGCTGCAATTGGTGTACGAGGTCTGCCTCATTCAAATACATCCAATGTCTGCCTCCGCGGTGGCGGTGCACGCCTACCGCGATTTTCAAACTCGCATCAGGCTACCGCGAGTCTGCTTCCCATTGGCTGCAGGGGCATGGTCCATGCCGGTGACACACCGTAGGATGCATGTGCGCGCTACCGCGGTGGTGCATCTTATGAATGCCTCCAGTGACCGCCTCCGCGGGGTGGTGCACGCCCACCGCGATTTTCAAACTCGCATCAGGCTACCCCGAGGCTGCTTCCCATTGGCTGCAGGGGCATGGTCCATGCCGGTGACACACCACAGGGCCCAGGCGGTAGGCACCGCCATATGTCTGGCAGACAGTGCCTGGAGTGACCGTGATTTGGGTAGCGGTGCATGGTGACCGCAATTGTCACATACATAACTGGCAGTGTCTCCCGCGATCGTGCATGGGTTATGTGCGGTGCCGCACCTCAGTGGCCAGGCGGTAGGCACCGCCACATGTCTGGCAGACAGTGCCTGGAGTGACCGTGATTTGGGTAGTGGTGCATGGTGACCGCAATTGTCACATACATAACTGGCGGTGTCTCCCGCGATCGTGCATGGGTTATGTGCGGTGCCGCACCTCAGTGGCCAGGCAGTAGGCACCGCCACATGTCTGGCAGACAGTGCCTGGAGTGACCGTGATTTGGGTAGCGGTGCATGGTGACTGCAATTGTCACATACATAACTGGCGGTGTCTCTCGCGATCGTGCATGGGTTATGTGCGGTGCCGCACCTCAGTGGCCAGGCGGTAGGCACCGCCACATGTCTGGCAGACAGTGCCTGGAGTGAGCATTAATGGAGTTGTGGAGTAGTTGTGCTGTACCTAACGGGTCCTCCAGCTCTCTGCATAGGCCAACATATACAGTGCCCAGGGTCTCAACAATTGAAGGGTCCTCATGAGGGCAAATGCACAAAAGGGACATGCCACTCCACATCACCAACACATACCATATATGGGTCGCCAATACATTGCATGGGCACATACACTCGCACATGTCACATGTGCTGTGTAATGAAATGTAGACTGTCCAATTACTGTGTTGCATAGCATATGGAGATAATGGTCAATGTCTGTGTGTGCAATGTAACGCACAATGTCGTCTCGTTGACTGGACTAGGGGCATCAGCAACTGGCACATTGTCCAATGCACATGCACACACGTGTCCCCCACGCTCAGCCGGTGGTGAGTGTGTAGTTGATGTGTGCCATGTGCAACCTGTGTTGGGAGGTGTATCAGGGCCAGCAACATGGTGTGTTCGGCTAGTATTGCAATTATCAACATATGCTGGGGGTCAGACTCACAGGTATGCACACATATCTGTTAGTATATCACACTGTGCATGCGAATGAGCCGGAGGGGTGCACAGATAATTGCTGCTGGTAAGGGGACAGGTGTACGAGTAGTGTGCCTGATGTGAACCTAGTTGTGAAGTGCCCTGTCGGTTGATGGTGCATGTTGTAAGACTTGGGAATGTGTCTCTAGAAGTAATTGATGTGATGCACATTTCATGGTCTTCTGCATTGACATCTGTGCACTGTGATCTGTCCTAGGAGGAGGAGGCACAATATCCATCGTCCGTTCACAGTCCTGGCAGACATGGAGAATGAGGAAATAATCCGCAAATTCAGGCTGGACCGACAAACCCTGCAGAACCTATGTGCCATGTTGGAGCACCACCTGCAGCCACGTCGGACATATCCAACAGCTTTCACCGCAACAGCTAAGGTGATGGCATGCCTGCATTTCTTTGCAACGGGCTCATTCCAGCACACGGTCGCAAGTGCAGGCGGGATGTCACAGCCGATGTTCAGCATGGTGCTGAGGGATGTCCTATCGGCCATGATGCTGTACAAAGACAGTTATATCCATTTTACCAGGGGGCCTGAGTTGGTGGCTGTGAAGGGCGATTTCTATACCCTTGGACATATCCCACATGTCATTGGTGCAATTGATTGCACACATGTTGGGCTTGTGCCACCACAGGCACGTGAACAGGTTTACCGCAATAGGAAGCATTCACACTCGGCAAATGTTCAAGTGGTGTGCCTGGCGGACATGATCATCTCACACATGTGTGCCAAGTTTCCCGGCTCAGCCCATGATGCCCACATCTTGCGCAGCAGCATCGTTCCTCAGTTGATGGCCAATCTGCTTCCTGAGCGTGCATGGCTTGTGGGTGAGTATGTATAGTGGATTAGAGTGGTGTGTGTGTGTGACATGCTGTTGTGTAGCATTTTGGGACTGCAAGGTTAATCTGTGTCTCTCACACACAGGTGACTCGGCATATCCAAACCGCCCGTGGTTGCTGAGCCCATTGCGGAACCCCGTCACGCCAGCTGATGTGCGATACAATGATGCCCATGGGAGGACACAGCGTGTGATAGAACGGACATTTGGACTCCTAAAATCAAGATTTCGGTGCCTGGACCGTACTGGGGGGCCCTTATGTACTCGCCAGGGAAGGTGTGTCAGATAGTGGTGGCATGCTGCATGCTCCACAACCTCGCCATTCGCAAGGCAATACCCCTGATCCTGGATGACGATGATGAGCAGCCAAGGCCGCCGCCTGCAAATCAAGCCGGATCCAGTGACGAGGGCAGTGGAGAGGAGGAAGGGGTAGACATGCGTCGTCAGCTCATCACCCGCTACTTCACTTGAAGGTGAGTGACGATGTAGAAGGGACAAAATGGTCTGATGGTGTTTCTGTTGCTGTGTGGGTGTATGTGAGCTTGCTGACTGCAGCTTGGTGTTGACTCATTGCTGCCTGCCAATGTATGTGTGATTGGTTAGTGTGGAACAGATTGTCTCTATGGTGACTGTTGCTCTGTGTAAAGTTTGTAGATCTGAGTACCTTGTTGACAAGTGTTGTGTGATGTGTGCAATGCCACACCCATACAAGTGACTCTTGTTCTGCTGTTTTCCGTAGGTCCCTTCAGCATCTCACTTGTTACCTACATTCCATTCCCCTGGACCATGTCCTACACGGTGAAGGTTGCACATCCTGTATTAAAGATGGAGCAGACACAACAACATGTGTGTAAGGTGTATTTATTAACTAACTGTGACATGCAAGGGTGGAGGAAATGTGAAGGGGGTAATTGAAGAAGTGAGTTGACAGTCAAGGTAAATGAGATACTTGAGTAGTCCCCACAATGATGTGGAGACCCAGTCCAACAGATGGATGCCATTCACATGGCAGTGTGGTGAAGGATAGTCCAAAAGGTCAATGCAGTGGTGCAGTGGTCTGCCATCATAGCTGGCTCGGGGACTAGTGTTTGGCAGGTGCTTTGGCACGTGGGTCCCCCTGGCCTTTCCTTGGACGGCCCCTTTTGCGCTTGACTGGAGGGGCCACTGCTGCAGGGACAGTGGTGTCTGAGGACTCACCCCCCTCTGTGGACGCAGGGGAGGATGATGAAGTGTCATCCTGCTGCCCAACAGGGGGAGGCGGAGGGGTAGAATGTTGCGCTGGCCTGTCCCTCAGAACCGCCACTAGCTGCCCCAAGAGGTCCACAATCTGTCCCATGCGTGTGTCCATGGACCTCAGCAGCAGGAGGTGCTCCCGAGATTCTTCCTCTAACCGTCCCATTCGTCCCTGGGCCTGTTGGTAGGCCCCAAGGACTCTGTCGATGTGGCCCAGGGCTTCCGTCCCAGGATCAGTCCCCCTCTGCATGACCCTGTCCCGACCGCCTGCACTGCTGTCCGGTCCTCACATTGGCCCGCTGCATCCTCTCCCTGGCCTCCGCAGTCGATGTAGTGGGCTGCTCAACCCCTGGGGCAGGGAGAGTGTTGCGGCCAGCTGTGGTGGTGGTGGTGGTGGTGGTGGTAGTGGTTGACACAGAGGCCGTGACAGCAGCTGTCAGAGGATGGTCAGGGGCTGCAGTTGATGTGGTTGGGGGTACAATGGGTGCCTGGGACTGGTTGCGGCCTGCCACACCAGATGGGCCAGCGTGGAGCTCCTCATCCAAGGAATCCAGGGAGTCCTCATCCAGTTGTCTCTGTTCCGGGGGGGGGACTGGCTCTGCAGGGTGGTGTCATCCTCTGCAGTGAGTTCTTGGTCACCTGTGGGTCAGATGAGAAATGGTCATTGTGTTGCAGCCAGCAAAGTTAGTGTTAGCAGTGTTACATCAACTGTTTGCACATCCAGCAGTTGTTCACTGTACAAATTTGCATTGACCGACATCCAGTGATGCATTACAAGCTGTCTGTGGACGCAGGGGAGGATGATGAAGTGTCATCCTGCTGCCCAACAGGGGAGGCGGAGGGGTAGAATGTTGCGCTGGCCTGTCCCTCAGAACCGCCACTAGCTGCCCCAAGAGGTCCACAATCTGTCCCATGCGTGTGTCCATGGACCTCAGCAGCAGGAGGTGCTCCCGAGATTCTTCCTCTAACCGGCCCATTCGTCCCTGGGCCTGTTGGTAGGCCCCAAGGACTCTGTCGATGTGGCCCAGGGCTTCCGTCCCAGGATCAGTCCCCCTCTGCATGACCCTGTCCCGACCGCCTGCACTGCTGTCCGGTCCTCACATTGGCCCGCTGCATCCTCTCCCTGGCCTCCGCAGTCGATGTAGTGGGCTGCTCAACCCCTGGGGCAGGGAGAGTGTTGCGGCCAGCTGTGGTGGTGGTGGTGGTGGTGGTGGTAGTGGTTGACACAGAGGCCGTGACAGCAGCTGTCAGAGGATGGTCAGGGGCTGCAGTTGATGTGGTTGGGGGTACAATGGGTGCCTGGGACTGGTTGCGGCCTGCCACACCAGATGGGCCAGCGTGGAGCTCCTCATCCAAGGAATCCAGGGAGTCCTCATCCAGTTGTCTCTGTTCCGGGGGGGGGACTGGCTCTGCAGGGTGGTGTCATCCTCTGCAGTGAGTTCTTGGTCACCTGTGGATCAGATGAGAAATGGTCATTGTGTTGCAGCCAGCAAAGTTAGTGTTAGCAGTGTTACATCAACTGTTTGTACATCCAGCAGTTGTTCACTGTACAAATTTGCATTGACCGACATCCAGTGATGCATTACAAGCTGTTGTGGTACATGCATTACTTGTCCTTATTGGGAGTTCTCAAGACATGACATGCACAATATATGTTTTATGACATTGACAGTCTCATGTTGGCATACAGTTATTGATCAATCATATGTCATCCATTTACGCGTATGTGTCACTTGTTGAGCCCTTGTAGCGGTTCTCTCTGCACAGTGAGTGAGCATTGTAGTTTCATGCATACCTTATCATTGTGGTGTAGATATCTGTATTTGCAATTCCAGACATGCTTAAGTTTGCTTTCAGTAGATCCTAGGTGGTCTGGTCCACTGCTACTGTCAGATGGCATGTAGTGGTGTGCATGGTTGTGCTCGGAGTTCCATCGACATGTGTTTCAGTCATTCACACTTTGGTCGCTGTCACAGTTTCATTTTCTTAGGTGTGTGCACACTGTAGTTGCCAATGCTATCTGGGTGTGCAGTTGTGAATTGAGAGGCCTGGTGTCCTATGCCGACATGTTTTATTAAATGCATATCTGGCTTTATGTTGTGGCTGTGGATAGGTTGTGTTTGCTGTGTTTTCCTTGTATTTGTGAGACCTCTCTGTGTGTGTATGATGATGGCTTCCATCTTGGTCCAGTGTGGGACAGGTCAGCATGATATGTCCACATGCAAGTTCTTTTGAAGTGTACATTGCAATGACTGACACATGCATGTTGGTGCCAGGGAGTAATGGGTCTTGTGTGCTGCCGGTCAGGTGGGCCAGTGTGAGTTGTTGTGCAAGCTTTCCAGCCCCACACACCCCGACCTGTGAGATGCGGTTACCTACCTGTGAGTTGGGTGGGTAGCATACATTGCCTGCCACATGCTTCTTATTGGGGGTGTAGTGTCACATCCTCCATAGTGGTGGGACAGCATGCATGTAGCATTTTGTGGGACGGATAGCCAAACACACTGCACCGTCTCCCTGTGGAGATGGCTACCTACCTGTTAGGTGAGGGTGTAGCACACAATGGCTGAGGCTTGCTTCTGGGTGGGGAGAGGGCTACATCCTGCTCAGCTGTGGGATAAGGGGGCCTGGTGGGAGTCGTAGTGCAGGCCTCCCACACACACACCCACCTCCCTGTGAAGATGGCTACCTACCTGTTAGGTGAGAGTGTAGCACACAATGGCTGAGGCTTGCTTCTGGGTGGGGCGAGGGCTACATCCTGCTCAGCTGTGGGACAAGGGGGCCTGGTGGGAGTTGTAGTGCAGGCCTCCCAAACACCCACCCACCTCCCTGTGATGATGGCTACCTACCTGTTAGGTGAGGGTGAAGGACACAATGGCTGCCACATGGTTCTGGGGGAGGGGGTGCTCCATCCTGCTGAGTGATGGGGCAGGGTGTGCCTGGTGGGAGTCGTAGTGCAGGCCTCCCACACACACACCCACCTCCCTGTGAAGATGGCTACCTACCTGTTAGGTGAGAGTGTAGCACACAATGGCTGAGGCTTGCTTCTGGGTGGGGGAGGGCTACATCCTGCTCAGCTGTGGGACAAGGGGGCCTGGTGGGAGTTGTAGTGCAGGCCTCCCAAACACCCACCCACCTCCCTGTGATGATGGCTACCTACCTGTTAGGTGAGGGTGAAGAACACAATGGCTGCCACATGGTTCTGGGGGAGGGGGTGCTCCATCCTGCTGAGTGATGGGGCAGGGTGTGCCTGGTGGGAGTTGTAGTGCAGGCCTCCCACACACACACCCACCTCCCTGTGAAGATGGCTACCTACCTGTTAGGTGAGAGTGTAGCACACAATGGCTGAGGCTTGCTTCTGGGTGGGGGAGGGCTACATCCTGCTCAGCTATGGGACAAGGGGGCCTAGTGGGAGTTGTAGTGCAGGCCTCCCAAACACCCACCCACCTCCCTGTGATGATGGCTACCTACCTGTTAGGTGAGGGTGAAGAACACAATGGCTGCCACATGGTTCTGGGGGGGAGGGGGTGCTCCATCCTGCTGAGTGATGGGGCAGGGCGTGCCTGGTGGGAGTTGTAGTGCAGGCCTCCCACACACACACCCACCTCCCTGTGAAGATGGCTACCTACCTGTTAGGTGAGAGTGTAGCACACAATGGCTGAGGCTTGCTTCTGGGTGGGGAGAGGGCTACATCCTGCTCAGCTGTGGGACAAGGGGGCCTGGTGGGAGTTGTAGTGCAGGCCTCCCACACACACACCCACCTCCCTGTGAAGATGGCTACCTACCTGTTCAGTGAGAGTGTAGCACACAATGGCTGAGGCTTGCTTCTGGGTGGGGAGAGGGCTACATCCTGCTCAGCTGTGGGACAAGGGGGCCTTGTGGGAGTTGTAGTGCTGGCAGCATGTACACATGTACCCATGGTGATGTTGCTTACTACCTTTGGGGGGCTTCAGGGGGAATGTCTGATGTATCTGTGAGAGATGTGTTGGGAGGAGTGTTGTGCACATGAATGAATTTGTACCTAGGAGGTATTATTTTGTGATTGGGCAAGACAGTACATTTGTGTGATGTTAGGCATTTGTTTGTACTTACCAGCCTCCACTCCCCCGGGTATTCCTGAGAGACTCTCTGGATGTAGAATGCCAAGCACCTTCTCCTCCCATTCAGTGAATGTTTTGAGTGGAACGGGAGGGCCACTGCCTGTCCTCTGAGCCAGCTCATGGTTCTTGGCTCTCCTCTTTTTGACCACTGCCTTCAGATCGTGCCACCTCTTCATGATTTCATCTCTATTGCGTGGCACGGTCCCTACTGCATTGACCTTCTCTACTATCCTTCTCCACATTTGCGTCCTTGTTGCCAGTGGTGTCTGTTGGACCTGGTTACCAAACAATTGTGGTTCTACCCTGATTATCTCATCGACCATGACCCTCAACTCGCTCTCAGTGAATTTGGGCATTCTCTGTGGTGACATGGTGTGTGATGTGTCAAGGTGTTTAGGGTGCAGGTTTGGGAGTGGTAGTGGTGGTTGTGATGTGTATGGTGTGTGCTGTGCAAAGGTGTTAGAGGTGCAGGTGTGGAAGTGGAGGTGGTGGTGGTGATGTGTGTGTGTTGTGCAGATTTGCCTCTCCTGTCATCTGTGGTGGATGTCCCCTCAGTTGTGGAGTTTTGCAAAGGATTGTGGTCTGTTGGGTGCTGGATTTATACTGGTGTCTGTGGGTGTGTCAGGATGGGGTGTTGGTTGCAGGTGTGGTGTGTGTGTGTACCTGGGATTTGTAGTTTTTGTGTTTCCCATGGGGGTGTGTCTTTGGGCTGTGTTGGCTAATTTTGGGTGCATGCCTTGTGTGGTTGGTGCACTTTGTGGCCATGTTGTGTGTTTTTCTGGCGACCGCCATTTTTTTGTGGAGCGTCCGCAGTGGTGGCTCGGCTATGGCGCTTCCGCCGTCTCACTGATTCTTCACTGTTGTCGACCGCGGCGGTCGGTAGCAGCGCACTGCACCGCGGGGGTGTCGCGGATATCATAATTTTGATGGCGGTGTCTCCGCTGTGGTTGCGGGCGTTTGGCCTGTTTCCGCTGCGACACCGACCGCCGCGGACGGTTTTGTGCCCTTTTCGCAGGCGTACGGCAGATTTTCGTGTCTCCTTTCCGCCGCGGTTGTGGTTTTACCGCTGGGGATCCTAATCTAGCCGTCGGTTTTCCCGCGGTAGCGGCGGGCGGTATTTTCCCGCTACCATGGCGGTCGTTTTTTTTTCCGTCCGCCATCGTAATGACCTCCTTAGTTTGGACTGGTGCAAGGTGCCCGCTTTAATTAGTGGACAGCATATACCAGGCCAACTTCTCACAAAGACACACTGCATCAATTTAATGAATCACTGACAGAATATCGACTACAGAAATATCGATGACAATCGGAGCCGAAATATCGATGTCCACAATATCGAAGTCCTATCTACATTATGGTAAGTACAAAAATATCGAGAAAAAAAATATCAAAATATCGTTGTTAAAAATATCGTTTTTTTAATGTTTAAAAAATAATGTAAAATAAAGTAAATAATACATATAATTAAAATAAACATAGTTAAAATTATTTTAAAATGTTTAAAATTATAACTAATACATATAATGTAAAAATAAATTAAACATATATACATATAAAATATAATATATATACTTACTTAATAATATTTATAAATAATTATTTTAATAACTTATAAAATGTTAAAACATTAAAAAAATTATAAATACATGTATACAAAAAAACAATAATATAAATAAAAATATAAAAAATATATAACATATATAACAAATTAAAAAATTACCATATTTTTAATCTTTTTAAAATAAATTATACACTACATTAACTAAAACAGTAAAGAAAATATTGGATAGCGGAGGGGATAAAATTACTATTCCCACTCCAGAGAGTGTAACACTAGGGAAAGTATTGGATAGCATAGGGGTAAAAATGACTTCCCACTCCAGTGAGTGCAACAGTAGGGAAAGTATTGGATAGCGTAGGGGTAAAAATTACTATTCCCACTCCAGAGAGTGCAACAGTAGGAAAAGTTTTGGATAGCGTAGAGGTAAAAATTACTATTCCCACTCCAGTGAGTGCAACAGTAGGGAAAGTGTTGGATAGTTTAGGGGTAAAAATTACTATTCCCACTCCAGAGAGTGCAACAGTAGGGAAAATGTTGGATAGCGTAGGGGTAAAAATTACTATTCCCACTCCACTGAGCGGAACAGTTGGGAAAGTGTTGGATAGCGAAGGGGTAAAAATTACTATTCCCACTCCAGTGAGTGCAACAGTAGGGAAAGTGTTGGATAGCGTAGGGGTAAAAATTACTGTTCCCACTCCAATAAGTGCAACAGTAGGGAAAGTGTTGGATAGCGTAGGGGTAAAAATTACTATTCCAACTCCAGAGATTGCAAGAGTAGGGAAAGTGTTGGATAGCGTAGGGGTTAAAATTACTATTCCCACTCCAGAGAGTGCAACAGTAGGGAAAGTGTTCGATAGGGTAGGGGTAAAAATTACTATTCCCACTCCAATAGGTGCAACAGTAGGGAAAGTGTTGGATAGCGTAGGGGTAAAAATTACTATTCCAACTCCAGAGAGTGCAACAGTAGGGAAAGTGTTGGTTTCAAAGAGGTTAAAATTACTATTCCCACTCCAGTGAATGCAGCAGTAGGGAAAGTGTTGGATAGCGTAGGGGTAAAAATTACTATTCCAACTCCAGAGAGTGCAACAGTAGGGAAAGTGTTGGATAGCGTAGGGGTAAAAATTACTATTCCCACTCCAATAAGTGCAACAGTAGGGAAAGTGTTGGATAGCGTAGGGGTAAAAATTACTATTCCCACTCCAGATAGTGCAACAATAGGGAAAGTGTTGGATAGTGAAGGGGTTACAATTACTATTCCCACTCCAGAGAGTGCAACAGTAGGGAAATTGTTGGATAGCGTAGGGGTAAAAATTACTATTACAACTCCAGAGAGTGCAACAGTAGGGAAAGTGTTGGATAGCGTAGGGGTAAAAATTACTATTCCCACTCCAGAGACTGTAACAGTAGGGAAAGTGTTGGATAGGAGAGGGTTAAAATTAACATGCTTATCAATTTAATATTTTTTTTAATTAAATATCCAACTAATAATTAATTAACAATAAATTAATTATGAATACCAATAAATTAAAATTAATAAATACTTTAATAAAATTAAATTATTTCCCACCCTATTCCCCTATAAACCCACAACCAGCTCCTAAAATAAATTAACACAAGTAATATAATTATCAATTAATCAATTAATACAAATTAATTACCAATTAATAATTAACTAACAATAAATTAATTATCAATACCAATAAATAAAAATTAATAGTTACTTTATTATAATTAAATTACTTCCCACCCTATTCCCCTATTACCCCACAACCCGCTTCTAAAATAAATAAACACAATTAATATAATAATCAATTAATAAAAATTAATTACCAATTAATAATTAATTAACAATAAATTAATTATCAATACCAATAAATAAAAATTAATAATTACTTTATTATAATTAATTCACTTCCCACCCTATTCCCCTATAAAACCACAACCCACTCCCCCAAAAAATAACACAATTAATATAATTATCAATTAATCAATCAATTAATAAAAATTAATTACCAAATAATAATTAATTAACAATAAATTAATTATCAATACAAATAAATAAAAATTAATAATTACTTTATTATAATAAATTATTTCCCACCCTATTCCCCTATAAGCCTACAACCCACTCCTTAAATAAATTAACACAATTAATATAATTATCAATTAATAAAAATTAATTACCAATTAATAATTAATTAACAATAAATTAATTATCAATACCAAAAAATTAAAATTAATAATTACTTTATTATAATTAAATTACTTCCCACCCTATTCCCCTATAAACCCACAACCCGCTAGGGAACTAAAACGCAAAATTTAATTAAAAATAATTAAGAATTTCTAAAAATTATTATTTAATTTACTATAATTAAATTGCTTCCCACCATATTCCCCTATAAACCCACAACCCGCTTCAGTACTAAAACGCAAAATTTGCTTTAAAAAAAATTACTAACTTCTAAAAATGTAATACATATAATTAAAAAAAAAATACAATACTTAACAAAAAATATAGAACACATACATATAAAGTACATACTAAAATACATAACACTAATATAAACATCGATATTATTACCAACGATATTTTTGCAAACGATATTACCGACTTCGATATTAACAGAAACGATATTTCTTACCTTCAGGTCGATATTCTGGTCACCGATATTCTTGATGTCGATATTCTGTCCCTTTGATATTTCCAACTCGATATTTCTATAGTTCGAAAAAAAAAATCGATATTATGTCTGTGCACCCAATTTAATAGCATCACTTCTTGAGACCTAATAACCAGAGGACAATTGAGTATGTTTAGTTGATTTATTATAAAACCAAAAATAACTGAACATAGAGACACCTCAACACGATGGTATAAAAATACAAAGAAATTAGCATGAAGCAAAACCTACGCACCCAGTTCAAATGATGCAGCATGTACAAAACTATTATTTCAAGAAGGAGAATGCTCACAATTAAGACGCATGAGTACAAATTTACTGGCATCAAGGGCTGATGAATGGAAAGCGTTAAATGTATCCCTACTCTATTACTAAGATGACATCCCTACATAAGCATTTTGAATAAGGAGGAAAGGTGTCAGTATGTGGAGTCTTCCTAAGAAGTCTCTCCACCATCAAATGGGTCATGCAGCATAAAGCCACTATCGCAAGGGAAAGAGCTCATTCCGAGATGCTGTCTCTTCCAAGGCAACAAAAGAAGTGGCCACTATCCCTAACTCCAACAATCTATTATTCACAGGTAGCTTTTCCATGATGCACAGCTTGCACGTATTCCACAATGGGTACAGTCATGAGCATACTTTTCCACTGTGTTCTCCATGTACATCCTTTGCAAGAATTTGTCCTTGATTCCCATGCCTTCTCCCGTGTGAAACCAACTTCGCTCTTTATCACCTCCAAGCCATGTAAGTGTAACTTCTACTCCTTTTGCCTAGCTGCTAAAACAATGACTTTGCTTTTCTACAAGAATGCTTCTCCACCTGCAATGCAAAACGTGAGAAAGAACAGCTTCCACAGTGCACATGAAATTCAAGACCTTAATCTTAAAGCGAGAGTTTGTCAGGGGCTTGCATTTCAGGCCTATAACTTCAGCTAACATAAGAACGTATCACTTACGCATTACAAATTTGAATAACTATTACTACATTTCGACTAATACATTTACCTACTTATGAAAAGCATTATCACTAATAAACACATTTAGTACATGAGTAGTGTTGGACATCACAACACGAGTTTTTCATGTTAATGTTTTCGGCTAGTTACATTAATTTCCTACGTTAATTCTTCATACTACTTGTTAGTAACCTAAAATATATCACGCAATTACGTTAATATATTTCACAATTCTAACACCTGACATTTACACAATACAGGATTATATGCGAGTGCAATTTACACATGATTTATGATGCACCCCTACAAATGAAATGAGACGTCCGCTCCATCAGGGTGTATTTGGGACTTGGGCTCCAAAATATTGTGGCTCTACTCTTATGATTTCATCCACCATGACTGACAATTCTCCCTCATTAAAACATGGATTTTTGGGGCCTGGCATTGTGCAAAGAAATATGATTGAATAAAAAAGTAACCACAAGGTAATAAATGAAAGAAGATAAAAGGACAAGAAACAAGGAACAGGAACAAAATAACCTCACTTAACTGGCAAAAGCTCTGCTAGAAAATGTGGTGCAGTGGAATGGCAAAGGATCATGGTCTGAAATAGAGTATGTTTTATAGTGTGGTATGCAGGTGTTTCCATTTGGCCAATGGAAATCAGCTGTGTTCTACTAGCATCCACCCAATGGCCACAGTGATGGTGCATTTTTGAGCGAGTACCACAACAGTCTCCCTCTGTCAGGGAACCACCGCTAGGAGACTGTCAGCATAACTGTGAAATCTAAATCTGCTTGGGGGGAAACCACCACATTAACAGCGACAGAGTACTAATCGATGGAGTCTGCTGCGTCGGCAGTGGTGTGCTGCGACTGCGGCGGGACACACCCTATCGATGTGGACAGCGAGTCAGCCTGCATGCATCTAAATATGGCGGACGAAAGACCGTCAACTTGGCGGACCCCTTGGGACCACCGTGGGATGGCGGTAGGAACTTCAAGAACTAATTCATGCCCCAAGACCATCATCCCAAAATTTGGAACACAATTTAGAGTTTGTATTGTGCTGAGTTACCAATTTCCTGCACCCAATGTTTAGTTTGGTACACAAATCTAAATGAATGTGGGCACATTACTTGCATTATTACCCATTTTATCTAATTCCACATGTGTTATGCTCTAAATTTCCTGGTTCCACCTCTTTTTTTCCAATCAAAAACAAAAAATAATGGATAAACTAAAGGGTTCCCCATTTATTAATGCTGCTCCACGGTCCCATGCATTCACACGACCTTGAAAGCGTGTTTAGGTTTTAAATTATACTAATGAAACAGTGATGTATTTAATATATAGTTTGAATATAAAATAGGTTGGGTTTTCTCCCTTCAAACACAGAAAACCGGTGCTAGCATTAAACCTCATTCCTGTGCAACATATTTTCTATGCGATACTCAAACGTATTTGGAACATCAAACTGTTTACCTATCTCAGCTGCCTGAAAAACAGAGCCATTTTTTCTGCACGGGTTTTGAGTTAGCAGATTCGTGTTTGCCAAATGAGTGTCATTGTAAAGGGATTTACTTTTCATGTGGAACAGATTGAATGATTGGCAATATCTAAAGGTCAAGTATTTTCTTTTTGCCAGGGCCTGTCTTCTTATTAGCTGTTAAGCCTTCTCAACTGATAGGTCATTTCATTACATGAAGTCTTATTTTTTGCACTTGTTGTGAAGTATGTAACACATTTGTCGCAGCTCAGGAAATGGCAATGTACTGTGCCTTCTGTGGTGGAAATGAGGTAAATGGATGTTTTCGACATTGTGTTTCATCTGAGAATGTCCTCGTTTAAACTTTCCTCAATTGTTAGCACTCAGGAAAAAAGCCATATGAATTGGCAAATTAAACTTGTTGTTTCTTTATTGCCAGTTCGTAATTTCAGAGCAGTGTAGGATGCCAGCAAGTTAGACAGAACATAACATTGCAGCCACTTACAGTTTCTACATATAATTATTAGGCAGTTAAACCTTCACACCTCCGAGCAATATCCAGCATTGCCTTAGGCAGGTGC
Organism: Calotriton arnoldi; assembly: GCA_963921515.1. Lineage (NCBI taxonomy): Eukaryota > Metazoa > Chordata > Amphibia > Caudata > Salamandridae > Calotriton > Calotriton arnoldi. The sequence goes on from CAWUFW010011560.1 coordinate 252,275, forward strand.
AATTATCTTTGCAAGAAATGTATTTTTGAGTTTACTTATTTATCCATTTTTTTCATGTGTTTATTAATTTTCAAGTATGCTCTTTCACCTCAAGAGCCTTTAATATGCTTGCACGCTTAGAGGTGACAGACTGACTAAAAGACAGGATTAAACAGAAGCAACTTGGGGCCATATTATTTATGTGAAAGTCATGCAGCGCAGCAAGTCACCTTGCTGCGCTGCGTGAAGGGGAAAGGGCAGGAATGCGCAGTATTTAAAAGAATATGGTACATTTCTGCCTATGTCCCTGCACTGGTGCCATTTTGGCAGCATGGCGCCAATGCAGGCACCCTTGCAGAATGCTGCACACATAGAAGGAAGAAGTAACAAGGAGAAATAAAGATATTTCTCCTTGTTACACCTCCCCAGAGAAGGCACATCTTTTTGGTTCATTTCCATGTCTACCACTTTTGGTAAATCTGGGAATGCTTTAAAAACCATGGGAGTTGTGTGGGAACACCCACGTAATGCTCAATGAATGCCTTCCCAGGGCAGAGTAATACAATGCAGTGATTTGCGCTGCGCTGCGTTACTCCAGATTTATGAAGCCACGCAAGCTAGCCTTGCATGGTTTCATAAATCGCATTTTGGGCTTGCGTCGCACCCTCACCGCATTGCAGGGTGCAAGAGCGATGCAACTCCTCTCATAAATATGCTCCAATGTTTTTAAATGATTAAGTGTCCAATGGGAAGTCTCAAGCTGACTAGAATAGGTGAAGAGCACAGGGCTACAGATTTTCAAGGAGGGATTCCTAAAGTCCCAATGCATGTCCACCTTAGTGAGAGCTTCTAAATACAGAAAGCTTGGAGAGTTTTTCAGAGACAGAATAGAGGCTTCTAAAAGGTACATAGATCTTAAATCATCTAAAGAAGAAAGCAGGGCCAAGATTTATTACCGCTCTATGACCAGTACACAGCACCTAGAATCACATTTTTAGGTAAACATGAAGCAACTGAGACCACCTAATATTGGTTACATTTGCTGAAAGTATTCAATATTGATACTAATGTGTGCTGAAACATTATGAAAGTACAGCTGTTGTGTCAGGTACCCTTGGTGTAGCATTAGGCAGAGAAAACAACTTCACTTGTCACGAGGGTGCACCCTGAAATGTGGCCCTTGCAGAAGAACTCGAAGACGGAAATGGTGAGACTTGGCCATAGCAGATACTTGGGATTCTATGGACCGATTCTGTTCAATCCTTTTCTGCTGCCCTTTCAAGGGTAAAAGTCAATATACAACATGTGCACTGTTTAACAATTGTTTGTTAATTTACAAATATTTAAAAAATATAATGCTGTTTAGTGATCTCGTAAATCTGGTTTAATAATAAGCAAATACCATTCAGTGTTAAGCTAAGATAAGAGTACTAGGGTGCTTAGTAGTGCTGACATTTCATAAATCCAAACCTGTGAAAAATGGTGTTCCAAAGTCCTAGCATCTAGCTACAGTCAGAGATGTGGATTTACGTTAGTCAAATATAACTTGCCTATAACTCAGTTTATCCTGATAATAATCGAGCTCAGGAGCTTTGAAGATAAGTCTGGGTAAACAAATGTCTTTCCTCACATTCCATAGTCGAGTAGTCTAGACCTACTGTTCAGTAATTGAATTGGTATTCCATTAGCTAAAATGGGATTATTATCTTGCTTGAAAAGCATAGCAGTCAAAAGGCAATATTTGCTGGTCCTCCCACCCAGCTCTTATATCTCAAAATTCATTCATCTTCTTCCCATACTGATCATATAAACTCAGTGAAACTCCCACACATGCAATAAATTCTGCTGCTGTATGGAAGGAACGTTTTTTACTCTACCTCTACCTCTGCTCCGATTTGATTTCTTACAATAACCACCCTTTCCCTCCTGACCAACTCAGGCCACTGTTCGGTAGCTACCAGACTGCCCAATAAATTCTAGTTAATCCACGAAATCACGGAACTTATAAGGCTTTGTGCTATTTCTGTATACAATTTACAAGCATAGTCATTGTAGACAACAATATAATATTGCAACTGTTATACACTGTGATGTCACACCAGTGGACTACCAAATTAGCTATGCATTCTTGTGATATCATGGTGTCTGCTTTCTCCTACTGAAGATATCTATATGCCCAAAAGAGACTTAGGAATAGCTACTGCTGTTGCTCAATCATTCCCAAATTCTCCCAGGTTGTTATAGATCAAAGGACCTGGAGAGGAGGAGGGTGCTGCAGCCTATCAGTTTTATCCTATGCCCTATCCACAGTCTCAGCAAAGCTGAATGAACGGAGGAGACGAGTCTGGACTTCAACTCCTACGTTTTTCTTATGTTTCATCGAGCATGTAGAGAACTGAAGGATGGTGCTCATGTTCAGGCAAAGGAGGCATTCCCCAGAGTAAACAGCAAGCCCCATCACACAAATATATAAGACCAAGTGAAGGTCAACATCAGTATCATCTATCAATCACATAGCAAACACTTCTTATAAGGATACTAACTCTTAACAAAGGCACAAGGGGCCAACTGCTGCCTCCATCAAAGATATCTGATGATCACTCACATCTGGTATTTTGAGTACCTAAGTCAGTAAGAGGGCATGGTAGCAGATTTGAATAATTAGAGAAACAAAGTAGGTAACAGCACCATTGGTAATTGTTTTCTGAAAAGAGTATGAGAACACTTTGTTGCAAGATGAAATGTCCAGATGGGAAGACAAAGAGGTAACACACATCAAAGCAAATCACACAGACATTAAATATTCAGCAATTAACGCTCACTGTGCTCTGCTCACACAGCCGACAGCCAGAGGTATTAATTTGCTCGCAACCACTGACTTCTGAACACAGCTAGCCTTTTCTCAAAAGCACCTGATCTGTCCCACCTAATGACATTTAGTAGCATGCACATAACACAAATGACGATCGTCTGACGGTCTAGATTTCAGTTTCACTAAATGGAAATAGGTAAGAGACCACTTTCTTTTTAATTCCTAATTCCACTCAATAAAAACATCAAATTGAGCATCTCAGAAGGGCCTCTAAATAGGGTGGCCACCTCACTCTGAGATGATAGGACACCATGGCACCTATTCACAAAGGTTAACTTACACATGAGTAAATCTATAGATGTAAGTATACTCTTACACTTTTGAGTAACTATACTACCTTTGGCTATTCACCACTAATGAGTGTAAAGTTACACAAAAGAGTAGACTTACATGTCTCCACCTCTTGCAGCAGGGGTTGGTCATTTTAACAAGTGTAAAGTTACTACAGTCCAGCTGGAGCAGTAGTAAATCAGCACCACGCATGGTAACCACTGGTACTGCAACACCCTCGAAGAGAAAATAAAGGAGGCTTAAAATAGAACCCCATAGGAAATAATGATACATTAAAATAATGTATTTCGACTTTTTAAAAATGTATTTAAATTATATATAAATAATTTATTTCGACTTTTTAAAAATGTATATACATTAAATTGATTGTTAAAAAATGTAATATTTTAGAAATAAATATTTAATATTAAAATATTTTCTTGATTTTTTTAATTTAAAGGTATATATAGCTAATTATATAAACTAATTTGTTTCAATTAATTCTAAACATAACTATTTATAGGTTTGAATAGATAATAAGAAAACACAATTATTTTAGTCTAGGTGCGTTTTTTAAATTATTCTTTAAAAATGAAACTTTATTCAATTTAATATCTTTCAATTAATTAATGATTTATTTAAAATGAAGTTAATAGTGCTGTAGAATTTTTTTAATTTTGTACTACATGCAAAATAAGTATGTAAATGTCAATTACATCAAAGTTTAACATAAAAATATTCAAGTTTAATAAACATTTTTACTTTCCCCTATACTTTGTCATTGGGCTTTTAAATTAAATAAAAATACATTTTCTGAAGTATAAATCAAAACAAAATCTCACCTCTAGTAAAACAAAATTAATGTATGGATATATATATATATATATATATATACGTATCTATCTAGCTATCTATATATATGTGTGTGTATATAGATGTATATATATATATATATATACATATATGTGGGTTTTAGTATATGTGTATACATATACACACACACACACACACACACATATATCTCTATATGATCATTTTGTTTTACTTCATGGTGGGTTTTTGGAAAATGCGCTTTGGGACCTGCCCTTTTTCTTGGTCCCCGCTTGCCAAATCACAGTGAAAGTCTCCAAACAGCGGCTGAAGTGTGTCAAACTAGTGTTGAAAATTTAATGAAGATTTGTCTAACAGAGCCAAAGATATTGGCATAAAAAAGTGCTTTTCCTATGGAAACTACGTCATAACTATAACTACCTACTGGCAACTGCCCGTAGGTAATATATATATGTCTCGGCCAATTTCAAATTTCCAACAAGATGTAATCTTTGTGCTATTTTGAATGAACAAGCACGTGGGCACTTTATTTTGAACAATCTAGATGCACTGATGAATATTTTATCCTGACTATGGTGATTTAGATGCTATTCAGCAATAATAACATTGCACTATGGACACGAACATTGAATAACAACACTGGTGCATTCTGGTAACTGAAGGACTGTGTGAGTACACCACGTGGGTGATCAGATAAAAGCACCGATCAGTGTCTGCATTCTACTCACCTGTGATCAAGGCCGTAAGGCCAAAACGCGTAAGAATTTGCGAACAGCAGCCACTCTCATGAAGAGAATAAAATTGTGGTTTCGAAATCAGGCTACTGCATCTTTTGTTTCATGGATGAATTTAACAGGATCTCCATTCCTGCTCGCAGAAGCTGCCCTGCAGGGTTGAGGGCCCCCGTAATGGAGTCTCGACATGTTATTGTGACATTTATCGGGCACGACCCGCTTGCCTCGGAACAGACGTAAACAGCACTTGCTTTGGAATTCTGCATTTCGAGGTGAAAAAGGGAGATGAGAAAGGTCACAAACTTTTTCGACAATTTCGAATTTCCAACAAGATGTAATCTTTGTGCTATTTTGAATGAACAAGCATGTGGGCACTTTATTTTGAACAATCTAGATGCACTGATGAATATTTTTATCCTGGCTATGGTGATTTAGACGCTATTCAGCAATAATAACATTGCACCATAGACACTTACATTGAAAAACAACACTGGTGCATTCTGGAAACTGAAGGACTGTGTGAGTACACCACGTGGGTGATCAGATAAAAGCACTGATCAGTGTCTGCATTCTACTCACCTTTGATCAAGGTCGTAAGGCCGAAACGCGTAAGGATTTGCGAACAGCAGCCACTCTCACGAAGAGAATAAAATTGTGGTTTCGAAATCAGGCTACTGCATCTTTTGTTTCATGGATGAATTTAACAGGCTCTCCATTCCTGCTTGCAGAAGCTGCCCTGCAGGGTTGAGGGCCCCCGTAATGGAGTCTCGACATGTTATGGTGACATTTATCGGGGCACGACCCGCTTGCCTCGGAACAGACGTAAACAGCACTTGCTTTGGAATTCTGCATTTCGAGGTGAAAAAGGGAGATGAGAAAGGTCACAACCTTTCTTGGACAATTTCGAATTTCCAACAAGATGTAATCTTTGTGCTATTTTGAATGAACAAGCATGTGGGCACTTTATTTTGAACAATCTAGATGCACTGATGAATATTTTTAACCTGACTATGGTGATTTAGACGCTATTCAGCAACAATATCATTGCACCATGGACACGTACATTGAATAACAACACTGGTGCATTCTGGTAACTGAAGGACTGTGTGAGTACACCACGTGGGCGATCAGATAAAAGCACCGTTCAGTGTCTGAATTCTACTCACCTGTGATCAAGGCCGTAAGGCCAAAACGCGTAAGAATTTGCGAACAGCAGCCACTCTCATGAAGAGAATAAAATTGTGGTTTCGAAATCAGGCTACTGCATCTTTTGTTTCATGGATGAATTTAACAGGATCTCCATTCCTGCTCGCAGAAGCTAATAGACAGCTACAGAATAAAGATCATTATGAAAAATTGGATAAGAATCCGATGGAGGTACGGACTCGGGAATACCATCTGAAATTGCAGACATGGAAGGATCGGGGGCTGATTGACTTTGAGGAATACATGTACTTGAAGGTTGATCATTCCATCATAGCATCCATATATTTTCTACCAATGGTACATAAGTCAATCATCAACCCACCAGGAAGACCTATCGTGAGTTCGATTGGGTCCCTTCTCGAAAAAACATCACGCTTCATCGACATTTTCCTAATGGATTGCGTAACATCATTACCATCGTACCTGAAAGATACGACTGATTTCCTCAATAAAATCCAAGATGTCCAATGGAATGACCAACTCATCATGGCAACAATAGACGTAACCTCTTTGTATACGTCAATTCTCCATTCAGACGGAGTAATGGCCGTCAGACAGTTCTTAAAAACAAGATCATTGAGCTATCTAGAACACTCTGATATGCTCATTGAGATGCTACAGTATTGTCTAACTCACAACATCTTCCTGTTCAAAGGGGAACTGTTTCTCCAAAGGCAGGGGACGGCAATGGGTACATCATTTCCCCCACATACGCAAACTTGCTCATGGCAGTATGGGAAGCCGATGTATTGAACACCAAGCACAAATCCAACATCAAGATCTGGACAAGATTTATAGATGACCTTTTTGTGGTCTGGGAAGGAGAACAATCAGACCTCGAAATCTTCATCCAAACATTGAAAAAAAATAATTACAATCTGACATTCACATCTACACTTAGCAAAAATCATGTCATATTTTTAGATGTGGAAGTGTTCATCAAAGACCAGAAGATTTGTACAAAGATACATCGGAAACCAACTGCCTGCAACAGTATACTCCACGCCAATAGTGGGCATCCAAAACATCTAAAGTGGAGCATACCGTACGGAGAAATGCTCCCTGCAAAGAGAAATTGTTCAGAAACAATTGATATCGAACAAACTCTTGATGAAATGAGCACACGTTTCTTGGAGAGAGGCTACCCTTTGGAAGTTATAAAAACAGCCAGAACAAAATTCAAACTTAAACCAAGAATAGACTTATTAACATCATACAAAGAAAATCTAGAAGAAGATAAAGAAGAAGACATTACACGGCTAATTGTAGACTTCAACAACGAAAATAAACTGAAAGATATCATAAAGAAAAATTGGGGTATCTTAATGCTTGATGAGACATTAAAAAGAAAGTTACCATCAAACCCAAGTATAACATACAGAAAAACAGCGTCATTAGGAGACATTTTGACACACAGCCACCTTGAGATCAAGGAACCTGAGAAATCCACTTGGTTAAATGCTCCTGGATTTTGGAAGTGTTCAAAATGCAAGGCCTGCGAACATGGTCAAAACACCTTATCATTTCAACTTCAAAATGGAAAAATAGAATACATCATTGACCATATCACCTGTGAATCTAAATATGTGGTATATATATTGGAATGCCCCTGTAAGAAGCAATATGTGGGGAGTGCGATTAATAAATTAAAGTTAAGAATACTCCAACACTTAAGAGCTATCAAAAATAAAGACTTTTCCTATCCAATGGCGAAACACTTCTCTGAACACCACTCAAGTAATAGCCAACAATTGAAATACTTTGGCTTAAAGATCGTGAGGCAAAAGAACGAGGAGGTGACAGAACTTTGGACTTAAGGAAAACGGAATCTCGATATATTCTATCCATTGGAACTGAGAGTCCATTTGGCCATAATCTGGATGCAGAACTGCACAGTCACCTGCAAAAATATTATATATAAGAACTCGTTGATATCTGAATACCTTCATCCAGATTTGAAATGAACATTTTCCATTTAACGGCCACAGAATATATTGTACAGGGACTAACCAAGAAAAACCATTATTTGGAAGAAGATTCACCATGAATGAACTCATTGTAAGAAATCTAGAAAAGATGGGAAAAAGGGCATAATGGAACGCAAAAAGGCAAAAATTTGCTTTATAAGGAATTGTAAAATATGTGCCATATGAAATGTAATGGGACTGAATCCAATGAACTTTTCTCCAGATTTTAAGTGTTTTAAATGTTGAAATTTGAGGATTGTTTTATTTGTGAAATATATACTTTATAGATATTTACATACAACAGTCTGTAAAATAGGAAAATGAGCAAATGCACTAAGCACTTTTGGGTGACATACAGATCATATTGTTTCCCCTTTGCTTTAACACTTATAAGAGAGAGAAAAAGGAAAAGAAAAAGAAGGGAAAAGGGAATGGCGGAATTGATCAATCCCCATGAATCTGCCCTTTGGTATTTTGTCCCCATTTTATTCTTTTAGAAATAATTGAATATTTTTTGCGACATTTCGGATAATGATTTTATGCTAAACAAACAGTTTGATTAACTTATCTAGTACTTTTCTGTAAATTGACTTTTTGTACTCAAACTGAGCAGAACATTCACCTAATCATTATTGGCACATTTGGATATCTTTTTAATTGCGTATTTTGCACATATGTTTTAACTTTTAGAAATTGTATAAAACATAAATTATCCTTTACCAGATAGAAATGAAACCATGCACTTGCACTTTACTGCCATGAAAATTATTGCTAGATGTACTTTACAGATAGTAATATGAGTAAAAAATGGCGGATAGTTGTCGCCATTGTTTTAACATGAGGGTTAGTAATCTAGCATTTGCACAATAGTAGAAATAGACAAAGGGATCTAAATGCACTTTTTCACTTTAAATTGGCGATCTAGACAATGGGACTCTATGGTCCAGTTGAAGGCGGAGAGCGAAACGCGTAGACCGTCCATGCTCTGCACTATGGTGTATTAAATAAACACTTTTGGTTTTTACAAGCAACTTACCTGTGGAATCTACTCTTTTGGTGCCGTGAAATCCTCGTCGTGTGGAGGTGTGGAACTTGTTGGAATATATATATATATGTAACTATCTAGCTATCTATATATATATGTGTGTGTATATATATGTATATATATATATATATATCCACACCAAGATTCCTCACCCCGAGGAGAAAGAAACCAGAGGGACACAACGGGGAGCCAAGGAGAACATCTTTATTGCAGCGTGGAAGGCATGACGCGTTTCGTCTTCAATGACTTTATCAAATGCCAAACACCAGAAACTGACACCTGCCGCCATTCAAACGATCCATTTCTCTCCCATTGGTGGGAGCCCAGCAGAGTCAACCAATGGCGTAAACACCTCTTTGCAGTCCCCCTTGGCAGACTTGAACTCCCAGCAAGCACCGTCTCGGCTTGCAGGTAAGTGTTTTGGCTGTCAACTCCTTAGTGAGTGCTGGTGATCAGTGACATGACGAGTGTAGGTGCAGATTAAAATAGCAAGTGTCCTCGCAGCACAAAGACCTCTCCCGGGCCCCCTTAGACATCTCACTGCATATGTGAAGGTCCAGGCAAATTCTGAGACTCAGCAACAATTCGCAGGCCTCTCCGTGTAATCACAAACTGAATTACCAGCGATGTGAGCACTGTTCCTTCATGCGGGGGCCAGGGCTTTCCAATACCTTGGAGTCCAAGAAAGCTGTGAAGTGGGTGCCCGTATAGCTCCGGCCATATATATATATATATATATATATATTACCTACTGGCGATTGCCAAGAGGTAGTTATAGTTAGGACCTAGTTTCCATAGGAAAAGCGTTTTTTGTTTTCCCAATAACTTTGGTGTCGTTTGATGAATCTTCGCACAATTTTCAAAACTAGTGGCCCGCTCCGGTCAGCTCCTGTCTTGAAAGTTTCAGGGTGATTTGTCAAGCGGGGGCCGAGAAAAAAGGGGGGTGCCAAAACGCATTTTTTCCCATGTTAATTTCCATAGGAAACTTTAGACAAAGCTAAAGCCCGAACTGCTGAACAGAATTACACCAAATTTGGCTAAAAGGTAGCCCTTGGTTCAGAAAGAGTCCTTTTTGTTAAATGGTGTAAATCCGTTCAGTAGTTGCTGAGAAATTAAAGAAAGAAAAAAATTGTATATCTGAGCACCGAGGAGGGTTCGCGAACCCTCCCGGGCACGAGCATCACTCTGATTGGCTGCCAACACTCCAAACCAGGAAGTGTTGGCAGCCATCTTGTGACTCGGTAGAACTGAGTCACAAGAAAACAGTGAAAAAGAGGTTAAAAAAGAAGAAAAGGAGGCAGGGTAGAAACACCCTGATCCCCTAGGCCTGCTCAGGGGGTCCCACAAGGACCGCCAGGGCCAAAAAAAGCATTTTTTTTAAATATTTTTGGCGGAATTTGCGTTGGGGTCGCGAATCCTGCCGAAATTTTTAAAAAAATGAAGCGCGGGCTCCCGCGCTTCATTTTAATGAGGCCCCCGGGTGGGCCAGGTCCCGGGGGCATTGTCAAAAAAACTAATAGCGGGGGCCCGCGGGAGCCCCCACAGCCCTGGGGACCGTCACCTCCCCAGGGCTATGCTAATTATGTGCGGGGGGCACGCAGCCCCGGGTGCCGCCACCTCCCCAGGGCTTTTTAAAAAAGAATGCGTGGGGGGGTTACACCCTCCCCACCTGCCCTATCAATTGTATGCGGGGGGCACACAGCCCCCCCACAGCCCCGGGGCCCGCCACCTCCCCGGGGCTGTGTTTGTTTTTAAAAAAAAAGAAGTGTGGGGGGGCAAGAGCCCCCCCACACGCCCCGGGGACCACCACCTCCCCAGGGAAATCTTTATTTAAATGCGGGGGTCTGTTACGGACCCCCAAGCCCCGGGGACCACCACCTCCCCGAGGCTTTAGAAACGTTGAGAGGGGGGCCACGCGGCCCCCTCCTGGAACCCTTGATGGCCCTGGGGACCACCACCCCCCAGGGCCGGCTCCTGCAGTTTCCTGGGGTGCCCACCCCCGGGACACTGCTGTTTGCTATGGCAGGGTGGGAGCACGGCTCCCGCCCTGCCATAGCAAACGCTGCTTTACCTCCTTGAAGCGAGAGCAGGGAAACCTTCTCTCGCTTCAAGGAAGCAAAGCAGAATTGCTTTTGAGCAATGGGAGCTGCATGTCAGCAGCTCCCCTTGCTCAAAAGCAATGCCGGCTCCCGCAGGAGGCAGGGACCCGGCGGGACCGTGGGGGCATTGGGGCTCCCCACGGTCCCCAACACAAAGGGCTGGCCGCGGGGGATGGGGTCCCCGGGGCCAGGAGTGGCACAGGAGGGGGGCCACACGGCTCCCCTCCATAAATAAATAAATAATAAAAAAATAAGAGGCACAGCCCCGGGGGATGGGGTCCCCAGGGCCAATAAAGGCCTCAGGAGGGGGGCCACGCAGCCCCCTCCTTAAAAAAAATAAAAAAATGTGTGGCCATGCCCCAAGGGATGGGGTCCACGGGGCCGAAATTGGCCTGGGGGGGGGGCCGCGCGGCCCCCATCCTGTTTTGTTTTTTTTTTAAAGTAAAAAACGGGTCAGGCCCTGGGGGATGGGGTCCCCAGGGCCCCAAATATTGTAAAAGAAGGGGGGCCACACAGCCCCCCTTCTACAAAAAATAAATTTAAAAAAAAGCCGGCATCACGCCAGAGGCCTCGCCCCCTCCCTGCAGCACTCAGCAAACACACCCCCTGGCGCTTTGTAAGTTGGGGAATTAATTTCCCTTGAATACTGAGGGTCCCTGGGGGCCAACTAGCCCACCAGGTACCTCCAGTATGCGCCACAAATCTGCGTTGTAGAGAGGTGTTCCGAGGCCACGCCCTTTTTTATACCTCTCTGCAACGCAGCTCTGTGGCGCTTACTGGAGGTACCTCGTGGGCTAGTTGGCCCCCAGGGACCCTCAGGACTCAAGGGGAATTAATCCCCCAATTTACAATGCGCCAGGGGGCACGTTTGCACAGTGGTGCAGGGAGGGGGCGGGACCTAACAAAACAAGTGTGCAAATGTGCCCCCTGGCATATTGTAAATTGGGGGATTAAGTCCCCTTGAATCCTGAGGGTCCCTGGGGGCCAACTAGCCCACCAGGTACCTCCAGTATGCGCCACAGAGCTGCGTTGTAGAAAGGTGTTCCGAGCCACGCCCCTTTTTACACCTCTCTGCAACAGAGCTCTGTGGCGCTTACTGGAGGTACCTGGTGGGCTAGTTGGCCCCCAGGGACCCTCAGGACTCAAGGGGAATTAATCCCCCAATTTACAACGCGCCAGGGGGCGCGTTTGCTGAGTGCTGCAGGGAGGGGGCGGGGCCTAACAAAACAAGTGTGCAAATGTGCCCCCTGGTGCGTTGTAAATTGGGGGATTAAGTTGCCTTCAATCCTGAGGGTCCCTGAGGGCCAATTAGCCCACCAGGTACCTCCAGTAAGTGCCACAGAGCTGTGTTGCAGAGAGGTGGTCTGAGGCCATGCCCCTTTTTACAACACTCTGCAAACGCGGCTTCTGGCGCGCTGCTGGTGGGGCGATGAGGTCCTCTTGTGTCCTGAGGACCTCAGGACACAAGTGGACTTCATCTTCCGAGCAGCAGTGCGCTAGAAGCCGCGTTTGCAGCGTGGTGTAAAAAGGGGAGTGGCCTAGGAACACCTCTCTGCAACGCAGTACTGTGCCGCCTACTGGAGGTACCTGGTGGGCTAGTTGGCACCCAGGGACCCTCAGGATTCAAGGGGACTTAATCCCTTAACTTACAACACGCCAGGGAGCGCGTTTGCACAATGGTGCAAGGAGGGGGCGGGGCCTGATATAACAAGTTAGCAATCTTGCTGTGTGGGACTTACTGGAGGTAATAAAAGGGGTAGTTGGCCCCCAAGGTTGAGGTTGGGGGCTAACTACCCCTCCTGTTACCTCCAGTAAATCCCACAGAGTGGGATTGCTAAAAGGTGTTTGGAGGTCACGCTCACCTTTCTCCACCACCCTGAAAACAAGACTGCTATGTTATAGTTAGAAATTAGCATTTAAAAAACCTTTGAAATTTACTGAAAAAACCATAGGTCTCAGGGACGTTATAGTTAGAAATTAGCATTTAAAAAACCATTGAAATTCACTGAAAAAACCATAGGTTTCAGGCACGTTATAGTTAGAAATTAGCATTTAAAAAACCTTAGAAATTCACTGAAAAAACCAAAGATTTCTGGGACGTTATAGTTAGTTGGACATTTCACTCGTACAAAACCAGAGAAATTCCGCCGTTATAGTTAGTTCAGCTAACTATAACTCGTGCCCCCGCAATGCACTGCTGATGATGTCACATATTACATCATTCATGACATGGTCAGTCACATCACTGATGACATCACTGATGACATCACTGATGACATCTCAAATGACATCACTGATGACATCACTGATGACATCATCCACGTGATCATCTGATGCACCTCCTTACACCCTAATATAACCTTTGATACACCCACTGTAAAATACACACTACCATTTTCTAAACCATCGACACACCAATACCAGTTACTACATACGCACTCACTGATTCCTAGGTCTACACACACATCCACTCATTCACCCATACAATCACTCATACATGCAGTCACTCATCAATACAGCCACTATCACATGCAGTCATACACCCATATAGACACTCACACAAATCGCCACTCATCCATAGAGTTACTCACACACCTAGTCAATCATGGTAAGAATCAATCACACTTCCATTTACTCACCTATACAGTTATACACACACCACATCACTTATTCATACAGAAACAAACGCATACTTACTCTCTTACACAATCACGGATACAAGTACACACTCATCCATACAGCCACTCTCACAATCACTGACTCTCACGTATAGTCATTTATATACTCCAACTCTCACATACACTGCCTTTTACATATGTAGTTACTTGGACATGTACCACTGAGACATCCATTCACTCACCAACACATCCATACACACACTCACCCACCCATACAGCTTTTTCCACATGCACTCTTGAACCCATACACCCAGTGAATCAACCACTCAAACATCTATGCACAGTCACACACCTCCCACCCACCCACACACACACTCAGGCACCCATACAAATACTCAGGCAACCAATCGATAACCCATATAGACACTCATGTAGATACTGACCAACCCATGCAGCAGCTTATACAACAACAGACAGACTGATACAGACATTCACACAGTTTAGTCACTAACCCATGCATTCAGTAAGACACATTTAATCACTCACTTAAACAGTCAGTCACGCACCTACTAAATCCTCCATCCAGACACTTATACACCCACTCATTCTTCAATACACCTTGGCATATATATAAAACATATTTAAACTTTAAAGAAACACACAGTCACTGGATGATGTCATCAGTGATGTCATCAGTGATGTCATTTGAGATGCCATCAGTGATGTCATCAGTGATGTAATATGTGACGTCATCAGCAGTGCATTGCGGGGGCGTGAGTTATAGTTAGCTGAACTAGCTATAACGGCGGAATTTCTCTGGTTTCTCTGGTTTTGTACGAGTGAAATGTCCAACTAACTATAACATCCCAGAAACCTTTGGTTTTTTCAGTGAATTTCTAAGGTTTTTTAAATGCTAATTTCTAACTATAAAGTGCCTGAAACCTATGTTTTTTTCAGTGAATATATATATATGTGGGTTTTAGTATATGTGTATACATATACACACACACACACACACACACATATATCTCTATATGATCATTTTGTTTTACTTCATGATGGGTTTTTGTTTTAATTTATATATATGTATTCACTACAAAAACCAAGGGTTAAAGGGACGTTATATTTAGGTTACCAGGCCTAGGGGGTCAGGATATTCCTACCCTGCCCACTTGTGTTTTTTTGTTTTGCCTTTTTTCCCAGTTGAAGTGGTGGTAGACAATCATGGCACTGTGATTGGCGCGTGGATCCAAAACTACTGAACAGATTTACATCACATTACAAATAAACCTCTTTCTGGACCAAGATCTAGCTTTGTGACAAATTTGGTATAATTCCGTTCAGCTGTTTGGGCTGTAGCAGTGTCTAAAATCTCTATTGTAAATTGCATTGGGACCTGCCCTTTTTCTTGGTCCCCGCTTGACAAATCACAGTGAAAGTCTCCAAACAGCGGCGGAAGTGAGTGTCAAACTAGTGTTGAAAATTTAATGAAGATTTGTCTAACAGAGCCAAAGATATTGGCATAAAAAAGTGCTTTTCCTATGGAAACTATGTCATAACTATAACTACCTAATGGCTTAGCAGTTCGGGCAGAACTGTTCCCATAAGGAACAGGGTCAAGACTGATTTGCATATGGCTGGGTCCAAACTGGGGTGGTGTGCTGAGCAAAAGAATCATGAATTAAACCCAGATCCTTGTGACTGGGGGTGATGTTTGCATTGCCCAGCATTCCGTCCATCAATTGTTTCTTTTGCATATGTCTCCCTAAGTGGACAGGGTATGCCCAGACATGGGTCCCACGCTCACTACACCACTGGATTCAAGCTAGCCTGGCTGATGAAGGGTGATGGCCTGAAACCGGTCCCAGGATGCTTGTTTCCAGTCCAGGGAGGACCTGGCTTGGCAGTTCGGGCTGGACTGTTCCCATAAGAAACAGGGTTAAGACTGATTTAAATATGGCTGGGTCCAAACTGGGGTGGTGTGGTGAGCAAAAGAATGATGGATTAAACCCAGATCCTTGTGACTGGGGGTGAATGTTTGCATTGCCCAGCTTTCCGTCCATCAATTGTTTCTTTTGCATATGTCGCCCTAAGTGGGAAGGGTATGCCCAGACATGGGTCCCGTGCTCCCTACACCACTGGATTCAAGCTAGCCTGGCTGATGAAGGGTAATTCCCTGAAACCAGTCCCAGGATGCTTGTTTCCGGTCCAGGGAGGACCTGCCTTGGCAGTTCGGGCTGGACTGTTCCCATAAGGAACAGGGTTAAGACTGATTTGCACATGGCTGGGTCCAAACTGGTGTGGTGAGCAAAAGGATGATAGATTAAACCCAGATCCTTGTGACTGGGGGTGAATGTTTGCATTGTCCAGCATTCCGTCCATCAATTGTTTCTTTTGCATACGTCGCCCTAAGTGGGAAGGATATGCCCAGACGTGGGTCTCGTGCTCACTAGACCACTGGATTCAAGCTAGCCTGGCTGATGGAGGGTGATGCCCTGAAGCTGGGCCCAGGATGCTTGTTTCCGGTCCAGGGAGGACCTGGATTAGCAGTTCGGGCTGGACTGTTCCCATAAGGAACAGGGTCAAGACTGATTTGCATATGGCTGGGTCCAAACTGGGGTGGTGTGGTGAGCAAAAGAATGATGAATTAAACCCAGTTCCTTGTGACTGGGGGTGATGTTTGCATTGCCCAGCATTCCGTCCATCAATTGTTTCTTTTGCATATGTCACCCTAAGTGGGAAGGGTATGCCCAGACGTGGGTCCCGTGCTCACTACACCACTGGCTTCAAGCTGGCTTCAAGGGTGATGGCCTGAAACCAGTCCCAGGATGCTTGTTTCCGGTCCAGGGACGACCTGGCTTGGCAGTTCAGGCTGGACTGTTCACACAAGGAACAGGGTCCAGACTGATTTGCATATGGCTGGGTCCGAACTGGAGTGATGTGGTGAGCAAAAGAATGATGGATTTAACCCAGATCCTTGTGACTGGGTGTGAATGTTTGCATTGTCAAGCATTCCGTCCATCAATTGTTTCTTTTGCATATGTCGCCCTAAGTGGGAAGGGTATGCCCAGACATGGGTCTCGTGCTCACCAGACCACTGGATTCAAGCTAGCCTGGCTGATGGAGGGTGATGCCCTGAAACCGGGTCCCGTGCTCACTACACCACTGGATTCAAGCTAGCCTGGCTGATGAAGGGTAATTCCCTGAAACCGGTCCCAGGATGCTTGTTTCCGGTCCAGGGAGTACCTGGCTTGGCAGTTCGGGCTGGACTGTTCCCTTAAGGAACAGGGTCAAGACTGATTTGCATATGGCTGGGTCCAAACTGGGGAGGTGAGCAAAAGAATGATGGATTAAACCCAGATCCTTGTGATTGGGGGTGAATGTTTGCATTGCCCAGCATTCTGTCCATCAATTGTTTCCTTTTCATATGTCGCCCCAAGTGGGAAGGGTATGCCCAGACTTGGGTCCAGTGCTCACTACACCACTGGAATCAAGCTAGCCTGGCTGATGAAGGGTGATGTCCTGAAACCGGTCCCAGGATGCTTGTTTCCGGTCCAGGGAGGACCTGGTTCGGCAGTTCAGGCTGGACTGTTCCCATAAGGAACAGGGTCAAGACTGATTTGCATATGGCTGGGTCCAAACTGGGGTGGTGTGGTGAGCAAAAGAATGATGGATTAAACCCAGATCCTTGTGACTGGGGGTGAATGATTGCATTGCCCAGCATTCCGTCCATCAATTGTTTCTTTTGCATATGCCGTCCTAAGTGGGAAGGGTATGCCCAGACGTGGGTGTCCTGCTCACTACACCACTGGATTCAAGCTAGCCTGGCTAATGAAGGTTGATGCCTTGAAACTGGTCCCAGGATGCGTGTTTCTGGTCCAGGGAGGACCTGGCTTGGCAGTTCGGGCTGGACTGTTCCCATAAGGAACAGGGTCAAGACTGATTTGCATATGGCTGGGTCCTAACTGGGGTGGTGTGGTGAGCAAAAGAATGATGAATTTGCATGGCCCTGTACTGCTTCAGCTGCACCACTCCATTGGATGTGAATAAAACATTCTGATTCGCACAGATGTGTCATGTCTTTGATCATTCAAGTATGAAAGTATGGATGAATGTAGGGTCCGTGATTCCCCCTTACGTCCATGTTGCTCATGTCATGGGACTTGCGTCACAGGGTGCAACATTGTCGATAGCGGGCCGTGTGGCGCAGACACAGCAACAGAGACACACGCATCAGTTGGTTTCCTGTGCAGCCCAGATATGGACCACGCCCAGACGCAAGGGATATTTGTTCACACCCATACGCTGGCCTGGCGTACACCGAGCCAGCCCACTCGGCTTACGTATAAAGGGGGGACGACGACGCAACGTGTCCCAGTTCTTCCCCAATGCCTGAGGTGACATGGCTGCGTCCGCCTGCCATATGATGAGGCTCACTCAGATAGGGTCCATGCCTTGCGCTGCACAGAGTTGGTGGCACCAGTTACACTGTGGCAGGCACTGTCTGACCACCATGGGACGGTGGCTTTCTGTGCACTGAGGTAGGGGCACCTAAAGTGCTGAGCGGGTGTGCAGCCTGCGATGATGCCGTGTGCACTGATATGGTCTCTGCCATTGCAATATCAAGAACCAGAATCAAGTGTGCGACCTGGTGGACCGCGGTGCGTGGCTGCATGATGTGGAGGCTGCCAGGGTCACGGGCCCCGGGCTTGGAGTTTGCACCGGCACGTGGTGGGCCCTCTTGGGGACACGCCGGTGGCGGAAGGTGAGCAGTGAGGCCTGTGTGCGCAGTGTTGGCACTGTCTCTCCCTGTCCCTCTCTTCCGTTCACTGTCTCTCTCTCTCCCTCTCTTTCTCTATCTTTCTCACTCTCACTCTCCCTCTCTTTCTTTCACTGTCTCTCTCTCCCTCTTTTGCTCTCTCTCTCCTTCTCCCTCTTTCCCACTTTCTCTCCCTCTCTTTCTCTCTCTCCCTCTCTTTCACTCTCTCTCTCTCTGTCTACATTTCTTTCTCTCTCTCTTGCTCCTTTTTTCTGTCCCTTTCTGGGCGCATGACGCACCTTCTTATTTTCAATTTTGTCTTGCAGGTTTTGACTTGCAGATTGTCCAGAGGAGACCCGCCATGACTCTTCCACTTATTGGTGTTGAGTTAAATTTGGATTCAATAATTATTTTTGGAATTCTCAGGTGTATGGATGTTTTTCCTTTTTCTGGCCACACATGGATGTTGATTGTTGTACTTGTGCGACATCAGGCGAATTGTTGTGTTCATGTATTTGTAAGGTAGATGTGTGATCTCTTTGTCCGGGGGGGTGCCCGGGGTAGGGCCCCGGGGGTGGCGGGGTCAGGAGGGGGGTGCCTGGGGGTGGTGGCGGTGGGTGTTGTGGCCCTCTTGGGGCTCCGAGCTGCATGGTCAGTAGCTCCATGGCATCTGTTGTTCTTCTGGTGTGGCTGTGGGCTGGGCTCCCTTTTATGGTGCAGGTTGTCGTCCGCTTTAGCACCAGGTAGGAGCAGGTGTTGAATCCCTGCTGCTAACGTGCCTTATCGCATGTTTTTGAATCTTATCGCCAATCTGGCTGGTCGTTGAGAATGTTGCGGAGTGGTGATTTTGCGGGTTTTTGCACGGGAACGCCTACTCTGCATCTCATTAGCGTTAGTTGCCGGTGTCATCCGTAGTGATGTTTTTTGCGGCTACTATCGCAGGTAAACTGGTGATATCGGCTGTTAGCACCAGCTTCTGAATGGTGCGATGGATTTATCACCACTTTGGCTGCAATAAAGTGCCGCTAACTCGGCGTTAAGTCCTTGGGAATATGCCCCTCAGAGTTTTCTTTGATTTCTAAAGTGGCCAAGGTATATTATTACAAAACCCCCTAAAATGACTGAAAAAAGTTTTTCAAGGGTGAATTATGGTTAAGTATCCAGAATAGAAACCAAATAAAGTTTGTTGGGAAAAATAGAGAACTTCCCCTAGAAAATGTTAGTTGAAGGGATGTGATGGTAAGAACACAAAATGTAGAATCAACTGAAATACTCCAGTTACGCCTAGCAATATTTACCAACACGCACCTCCAATGACCTGACATCTGATATACCAGACTGGAAGCAGCTGAGCACCTCACGCACTAGCCTCTAGGAGTTAAAGCTGAAGCTGGGGCACTGAGGATCAAAGTGCAGAGCCTGGCTATATAGAATACCCTGCACCACACTACAATAGGCATGGCCATCAGCCATCGTTATTCTCCTGTCTCATGCAAAAATAGGACATTGCAATATATGAATGTTTGCCTTATCGTTGAGAAATAGAGACTACTGAACTCATGACGAGTTTGCTTGGAAAAGATTTCTGAAACTTATTTCAGATAGTGAATGCTCCAAATAAAAAAAACATTATATTAAGCTTGGAAATGTAAGGCATAGTTAAATAAGTGTGTTTATTGTTTATGATCAAAAACACTGATATTTCTTACAATAATCTCAGTTGAAATGATGTAATGGTTATGACTTGAAACCTAGAATACGGTTAAAGTTAGCTACACAACCATACATTTGATAGGCCATGCTGGAAACAGCTGGAAATCATGCCGACTCACCTCTACAAGTAGGGATGTTGATCTGGAACACTCAGGACAAAGTACAAGTTCTGGATACATCAAATGTCCTGCACCACAGCAAACTGGACACGAGCACAGGCCATTTGGCAGTCTCAATTTGGGTAGGAATGCTGTGTGCACAGCCCAGCCAAAGGCCAACCCCTATGCTGAAGGTGCTCTGGACACCATAAAAGTAAGTTCTTCAGACCTCAGACATATTTCAGACTCAGCATGGGATGCTGAGTAGTACATTCGAGGAAATTTTAGTTGCTTAGCTCCCCATGAGGGATTTTCATTGGGCAGGGCAGAGCCGAGTGCATTTTTTTATGCACCTGTAGAGTGAAAACTGAATTAATTTAACCAAATATTTCTCTTAGTTAGTGCTTTATTTTCAGTCAACACAGCCCAGAAACGTAAAGAGGTAAATCTTGCTCATATTTCCAAGCTTGACTATCTCTAAATAAGGCACAAACTCACAGGAATATCAGGTTAAATTAATTCATTTCATGCAGTGCAGGCATATGACACAAGTGCTCAGTGTCCCGTTGGCAATGTAGATTATTCCTCGACAGAACAGAAGAACTTGAACTATAAACGAAACTTAGTGATTCACTAGTGAAATTAAAAGCTAGAGTATGCTGCTGAGCTCATCACTCCCGTTCTAACTGCTGAGATCCAGCACTCATGGATAACAAAAACTGATAGTGTAATTATCCCACAAAGAGTTATTTCATGACTGTTTAAAACTGAGGGGCTGATTTAGGGACTGGCGGAGACAGTATGCCATTTCAATGGGGACATACTACCTTCTCCACTAAACTCCCAGTCTGCCTGTCCGATTTAGGGCTCGGTAGACCAACAGTATGTTGATGACAGTGATGGAGCAAGGTTTCATAAATGAAACTTGCTTGTATTCAATCCTCCTCACAGTATTATTTTATTAAACTTGTATTGTTAATACTAACCTTTGCATTCAAGACACAAAAGAAAGGGATGCTTGCCTATGTGTTTTACTAATGAATAACGCTTGTTTGTAATTCAAAATGGCCGCTATGCGCGGGAAAACTCAATGCGCATGTCGCAACCATATCACATGGTGTGACGTCTTTCTTTGCTTGGTGGGAAACTTCTGCTTCTGCGCAGTGTGCATTAAAATGGCTGTTTAATGTTTTCACATGCTTCAGCTTGCTCTCATGTCATTACTAAATTGTCGTTTCCTAACGCTACTAACGCGGGTTAGAATATATAATTAAATGGGAATAGAATAGAAAAAGTGGGTATACAGTGAAACATTTTATTTGTGATTCTAATATTTTCTTCTTGCACTTTTATTAGTTCGTAAACTTGGGCCTGGGTTGGTGTTCTGAAACTCGAGAGGCAACTGGTTCTGCGCATGTGTCCTGTGTGCCTGCCAAATGAAGTCAATCTGGACGTCGTCCAAGGCCGTGACCCGATGGCCGAAGATGCTGTATTTTGGCTTTCCTGTTGCATATTGACACATTGGGGTCGATTCCGATCTCGGCCGGTAGGGCTCGAATCGGATTCGGCTTCACCGGATCCGATTCGGAGCCCTGTTTCCCGACCGAACCGTACGCGGGTCCGGCCGAGCGAGTACGATGCGAAATCGCCGACCGACTCGTCCGGGCATCCCGACCGCTCCGACCGACTCGCTCCGGCTCGAACCGCTCCGACCGACTCGCTCGGACTCGACTCGCACCGCGCAATGGAGACGCTTCCCGGCCGGGTAAGTACGATGCGCGCCGCGAGCAGTCCGACCGACACGCGCCGTCCGGCTCGAAAGAGCAGTCGGAGCCGTACCTCGGGGTCCGTGTCGGACCCCCTGAACGCGTAGCCGCGCGAGTCGCACACAGGGGGACCCATGGGTCCCCCTACCTGTGCGTGTACGGCGCGAATCGCTTCGCCGCGTACCCGCTGTAGGGGCGCACTTGTCCGACTCGCACCCATTGAGTCAATGGGAGCCCGCGTACGCGTTGTACGACCGGCTCCCATTGACTTCAATGGGAGTCCGACCGACTCGAGTCCGATAACATACGGACGCATCGTACTCGTTCGGTCGGACTGCACGGGTCCGATTCGGTCGGAAATCTCTCCGGGTCCGGCTCGGTCGGAGAAATTTCCGGACCGAATCGGAATCGACCCCATTGTCTATGAAAATTGGTTTACATTTGTCATGAGACGGGTGGGAAATAAAGCAAATGTATTAATTTGAAGGGGTGGGAACGTAAAGACAATAGGCTTTACAATTTAGGCCAAATCAACATGGTGCGAGAATCCACCTCCTGTCCCTGTCCAATCAGAAGTAGTGGTCCCATATTTTAGTAACATTAAGGGGAGGTACATGGGCGTAGAAGGGTATAATAGATATAGAATTAACTAATTAGTTAGCACAGGAGAGCGGAGATGCTGACAGGAAGAGCTCCAGACCGCTAAGCTGATCGATTACAGACTTAATCCCTGTCCAGAAGAGGTCCTGAGGAGGGGTCGGCAGAGTCCATTAGAAGGAAGGCACAGGAGAATCGAGGAGAAGTCGAGTATCAGAGAGGGGAACGACGCAGGCGTCGTTGTAGAGAGGTCACTGGTCCTGTCCTGATCCTGGAGGAGGTCTTTGCTCTTCATCCTTCCTGGGTCCTGTTATTCCAACTCCTTGGCTAAGGGGTTTGGTTCTTGCACTTAGGTAAATATAATGCAACCTTTAGTTGCGCTGCTGTCTCTATCTTCTCCTTTTCTTTTAAACACCGTCATTGATTAGCAATAATCATTTCTATGCTTAATCTTGGGTATTGCGATTAAGTACCATGTGGCTCTGTATTTTACTCTGCTAAATCTTTAGATAAACATTTTAAAACTTCCTGACTCAGTGGTTATTTCAGGATTATGTACTATAATGAATGTCACTCATTTTAAATTTCCCAATTAGCAAAGGATTCATTGGTAAGTCATTACTCTTCAATCAGAAGGTAATTGGTAGCAGGGATTTTGATAGAGAGTAACAACTGATAAAACCCAGCGTAAGTATTAGCGTAGTATGAATGTATGGGCCCAAGTGAGTATCTGGTGTATGAATGCTGTTTGCTAATATCGCGCTGGATCAGTTTTCTGGTTATCAGAGGATGGTTACTCTTTGTTAATTGGGTAATGAGAATTTTATTTGTATTTTTATGAACTAACATCCGTGTATTCAAAGTTTTGTTTTATGTTGTCCAGAATACACCGGGGTAAAAGGAATAGCGGATGGTAAGTGGAAGCCATACTGCAGTGATGTTATCTGCCAGGCAGAAATAGTACTGGAAAGTTAAGCAGGACTTTCAGTACTCGTGAGGGACTCTATGTGTGTGGGTATAGCAAAAAGAGTACGCTGGTAAAAATTTGATGTTATATCACCTAGAAAGGGTAACATTGAAGAAGTAACAGGTACTTCTGGAGCTTGTGTGAAGAGCAGACGGAAGTGTTTTACTCGTAGTGTATGTTTAGTAAACGGAAAGGTTTTACTAAGTATGAGAGAAAACTATCTTTTCTAAATTAGAGAAACTGGCACGATAGCGAATGTTTTATGTTGTTACTGAAATTTAATTAAGAATTATAGAGAAAATAAGTTTGCGTACGAATTTGTAAAGGGAGGGTCAGTTGCCGGAGAGGGAGCTGACGTCACTAAACGCCGCGCTGGGATTGGGTGAATCAGCGGGTGTGGAAAAACACTTGTAAAGGAGGGGTCAGTAGTCAGGAGTAGTACTGACGTCATAGGTGCCGCGCTGGGATTGGTTAAACCAGCAAGGACAGAAAAGAGCAGATTGTAAAGGAGGGGTTGACAGATAAACGTCACCAAAAGGCCGCGAAAGGATTGGTTCAGAAATAAAAGTTAGCAGAGACTTGATTGGTTGATATTTTAGAAGCTAAAATCTTAGTGGATAAAGATTGAATGTTAAAACGCGATCCGTTTAACAGGAACTCGTCCGGATAGGAGATTCCTAGGTTTTGCAGAATATAATTTTGTACACCGAAGATTAGATAGAATGTACGGAGAGAAGAGAAAAATGTCCTTTCTGCAAAAGATTAAGAACTATTTTAAAAAGGATAAACCACTCAAAACTAGAGAAGGAATTATTATTCCACCAGCTAAAACGCCCGCTTCATTTATGATGATGGAGAGAGGTTATCATACTTGTGTATGGATGGAGAATTGGATAGAATATACCAAAAATGATGGAATATTAGCATTTCCCGAGAATGGCACGTTCAATGGGCGAATTCTTCAGAATTTGAGATTGAGGATGAATGACTTAGAACCCAGACCTAGATTAACTCAGTACGAAGCTCTAGAAGAATGGGAAACCGAGGCATTTGAGCGGGATAGATCTAGAAGTAATACGAGTTATCCAGGATTTTTTCCCAGATATCTACGTGAGTCTAGGGACTGTCAGATGAAACAATGGAGAAGGGCAATGATTACAGAGGATTATATCCATTGTTCTCAGCAGAGGAGAAATTAGGAAGTAAGTGCACAGAAAATACAAAACATTTAATGAGAAATGAGGAGTCTGAAGATGAATTTATGGAGGAAATGTTAAGAAATCCCCCACCATATCAGGAAGGGACAAGTGGATGCACCCCAAGTGCACCACCAAAAACTCCATTAGTGCCACAGGTAATGCATGAATTCACCCCGAGTAGAATACTTCATGACAAAGAGAAAGAAGCCCTAGAAAAGACCAGAGCAGAATTAATACAGAAAATAACCCAGATAAAAGTACATCCTGATTCGTTGACCATACCTGTAACAATTGGTCCAGTAGTTCCATTATATGGTACTCAGGGAAGCTGTCCTCCACCGATACTTACACCAACTGCTGTGAATAATCCCAAACCTGAAGCTCCAGTTATAATTGAGGATCAATTTAGTGACTGTGAATCCACAATATCACTCATGGACTTGCCTATTCGAGGTTCTGTAAATAGCACTCCCAGAAAAGATGTACCTGGATGTTCAAAGGATGTAAGTTTAATAACTTCATCGGGAGCAAAAAGTGCTACCATAGTAACACCTGAAGATCTAGAAAGATGGGTGCAAGGGTCAGTTAAACAGTGCACACCTCCGAAAATAATGGACATTCATAAATTGAAAGTCGAATTAGAAGAAATAATAGCAGGAAATGTAGGACTAGAACGCTTAAATACCTATGATGAAGAAGAATTATTGTTCCTGTGCAGGAGTATCACCAGAAATGTAAGGTTATTTCATGAAAAATTATCCAATTTAGCACTACAGATGGGAATAGAAATAGGAAGATCAAAGGTACTACAGAAACCCTATAGAGCAGCATTTTCAGACAAAGATTTAGAAAATATGAATGCCTCTGGAAGAAGATTACAAATAAGAGAATTAATGTTAGTTTTGCAAAAATGGGGAGACCTAGATAAATGGAAATCTAGGTGGGCCAAGAAAAAGGAAGAAGCACGAACAAGTAGAACAGCATCAGAATATGTGATGAAAGAAACAGGGAAAGCAGACCAGATGTATCCAATGCGAGAAGTTGCGGGAGGAGGATATGTACATGTCCCATGGAGCAGACAGGATATTTTATCTTTTACGAATGATTTTCCAAAATTGAGAGAAAAACCAATTGAATGGTACAAGCAGGTTGAAAGGTTTGTGAAGGTGTCAAAGGTATTGTTGAAGGACTTAGATGGTTTGTTTGATATAGTGGTACCTGCCGATTTATGGACAGATTGCAAAATCACAGTCGATTGGCCTAGTGATGAATATCCTAGAGATCCGAAGACAGGTGCCCCGTCAAATGATGTGATGAAAAAGTATCAGCAAGTGATAACTTACCTGAAAGGGAAAATACCACCGAAAGAAACAGATTGGGTAAAAATAGATCGAACTACCCAAGAAGCTAATGAATCAGTACATTCTTACTAAGAGCGTCTATTGCAGGTATTTAAACAGTACAGTGGATTTGAGGACATTGGAGACAAGAACATGTTTCAGTTTGTGTATCGATTTGTTTATGGTCTAAAGCCAGAAATTTGTCAGATGATTAAGCAGCACATGTTGTGTTGGCAAAGGAAACCTATCGACAAAATTTTGAAATATGCGAAATATTGTGGAGACGATATTGAGGATAGACATAAGAAATTGCAGGAAAAAGTGATGTGGGCACAGGTGAAAATGGCTGAGAAACAGGGAATTAATTTGGAAAATCCGAGTGAAAATCAAGGAAAAGATTCCGGAACGAATGGTGATACTGGGAATGGTGGAAAGTTTAGAGGACGAATGAGTAGAGAAGAAGCTAAAAAGAAATTTCCTTGTCATGGATGCGGAAAATTGGGGCATTGGAAGGATGAATGTAAAAAGATTCGGAATAATAATGGCCCAAATCAAAATTTAAATCCACAGACGCAGAATGACTCACAGCAGGGTGCAAATCCTCAGAGTCAGTTGCCACCTGCACCTATTCAGGGTAATGTAAGCAGAGCAAAGCATGGTACAGACATCGGATATCAAGGAGGACGTGGTAAGAATGATTATATGACATCACAATTTCTTTTGCAGGACGATTTCTGTCAATACAGTCCATGACGGTGCCTAGGAGAGGGGAAGAAGGAGTGCATACTTGGCGCATCCTTACAGGTAGATCAGTCAGGTCCATATGTTGAAGGGAATGTGAAAGGTAATAATTTTACTTTCCTTTTGGACACTGGTGCTACCCGGTCTACTGTGAGAACAGCAGACATTCCAGATCTTCCTCTCTCTGGTGAAAATATCCAAGTAGTGGGGGTAGCTAATCAGCGGATTAGAACACCTCTTACCGAACCCATGGAAGTTAAA
Source organism: Calotriton arnoldi (assembly GCA_963921515.1). NCBI lineage: Eukaryota > Metazoa > Chordata > Amphibia > Caudata > Salamandridae > Calotriton > Calotriton arnoldi. Next base: position 279,337 of record CAWUFW010011560.1, read on the forward strand.
ATTGGAAACTTCAGAGAAATGCATCAATTTGTAGTATGTGATTCCAGTCCAGTAAACTTATTAGGTAGGGATTTGTTGTGCAAGATGAATTGTACCATTTTCTGCACACCGGATGGTGTGGCAGTTCAGACACCAGATGAAGACCATGTATATAAAATTATGATTGCAAAACAAGGTACAGAAGTGGATGAGATGTTTTCGTTAATAACAAAAGATGAGTTGCCAGAAGAATTAAAAGGTACAGTAAACCCCATAGTATGGGATTTCACCGGAAAAGATGTAGGACTTATGGCTAAAATAGATCCAGTTAAAATTACTGTAAAGGAAGGTGCAATTTTCCCAAATACCAGACAGTACAAAATGAGTGCAGAAGTAAAAGCAGGAGTCATTGAAGAAATAAATCGAATGGTAGAACAAAACATACTAAAAGAAGTAATGAGTAGCCCATGTAATTCACCAATAATGGGATTAAAGAAACCTAGTGAAAAATATAGGATTGTTCAGGACCTGAGGAAAATAAATAAGATTGTAGAACCATGTTGTCCCATAGTACCAAATCCTGCAGTAATTCTATACCAGATTCCGTGGAGTGCAGGATGGTTCACAGTAATTGATTTGTGTCAAGCGTTCTTTTCAATACCATTACATCCAGACAGCCAGTATCTTTTCTCATTTAAATTTGAGAACAAGGTTTATGTGTGGACTCGTGTTCCTCAGGGGTACACAGAAAGTCCTTCTATTTTCAACCAGATACTGAAAACGTGCCTTGAAACACTAGTGATGCCAGGAAGCTCAGTCTTAGTCCAATATATCGACGACTTATTGGTGGCATCGAACACCAGAGAGGACTGTGTTGTTGATTCCATAGCATTATTAAATCTTTTGGCAGAAGAAGGACATAAAGTCTCACCTGAAAAATTGCAATTCTGTACAACAGCTGTTAAGTATCTGGGACACCAAATTGAGAGAGGAAAAAGAAGAGTAACAGCTGAAAGAGTAGCTTTAATAAAGAAAATGCAAATGCCTGTAACACAAAGACAAGTGAGAATGTTCCTAGGAATAGTAGGCTACTGTCGACAATGGATACCAAGATTTTCCATGTTAGCTAAGCCCTTAATTAACATGACAAAAAAGAAAGCAAAGGACCCTGTGGAGTGGGAGGATGAAAGTGTAGAAGCCTTTGTAAAATTGAGAAATGCCCTATGTTCAGCACCTGCCTTAGGCATGCCTGATTATAAAAGAGAATTTGCATTGTTCTGTCATGAGAGAGAAAATTGTGCACTTTCTGTCTTAACTCAGAGACATGGATTAGAAAGACGTCCTATAGCATATTTTTCTGCTACATTGGACCCAGTAGCAGCCGCATTGCCAGGATGCCTAAAAGCAGTGGCGGCTACTTATTTGAGCATTGAGCAAAGTGAGTCAATTGTGATGGGACACCCTGTAAAAGTATATGTTCCACATGCAGTTGTCATTCTGTTGACAAGAACCCGAACTCAGCATCTTACTCCTAGTCGGCTGACTAAATACGAAAGAATCATAATGGGTGCTGAAAATGTGACCATGGTAAGGTGTACTATAATAAATCCAGCAACCTTACTACCAGACCCATATCATGAGAGAATTAAAGATGATGAAGACGATGAACATGATTGTATACAAATCACAGAATTATGCACAAAACCAAGCCCAGATATAGAGGAACAGCCTCTTAAAAAGCCAGACAGTGAGCTATTTGTTGATGGTTCATGTCAAAGGCATGAAGATGGTAAACTAACTGCTGCCTATGCGGTATGTGAATTAACTGGAATAGTTGAAGCATCTTATTTACCAGGAGTCAAATCTGCACAAGTAGCTGAATTGATTGCGTTGATAAAAGCATGCAAAATTGGGAGGAATCAGAGAGTGACCATATTTACAGATAGCCAATATGGTTACGGGGTTGTGCACGATTTTGGCCAACTATGGATGCAGAGGGATTTCATGACTTCTTCAGGATCCCCCATTAAAAATGGACAATTTGTAAGGGAATTGCTAGAAGCAATACAATCACCAAAAGAATTGGCTGTGGTGAAATGTGCCGCACACCAGTCAGGAGATGACTGGGTGGTAGTCGGCAACAGATATGCAGATCTGGTGGCTCAACATTGTGCCAAAACCAGAATGTCAGTTAATAAGAGGGTGGAAAGAATGGGAATCAGCTGCCAACTTATGCTGTATATGCCACCTGAAACTTGGAATGAGGTGAAGAAATTGCAAGATGAGGTTGATGAAAGTGAGAAGAATTTGTGGATCAAAGTGGGTTGTTCCAAAAGAGGAGATGATGAAGTGTGGATCAGTGCTGATGGCAGACCAGTCATGCCAGACTGTTTACTCTCACAAATGGCTAGAATGCATCATGGAGACACACACATAGGGAGAGATGCAATGATTAGGCTGTTCAGACAAAATTGGTACAATCCCAAATTCAGAGCTGTTGCAGAGAGTCTTTGCCAGAGATGTCTAACTTGCCAGATGCATAATCCGGGGAGGAAGACAGTAATTGGATTTGGAAAAATTGGAAAGGCAGAGGGTCCATTTATGAGACTTCAGTTTGATTTCATACAGTTACCACCATGTAGAGGGCTGAAATATGTACTAGTCATAGTGTGCCTGTTTTCAAAGTGGGTGGAGGCTTACCCTACTAGGAGAAATGACAGCATTACAGTTGCAAAACTGTTGCTACGAGAGCTCATTCCTAGGTTTGGTTTTCCAGTAACTTTGGAATCAGATAGAGGAAAACATTTTAACAGCGAAGTGATCAAACTAATCTGTGAAGCATTCCAAATCCAACAGAAACTGCATTGTGCATATCGTCCAGAAGCTTCTGGAGTGGTTGAACAATTGAATGGCACTATAAAGTCAAGACTGGGAAAAATATGTGCATCAACATCATTAGAGTGGCCAGATGCATTGCCACTCGTTTTAATGGGACTCAGAAGTATACCTGACAGAACCACAGGATTGAGCCCACATGAAATAATGATGGGAAGAGCAATGAGACAAACACATGTTCCCACAAACAAACTGGTGAATATATCTGATGATATGGTTCTGGACTATTGCAAAAGATTGGCTGACCTAGTGCGTTCTGTCTCTCATCAGGTTGGAGAAGACGCAGTTTCCAGGCAGCCCGAACAAGAACATGATCTGAATCCTGGTGACTGGGTGGTAGTGAAGAATCACACCAGAGAAACGTGTCTATCACCTAGATGGGGCAGACCGTGTCAAGTCATACTGACAATGAATACAGCAGTGAAGTGTGCCGGATTTCCTAATTGGATTCATGTAAGTCACACCAAGAGAGTACCAGATCCCGAGGAAGAGAATCCTCAGAAAACGCCAATCACTGAAGAAGCTGAAGGTTGCCCAGCTGAAGGATCTCAGGTTCGAGATTCCAGAGAAGCTGAAGAAGAACAACCGAGCACAAGTCAGGATTGGATACCCGTGGTAGAGGTTCCTGAAATATACCACAGAACAAGAAGTCAAGCGAAATTGGAAGAAATTGAAGAAGATCAGATAGGTGAAGAAGAAGCAGTTCAGGAACAAGAAGAAAAGACATTAAGAAATCCTGAACAAGGTCAGATAGGGAAAGGAAACTGGACTCAAAACAGTGAAGACCTAATAGACTTTGAACAGAGACAGACAGGTCTAGAGGAATCCGGTCAGGCTGCAGAAGTTCACAGTGCAATAAGCCCTGATCAGAACAAGTTAGATCAAGAAGAGTACACAGAAGAAGAAAACCTTGAAAAACATGAACTTGAAGAAATAAATAAAGAACAAGGTCAGTTATTGGAAACTCACAGTGGAGCTGTTACAGAGAAACCAATTAGACCTGAAAAGGAGCAAACAAGAAACACAGTAATTGAAGAACACGAAACAGTGCTAAGCAGTGAAATTAACGAGATCTCTAAAGACGAAAACAAAGAAACAGTGCCAACAAAGAAAACAAGAAAAGGAGATCATTGGCCAAGTGTCATTAAAAGAGTAAAGTACCACATAACAACCAGAAGTGAAGATCCAGATCAAGTACCTGAAGTATCAAGTCAAACCGATCAAGAGAAAAAGACAGAGAAAAGAAGAAGTAAAAGACTGAAACTTGTGAATAACAAATTTAAGGGTCCTGACTGGACTTATATCATCCTTGAAGATTTTGAAAGCTCAGAGTCAAGTGACAGTGGTGGCGAAGGAACAAGTGCAGAATTGACGTACGAAGAAGAAACAAGACCACCCTGACTAAGCAAAAGAATAAGCTAAAGAAAAGAAGAAAAGATAAGAAGAGCAATCTTCCTTGTCGAAAAATGCCTGATGATAGAGTTACTGGGAGACCAAAACAGAAATGTTGTAGAAGATGCTGTGCAATATGCATATGTAGTCTAGTAATGGTGCTTATAGTATGGTTAGTCCTGATTGTAGCAGTTCCTTACCTTATGATAATAGATAAAAAGATTAATAATGAAACTAAGGAGAGGACAGCAAACATGAAGGGCAATAGAGTAGAATTAATGGCAGAAAGTGAACCAGAAATTCATCATGAAGTAGCTGACAACTAACCCTGGGCGTAGTTCGCGAAGTAGCGCTTCGCGAAGCTACGCAAAGTGAAGTTCGCACTACGCGAGCTTCGCGTAGCACTACGCGAACTGCGTAGTGCGTGTTCGCAATGATTACACAGTGCCGGATGCTTGTCCGCACTGTGCAATCATTGAAAACGGCATCTTGCACAGTGCGAGCTGTCTTTACTGCCGCTCGAGTAGATTTTTACTCGAGCGGCAGCTTTCTCAACGCGGACTGGTAGTTTCTCATCGCGAGCAGTCGCGAGCATACGCGACCACTCGCAATGAGAAACCTGACCTCCCGCGTTGAGAATCTCGCCAGGAGGTTTATTTTCCATGCTCGCGATCGGCAACTTGTGTTGCTGATCGCGAACGAGGAAAAAGTCTCGCCGGGATGTCATTTTGCTTGCTCGCGGTCGCCAACTTGACGTTGAGGACCGCGAGCAAGCAAAAAATGACCGCTGCACTACGCTACGCTACGCGTGTTTGTACTGTGCTACGTGCAATTCGCGTTGTGCGAAGTAGCGCAAACTTCGCAAACTACGCGAGCGTAGCGTAGTTTTCCGCCCAGGCCTACTGACAACGACACTAGTTTAAACGTTTTCACAAAGTTATTGTTTCAATATGTAGACACAATGGAAGTTAGTAATTGTTATGTCTGTATGAAGTTACCTGAATCAGTAGCAGAAGGATTAACATATCACCATTTACCACTGACATATGGCATATCATGTAGTGTTTTGTCTAGTTTATTTTATAGAACAGGGAAACTTCAGTATTATTATTCAAACTTAGATGTGATATTTTCTGAGGTTCCAATTCGCAAGAGTATGAACCCAGTGCTTAGTAGTCAAGACGCACAGTTTATGGGAGAATTTTTCTTAACAATGAAATCAATAGACATAACACATGCACATAGACACAATCTAACATGTTCTTTACTTGAAGAAGAGAAGATATTTTTGAATTTAGTAGAAGACAGAAGACAAGATTTTCAAAAGAAAGCTTCTGAGCATAAGGCTCATTTACCACCTTGGGCTGAGAAAGAAGGTAGTTACACACCTGGCAAGGCTCAAGCTGCTATGACTCTGGATTTCGTGAAGACAGGAAAAATTTGTCTTCATAGGTTAAAGACTGATTATAACAATGTTTTCATCGGTACCAGTGAATGTGAACACAATTTTTTAATTCTTGGAGGTTGGGGACACAAAGGAGGAACAGATTCAGTTTTTCCTGGAATCTATTATGTGTGTGGGAATAAGGCTTACTTTAGGCTTCCTGCACGGTGGTATGGAAGTTGTTATTTTGGAATAGTATTTCCAAAGATATACCACGTAAAAAGAAACACTGAGAGCAATGAAAACAATAACAAATTAATACGTAGTAAAAGAGCTAGTTTTTCTGAAATTGTAGGTGATATATTTGGTGCATTGATACCTTCAGTGGGAATAATTCTGAACTCGAGGAAAATATGTAAATTGTCTACAGTAGTTGATCGTTTATCAACAGATACTGCAGGAGGGTTTCTAATGATTAATGCAGAAATGGTTGCGATTAGATCTATGGTGATGCAAAATCGACTTGCTCTTGATATTATATTGGCAAAAGAGGGCGGAGTCTGTAAATTATTGAAGACGAAACATTGTTGCACTTATATTCCTGATAAGAGTGCAGAAATTGGAACGTGTGTACAGAATATAACTAAACTTGAGAAAGAACTTAAACCACTGGAAGTTGATAGTGTATGGGAAAGATTGACAAATAGTATCTCGTCAATTGGAACCTGGTTTGCTAATATAGGGAAAGGACTTATAGGTCAAATATTAGTACCCTTAGCAGGGATAGCAATAATAATTTTGGCAATAACAATATGGTGCAAATGCTGTAAAAAGAATGGAACGTATAAGGTGACAGGAAGAGGAAAGAAACGAAAGGTAGATGAAATCGAACTTGAAGAATGGAGAAGTGAATTATACAAGAAATTAAAAGGAGATTGTAAAAATAGAAAGAATAAAGATGAGAATGAAGTAAATTGCTAGAAGTTGGCATCTGATTGAGGGTAATGTTTTTGATGGCTCAGAAACGCCATCAGAGAGGGGATTGATGGAGCAAGGTTTCATAAATGAAACTTGCTTGTATTCAATCCTCCTCACAGTATTAGTTTATTAAACTTGTATTGTTAATACTAACCTTTGCATTCACGACACAAAAGAAAGGGATGCTTGCCTATGTGTTTTACTAATGAATAACGCTTGTTTGTAATTCAAAATGGCCACTATGCGCAGGAAAACTCAATGCGCATGTCGCAACCATATCACATGGTGTGACGTCTTTCTTTGCTTGGTGGGAAACTTCTGCTTCTGCGCAGTGTGCATTAAAATGGCTGTTTAATGTTTTCACATGCTTCAGCTTGCTCTCATGTCATTACTAAATTGTCGTTTCCTAACGCTACTAACGCGGGTTAGAATATATAATTAAATGGGAATAGAATAGAAAAAGTGGGTATACAGTGAAACATTTTATTTGTGATTCTAATATTTTCTTCTTGCACTTTTATTAGTTCATAAACTTGGGCCTGGGTTGGTGTTCTGAAACTCGAGAGGCAACTGGTTCTGCGCATGTGTCCTGTGTGCCTGCCAAATGAAGTCAATCTGGACGTCGTCCAAGGCCGTGACCCGATGGCCGAAGATGCTGTATTTTGGCTTTCCTGTTGCATATTGACACATTGTCTATGAAAATTGGTTTACATTTGTCATGAGACGGGTGGGAAATAAAGCGAATGTATTAATTTGAAGGGGTGGGAACGTAAAGACAATAGGCTTTACAATTTAGGCCAATCAACATGGTGTGAGAATCCACCCCATGTCCCTGTCCAATCAGAAGTAGTGGTCCCATATTTTAGTAACATTAAGGGGAGGTACATGGGCGTAGAAGGGTATAATAGATATAGAATTAGCTAATTAGTTAGCACAGGAGAGCGGAGATGCTGACAGGAAGAGCTCCAGACCGCTAAGCTGATCGATTGCAGACTGAATCCCTGTCCAGAAGAGGTCCTGAGGAGGGGGCGGCAGAGTCCATTAGAAGGAAGGCACGTGAGAATCGAGGAGAAGTTGAGTATCAGAGAGGGGAAAGACGCAGGCGTCGTTGTAGAGAGGTCACCGGTCTTGTCCTGATCCTGGAGGAGGTCTTTGCTCCTCATCGTTCCTGGGTCCTGTTATTCCAACTCCTTGGCTAAGGGGTTTGGTTCTTGCACTTAGGTAAATATAATGCAACCTTTAGTTGCGCTGCTGTCTCTATCTTCTCCTATTCTTTTAAACACCGTCATTGATTAGCAATAATCATTTCTATGCTTAATCTTGGGTATTGCGATTAAGTACCATGTGGCTCTGTATTTTACTCTGCTAAATCTTTAGATAAACATTTTAAAACTTCCTGACTCAGTGGTTATTTCAGGATTATGTACTATAATGAATGTCACTCATTTTAAATTTCCCAATTAGCAAAGGATTCATTGGTAAGTCATTACTCTTCAATCAGAAGGTAATTGGTAGCAGGGATTTTGATAGAGAGTAACAACTGATAAAACCCAGCGTAAGTATTAGCGTAGTATGAATGTATGGGCCCAAGTGAGTATCTGGTGTATGAATGCTGTTTGCTAATATCGCGCTGGATCAACAGTACCTATATCAGCTCCATCGCTGACATACTCCTTTGACAGCCCAATGGAGTACAGGCCGTCAGAGGTATCCTATCCGACCATCTGCTCAACTTAGGGGCATATTCACAAGAACGTGCGCTAAACATCCCCAAAAAATGTTTACGCAACTTTACACATCGCAGTCCATCGCGGGAAAATAACCCTGTGTTAACGTGGAATTCACAACACGGCGGTACCATGTGATAGCCTCCCAAAACCGCGGCCAAAGTCTGCGATACAACCACCGCGATGGCGATAAAAACACAAACCCCAACGCGTAAAAAGACGCGAAGTGCCCAAACGCGATAAGAAAACAGTGATAACCAGCGAGAGGCCAGCAATACCCACGCGTAATGTGGGAAAAAGCACAAGAACAGCATACGGAAAATGCCACTAAAAAGGAAATCAACTGCGGAGTACCACGGATGCACCCGACCGACTGCAGAGGACAACATGAACCCCACAATCCCCACGGAGGAACACCCAGGAATCCAGGGCTCGTGGAAGGGCAATGAGAAGAGGAAGAGGAAGACGGGGTGCAGTCCCCAGGAAAACCCATTATCGCCACGGATGAGATAGAACACCACCACCAACTGTACGTCACCTCCAACGTGTCATTGGCAACAAAGAGGCAAAGATGGCACACCCTCTCGGACCATGTGAATGCCGTCGTAGCGTCGAGGAGGACAATGGAAGAGGACAAGAGGCGCATGACTGATGTGAATGGCAAAACCAAGCAGAAACTCGCTGCCAACACGAAAGCAGCAACGCACCTCGGAGGAGGGGGGCCAGCAGAACACCAGGAGCTGAATGACAAGGAGAAGATGGTGGCCACAGTCACCAGTCGGGAGACGGTGACAGGAGTTGGGGATCTGGACACTGCCCAACATGACCCGACTCTACATCAACAGGGGGCGTACTGACCAGGGAGTGGGGGGATGGGGGGAGATGGGCACAATGGCACACATGCACAATCAAGCAGAGCACACTGCACACCCACAATGACTCAGGACCATGTCCCTGATCCCATGGGAACACCTCAGCACACACACAAACACCAAGTAGTCCCACATACACCATGTGCCCAAAGGGTCACCCACCCAACACATCAACAATCACACAACCAACACATCCACACGTGCGAAACACACCAAACATGCACATACATCAGCCACACTGACAATGCATGAGACACCACATGACGAGTAGCTTGGCTGCAGGCCAATCATCATGACAATGTACACGGCACAACATTGAGGTGGCTGAGTGAGACCACAACCGAAAAGGAGCAGGTCACACTCGGACACAACCACCTGCACAAACAACCCCTGACTTCAACGACACATCTGCGGACAAACCATGCCCAAGAGCCACAACTCGACAAAGAGCACAAGTTACCCAAGTCTGCAACATCTTAGCACTGTGGAAGCACAGAACTGAAAGGCACACCGCATGAAAGGGATAAGTGGCAGCCAAATCAGAGCCGCAGGAGCGACTCACCCACTGTGCAGCATACGCACATAATGATAAGTGCACCTCGACATTGACAACATCCTGGTACAAACAGCAACACCTCCACAGCAGCACACAGGACACAACTGGTGCCGCATATGTGCACAACATGGCCAATCACATCTGGCACAGCAGGAAACTGTGACATGACAATGTACAAGAACAACCTGAAACCTGCAAATAATTTTTATTCAGACATGCTGTGCTTGTGGACATTTTGTACTGTCCCATGATTGCCAGGGACGGCCACAATGTGACATGCTCATGAGAAGAAATTGGCAATGATGGTGTTCCTACGGGCCATTCCTGCCGCAGCTGCAGTGGGATGTGGGCCACCTGCCCCATCGTCCTCATCATCGTCCGGTACTTCTGGAACTTGGATCCATGGGGCATTGGTGCGTACACAGATGTTGTGCAACACACAACATGCAACGATCATCTTGCACACGATGTCTGGGCTGTACAGGAGCTTTCCACCTGTGCCGTCCAGGCACCTGAAACTTGACTTCAACACGCCAAATGTGCGTTCAACGATGCCCCTGGTGCGTATGTGGGCCGCATTGTACTGCCTCTGGGCGGGTGTGTACGGGTCTCGGAGGGGTGTCATCATCCAAGGGCAGAGTGCATATCCTTGATCACCTGTGACAGTGCAGAGAGAAAAGAGTCAATACTTGGTTCGGCATGATGTGATGGCAGGCCCACTAGTCCAGTGACGCATGTGCTGGCTGTGTGTGGGGTGAGTGTAAGCCAGCCCTCAGGGAGTAGCTGGTGCTGGCAACAACTCCAACAGTCATCAGGCACTCAGAAATGCAATGTCCGAACAACAAGGGAGCATGACTTGAGTCGCACAGAGTTAGTGGCCCCGGATGCACAGCGGCCGACACGGGCCTACCGCCACGGGATGCTGACTTGCGGGAGACTGGGGTAAGGTCATGAGGGCAGAGCAGGGTCTCGTATGTATCAGAGGTGGTTTCCGCGGAGTGTCTCGGGGGAGAATGGGAGGTGTACCCCCAGGGCATGATGCAGAGGGCACATGCCAGCTGTGTCTGGCAACATGGCAGATATGAATGCCACAGACTCATGCCAAACACCAAGTCCATACCTGCCCGTTGCTGATGACAACCCCCAGGCCACAGGCTCAGACACCAACAATGTTCGGCCGGAGGCTGACGGTCACTAACAGCGCACAGGGTTAGTGGCACCAGGTCAGTCCTTGCTACTGGTTGACCTTCTCCGTAACGGTGATCCATGTTTCCACCGGACTGAGACGCATCTTCCTCTCACTCCTCACCCTGCGTACACTGGCATGGACTCTGCCATTGATTAATGATGACTCAGTTCAAGATGTGGGACATACTGGACTGCAGTGTAGCCCAGCTGCAGCGGTGGAGTATGTCAACGAATGAGGACTCCTGGGGCCTGTGTCACGGAGGACAGCGATGGCCTGAGGAGGCTGTCAAGGTCGCGGGCATGGGTCTTGGAGCTAGCACCGGCACATGGTGGGCCCTCTTTGTAGCACGACGGTGTCGGCAGGTGAGCAGTGCGGCCTTGGAGTGCTGGGGCGGGCAGTCCTGTTCTGGGTATCAGCGTCCTGGGGTGCAGCAGGCACACAGGCTCGCAGGCCCCGCTGCTCACGGCGTCGGCCTCGTGGCGGACTGAGAGGCGCCGCCCTGGCAGTGACGTTGGCCTTTCTGGGAGAGCACCACGCTATGCGCCATGGGGTTTTTGTCCACACCCCTGTGCAGGTCTGGCGTAATCCGGGCCAACCCACTACGCTCACGCACACAGGGGGGGATGCAGCGAGCGACATTTCCGCGATCTGACCCACGGCCTGGGGTGACATGGTTGCATCCACTGTTCACTACTCTCCAGAACCAGCAGTTGATGTCTGCATGGACATATCTGTGGTTTGCATACCCGGGTCTGTCCAGCACATTCACGCCTCACTTGTCGTTGTGTACATTCCCATTCATGGGTCACTTGCATCCTTCGCACATGCCTGCTTTCCGCATCTCCACACGTTCAGCTGTTGTGTGGCTGTGGTGCCATGATATAGCTGGATTGTGTACATGGGAAGCCCAGGATCCCAATGGAGTTGTGTTGTCGTGTCTGGTAGGTGGGCATGTTGATTGACATGTTGTATGTGGTTTGGTCACGTGTGCTTTCACACAGTTGTTCGTTGTGTGATGGTGGCTTTGAAGTGTGTGGTGTGTAGATTTGGTACTTACCAACGAGCAGTCCAGTTCCATATGTGCCATCCTGGAAGCGCAGGTTGATGATGTACTGTCGGAAGATGTAGGAATCGTGCACACTGCCTGGGTAGTTTGCGACGACATTGGTGAACATTCCCCGGTGGTCCACTATTGCCTGCACATTGATGGAATGTGTGTGCTTTCTGTTGCGGTAGTGGTGTGCAGTATCCGCAGGGGGCACAAGTGGGACATGTGTGCAGTCAATGGCCCTCAACACGTGTGGGAAGCTAGCAATGGCATAGAAGCTTTGCTTGGTCTCCAGCTGTTCCTGCACAGTGTGGGGGAAGTGAAGGTACTGGGGTATGAAGCTGATGATGGCATACAGGACAGGTGTGATGAACTTTGATAGGGCTGGCTGTGAGACTCCTCCGACTCTGGCAGTTGTTGGTTGGAAGGTACCAGAGGCCAACAGGTGCAGCACAGCCAGCAGCTTTGTCTGTGGAGGGATGTTGGTGGTCCGCTGTGTTGGGACCATCAACCTGTGGGCGATGTGGGTCATGATGCGGAGGATGGTTGTCCTTTTGAGCCTGTAGTGGGCAATGACTTCCTCAGGCGTTAGGTCTGTGAGACTGGTGCGTTTTCGGTAGGTCTGCTGTCTTACTCTGCACTGCCTCTGTGGTGGTCCGGGGGGGTGCGGGTCCGGGTCCTGGGGGTGGTGGCGGTCCTGGGGGTGGTGGCGGTGGGTGTTGTGGCCCTGTTGGGGCTCCGAGCTGCATGATGAGTAGCTCCATGGCGTGGGTTATTCTTCAGGTGTGGCTGTGTGCGGGACTTCGTTGCCTGCTGCAGGTAGTCGTCCTGCTTTACACCAGCAAGAGGCCGGTGTTAAATACCTGCTGCTACCGCGGCTTATCGCGTGGTTTTGACTCGCATCGCAGATCTGGCAGTTCGTTGTGAAAGTGGTGTAGTGGTGTTTTCGTGTGTTTTTGCACGGGAACGCCTACTCTGCATCTCATTAGGGTTAGTTGGTGGTGTCACCTGTGGAGATAAATTTGGGGAAGTTATCGCGGGAATACTGGCGATGTCTGCAGTTTGCACACGCTTGTGAATGGGGCGTTAAATCTATCTCCACTTTTGTTGCGTTAAGGTGGCGATAAATCGGCGATGAGTCCCTGTGAATATTCCCCTTAGAGTGGGTGGCCGGATGTCTTTTTTTGCTGCCTGTAACCACCAGTTTAGATCTGGCAGTGAGGGAGAGATAAAATAAAAGATTACCCACACCATGGAAGAAAACTTCAATGGTGTGGGGGCCATTAATTTTTTATTTTTCAAAAACAAACTCCCACTTTAGAAGTTTGTTTTTGAAAAATGTACAACTTTTATAAAGTTTGACGACTGGCCTTAACTTTTGATACAGCCATTGGTTAAACTTTCGAACAATGGAAGGAACAGCTGTGAGGGTGGTTCCAGCTAATGTAGATAGAGTTAAGGGGGTCCGATGGATATCCCTACATTTGATGGATGGTTTGTCCGACTGGGCAATGGAATAAAGTACTCTGTCACCTGGATGGACTTTAAACCACCCACCAAACTCAAGATCAAGCTCTACATTTACAGTGTATCTGTGAGGCTGAAGGCAATAATCACTAATGATCATTGTGTTGCTGCTTTTTTGCACTTTCACGAATTGAAAAGAAATAATTCTCCAATATATAAGTAATGGCCTTATAGCAAAGTTGTCATTCACTCTCGTTTGTGACAGAAATTTCTGGTGCTGTCTAATCTCCATAATCCAGGTTCAGGTAGCTTAAAAAGGAAAATGGTGAACTAGACGAAGTGGTGAAAACCACACATTGTTTTTTCATGCACTATGCAATTGATAGCTGTTGTTTCTTTCATGCTCTATGCAATTGATAGCTGACTCTTTCTGATTCCGCTACTTAGCTCATAGACTTTCTAAAAGAGACACTCAGCAGTAACTGATCACAGTCATCCTGACTTTTGCATCAGTGCGTGCTGGTGGACCCCTAAAGATGTGTCTGTCCTGTTAGAAAAATAACCGCTGCATCACTTCGTCATCTCTCTTCGGAACAGGAAGCAGACAGCCAGGCTCCCCTGACCAATCACAATGCTGCAAAGCAGCATTTTGCTTGGTAAACACCTAGGTTCCCCTGACCAATCACAATGCTGCAATGCAGCGTTGTGATTGGTCTGAGTGCCATGGTTCAGTGCTCAGCCAGGGACTGGGGGCCTGTGCATGTTCTCCACGCAGGCTGTAATGCAGCCTGCATGGAGAACATGTGAAGTTCGCAATGACTGTTTTGTCGGCCCAAGAGGGCTGCCCAAACAGTCATTGCGCACTTTGGAGGGTGCTTCCGCTCCTCCCCTGCCCTGAGAGCAGAGCAGCCCAGCCCGCCACGCAAAGCTGCAGCAGAGGGACAAAATAAAATGATAATAACATTATATTATCATTTCATTTTTCCTTTCTTACACTACTTCAAAGCAGTGGGGCAATGCTCCTCCGCGTTAGAGGAGGAGCTGCCACTGTCTATTACTTCTCCTTTTGACATTCACTATATTTCTTTGGGTAGTTCTCTCATTTGGGTTGGCAATTGCAAAACAGGTAGGTTTGTGGGCTTGCTTATTGCCATTGCTTTACAAATTATTCATCCACTTAGAAAGATGCTACAAAGGTCACCTTTACTACTTGGTGGAACTTACTTTGTCATCATGACAGACTTGAAAGAGCATATAGAGCATATGCTGCCTCCACGCAACAACTCATTAAAACAGATTTATTCTGGCTACCTCTTACAACATATTTGAACAGTATAGCAGCTCGAACATTGGATAAAACTACCATATTCAAAAGTCGATGATATTCTTTATTACTTTATTCAGAACTGTGTGAACGTGTATTTGCATTATTTCTTGGATAATCATTTTTAGAACTCATTTACAAGTAATGTTACGCAATTTTGTTGATCCTTCCCCTTCCTTTTGCTCTCTTTTTCCTTCTGTTTTCCTTCGTCTCTTTTTGTTCTCTTTTTTCTTCTCCCCTTCTGATGATTTACAAAAAATGCAAAAAATATTAATTGCTATTGTGTTAAGATACTGCATCTTATATTTTTATCATTTTTTTATTGTTGTATATTTCAATATTGTTTATTGCCTCCTATTATAGTCAAAATATTGCATTGTCTTTGTTTTAATGGTTACTAAATCTATAGCTATCTTTCTCAATATACTACTCTTGCTATAACTACAATAAAGCTTTTTCAAACTAAATAAAAGGGTTAAAATATGTTTAAATTAAATATTGATGGCATGTTCTCATAGATAATTTTGTTAACAATAAATCAAATGTATTTATGTTTTTCAATATAATTTATTTTAACATTAGGTGCTATGGAGTTTTATTTAAGTCCCTGCCTCCATTGCTTTCTATAGGAGGGTGTTGCAGTATTAGCCGTTGGCCATGTGTGGTGCTGGTCTTACTCCATCGTTGAGTTGGAGTACATTTACAACTGTTTTTGATCATTTTTAGCTGTAGTAAGTATACAAGGGCAGTTTGTGCATAGGAATGGGCTTGCTCTTTTGTGGCTGGGTGTTGTCCCTCCCTAAACCCCTAGTTACTTCCCCCGTGACCCCTCCCCTTTATTCATTAGCATTCTGTATTTTTCAGCCACTTCATTCTGTTCCTCCCACATTTACTAATAAAATGAATACTTATATGTGTGGATATCTCCTCAGTAAGGCAAGTGATCTCCGCAATGAAACGATAGGAGAGGCAGAAGCAGACACCTCCTTGCTTTGGTATATGAATAGCATTTTACATTAGTAGTACTATTGTAGTACTATTAAAAGTACTACAAAATGCATGTTGTGAATAAGCCCAAGAAAATATACTTTGTGGAAGAGAAAATTACGTTTTTTGGGAAATATGTAAAACATTCCAATGTACTTCTGCACAACAAATGGAAAGAGAATTATGCATATGATTTTTTTTGTTTTTTCCATCTTAGTAACTGTACATAATCATTGATAGCATTTCCAAGGTTGTAAAATGCACAATCAACATTTTCATGATTTTCACTTACTGTTCATTTGCCTGGGCAGTCTATCAGAATGATACTGGAACATTGCAAATTAAATGTTGGTGCCATGAAGACATGCCTTGAAGGCACCAAATCGCTTGAGTATAACCATAATTATTGCCTAAAATGGAGCTGAAATCATTTGCCATTATAAAAGCATCATTATCACATTAATGTAAATTAAACAGTTTTGCATCAAACACAGAAGCAGCCGTACTTAGGGATGATAAAATGTCCCCATTAAACTCTATTTTCATCCCTGGTGGTAGCGGCATTCATACGTTTTTTCCAGGAGAATGAAACTATATCTTGAATGTGTAACTCAAACTTCAGCATCTGAAAATTCTTTACTATGTAATATTGTCAAATAAAATTTATATAAAGCAGCTAAATGTATGGCAAATATTGGTTTCTTTGTCATAATGGTGCGTTCATTTCTCTCTCTCTCTTTCTCCAGGGCCCAGAATTCCTAATTTTTAGCATCCAAATTAGCTGTGCTGCATTGAGCAAAGGGAAAAACAAAGCATGGAGGCCCATCTACTATGAGAGGTCTGTTAATGCTGCAATCCCTGGTGCTGGGGAACAAACCAGACGACTTGCATCATATACAGCCTCGCATCATGACCCAGAGGCGAGTGTGCGTTGCCTTAAATAGGATTTGTACTGGAAGTATAATCTATCCAGAACAAATGTCTATGTAGGGACAGAAGCAAAAGGGTCAAGCGCATAGGATGTCTGACATGCTCTGCAGCACAAATGCAACGTGTTGTGTATTGGAGAAATGAACACATTTGCTCCTGTTTGCGACTTGGCACCTGCTTCAAGTAGGCATTAGGTTTTGATACAAAGCCAGGTCTTCCTATTTTAGTATATCATGTTTTGCATTAAAACATACAGGTGTATGCATTGATCCACCACCCGTAATGCCCCTTTGATACAAAGTGATGCAAAGCCATTTTGGTGCTGTGAAAAAAAATCACCTTTTCATTAAAGCACCCTTTGTGCAGGATAGTATCTTGCATGCACAGCTTTACACTGCCTTGCATCACTTGTGCTGTGCTAGTGCAAGGGCAAAGTCTTAGTAAATCTGGCCCTACGTGTCATACTTGACATATTTTATCAGTTTGCCCTCTCTACTAAATTGCAAATGACCACTTCACTGGATGATGCCCGAGTGAAACGTGCACATGCCTCATCACACAATCCTATTAACGTCAAAGGGGTGACTCTGTGTCCCTCGAAACCTGGGTATTGTTGATATTGTCTACAAAAATGTTCCGTGGGTAAAATCAATTATTTTTGAGATCATAACCATTTGAATGAAAAAACATTTCTTTTTTTGTAATCTGAATTTTGTGCTAAACACACCACAAAGATACTTCAAGTTATATACATGTGCATTTATGTTTCATTTAGTGAAAGAGGAAGTCATACAAAACACAACATAATATAACATAAACAAAAAAAACAGTTAATCGGTGATTGATGTGACATATGGTGATAAAAAGTGATAGACTGACAAACAATACATAAATAACAAAATGAATAAAGAAGTCTCTGTCCAGTTGTAAAGTTGAAAAGTAACCTGCACTGTCAACTAATCATGGTTACAGTGACTAAGGACATGAGTAGGTTGTACGTTTATCACCATATGTCACATCAGTTACCGATTAACTGGTTTTTTTGTTTATATTATTTTATGTTGTGTTTTGTATGACAGCCTCTTTCACTAAATGAAACACATAAATGCAACCTGTATATACCTTGAAGTATCTTTATGGTGTGTTCAGCACTACACTCAGACTACGAAAAAGAAATGTTTTCTCATTCAAATGGTTATGATCAAAAAATAATTGATTTTACCCAACTGAACTTTTTTGTAGACTATATCATCCCACAATCCACCTGCTTCAAGATCAGGCATGACAGCGGTATTACAAATAGCCAGGGTGGCAGAGTCGATAAGTCTTTTTGATGCAAATGATTAGAAATTGTAAGTAGTAAAGAAAGTTCCATCATCAGAGTCTGAGTCACTAGCTATTGAGCATATGCATATTCCTATTCCATAGGTGTCCGTGCAACATGGACAGATCCTTGGGGCAGAATTCGACCACTAGTGGCTAGCTTTTTTTTGTGCAGTTTTACACAGTGCAAACTCGACCCAAAGGCATTGCATGTTGCTCTTCTTTCTCTGAATGTCCATTCAATGGCAGTCTCAGACCATCTGAGATCTGACTCTTTCTCTTTCAAAATATCTGCAGGAACATTGCCTCATAAATGTATTTTCCATTATTAGGCAAGAGATGTTTTCTCTGCAGACTCTTCTAGTTGCTTCTGTCACACTGTGCACTGATTCTGTACATAGATAACTGCTTCTCCACAATGTATGTCCATCTTTCATCTGCATGACATCTGTCACTAAGTGTGTTCGATCTTTGATGACCCTTGTTTGGAATATACACCTTTTACCATTCAGAAATGCATGGCCTTTAGCCCCTTTACGACATATCTAGCTTTGTTTCAGGGCGGCTGGGGCAGCTTTTCCATTGCATCATCCCTATAAAATAAGTCTGCCCCAGTTTTTGCTTTCAGCATAACCACCTTACAAAGGCTATACGCTGCTTCCATAATTCATTCTAGTCAGGAGCATTTGTAAAAGAGTCAGGTTGAATGTTTACTACGTCTGCCTCCTTGATGGTGATGCATTACAGTGTGAAAATTACCTTTTTCTAGCGATTCTAAACATTTGCATCCCTCATTTGACTAGCTGGGCAAGTGCCTTGACTCCTGTAATTAGAAGGTTCTCAGTCTCTCTAGATTTACAACCTTGATGACTGGGCATTCTCAGATGATAGTCCTAAGCCAGGGTGGCCAGTTGAGAGGGAGAAGTGGGTGGGATAATGATGTCTGCATTTGAGGAGGCATTAATTAAACTGTATTTCATGTCTGAGATCTGTGCTTAGTATACAGCATTCCCTCTTTTGCCTGAATATCTAAACTGCTTGATGAGCTCAGCCAACCTAGATAACTAAGTAAATGTGGGTGGCGCATTCTTTCACCCAACGTGCAACGCCAAGCCTAGTTATTTCGTCATTTTTAAGAGTTCTAAGGTATGTTAATAAATTCAAACCAAGAGTTCTGAAGTCACAGGGCACCATGCACTAAATGCATTGTTAGTAATTTTTAACCATTATTGTTTCAAAATTGGCATACGTTTTGCAGTTGAATAGTGTTATCAACTAGAGGAAAACATCGTTATCTTTATCTATAATATGACCTGCTTATAGCAAAAAATGGCATATTAAAATATGTTCGTCATTAGTGAAGGCTCATGGTAAACCGTGTTTAAAAGAAAATTCAATCTAAAAATACTACAAGTTTAAATGAATGTATAGTTAATTTTTAAAAGGTCCTTTTGAACTGCTGGACCCAAAAATGTGTTAGGTAAAGAGTATATTTTTGCCATCATTACTTTAGTAAAAGGTACAATGGTATGTTCGCTTTTGTTTTGTAATTGAATGCTGTGAATTGCAAGCGGCAAGATATTATCAACAGCTTAGACGTTTTGTCCTTTTTGTTTCTAATACTCACAAAAGAACATTGCTGCAAGCTTGTGCCAGGGAAAAATCTACTTATTCCAAATGTGAAATGAGGCAACAAGGTTCTCGTTTAGGAATGGTTCCAAAAGAATGGAGTGTGGTGCAGCTGCAACACAAAATACATACTGGAAAATTGTAACCTTTTGCCTATTTCCTACGCCAATGCCAGAGTGCTACTATTCAACTCATGCATTCCTTTTTGTAATACCTTTGCAGTTAATGTCGCTAGACATCCTGGTCGTATAATGTCACATAATGAGAGTACCCTAAAGGGAATGCTTTTATTGGCTCGGCCAATTAGAATTTGTAGAATAATGCCATTTACAGCTGACAACACCTTAAACCAAGGGCAATTACTTTAAATTAGTAAACGTCGGCATGCTATTTAAAGTGATACAAAAGGGGATGATGGACGGAACGTTTGAGCCAATCAAACACTCACCCCCAGTCAACTGATCTGGGTTTAATCCATCATCATTCTTTAGCTCACTCCACCACCCCAGTTCAGACATGGCCATATGCAAATCAGTCTGACCCTGTGCCTCATGGGAACAGTCCAGCCCGAACTGCCAAGCCATGTCTTCCCTGGACCGGAAACAAGCATCCTAGGACCGGTTTCTGGCATTCCAGCCGTCATCAGCCAGGCTTGCTTGAATCCAGTGGCAAAGTGAGCAAGGGACCCACGTCTGGGCATACCCCCGCCAACTTAGGGCGAACAAAGCGATACAAAAGGGGATGATGGACGGAACGTTTGAGCCAATCAAACACTCACCCCCAGTCAACTGATCTGGGTTTAATCCATCATCATTCTTTAGCTCACTCCACCACCCCAGTTCAGACATGGCCATATGCAAATCAGTCTGACCCTGTGCCTCATGGGAACAGTCCAGCCCGAACTGCCAAGCCATGTCTTCCCTGGACCGGAAACAAGCATCCTAGGACCGGTTTCTGGCATTCCAGCCGTCATCAGCCAGGCTTGCTTGAATCCAGTGGCAAAGTGAGCAAGGGACCCACGTCTGGGCATACCCCCGCCAACTTAGGGCGAACAAAGCGATACAAAAGGGGATGATGGACGGAACGTTTGAGCCAATCAAACACTCACCCCCAGTCAACTGATCTGGGTTTAATCCATCAACATTCTTTAGCTCACTCCACCACCCCAGTTCAGACATGGCCATATGCAAATCAGTCTGACCCTGTGCCTCATGGGAACAGTCCAGCCCGAACTGCCAAGCCATGTCTTCCCTGGACCGGAAACAAGCATCCTAGGACCGGTTTCTGGCATTCCAGCCGTCATCAGCCAGGCTTGCTTGAATCCAGTGGCAAAGTGAGCAAGGGACCCACGTCTGGGCATACCCCCGCCAACTTAGGGCGAACAAAGCGATACAAAAGGGGATGATGGACGGAACGTTTGAGCCAATCAAACACTCACCCCCAGTCAACTGATCTGGGTTTAATCCATCATCATTCTTTAGCTCACTCCACCACCCCAGTTCAGACATGGCCATATGCAAATCAGTCTGACCCTGTGCCTCATGGGAACAGTCCAGCCCGAACTGCCAAGCCATGTCTTCCCTGGACCGGAAACAAGCATCCTAGGACCGGTTTCTGGCATTCCAGCCGTCATCAGCCAGGCTTGCTTGAATCCAGTGGCAAAGTGAGCAAGGGACCCACGTCTGGGCATACCCCCGCCAACTTAGGGCGAACAAAGCGATACAAAAGGGGATGATGGACGGAACGTTTGAGCCAATCAAACACTCACCCCCAGTCAACTGATCTGGGTTTAATCCATCATCATTCTTTAGCTCACTCCACCACCCCAGTTCAGACATGGCCATATGCAAATCAGTCTGACCCTGTGCCTCATGGGAACAGTCCAGCCCGAACTGCCAAGCCATGTCTTCCCTGGACCGGAAACAAGCATCCTAGGACCGGTTTCTGGCATTCCAGCCGTCATCAGCCAGGCTTGCTTGAATCCAGTGGCAAAGTGAGCAAGGGACCCACGTCTGGGCATACCCCCGCCAACTTAGGGCGAACAAAGCGATACAAAAGGGGATGATGGACGGAACGTTTGAGCCAATCAAACACTCACCCCCAGTCAACTGATCTGGGTTTAATCCATCATCATTCTTTAGCTCACTCCACCACCCCAGTTCAGACATGGCCATATGCAAATCAGTCTGACCCTGTGCCTCATGGGAACAGTCCAGCCCGAACTGCCAAGCCATGTCTTCCCTGGACCGGAAACAAGCATCCTAGGACCGGTTTCTGGCATTCCAGCCATCATCAGCCAGGCTTGCTTGAATCCAGTGGCAAAGTGAGCAAGGGACCCACGTCTGGGCATACCCCCGCCAACTTAGGGCGAACAAAGCGATACAAAAGGGGATGATGGACGGAACGTTTGAGCCAATCAAACACTCACCCCCAGTCAACTGATCTGGGTTTAATCCATCATCATTCTTTAGCTCACTCCACCACCCCAGTTCAGACATGGCCATATGCAAATCAGTCTGACCCTGTGCCTCATGGGAACAGTCCAGCCCGAACTGCCAAGCCATGTCTTCCCTGGACCGGAAACAAGCATCCTAGGACCGGTTTCTGGCATTCCAGCCGTCATCAGCCAGGCTTGCTTGAATCCAGTGGCAAAGTGAGCAAGGGACCCACGTCTGGGCATACCCCGCCAACTTAGGGCGAACAAAGCGATACAAAAGGGGATGATGGACGGAACATTTGAGCCAATTAAACACTCACCCCCAGTCAACTGATCTGGGTTTAATCCATCATCATTCTTTAGCTCACTCCACCACCCCAGTTCAGACATGGCCATATGCAAATCAGTCTGACCCTGTGCCTCATGGGAACAGTCCAGCCCGAACTGCCAAGCCATGTCTTCCCTGGACCGGAAACAAGCATCCTAGGACCGGTTTCTGGCATTCCAGCCGTCATCAGCCAGGCTTGCTTGAATCCAGTGGCAAAGTGAGCAAGGGACCCACGTCTGGGCATACCCCCGCCAACTTAGGGCGAACAAAGCGATACAAAGGGGATGATGGACGGAACATTTGAGCCAATCAAACACTCACCCCCAGTCAACTGATCTGGGTTTAATCCATCATCATTCTTTAGCTCACTCCACCACCCCAGTTCAGACATGGCCATATGCAAATCAGTCTGACCCTGTGCCTCATGGGAACAGTCCAGCCCGAACTGCCAAGCCATGTCTTCCCTGGACCGGAAACAAGCATCCTAGGACCGGTTTCTGGCATTCCAGCCGTCATCAGCCAGGCTTGCTTGAATCCAGTGGCAAAGTGAGCAAGGGACCCACGTCTGGGCATACCCCCGCCAACTTAGGGCGAACAAAGCGATACAAAAGGGGATGATGGACGGAACGTTTGAGCCAATCAAACACTCACCCCCAGTCAACTGATCTGGGTTTAATCCATCATCATTCTTTAGCTCACTCCACCACCCCAGTTCAGACATGGCCATATGCAAATCAGTCTGACCCTGTGCCTCATGGGAACAGTCCAGCCCGAACTGCCAAGCCATGTCTTCCCTGGACCGGAAACAAGCATCCTAGGACCGGTTTCTGGCATTCCAGCCATCATCAGCCAGGCTTGCTTGAATCCAGTGGCAAAGTGAGCAAGGGACCCACGTCTGGGCATACCCCGCCAACTTAGGGCGAACAAAGCGATACAAAAGGGGATGATGGACGGAACGTTTGAGCCAATCAAACACTCACCCCCAGTCAACTGATCTGGGTTTAATCCATCATCATTCTTTAGCTCACTCCACCACCCCAGTTCAGACATGGCCATATGCAAATCAGTCTGACCCTGTGCCTCATGGGAACAGTCCAGCCCGAACTGCCAAGCCATGTCTTCCCTGGACCGGAAACAAGCATCCTAGGACCGGTTTCTGGCATTCCAGCCGTCATCAGCCAGGCTTGCTTGAATCCAGTGGCAAAGTGAGCAAGGGACCCACGTCTGGGCATACCCCGCCAACTTAGGGCGAACAAAGCGATACAAAAGGGGATGATGGACGGAACGTTTGAGCCAATCAAACACTCACCCCCAGTCAACTGATCTGGGTTTAATCCATCATCATTCTTTAGCTCACTCCACCACCCCAGTTCAGACATGGCCATATGCAAATCAGTCTGACCCTGTGCCTCATGGGAACAGTCCAGCCCGAACTGCCAAGCCATGTCTTCCCTGGACCGGAAACAAGCATCCTAGGACCGGTTTCTGGCATTCCAGCCGTCATCAGCCAGGCTTGCTTGAATCCAGTGGCAAAGTGAGCAAGGGACCCACGTCTGGGCATACCCCCGCCAACTTAGGGCGAACAAAGCGATACAAAAGGGGATGATGGACGGAACGTTTGAGCCAATCAAACACTCACCCCCAGTCAACTGATCTGGGTTTAATCCATCATCATTCTTTAGCTCACTCCACCACCCCAGTTCAGACATGGCCATATGCAAATCAGTCTGACCCTGTGCCTCATGGGAACAGTCCAGCCCGAACTGCCAAGCCATGTCTTCCCTGGACCGGAAACAAGCATCCTAGGACCGGTTTCTGGCATTCCAGCCGTCATCAGCCAGGCTTGCTTGAATCCAGTGGCAAAGTGAGCAAGGGACCCACGTCTGGGCATACCCCCGCCAACTTAGGGCGAACAAAGCGATACAAAAGGGGATGATGGACGGAACGTTTGAGCCAATCAAACACTCACCCCCAGTCAACTGATCTGGGTTTAATCCATCATCATTCTTTAGCTCACTCCACCACCCCAGTTCAGACATGGCCATATGCAAATCAGTCTGACCCTGTGCCTCATGGGAACAGTCCAGCCCGAACTGCCAAGCCATGTCTTCCCTGGACCGGAAACAAGCATCCTAGGACCGGTTTCTGGCATTCCAGCCGTCATCAGCCTGGCTTGCTTGAATCCAGTGGCAAAGTGAGCAAGGGACCCACGTCTGGGCATACCCCCGCCAACTTAGGGCGAACAAAGCGATACAAAAGGGGATGATGGACGGAACGTTTGAGCCAATCAAACACTCACCCCCAGTCAACTGATCTGGGTTTAATCCATCATCATTCTTTAGCTCACTCCACCACCCCAGTTCAGACATGGCCATATGCAAATCAGTCTGACCCTGTGCCTCATGGGAACAGACCAGCCCGAACTGCCAAGCCATGTCTTCCCTGGACCGGAAACAAGCATCCTAGGACCGGTTTCTGGCATTCCAGCCGTCATCAGCCAGGCTTGCTTGAATCCAGTGGCAAAGTGAGCAAGGGACCCACGTCTGGGCATACCCCCGCCAACTTAGGGCGAACAAAGCGATACAAAAGGGGATGATGGACGGAACGTTTGAGCCAATCAAACACTCACCCCCAGTCAACTGATCTGGGTTTAATCCATCATCATTCTTTAGCTCACTCCACCACCCCAGTTCAGACATGGCCATATGCAAATCAGTCTGACCCTGTGCCTCATGGGAACAGTCCAGCACAAACTGCTCAAACGTTCCTGGGGTGGTGGAGTGAGCTAAAGAATGATGATGGATTAAACCCAGATCAGTTGACTGGGGGTGAGTGTTTGATTGGCTCAAACGTTCCGTCCATCATCCCCTTTTGTATTGCTATTTAAAGTGAGCATTGGTTCCACTCCAGGGCCAACAGCATAATATAAATGTGTTGGATAAAATCCTTGTCTAATTAGATTGGATATGGTTTTCTACACTTTCGTTTCGTATTTGAGATTTGCAATGTTGCCATCTCGACCAGAAATGCTGTACAATATTAACAAAATCGTTTATACAACTGATCGGTTGGATGGGGAGAGTTGGAAAGAATGTTGGTGGCGAAAGGGCTTAATTTGTAAAAATAGTTATAATATTAAACAGTTGTGGTCACCCACATTTTTCTTAGGAGCCCCACATTGATGATGCCAAATGATGAAGTTGCCAATTCACAAGGCTACCAAGTCTTTCTTCGGCCTCATTCATTTTTTTGCACAATCTCTGTTTTTCCCTTGGTCACTGTTTTCCTATCTTTCTCCTCTCCTTCTTTCTTGCTTTTCTAACTTTTTTTCTTTTTCCGGTTCAAATTCTGATAATGAAAAATCAGTCCCAATCCCCAAACATGAGTGTCTATGACCACCCCCTGAAAGCACCAGCACCAGTGACACAGTGGCAGTGGGTGGTTGTTGAGTGGCATATTTGGAGACTCGCATTAAGATTACAAATGTATAAGTGATTTCTCATAGGGCCTGTCACTGATGGTGGATGGTCCCGGGTAGTCTCACAGGTTCATAGAGAGAGGATCAATTGGTGAAGTGATGACTTCTAAGCTCTTTCTTCAAAATTTGAAGGGTGCAAAATGTTCTTATGTGCATGTTGAAGGATGTCTAAAGGGCAAATGCACAGAATAAGCGGAGATTGGTGAGCAGATGTCAGCATGCCGAACAGTCAACTAGCACAGGGAACTCAGAAAGACCATATAGAGGTCCAACTGCTGCTACTTTCCACAAGGGAACGTAGATGGACTTCATGAACCCACTAGCTATACTGCCCTCCATATAGACTCTATGGTAGATTTGAAATTAGATATGTGGGTCACAAACAGCACATTTGACTATCAGTTGCAATCAAACGGACATTACAGAACCATTTAGGAAAATACATATTTTCCCGGCATTAAAAGGTTTGTATAGATAGCTTACTTTTCATGAGAGATAGGTGTGCAAAATGTTGACCATATTTTACATCAGGGTTTCTTATGAAATATGATACGAGTTTGCAGGGGCGATCCGGACAATGAACACAAATCCCACATGACTTTGTGCTCCTTAGAAATTAGGGTGAATATGGGGTGTGCTCCTCTGAGCCAGAAAGTCGTTATGGGGAACAATAACATGAGTCTTCTCGAAAATGAGGATGAGTTGGGATGAGGGAGACAGATATTTTTCCCCAATACAAATCTGCCATTAATTGGATGTGGCGAAACCGGGACCGGCGATATCTATTCCAGCTGGCATCTCCAGTCCAAGTCTCACTTGTTTGAGTTACTGGGCCCAGAATGGGGAATTACATGTTAGCCCTGGAATTTCTAGTTGCAATTCCCTTTCCAGTTTCTGATTTCACATCCTTTTCTGCACACATTTCCCCCCTTCTTTTGAAACATATTTGGACATTAGAGGGTTCCTTCCCACACTGAATATAACCTCGAATGGTGTTGGACAGTATCATAATCGACGTACGAGTGATCTACAAATAAGACAAGCATTTGCAATGTAATAAGTCTCGCATTTACGCGAGTTTAAGTTATTGGCATTGTAAATGACAATGCCTTTTATTTATGTTTTAAAAACCAAAACATAAATAAAAGGCATTGTCATTTACAATGCCAATAGGTCAAACTCGCGTAAATGCGAGACCTATTGCATTGCAAATCCTTGTTTGGAGGATACAGTGAGGGTTGTGGCCCTTCTTTTATGGCTTAAGATGTCACTGTCTCCCCATACTACATTCTCCAGACCAGTTCTCGAAGACTGTATGGGGTTAGATGGAATGGACTTCATCCCCTGGTTATTTTAGGTTCAGAGACTTTTCACCCATCTTGACATCTGACATTTGTTTCATTTCCCAAACGAGATCAATAACAGTTCAAAGAGATCGATGAAGGCCTAGATTACAAATTTAGGAATGATGTTAGGTTTAAAATAGTCAACCTATTAATTCGGTCTGCTATACCTCAAACTAAACCTGAAGAAGAGATGGAACCATATGTATTATGGATAACATAACGTGTAATTGTAAAGCGCATGTTCACGGCAGAAAGGTATCTTGGCGCTGAATAACAGACGTTTGTTGTTACCCAAGGTACTCATTTTATCGACCTCAGAAGGATGAAAGGCTGAGTGGACCCGCCGGGATTTGAACCCGTGACCATGAGGTCAAACACAGGCCCTCACAGTGGGCGCATTAATCCACTAAGCCGCACCCAAACCATGAACATAGATTTTATTGAACCCTTTTCACATTTGGCACTGTGCACTTTCTGCAGGGTACCTGGTTTTCTTCATTAGCTGCTGTCCGTGTGATCTCTTGCACCTTTTATGTTTTTTTGAGGCTTTCAAATCTGACCGAGGCGTCAGGTTTAACGTCCTGTTTGTGTTCATCCGGCCACAGATCTGATGTATCAACTTACCAATACCTACAGTGCCTTGATGCGCAGTTTATCTGTTGTTAGTTATGTCCAACACCTCTTAGGATGAAAAGTGCTAAACATGTTTAGACTTTGTAGAGCTTACGATCCTTTAGCTTCGCATTACTTGGCAGTTCTTGTTCTTCTTTTTACTGTTTCTATTTTTTAATATGCTTTATTGATTTTTTGGTTGTCATTACGAAATGCGATAAGGCTATGTATGGTGTATATTTGTACTTTTGATAGATGTATGTTTCTTGCCTTTTCTTCAGGATTGTTGACCGTTTGAATTTGTATTTTTTGTTGTTTCAATGTGTTTTTTTAAATCTTTTTATGGCTCTAGCTGAATAAAAGCTTTTGACTGACTGACTCAAGACTATAATTCCCAGAATGCATCAGTATGGCAAATGTCAGGCCTCTGATACCTTAAGCCTGTTCTACGAGCCAGGACGTGTGTACCCCGAATGAGTGCGCTGGGTGTGAGGGGGAGGGTTATCACCCCCTCCACTGCCCCCCATCACAGCAAAGGCCAACACTGCCCAGGCCCGACACCAAGTGATCTGTGCTGAGTGGGGTCAGAGGGCATACCCTAAGACTTAGGGTGTGCCCTCTGACCCCACTCAGCAAAGTGCTTGGCCCCTCTCAGGCCTGTGGGGGTGGGGGCTCCTCTGAGTGCCCCCACCCTCCTGCCCTCTGTGCCTGAGTAAGGGGCGTTGAGTGAAGCATGATACGTGCTGCCAGGGGGCCCCAGAAGTGGCTCCTCCTGTGCCATCACATTCCCTCCTCTAATCCACTGCAACGGGGCTTGTGCTAGGATAGCACAGTGGGTTAACGTGCCTGCGGCAGAGATCAGTGACTGGTCTGCCAGCGTGAAACCATCAAACCACGACAGGGCGAGGAGGCCTATACTCCTCCTCCTTCTGAGGAGTGCAAGGAGGCCTTGGGGTGAGATAGCACAGTGGGTGAACGTGCCTGCTGTAAAGATATGTATTTACATATGTTATATAGCGCGGGACACGCCACCGTCGATGTCAAAGCGCTTTCCATACCAGGAGCCATACACGAGCTGTGTGCAGATCACTGCAGTGTAGGGCCGACCCCGTGCATCATTGTACTGAGGAAGATGAGGCCGAGCGGAGAAACGGTAAAAAAGTAAATATCTAAGGAAGCAAGTTATTCGTGAGGCTGAGGGGTCAGAGGTCAAGATCGACAAGAGGGGATCGGTGCAGCAAAACTAAGAGTCCAGCTGCCCTGCAGCGCAATGTGCTTTGTGGCGCTACAGGAGGACAAGTCACAGGTGAAGAGACGGGGCGGTGGGTGGGCATGCTCTGAACAGGGGTGACGGGTCCCATAGGTGCCCACTAGTCCCCACCCCTGTCACCGGGACAGCGCCCCCTTGCTGCGGAGGGCGAGTCCTTCTTCTATTGCGATGCTTTCTCAGAGCCCCAGGAGGCAAGAGATGTTCCTAACAGATTGGTACAGATTGGTACACCTTAGACTGCCTTGAGTGACTTATTTGTTATTTCATTGTACAGATATCTAACGGAGGCCCCTTTGCAAAGGATATTGGCGTCAAGGAAACATTCTGCAGTTATATATCGAATTAGAATTCATTTTAACGCACGAGTTAAAGTAAAATAACATAAAAACACGCACATGCACCAGTCAGCATTAAAACGTTACTTTAGGAACCAGGCGTAGGGTGGGGGGGCACTGATGCAAAACCAGACGTGGGGGGACCTTCTGTGGATAGGAAATCTCTCTTCGGACTTTGCTAGATCCAGCTCTGTTCCTCTGTTCCAAATCATTGGATATCCTTTGACCAAGCTCCTACCTTCACTAACTGCAGTCACTAGAAAACGTTTCTCCACTTACATGCAGCATCTCATTGATGTGACCCTTCCATTGCACTTGGACCTCCCCAAAAATGCATTCATAGATCACACATGGCGTACTTTTCTCTACAAAGACGTTTGCTGTCTCCAGTGCTGGGGCCACATCGGTCTTCTGTCCTTGTGTGTAGTGAAGGTATAAGTTAATGGCCCTTGTTCTCCTACAAAGCCGAGGCATCTCCCATGATCAGAACCGCTTTACCAAATATACATCCTACTGCACCCTACGATCAACATCTGATCCCCTTGTTGCCACAGTGAAGCTCAAGACAAATGGTCATTGGTGAGGCACATTTACGATGTACCCATAAATATTTCTATTAAAGATTGAAATACAGTCATTGCATTCTCTCTCAGACAACAAACAAGCACAAGCGCGCGCGCACGCCTCGCGCGGCAGCAAGGGGAGAAAGGAGGGGGCCTGCGCGATACCCTTGCGGGAGCGAGCAGCAAGGCGTGATAATTGCTACCATATGGCGCCAGCTGCTCGCTCCCGCAAGTGAATCGCCAAACGTGCACGCGTTGCCATTGAAGGCAATGGAACACGTGCACGTTTTTGGCTGAAAAGCCGAAGCAATTCCAAAAGGTCTTTTTGCCTAAGCAGCGCATGCGCGCTGCGTAGGCGAGACCTAAAAAACGAGATCCATCAGAATGCGTGCACAGATAACAATGGGCATCAATTGGAAATGCTTATGCTCGTTCTCAAGAAACATATCTGTTCAAGTTAGCAACTTTTTGTGTTTATTTATTACTCATTGTTGGTTTCTTTAGTGAATACGCTTAGAGTTATTTTATTTTTTAATTTCTGTTTGTTATATCTTTTTCTGAAGTTGGATTTACTAATGTCCCCAATGCCCCAAAATGGGAAGGATATCGCATCATTGGAACACCTGATTCGGCTTGTGGAAATGCATGCTCAGTCCTGATTTGTAGCTATGCAGCAGTGATTCCTGTGTCATGGTGCTCATGCATTTTGCTAGCAAACATTGTTGATGTGCCCATTTTCTGCTGGTTAACGTCAGTGGTCGTGCCATGTTCACCTCCACTGAAGGCAGATGCTTGGCTGGAGGAAGTCTATGGCTTGGTGCACTTGAGAGGATCCTGTACTTACTAAAAACCCACCAGAGATGATAAAGAGTGTTTCAGATTAGAAAATGGAGGGATAGCTGTATACTATAACAAGTTTTTATTAGAGCAGGCGGCAACTTTTGGTATGCAGCGTACACGCAACACAACACAGGAGCCTAATGTTGTACTCAGTGCCTGTGCTCCTTTATTAACTTGGTTCCCGCACTCAAAACACATAGCAGAGTGTATGCTCACACAGTGGTTAATTTGTAACAAATAAGTGCCCGGGCTCTTGTCAGGAGGCAGCTTGCACTGGCCCATTTCTCCTGTTAGCGCCACCTAAAACATAACCAATTACTAACCATGAAACTGGGGAGAGGATGTGGCATAATGGTCAGAGCTGATGACTTCGGAGCAGGGGAACCGGGTTTGAGTCTCGGCATCGGCTCAACATCATGTGATTCTGGGCAAATCTGTTAATCTCACCTTGCCTACCAGAAATGAATGTCCTTAACTGGTGCTCATTAAAAGTGCCGGTGTTGATGATTAAGGACTGGTGCTGAGCACCGGAAACCACCGGCTCAAATTAAGCACCGCAGCTCACATAAACATATTATCCTAAGTGTCCAAAGCAGGGACCCTGGCACATGCATGTAAAGCAGCAAGAGTATAGCACCCACTCGGGTATCAACATTATACTGAGGTCAGTGCCCAGTAAAAAGTGACTGATTCCATGCACACAGTTGATCAAGTAGGACACACGTTTGAAAAGTGATATTCTTGGCAAAGGAAATCTGTAAAGTCAAAAGCTGTTGTTCATGGTGGACATGAAAGAACACTATGTCAGTAGCATTAGTGGCACAATACCTAACCATAGTTTACTCTCTCAACCTGCCAAGCAGCGACCAGGGGAGGAGGAACATCGTTAGAGGCACAATACCTAACCATAAGTCGCTCTCTCATATTGTCATGTAGCAACCAGGGAAGGAGGGTCTTCATTGGTGGCACAATACCTAACCATACTTTACTTTCTCCTCCTGCCAAGCAGCAACCAGAGAAGGAGGGTCCTCGTTGGTGGGACAATACCTAACCACACTTTAATCTCTCATCCTGCCAAGCTGCGACCATGGAACGAGGGTCCTCTGTCACTATAAGCCTCTCAGTAAGCAGAGACAATGTCGCAGGAATCGAGTAATGCTTGAGTCAAGTCTTTATGATTCCACTTTGCAAGTAAGACCAACAAATTAAGATGTGCAAAAGGAGGAGCTGGTGTGTATGCACAACCAGAGCAGTCTTTTTCGTCCTGAATGGACCATCTCTCTTCCCGACTACAGATTGTGGGTGCATCTCATTCAGTAAGCACTGTGGCAAGGAAGAAGGCGCTGCAGGATAATATAATGTTGTACCCATAGTGTTCTTGATTCGGTGTAGACTGTAGGATACAACAAGGTATCCTGATTAATGTCAAACTTCTACTTTTGAGACTTTCGATTTTAAACCAATTCAGAAAGCAACTGTTTTGTTTGTGGGAAATGTCTACTTAAGTATTCAACTTTTCCAAATATGATAACGAAGTTTAGATTTCAGTGAAATTTGCAGTAAGCCAAAATCTACTCTTCCTACTCTTATACAAGGTGATTAAGAAGTTGCAGGTCAATGAAGGCCACACTTTTGTATGGGCAGCTAATGCCACCCATATGTTAAATTGAATTTTCTCATTTAAATAAGCATTTGCAATGCAATAGTTCTCGGCTTTATAAGTATTTAGCCTTGCAACATGGGAACCGGCCACCTTTCTTTTCTATTTATTTAATTTTGTAGCATTTGCGGCACGCCGCCCTTTAACTTGGTATGTTTAAATCTAAAGTGTGGCATGCCGCGTATGCTACAAAAGTAAATAAATAGAAAAGAAAGGCAGAAGGCTGCTATGTTTATAGCTAGGCTCAACCTAAAAAGATTACCCTACTAAGTCCTGCCAACAAGATGCACCAAGTTCAGGCAAAAAGCTACTGAAACAAAAATAAAAGAAATGTGCGATTTGGTAATAAAATAAATCCCATGTTAGCTACCGGTTGGAGTAGATACATGTTTGAATAGTACAATGGTAGGGTCTACAGAGTGTGGAGGAGGTAGGAGCTGGGGTGTTGCATCTCTAGCCGAATGGCCGTCTTGCAGGAAATGAATTTCCTGATAGAGGAAAAGCATTTTCAACACAAAGCATAGCGATGCAGAAGAGCACAGTGATATAGAAGACCGCAGTACGAGGTAGAAAAAAAGGAAGTTAGGCGTCAGAAATGCAGGGCAGAGGTCGCCTGTTTTGGCTGCCAGTGCTTTCAGTTTGTGTCAATAAGCTTGAGCTACAAGTTTAATGTGACCATCATGAATGTTAGCAAGGGGAGAGTGTTGTGCATGAGGCTATTGAGGCTTAATAGCTAGGGACCCTTAATTCCAGGATGGCAACAGCACTCACAGCATGACCCGGGATACATGGATGCCCATGGGCACGGCCTTCTCTTTAAAAGCAATAGTAATTAAGCAGCTGAAGGTGAGGTCAGTCATGACGCTCAAGGAGATAGCGAAGAGAGAGTTGGCTCGGGACAGGGCAGTATTCATGGTGGCAGTAGGAAGAAAGACTCAATCCACGATCCACAAGCTTAAAATACAGCACGAGTTGCCAGCGCCCCCGATCCACCACGCGAATGTGCACCAGAAACAGCAACTTGCCACTCAGAACTGAGAAGCACTAGACCGTGCAAGTTGTGTGAATAACAAATTTGCTAGATGATTATCTTAGGTGGGAGGCCTATTGGTCCACTTCCAGGGCAAGGAGTTACTTGCTATTTCTCAAACGCCTATTGTCCGCCTTGTGTTTCCGAGTAGAACTCGATATGCGCATGTGCTATGCCACATGACGGTTGTTGTGTATACCGGTTTCACCGTGTTGAAAGCATTGTCGCTGAAGGAGGTGATGAAATGAACGAAAGAACAAACATTCAGTGCGCAGAAGACGAGCAGCCATCATTGTGTAATATTATTTGTGGCGTGCCATGCTAAAAAAAAAAATAGAATGATGCTTGCACAGACTTAATGTATTTTGGCAGCCGCGCACAACAATATAAACAAGCATTTGCAATGCAATAGGACTCGCATTTACGCGAGACCTATTGCATTGCACCACGGACAACGGGGGGAAGCACGGACAACGGGAGTGCGAGGGGAGGGGGAGAAGGTACGGACAAAGGGAGTGCAGGCGGGGGGAGGGGGAGAAGGGGGCGAGAAGGCACGGACAGCGGGAGTGCGGGTGGGGGGAGAAGGGGGTGAGAAGGAACAGAAAACAGGAGTGCCGGCAGGGGTGAGAAGGCACGGAAAAAAATAGTGCTCACAGTCTAAATCACACGTACCGTACCGTGTAACACTCGAAGTAAAGGGGCCAGTAGCCATGGGAGGGTACAGATGACGACATGGCCATAATAAGGAGGGACTAACAAGCCTCATAATCAATCAGAAGATAGCATTTACGAAGGACATATACACAAGCCAATGAAAAAAAAGCGCAGGGCAGTGGGCGGGGCTTCTTTCACGTAGTGAACTACCACAGATCTCCCCTAGAGCAGCGCTTGTGCGCTGACTCTAGGCTCGACCTAAAAAGTATTCAATTTAGTGTTTATAAATTAGTTGTAAATATACACAGAGAAAGATTATATGCGTGCAATGAAGATGATTGTTACTGCACTTATTCTCATGAATCTAAAATTGTTTAGGAATTCAAATCCAAAGGTCTCATTGGAGCTTATAATTTGTTGTGTTCGTTTTGCTTTGTATGCAAAATACTATTTAAGCGTCATACTCAACTAAATGCTTTTTTCACAGTACTCATCAAAATCAAATATTTTGTGCTTCTGTTGTTTCGATGACAGGATGAAATACACGTATTTGGTTTAAATTGCATTTACATCCTTCAAATCTC
Source organism: Calotriton arnoldi (assembly GCA_963921515.1). Lineage (NCBI taxonomy): Eukaryota > Metazoa > Chordata > Amphibia > Caudata > Salamandridae > Calotriton > Calotriton arnoldi. The sequence goes on from CAWUFW010011560.1 coordinate 314,154, forward strand.
TCGCTTCGTCTACAGTTGTGTTAAGAGCTGTGGTTGTTTTTGTGTGAAGTGACATTGATTTATGCAGGTTAGTCAGTGTAAGAAGGTTAGGGGACCATTGTTCGCCTTTGCACTCACATCTCTACAGTCCTGCATCAATGCTGTACCTGAGGTCGCATATTGAATCAATTGAAAGAAGCACCCTCTGAATTGTCCAGATGCTAAAGCCTGGGCGTAGTTCGCGAAGTAGCACTACGCAAAGCTATGCAAAGTGCAGTTCGCACTACCCGAGCTACGCGTAGCACTACGCGAACTGCGTAGTGCACTGTTCGCAATGATTGCACAGTGCCGGATGCTTGCCCGCACTGTGCAATCATTGACAATGGCATCTTGCACAGTGCGAGCTGTCTTTTACTGCCGCTCGAGTAGATTTTTACTCGAGCGGCAGCTTTCTCAACGCGGACTGGTAGTTTCTCATCGCGAGCGGTCGCGAGCATACGCGACCACTCGCAATGAGAAACCTGACCTCCCCGCGTTGAGAATCTCGCCGGGAGGTTTATTTTCCACGCTCGCGATCGGCAACTTGATGATGCTGATCGCGAACGAGGAAAAAGTCTCGCCGGGATGTCATTTTGCTTGCTCGCGGTCGCCAACTTGACGTTGAGGACCGCGAGCAAGCAAAAAATGACCGCTGCACTACGCTACGCGTGTTTGCACTGTGCTAAGTGCAATTTGCGTTGTGCGAAGTAGCGCAAACTTCGCAAACTACGCGAGCGTAGCGTAGTGCTTTGCCCAGGGTTACTGTGCATGAGTCTAGCACTGAATAATTTTCATCTGTACCTCTAGGAAGTGATGCACTTGCCCAGCTGTCCTGGTCAGAGGTTTCCTAGATATTTTCCTCACACTAATGGCACTTATCGACTGTCATGGGTGGACCCTTCTGCTGCTCGTGGCCGTGCTTCCGAACTGTAAACTGGAAATTTAGGTTTTCTGATATCAATATAGTGCTGATCTAGGACGCAATGTCTACAACTTCACTGAAAGCATCTGAGGACTCTTGGCACTCTGTCATCTAGTGCAGAACCAAGTACCTGCAGCATGAGGAGAGTGAACCCTTGTGATCCTATGTATCCATTCCTTGTGAAGTGCCCACACAGTAGAGCACCAAATGCAGTTAGCACGTGTTCCTGTTGTGCAGTGTGAGCCCACTGCTATGCTGAAACTGACCTGCTAGTCAGGTGGACGGCTTGGATGGTCAGACACTGGAGGTTACAATAATGATTTGCCTACCTTGGATGTCATAGCAGAGGAATACAGACATTTGTGTGGTCATGATAAAATCCTGGCCTTACTACTGTGGAGAAATTAATTCAGGATAAAAAATATATAGTGCCTGAACAAGATCTAATGAAAGAAGGCCTTCTAGACAATCGTGGTAGGCTGTTTAAACAATTATTGTTCCACATAAAAATTATATTTGGCATTGGCACCATGCAAAGTGCTATAAATGTGACTGTTTGATGGCTCTTTTGTTTACCTGACGATTGCACACAGTTGATCATGCTGATTATTCACAATAATAAAGCCAAGTCAAAAAAGCAAAAAGTTACCACGGAATTCAAGACTGCCTGCTGATAATTATTCTTTCATATTACACGTTATAAACAGCAAAGGAAAATATGATTCGAGTAATTCAAAGGGTTGTTTTTCGAAGCAGGAAGGGACATGCGCAGCTGCACATCTTCACCAAAGACCCTGAGCCACCACTTGTCTTGGGGGACTTGAATCTATCTTCCCAAAACCTGCTTCCACCTGTGCATGGCCTGGAGGCTCTGGCCTACATCCAGTCCCCTGCTAGAAACTAGTTTCGGAATGACACACTGCTACATAGATGGCCTAGGCTAGGTGACTGCTTCCCCTGTGCCAAAAGGAGTTTCCTACTCAAGGCATTTGCTATTTGTTTGAGGCACATTACCCTCATTCAACCCGACCAGCACGGCAACCTTTGTACAAAATCTTCTGGTGTCAATATATTGACTGTTCCCTCTCTCTATGACTCATGTCATCTATCCCACACTGAGCTGCTGTTTACCCTGGAGGGAAGCGGGAAGATGATCCCTGTTCATACTAAGCACCCGGAATATAGCGCTTTCCTTCCATACATGTAAGTCTGTGAAGTCATCATTAAATGAAGAGAGTTATTTATTTCAGAGCAGAAAACAAAATCTGTTCACAGTTGTGAGAAACCAGGTCCTGTTTACAGTGTCCCCCCACTTACTGCCCCCATTTTGACAACTGAATGCTAGTTTTCTGACTCTGACTGTGCCCTGGGCTCTGCTAACCAGACCCAGGTCCTGTGCATGGTAATTAGGTATAATTACAATCGATACTGACAACCTACCTGTAAATCCCTAGTATATGGCAGGATATGTAGGTTTAGAGGCCCAGTAGATTTAATGTACTTAAGTGTGCACTACTGTGCTGCCTGCAGTCATTTTAAAAGCCAGCCCTGCCTTGCAGGCTGCTTTTAAATTGAGGTTATATTCGGCTTTGGAATTAAAGGCACTTCCAAAATCTCAAAATACTTTATTTTTACATATAAGTCTGCCCTAAGGTCCCCCCTAGGTGCCCCAGGTGTAAGGTGCCTTCTAACTATAAGCAGGGACATTATTAAATATGTTTTATAAGCCCTGGTGAGGTAAAAACTGCCAATTTCATTTTCACCCGTTGTAGTGAATGGCTCCATAGGCCAACATTGTAATATTCTATTTAACAATAAATATTGATAGGAGCCAGGTGAAAATATACTTCAAGATATCAAATTAATAGTTGAGATAAATCCAACAACTTGCCACTGTTGGATCTGTAATAACTATTACAGGAAATACGTTTTTCTTTTCTGTGAGCCAAAGTCCAGCTTCCCAGCTGTTCTCTCCTGATTGGCCAGCCTGCTCCCAAGCTGTGCCAGTGCTGCCTGATGAGGAATGAAGTGTCCTGTCAGAGGACATCATAGGTTTTCTGTGGGCAGAGAAGTACAAGCTGCAGAGCACATGCCAGGAAGGGGATGAGGGGTAGCCAAAGTGGTCTTCAAAGGAGAATATCACGCAATGACAGCACAGGCCCACCTCCACATCCTGCTTTTTCAGCCACACAGGAACCTCTGTAATTAGATTAGGGAGACGGTTGGAAAGGGAGTGTTTAGGGAAATTAGCCACACCAGTAGGTTGGGTTAGCCTGATCCAGCTCCTATGGACAGAATTCCTCCATTGAAGATTTTGAAAGAATTATGTTTTTCTGGAATAGGAATATGCCTGACTTTGGAGGAAGTGGTCATACACCTGGGTGGTACCCTGCATCCATTGGCCAGGGGCTCCCCCCTGCTTGATGCCCAGAAACGTGGATAAATATGGGAGAGCTGCATAGCTTCTCAGATCTGCTACCCAAAGAGACAAGAAGAAGAAGGACTTCCCTGCTGACTCCCTGGCCTGCACCAAGAGGACTGCACTCACCAGGACTGCACCTGTTGCACACTGTGGGACTCAGCACCGGAAGGACTTTGCCTGACTCTGAAAGCCTAAGGGGTGGACTCCCTGCAAGCTACAGGTTATCAGAGCCCACCTGCATCATCTCCACCAAGAGTCCCCATCGTGGAGTGTGTCCAGTGGACTTTTAAGGATTTGGCCAGGTGCAATGCGGGAATTGTAGTCCAGACATCCCAAGGACCAGGTAGGAGGTTCCGGACCCATAGATTTGTATTTTGGACACTTTGAACCCTCAAGAGGAACTTCAGAAAGAAGTTCCAGAAGTTTGGAGCAACTTTTGGTAAAAGCTCCATAGGTGACAGACCCGACGTTGAGAGTCAAGCCAGCTATCTCCAACCGTGACCCGGCCTGGATTTCAAGTTTATCCCGCTCAAAGCTTCGAGGCTCCAGACGTCTAAAATTTGACTGGGGCCTCGCAGAAAGTTGAGCTGGCTAACCTGCACCGAATCCAGCCTGAGGAAGTGCCTTGCTCGATGTCGAGGGAAAACGCTCCAGAAAACCAACTAAGTGTGAAGGTAAAATTTTGACCCAGGCCTCCAGTTTAGTGTATCCGACCAGGGCTCCATCGAGGTTGGCCTCAAACTTTGCCTTTGTCCCGGTCAAGCACAACCAGATGTCCCACAGTGGCGCTTTATGTTTTTAAGCACTATAACGTGTTTATTCTCTAAAAAATCATATCTCTGGTTCCCTACATTGGATTCTTGATGTCTTGGTGTCTCTTTATTCATAAAAATATAATCTATTTTTATAAATTAGAGTTGGATTTTTATTGTGTGTTGTGTCTTACTTATTTAATGTATTGATGTTTTTAAATGCTTTACACACCTGTCTTCTAAGTTATGCCTGCCTGCTGATTGCCAGCTACTAATGGTTGAGCAAGGGAATAATTTATTGAGACCTTGACTGACCCTTTTATTGTGTTTGTGGCCTGATTACTAGTGGTAAGTCACTATTTATCACTTCTAATAATCCACTTTCCAACACCCAACCACACTCTGATAGAGAAACTGACACCAGGCAAATACTCATACAGGCACTTACACTCCCAGTCAATCTCAATGCAGCCACTTGCAAATTCGGCCAAACACTGATACAGCATCTCAAACATCCATACACATACTGATACATCCAGTTACACACCCAGTCACACACTAACACACCAAGCCATACACTAATGTATCCAATAACACACCGAGGCACACACTGACGCATACACTGAGACACCCAGGGACACACCCAGGGTCACACCAGTGAGCACACAGATACACCCAGGCATACAGCAATGCAGACATTGATACACCCAGTCAAACACTTATGTATCTAATAACACACCCAGGCACACACTGACACATATATCGACACGCTCAGGGACATACTAATGCATACACTGACACACTAAGGCATACATCAATGCGAAAACTGACACAGCCAGGCATATACCAAAGCAAACACTGATACATCCAGGCATACACCAAAGCAAACACTGATACATCCAGCCAAACAGGAATGCATCCAATAACACACCCAGGCACACACTGACACACCCACGCATACACTAATGCATAGACTGAGACACCCAGGCATACAGCAATGCAGACACTGACACACCCAGGCATACACCAAAGCAGACACTAGCACACACAGTCAAACATTAATGCATCCAATAACACACCCAGGCACACACCAATGCATACACTGACACACCCAGAGACACATCAGTTCTGACACTGACACACCCAGTCATATAGCAATGCAGACACTGATACACCCAATCAAACACTAATGCATCCAATAACACACCCAGGCACACACTGATGCATACACTGACACACCCACGCATGCACTGATGCAGACACTGACACATCCAGGCATATAGCAAAGCAGAAACTGACACACCCAGCCATACACTAATGCATGCAATAACACACCCAGGCACACACTGATGCATACACTGACACACCCATGCCTACACTGATGCAGACACTGACACAGCCAGGCATACACCAAAGCAGACACTGATACACCCAGCCAAACACTAATGCATCCAATAACAAACTTAGGCACACACTGGCACCTTCAAGGAAAACCTAGGCATACACTAAAGCAGACAATGGAACTCCCAGCCTACAACAATTGCACCCAAAACCATACATACACTGATGCATACTCTTACACACCCAGGCATACACTGACACACAGAGGCATACACTGATGCACACACTGTCACACCCAGACATGCACCAATGCTGACAATCACCACTCACACACTCCGGCATACACCAAAGCACACACTGACACACTCAGCCAAACACTAATGCAGCCAATAACACACCCAGGCATACACTGATGCACATAGTGACACACCCACTCTCACACCGATACAGTCACTGACACATTAAAAACACAAAGTTAGCTCTTTGTTTGACCAGATGGTGGTTCTTAAATTAACAGGTTTTTTTCCTAGAAGCGTTTTTTAAAAGTTTGTTAAAGTTTTTCTTATTTTTTATTTTTTGAACAAAAAGTGAACAAGGTAGTAAAAGGGGTAAGAATGGGGAAATGCAAAGCAGCAAGTTACTTCTGTCTTCAAAAAACATTATGTGGTCACTGGAAGCAAAGAAAAACCTAACAGCAATGCTTCTTCACTGTATCCAAGAATGCACCCACAGAATACATTTTTCCAGTGACCTGCATTTTTCATTTTGCACAGTGAATAACCATGTCACTCAATTCTTTGCAGGCAGTTGGTATTGTAAGGCCTGCAGCTGATGATGTTCTCCTAAGGCTGCTGTAGAAGTCACCTGTCCTGCTGCACCTGCTTTTCCCTGTATCATGCGGTTGTAGAATCTTTCATAAATTGTTTTTAGGTGCTTCCACATGGAACTTGTCCTGTGTGAAGACATCTTCGCAGTGCCTTTGGATAACTGCTTGTCACAAATATTGCACTGCACATATTTTGCTGTTACCTTCTTTTTCCCAGAAAGTATAGTAAAGTGCTTCCAGACATCACTTTCTTTTCTGCGAGGTGGTATATCTTCCACCTCATCCTCAATAGGTTGTGGATGTTCATCCTGCACAGAAGATGTAGCTTCAGCCAGTCTGTAAAAGCAGAGCACCACTGGTTCTCGAACCTCCTTCTAGAGACTTCACTGGAGAACTAACTATTTTCGGGTGCAGTTTTCCATGAACATGGGTGGTGTCCTCATATATGAAATCAAAAGCTAAGGGTTGGGTGTGATTTCAAGCGAATTCGTGAATCCGGTACGTAGATTTGCGTCATTGCGAAACTCGTAAAATGGGTAACTTTGCTGAATAATAGGTATAAGGTGGTTAATAAATACTTGTAAATATGTTCAAACTGATGTCATTAATGAACAAGCATTTACAATGCAATAGGTCTCACATTTCCTTTTAGAGTTAGAGCTATTGGCGTTGTAATGGAAATGTTTGTTACTTATGAAGATGTTTGTTTTTAGCACCCTTTAATTGCCCTTAAGTAATGTCTCACAGCTGCATTTATTGTTTTTGAAGGTGTTTGCATTATTTTATATGCAGTAACCTGGAGATGACAAAGCAACTAAGTAATTACAGTTTGACCTCACCCCCCCCCCCCGTCTACACGGATCAGTTCACATACTGCTTTTTAGGCACTTCAAATACTGACTTCGTTCCATCTTCCAGAAGAAAAGGGCCAAAATTACTTTTCAGTGTCTGCCACTGGGCTCAAAATAGATTAACATAAAATGTAATAAGCTCAGATGTTATTGTTGTGATTTTTACACAAGCATGGCTACATCATACGTTAGTCAAAACGGGACCATATGCAGGTGACCCTGCTTCAAGGTCTGTAATCTTTACTGCAGTAGGCAATTTTCGATTATAGAGATCCTGTGAGATTTTTTACATCTTTCATTGACAGCCTTCAAAAGATTCGCAGTGTAAAGACATGCGGGCCATAGTAGATATGCATCACATTGTCACTATCTGCACCATGTTGAAGGTTTGTGTGTGCCCAGCTCAGACAATGGAAAAGTCCTCAATTATAAAATAATACACTCTTCCCAGCATAGGTAAAACTTTGTCAGTTCCTGCGTGCACCTGGAAGTGCACATCAGTGAAGGACAGAGTCGCTGTTTGAAGCTGCAGCACCATACTTGACTGCTTGCTGACCCGGCCAGATTTTGACGACATGAAAAAGGACCACCACCCCGAGCAGCAGTTTTTGTTATGTATCTGCACCCCTTGCAGGTATATTACTTGGGGTTCCTGTGATCCCTATTTTTCTTCCCAGTGGATTCTCTCTGGGTGTCCTTATTTGTGGGGCACAACCAGCGTACTGACAAAGACTTTTTTGCCAGGCACACTCTTCTGCAATGTGGTGCGAATCCAAATGAAAAAGCATACCCTTGTGTGCAGGGGCAAGACTTCCATGCAAATGAAGGAATGCCTCCATGGAAGGGCGTTGCCACACATTTTAGTTCAGCTGAAACAATACCACAGATTGAGATGAACAACTGTTTTGCAGCACTTTCTATAACATCAAGTGTTCCCACGGCACAAAAAGCGGCTGCAAACACCAGTGGCACCCACAGGTCACTTGAAAGAAGTCCTTGTTGGGGGGTTTTAAGCACAGGGGAATTCTGGGTAATATGTACACGGACTACAGTGGATCTGTTATATAATGTACAAAAACTAAGCAGGATCAAATGAAGCTCAGTTTAATTGTACATCATAATGTGAGCAAATGCGCAGCCAAGAAGAAAACATAAAAATACAAATCATTTATAAAGGAATTAGCAAAATAATTTACATTCGTAGACAAAGCAAGTCAGAGAAATAAAACAAAAAGGAAATACAATTATACATGCCAGAGATGCCACTTAATAAGATGCACTGTTCATGCTTAAACATTAGATGAAGCGAGGGTTTATGGAAAGATGACAGAACATCAATGCTGTGCAATTTATGGCAGAGATAAACTTGTGTAATTAATGGGAGGGGCTGAGGGGAGATAAACTGCAGTGACGTGGAAGCACTTTAAGGGCAGCTAGACCTAACTAATCGATCGACGCAGTGAACGTAAACTAAAGATGGACAGGAGTTAAGGCATAATAAATTAATGCAAACACTTGCGAGCGCGATGAACGGGGTGGCCAGGGAAGCTGCAATTACGGACTTCCTGGCCAATCAGTGCATGTATTAATGCCTAAACTTGGCATACTTATGTTTGGTATTTAGATGTTTTGACACTGTGGCAACTCACCCTAGCTTAGGTGTATCTCCTTCTGTTTAGGACTCTAGTGATGGATGGAGGCAGAAGGTAAGGAAGCAAAAACAGACGATTGCTCCAGGGAAAAGCAGCAGATAACAAAAGAGCTTCTGACTGTACACAACACTGACCCTTATAGCAATTTTTGCCATCAGAACGAGAGAAACTCTCTGACACGAGCATAGCCATAATGGCTGTGCACTGCCTGACTATAATGCCAGCTCAGATGAGACACCACTCGGGCAGCGGTCACTTCGCGGGTGCTGGCGAGTTCAACAATCGGTCGTGATTGTCCCGGCAGCTTCGAAAGTGAAAGTGCGCACTGCGCGTTGAATGTAAACAAAGCACGTCATCAAGTAGGACAAGTAGGACAAGCTCAATAAAGAATATAGTGCTTACCGTGTAAGAACCAAAGTAAAGGGGCCAGTAGCCATGGGAGGATAAAAATTACTACATGGCCGTACTAAGGAGGGACTAACAAGCCTATTCAGAAATCAGAGGCCAGCATTTACGAAGGACAAAGACACAAGCCAATGAAAAGTATGGGCGGGTAGTGGGCAGGGCTTCTCCTCCATACTCTACCTACAACAGATCGCCAAAGCAGCGCTTGCGCGCTGGCTCAGGCTCGACCTAAAAAGGAGGGGTGTACATAATTGAAATAATTTATAGCATTTTTGATGAATCCACTGATTCGGACTCGCAGATTCATTCCGATCATGTGATCAGGATTAAAAACCATAGAGTAGTAGTCCGTCTTTTTTTTCGGAACCGCAATACCGTAAAAAATGACAAAAAAATAAATAAAATGTGTTTAATTACATAAAAAACTTCATATACTTTACATTAGGTACCTATGTGATTTTTATGTTTCTAAATGTATATAAAGTATATTTATAAATAAAAAAGGTCTACAGTTAAAAAATACTAAATTAAAATCAAAATAAAATGTAATACACTTAGTATTAAAAATAATTAAAAACACAAATTAATGGAAAAAAGTCAACCTTAGCGGGGCATAACACTTTAGAAATGGAATTTAAAAAAACAAAGGTTACAGGGACGCTATAGTTAGGCTCAGATTCCACACACACACAAAACCATAGAAATTCAGCAGTTATAGTTACCTGAGCAAACTATAACTTATGCCCCCGATATGCACTGCTTATGACCTCACATACTACATCACTCATGACAAGGGTACTGACATCACTGATGACATCACTGATGGCATCTCAAATGCTTGAAATTGCTCTTAGGATTTGACCTGTAAATTCCAACATGATTGCTTCATCTGTGGTGCTAGTCATTCTTTACTCACTTGCTAGAAGGTCATTCAAAATAATGCACACTTACTGACCAAATGTCCCTCCCCATCAAAGAATAATGCACTTGTTACTATCTAGACTGTGTACCCCAAGACTGTGGATGGGGAATTTCATAACAGAGGATTTATAAAAGGCTTCTGAATCCTCTTATGTGGCACCAGGACTGGTATGATGGTCCAAAGTCCTGCTGTGCCAAAGAACTATGCATTGTAGTTGCTGCAAATCCAGGAGGACTTCATACAGACATTTTCCTCTTGCAGCTCTTGAAGTACAGGATTATTTTATGATCCCTAACACCCCTCTTCAGAATGTTCGCTGAAACCTATTTCCATTTTAATCAATATAATTTAAATACTACTTGCAATTTACCTTTTAGCAATTTCGTCCAAAAATGAAAGAGGTGTTGCCTTTTAGTCACCCTTTTTTTAGAGATAAAATAATAATAATACCTATTTGTAAAGCGCAAACATATCACCACTTAAGGCTTCAAGGCGCTGGTGGCAGTCGGGGAGATTAAGTGAGCTATTGCCCAGAGTCACATGTTGCTGAGCTGAGCTGCCGCTGGCGATCAACCCTGAGCCCCGTGCTCCAGAGTCAGCCGTTCTGGCCGCTGCACCACACCTTTCACATGCTCACTCACAAAGTGACTGCTATTAGGACTCAGTTGCACACACAGTTCAGAAAAGTGTGCACACAGACACTGAAATATTACTGAAACTGACATTGAAAATTAACCCATGCTGAAACTGTAAACTGGAGACAAGGGGAAGGAGATTGGATGTAAGCACACACTCTGTAGATTAAGGAAATAGAGTCCTAGGCAAAGAAACTAATGAACAGACAATATTCTATACATTGAAACAGTTACCAAGAGTAAAAGCAAATTGATTGTTTCGAAGTTCTACATATATAGCAGCTGAGAGTTTGTATAACATAGCTGAAAGTAGAGTGCTGCATAAGATGGACTAGGACAGAAAGAAAAGGCAAAGCCACAGATAAATTGATGTTGGACAAAATGAAGAAAGCAAGCAGAGTCGGTGAGTTAGGCTGGATGGCGGATGGCCACAGGGCAACCTGTTGAACAAAATGGAAACTCAGCCAAAGCTCTACTGAAAACAATTCTCAAATAAATAACTGAAATCAAACTTACCCAATGGGAACGCATTGCAAATGCAAAATGCATGAATGAGAAAGTGTATGAGTTAGCTGAAAACGTTGGAAAGATAAGAGAAACTATTGTGCAAAATAAGGATCAAGCCGTGAATTAGAACTAAAGTGGCGGAGGCGACTACACAACTGAATTTCCAATTGAGAAATTCTGGAATGTAACTGCACAGAAATGGAAAACCGAATGTCACACATTCAAACAGTAGTACTATCAGATTGATCGGAAGGGGCTAAAGAAAGAGGCCATATGAGTAAGTGAATACCAACATTGTTAAGAGAAGACGCTCAACAGAATTAAAGTGGTCCATTCCCATAAATGCTGCCAATACCTAGTTTCTTTTTCCACCCACAAAGTGTTCCCCTTAAAATGTAATTGTCTTTTTTCTCTGTACTTTTTTATTAAGGAGAAAATATTGTCTATAGCAATGGAGAAGAAGTATTTTAAAATTAATATGGCTTTATTTCTGTAATATTTCTAGACTAATCGTTCAGCACTGCGAAACGACTGAAGGAGATGAGACCATATCAGAACGAGGTGAAAGAAACAGGCATCTCATCCTCTTCTGGCGCCCTCTGAGATAGAAAAGTTGTGTGCCAGGATCAAATGTTTCTCTCTTGGAAAGCAGAAGAAACACGAAACCTTTTAGGAAACCTGCAAAAAATTAAACGATTTTTAGATACTTTAAAAAAAGAATAGGGGTAGAAAGTGAATGGCAAGGGGAAAAATAAAATGGAGGAAACGGCTCTCTTAATAGCCTTTTTCTGGAACGCTAACATTTGCATAACTACCAGCAAGAGGGTAAGGGGTTGCCTTGCCCGTTTCGGTGACTGGGAGTTCATGTCATATAGAAGAGGATGGAGCTAGGGTTAATTAGGGAGGGAGAGTGGGAAACAGATAGGAAAAATAATCAGAGTATTATGGATACATTCATTTAAGTCCAGAAATGAAGTTGGAGGGACCGATTCACAAAAGTAATCTGAGACAAAATCCTAACTTTACGACTTTCGGTATTCACAAAAGCCATTTAGGAGTAGTAAAGTTAGGATTTTGTCTTAAGTTTTGGTCTTATGAAAAAATCCTAACTTAAGTTAAACTTAAGTTAGGATTTAGTCTTAAATTTGTCTTAAGTTTTGGTCTTAAGACAAAATCCTAACTTAAGTTTAACTTAAGTTTAATTTAAGTTTAAAATAAGTTAGGATTTTGTCTTAAGTCCAAAACTTAAGACAAACTTAAGACAAAATCCTAACTTTACTACTCCTAAATGCCTTTTGTGAATACTGAAAGTCATAAAGTTAGGATTTTGTCTCAGATTACTTTTGTGAATCGGGCCCAGAATCTTCATTATGCATGTGAATGGGCCGAATAATCCCAGCAAATATAGTTAAATATTCTCCTTTCGAAGAGACACTGAAAAAACGCATTATCAAACTTTCATAGGTGCATACATCACAGGAAAGAGTACTACGCCATAACTGGAATAAGAACTATCGTTGAGTTCTGGAAATCTTTTACTCATGTGCCAAGACAGTTCAGAGAGGTACAGCTGGGAACCACTTAATTCGTTCAAGAAAAGTGTTCTCTGTTTTTAAACCAAATAAAAACCCTAAACAATGTGGTTCATATTGCCCCATCACTCTCCTAAACACTGACTATAAGATATTTATGAAAGTTCCAGGGAATAGGCTAGCGGTGGTTGTGGGGAGCGTGATGGGTTGAGACCAAAAAGGTTTTATACCTGAATTAGCAGCTCTGTTCCATTTTTTAATAGCAGTTTCTACTATCTACACGAAGAGAAGACACCCGGGCTAAATGTTTTTTTAGACGCAGAAATGATGCTTGACTTGGTGAACCGGAAATTCTTCTAAGTGAATTCTCAGGAAGTTAAATATCCCTTCACAGTTCGCCAGGTCAATTTTGCAAGTGCACTTTGGAAAGAAGAGATCTTTTAATATGAATGGCCCAAGACAGGGCTGCCTGGCCCCTCTCTCTTTTACTATTTGCATTATGCATAGAAGTATGAATAGAGGGAGGATTTTTGAGCTGCCTTCAATGGGGTGGTAAAATTAAATTATACACTTATGATGTTGTTTTATACTTCAAACTATATCAAGAAAATGTGGTCAGGAAGATATTAAATGTTAATCAATAATTTCTAAAATATCCAGATATAAATTAAATCATTTAAAATGGAACTGCTTTCGTCGGTAAGGGGAAATATTCTTACCAATCCCTTTTATCAGAATCAGGTTCAATAATGAAGTTCAAAACCAAAGGATTCATGTAATGAACAATCTGGGTAAATTATATTAACTAAACAATTTTCTTTTTTTTGTTGTTGCAGTTTTATATAGTGCAAACTCGACCCAACGGTACTGGAACGCTTTATATGAGCACCAGTTACATTACACAAGGACACATTTATTTGTCTTTTTTTTTAGCATGGGATTAATTGTTTTGTCCAGAATTACAGTATGTTGAGCTGACACTAAAATTCAAACCTGGTTCTCCAGTTCTAAAGTCGGCACCTCTGATCGTTACGCCACATTATGTACATATAATGAAGAAAATATCAAGTTAACTCCAAAGGTGGGATCAGAAATTGTGCTCAATTATTAGCCAAATTAGGTTGCATACCCTTTTCATATTCCAGACAACAACCATGTGAGCGGACCAATTTATTGATTAATTGAATCCAATCATCACCAGATTTATTTGGTCACTTTAGAAGGGTAGAATTAGCAGTAAAAACAAATACTTAGTAGTGAGGGAGCACTACCTGATATTGAGAAATACCACATTGCTGCTTCACTAGTTTATAATAAATGTTTCATGTTTCCATACCTTGATAAAGGCTGGGATAATAAGCTGATGGGGGCTATGGTAGAAAATGAGAGAATGAGAGGATATATTTTTAAATTTAACCACATCAAATACTTCATGAAAGTTCAAAACAAAATAATTCACAAATATATCTGAATATATGGGAGATTTATTAAAATCTTCACAATTCCTAAGATCCATAAATTACCTCCCTTTTGGGGCCATTCCGATATTTGTCAAGAAGTACAAGATGGAGGGTCCATATGTTCCGACTGGATGACTTTTTGGAGAGAACATATTTTAAATCCTACTTTCAAATGTTTGGTTAATTTGTTTTGCCTCCCATAGGGACATTTTTTAAATATGTACAAATAATTGAGTGGTTGACTAAAAATAAGCTTAAAAATGGGAACACTTGTCAAACTGGTTTTCAGAAATGAGGTATCTAGCTGGCAGGGGTTTGCACCCTGTCCAAGTAGGGACCCTCATTCTAGTCAGGGTAAGTAAGTCACGCCCTCAGAATAACCCATGCTCACCCTCTTGGTAGCTTGGCAAGAGTGTCAGACTTTTCCTCAGAGGACATGTGTGAAATATTTGTACACACACACACACACACACACACACACACACAGTAACACAGTGAAAAAACCATCAGTTTAGAAAAATAGCTAATATTTATCTGAATAAAATAAGACCAAAATGACACAAATCCAACATATACAAGTGGAGATACGAAATTCCAAGTTTAAATAAAGTTACAGCTCTTAGAAATCAATGATTCCACTTGACCAGGACAAAGTACTTTTCATGCGTCAAAAACCAAAGACGATGCGTGGCGCAGGGGACGTAAGACGTTGTTAAAGTAGGTGATGCGTCAGTTCCTTACTGCTATGCAGGTCGCTGGCACATTGGTGCTTGGTGACAGTGTGTTGCACAAAGGAGGTGATGCATTGCTTGTATTAAGTGATGCGTCGGTTCCTGGAGGTGGTGCAGGGTCATTAAGCCGCTAATGTCTGGTGACGATGCGAGATGCTGGGGAGGTGACGCGTCGATGGCGCGTATGATACCTCGGGTCTGGAAGGCCATGTTGATGTCCCAGCGTGATGCGTCGATTCCGCGGCATCAATGTCGAACCACTGGCACTGCATTAGAGGCAGAGCGGTGCATCACAGAAGTCGGTGATGCTGTGCTCAAGACTCATGTAGCAGCGATTTCACAGGGTCCTGCGGCAAAGTCAGAGCTTGCATGGTAAACAGCGATCTGTGCATCGCGCACTTGGCGAGCGGGGATCGCGGCTTTGATGCTGGCGATGGTGATGTGGCAATTCTTGCAGAGCTCCGCCGAATCCAAAGTGATGCTTGAAGTCGATGTGTGGTTTTCTTCTTTTAGTACCAGAACTCATTTCCAAGGGCCCAGAACTGGAATTTGCACCACTTGTCAGAGCAAGGCTCTCAGCAGAGGAGCCCAGGTGCTGGCAGATGAAGTCTTTAATGGCCCTGACACTTCCAACAGGAGGCAAGCTCAACTCAAGCCCTTGGAGAAACTTGGAATGCAGGATGTAGAAAGCAATGTCCAGTCCTTTCACTCCCAGAGCAGAAGCAGCAAACAGCAGGCCAGCACAGCAAAGCAAACAGTCAAGTGGCAGTCCCACCTGACAGCAAAACAGGTCTTTTTCCTGGTAGAATATCCTCAATCCAGAAGTGTTCTGATTATATGGTGTCCGAGGTCCAGTACTCCATTTCAGATTTTGAAGTAGGCAAACTTTTGTAGTGCATAAGACCCTGTCCTTATTGGCTCCAGACACACTACAGGGGGTGGAGACTGCTTCGTGAGGGGACAGGCACAGCCCTACTCAGGTGCAAGTGTCAATTCCTCCCACCACTCTAGCTCAGGAAGACCCATCAGCCTGGTGATGGGCTATCAGGATATGCAGGGCACACCTCAGCTCCCTTTGTGTGTGACTGTCTAGAGTAAATTCACAAAGCCCAACTGTCATTCAACCAAGACTTGTATTCTAGGGACAGGCACAGAATGGTTAAGCAAGAAAATGGCAGCTTTCTAAAAGTGGCATTTTCAGGCCTGCAATTTAAAAAACAACTTCACTAAAAGATGGGTTTTTAAATTGTGAGTCCAGAGACACCAAACTCCAATTTTCTATCATCTCCCAATTGGAAGATACACTTGTAAAATGTTACAAGGCAGCTCAAATGCTAACCTATGAGAGATAGGCCTTGCTGTAGTGAAAAACTAATTTAGCAGTTTTTCACTACCAGGACACGTGAAACACCAACATGCATGTTCCACCATTTAAATAAACTGCACCCTGCCATTGGGCTGCCTAGGCCTTCCTCTGGGGTGCCTTACATGTAATTAAAGGGATGGTTTGGGCCTGGCAAGTAGGTGTACTTGCCAGGTCGACATGGCAGCTTAAAACTGCACACACAGGCTCTGCAGTGGCAGGCCTGAGACAGGTTTGAAGGGCTACTTATATGGGTGGCACAATCAGTGCTGCAGGCCCAGTAGTAGCATCTGCTTTACAGCCCATGAGCACACATGGTGCACTGTACTAGGGACTTACTAGAAAATCAAATATGCCAATCATGGAGAAACCAATTACCATCATACTTTAGACATAGAGCACTTGCACTCTAGCACTGATTAGCAGTGGTAAAGCGCCCAGAGCTCTAACACCAGCAAAATCGGAGTTGAGCACACATCAAAGGAGGTCAGAAGCAATAAAGACGGGGAAACCATGCCAAAAGATGCCTGGTCTAACACAGGTGATGTAGTAGAACTATATAGGAAGGACCAGATTGACTCAGTGTATTGAATTTTGACATACAAAAAAGAGGGATTTAAGGGAATAAGGGATAAAAATGCATCAATTATGTAATTTCAGATGTTGCAGGGATTAAACATGTCATGCCTTCTTGTAATATTGTAGGTAATTAGCATTGATAAAATCACTTCAACAACTGAAATGATATCACTGATGACAACACTGTGCATGGCAATGGTGTGAGTCATAGTTACTTTAGGGCATGAGCTATAGTTACTTTCGATAACTATGTTGAATTTCAGTGGATTTGTTCATTTAAAATGGTATGTTTTTAACTGACATTTTCACCAAACTATAACATCCCTTTAACCATTGTTATTTCAGTGAATTTCAAAGGTATTTTTTAATGTAAATATCAAATTATTAAAATTCTTAACTATAAGATTACCTTAACCTTTGGTTTTTCGCATGAATTTCTAGGGGTTTTTAATGTAAAGCAATATTTTATTACCATTTGTAATTCCTTTGGCCATGCATGGCGTGCAGTTGACTGCAGGGTCTTGCATCCAACCCCCTCATAGGCAGCTAACCCAATGCTGCGCACATCCTTCGGCACCCCACAATATTTGCCACAATGCGGGTTGTGGAGGAGCCCCAAGGCCCGCGCAGCCCTGCTGGCTCCTCTGCCGGCACCTAGCACAGGTGTGACCGGAGCCGGCATTGCTCCCACCCGGCTGGAGTAGCTTTTATTGTGCAGAGCAGAAGCAATTCTGTGTTTCTCTGCATGAGAGGGCATGCAGGGAGAAGTTTTCTGCTCCCGCAAGATGGGAGCACAAGAAGACTTCCCAGCCAAGCAATAAAAAAATGGTGTCCCAGTAGATGGGTCCCCAGGACACCTTTCCTGGGACAGCACCAGAGGATGGGGGACCCAGGGCCATACCATGGCATGTGGGACCACGTGCCCAGTTTTAAAATACAGACTCCAGGGAAGAGGTCACCGAGGCCTCTTTGAAGTTCAGAGAGGGGGACCTCCTTCCCATTTATAAAATACCAGCCCAGGAGGATGGGGTCCCTGGTGCCTAATGAAGGCACAGGGAGGGGGCTGCATGCCACCCTCTCCATAAAAAACAATTTGCAATCCCCCCCCTGCCTTGGGCCACCCTGGGAGTTATTAAAAAAAATCCAAGGTACCTATATGTTTTTGGGAACTTTTTTAGTTGAGTCTCAGAGTCCTAAAATGGCTGCCATCACATCTTGTGTTGATGTGGTGGCAGCCAATTGGCTCTCTTCTTGAAATCTGTCAGCTCCATGGATCCTCTGTGGCATGAAATATCTATACATTTGTAACTTTAATTTCTCCTGAACTACTGAATGGAATTACACAAAAACACAATAAGCAAGCTTTCTGGACTAAGATCTTGCTTTCTGACAAATGTGGTGTAGTTTCAATCAGCCTTTTGCGCTGTAGCTTTTCAAATGAATCACTCAGGGACAGGGGCCGAGCAGCACTCCTCTCTTTACTCTAGCATTCGGCACAGGAGAATGGGGTCCCCGGGGCCTATTAAGACTCATGGAGGGGCGCTGTGTGGCCTTCCTCCCCATTTTCATGCAATTCGGCCACAGGGATAGGTCCTTGGGGCCTATTAAGGCTCGGGGAGCAGGACCGCATGCACTTTCCCCTTATTTTATGAGACAGCCTGGGGATGGGGTCCCGGGTCCTCATAGAGACTCGGGTAGGGGTGCCATGCACCCCTCACCCCAAAACCAATATTTTGCACTTCCCCGTACCCTGGCCCACGTGGGGGGCAGTTTAAGAGTAGCACAGGACATGTTGGCTTTGCAAATATCAAAACATAATCTGTCTTCAGTCTTTCTTTTAACATATTTCATCCCACAAAATGCAATAGTAAAAACTATGTTGTTTTTTAATTAAAATGTTGTTAAATATTGCATTGTGTGAATTACCGAAATATACATTAGATTAAAAATATTGATGATTTTTGGAGAAAGATAATATATCTGCTTTATATATATTGATATGTTCACCGCTTAAGAAAGCCACTTTTTATATTTTGGCGGTGTGTCTCTTTGACAAAGTCAGTAAGACTTCCTGAGTGTGGCGAGACCCTGCAAGGCCAACTGCATGCTGCGCATGCCAGAATGCCGTGCATAGCATTGGGTTGGCTGATTACAAGGGGTTGAATGCAGGCCCTGTGGCAAAACCCACACTGCGCATGGCCAAAAGCCATGCGCAGCGGGGGTTGGCTGCCTCTGGGGCATTAGCTGCAGGGCCTGGCCACAGGGTTCACAGGCTTTTCACTCCAGCTAAAGATCACAGAGCTCCAGTTAGGAATGCTTTAAATAAAATATAGTACGCTCTCTTCAGGTCATGGATTTAATGATTTAGGAGACGTACATTTTTTAAATGTTGCTAGGGAGGCTGCTACACCCCTTGCAGCTTCCACACAACATTATAAAAATGCATAGTGGTGCCCCTGCCCCTTGTAGGCACACCGCCAAGGATAAAAAAAATGCAAAAAGCCCTTGCAGGGCATTATCGGGCTCTCCTTCATGGAGCAGTGAATAATAATAATTCAGTTTTAAAACATTTTTGTGGGTGTCCAGGTGCCCACCCGGGACACCAACATCTTTTATATTACTTAGGAGCCACAGAGAAGCCACAGGGCCCCATGGCCCCAGCTGCCTCCCCTGTCAGCACCTTATTGAGGGCTGGTGGTAGCCGCCACCTTTCCTTTGTTCCCACCAGGGTGGGAGCAGCTTTCTTTTACTGCTCCTGCTGGGCGGGTGCAAAGTTGAGTTTCCTGCCTGGGAGAGTGCAGGCCTTCTCCCGATCAAGGAGCCACAGTGACCAGAGGGCAGGCTCCACAGAACACTGGGTAGTATCACGGCCCAGGGATGTGGTCTCCGGGGCAGATTCCTGTTTTAGAAATGCAACTCCGGGGGATGGCCTAAAGCGTGCCCCTGTTTTTTGTAGAAATCTGCAGCGGCGGATGTGTTCCCTGGTACCTAACAGTGGCTCTGTTATGGGGGCTGCATGCCCCCTCACCTTAAATTAGCATTTTGCCCTGGGGTGGTGGGGTCCCCAGGGCCCAAGAGTGGCTCAAGTTGGGAGACACCACTCAAGCCCCCCTCACCAAATAAATATAATTAAGGATCCTGGGAGTCATAAATATATTTTTTTAAATACTGGCATTTTTTTTTTTGCAGTGATCCTGCTGGAGTCCCACAGGATCACAGCAAAAAATACATTTTCTTTTAAATTTTGGTCCCCACAAGGTCTAGGGGGGGCTGGGTATCCCTACCCTGCCATCTTATATCTTTTTTCCAAAACTATCTCAGGACAAGTGACTAAGTCCATGAGTCATATAATGGCTGCCACAACATTTTTTTCATATTGGGGCCAGCCAATCAGAGTGCCTGATGAGGCCAAAAGGAAAAAAAGCCCCCGTGGCAAATCAGTTTGTGAACTCGGGCTTGCAGGACTCTCGCAAGAGTCTCTTGAATGCAAGTATCCAGATATACAAATATTTTTCTACCTTAATTTCTACGAAACTACTGAATTAATTTACACCAAATGACAGAAAGAACTCTTTCAGGGCCAAGATCTAGCCTCCTGCCAAAGTTGGCGTAATTCCATCGTTTGGGCTGTAGACGTTCTTAAAAAATGTCTATTGAAAATGCATGGGAAATTTGCACTTTGGGCCCCTCACTCCCTTTGTGAAACGGCGGCAAAAGAAAGACCTAACCATAACTACCCATTATATATACATGTCTACTTTGGCAGACGCGCTACGGAATCGAGAGGCTGTAGCGGACTCACTATTTGATAATTTACCTAAAATTGATGAGACTCCTGGGGGCAGTAAAGAAAACAATCCTAAATCCTCGAGTGAGGTGAAAACGCATCTCAAGACGTTAGAGAAACTTCTCCGCACCGAGTTGACTAAATGGTGGGAAAAGCGGTCGCTAGAGAAATATAAAGAGGTGGGACGAGTACCACGCGGGTTAAGGATCTTAATTGCTCCTTCGTTTGAAAACCCCAATCCGTTAATGCTAAAAGAATGGGCCACAAACAATCTTGAAGCCTCCATGAATATGGTTTCAATACTAATAAAATATGCTGCGATTGACAGGGAGGAAATATTAAAACAGATTGATTCCCTTAATTTAATACTGGCAGCCCATGAACAACAAGAGCTCATTAAAAAGAGTAAAGCGGAGATTGATTTGCGACTTCAAAAATATGAGGAAACAATCAAAGCCCGTAAGATATTTAAATTCGCAAGGGATAAAAAAGATTATGAATCTGGCAGAATATTTACCTTTGCGCGCAAATTTGACATAGCTAAAAGGCAAGCAATGGGCTCTAAAAATTCTTCAGTCTCTATCACTAGTCTGCGCAACACTGAAATATGTGAGACAGATCTCAGTTCAGCCGCCAGCAGTACGGGATCAGAGGATAGTGGACTTAACAATATACCATCCCTAACACCAAGCAGTTTTTCACCATCTGAGGAACTTGGTTTTTAGTGGAGGATCGCCGCCAAACATTGCGGCAGAGCACCCGGGAGAAGAGAGGTGCAGACGGAGGAACAGATGCAGAAAGCAAAGGCGCCAAAGCAAAATCAGGAAACAACAGGGGCAGATGGCGAAATGCAAAGAAGAAAAATTAAGCACTGAGCACAAAACGACTGTGGACAATACTGTCATCAACTTAACCACCATCAATCTCACTGTAGCAGAAATCCAACTATTGACACTAGGTTTGTCGTTTTGCCCGCCTAATCGATTTAAGTATGTTCAAACCAGAATCGATATTTTCAAATTTATACGGAAGCTCAAACTTTTAAAACATTTCAATTTAAATAAAGCTACCACCACTGCTTCCAATATCTTGGCAAGTGATAAACCCAGTACGCAGCTACAAGTAGGTGACATTACTAATCTCAAAACCATACATGCTCTTGTTAATATTTCCGATGACATTGTCTGGTCCACGCAAGATCAGCTGGTAAATCTTGGCACCTCTGGTAATCTGCCTGCCCCAAGTCCATTTCGTCCACCTTCTACTTTTATCCCTCTTATGCCCAAAGATGCCATCGATACATTTAGTGATTGTGTCATAAACGACCTGAAGGCTCTCAATCGTAAAGTATTGGCTAGGATGAAACATCGTTCCTACAGGGAGAAACAGTATTCAACATTAATGAAGAAATTAAAAGAAAATGACGACATAATTGTAACCAATGCTGATAAAGGGGGCAACATTGTGCTGTGGCCCAAAACACAGTATTTACAAGAGGCATACCGTCATCTTAATGATGTCTCATGCTATAGAAAAGCCACGTTCAATGATATGAAACAATTGAAAGACTTGGTTCACAAAGTACTTGGACAATGGAAAAGGGATGGTTTGTTGAATAAAAATGAATACAGTTTTTTAAAGGTTGATTTTCCCATCACAGCGGTCCTGTATTTCATCCCTAAGGTACATAAACAATTGATGCCCACTCCTGGTAGACCTATTATATCAGCTCAGAGGAGTTTATTTGAAGCTATATCCAAATACGTGGATTATTTCCTACATGAATTTGTTGAGGAGTTGCCTTCTTTCATAAAAGATACTGGGCATTTTTTATCTACTATACAAACGGTTAACTGGCATGAAGAATATCAGTTCATTGTGATGGACATTTGTTCACTTTACACCAGTATACGACATACTGATGGACTAAATGCTATTAAATTCTATTTGGATAAAAGAAACATCAATTTTTATCAGCACAATACTATGTTATTGCACATGGTTGAACTATGTTTGAATAATAACTACTTCATGTTTAATAATGAGGTCTTCCAGCAGCTGCGAGGTGTGGCTATGGGGGCTTGCTTCTCCCCCAGTTATGCGTGTTTACACGTTGGCTGGTGGGAGGAGCATGTCCTCAGGCAGACCCACAGCAGGCTGTATGAAGCCCATGTTATTCGATGGTGGCGATTTATTGACGATATTTGTATTATCTGGAAAGGTTCAAAGGAATCAGCCAATGAGTTTGTGAAATGTATTAATGACAACAGATTAAACCTGGAATTTACTGCTCAGATTAGAAAAGGTTCAATTCCTGGATGTAGAACTATACATTGAGATGAACACACTACAAACTAAACTCCATAGAAAAGTTACAGCAGGTAATTCAATACTGCATGCCCAGAGCTCTCACCCCCGTCACCTTTTGAAAAGTATACCATATGGGGAATTTCTACGTATAAGGCGAATTTGTAGTTCCAATAGTGACCTTGTGAGTTGCCAGAATGACTCTTTTCAAAGATTTTTAGCCCGTGGGTATAAAAATAAGGACTTGAAGCATGCACTATTAAAAGCTAACAGTTTAAATCGTAGTGAATATTTGGGAACAGTTTCCAATAAAACTACATATAAAGCTGCTTTGAGCACCAGTACTACTTCCCAAGATCCAGTTTCTGCTCGATTTATTACCACTTTTTGCAGTCAGGACAAGGAAATAAGAAAGGTTATTTATAAAAACTGGCCTATTGTCCAAACTGATCTTACCATGTCCCAACTGGTACCTAATCTACCTCAAATTACTTTCAGGCGGGCCCCCTCCATGAGGGATGCCTTGGTTAGAACTAGTCCTGAGATAACCAAGACAGGTACTTGGCTGTCTAAACGCACAGGGTTCTTTAAATGTAGTACCTGTAGGGCCTGTAAATTTGGCACCACTACGTTTGAGTTCACTAATGCCTTTGAATCTAATCCCACTAAAATAAAAGGTTTTTTCACTTGCAAAACGGATCATGCAGTATATATACTTGAATGTTCCTGCAAGTTGAAATATGTTGGCAGTACTAAGTTACAGGTGTTTACTCGCATTTTACAACACTTGCGAGCTATCGTGAACTCTGACCCTAGTTACCCTGTGGCGCGACATTTTAAACTAGTTCACCACAATAACTTAAATGAATTAAGATATTTTGTCATTGATGCGGTACCCAAACTGTCAAGAGGTGGGAACAGGGAAAAAGATTAAGGCAACTGGAATCACACTACATATTGCTGCTGGATACTAAGATGCCCAATGGGCTCAATACAGGAGAGGATTTACATAATTTTTTATGAGGATTCTCTGAGGTCTTGCGTCAGTGTATTTAGTACTGGTTTTAGCTACTCTTTTACAGATGATTTTTATTGTAAGTATTAGTTTAACCGATCTTTTATCCAGTCCGTGCTCTGGTTTTTAACCTGATTTTAACCTTTGCGGTTGTTTTTAGGTTTTTATCGGGGCCTTGTTTCTGGATTTTTAGACGGTTTTATGATACAGTAAGGTTATTTCACTCACTTTTTTCATCATCTGGGTCTTTGAAGTATGTTATCTTCTGCTGTAACAGTTATGAAATGCTATGTAAGAATTGTTCCCCTTATGCTGCTATTTTCCTGCTTTTTTGCACATTTTTTGCACTTACTTCAATCGATAGCTTTAGTTGTTGGAACTGCTCTCCTAGTGCTGTTTATAAACTGCCTTTCCACACTATGCTAAATTTGCACATATACTATTTTATAGTATTTATTTTGAGTCCATATGCTGCTATAATTTATCGGTGCTAGTGCACTTGCACTTTATATAATGTTGACAGATACATTTCTGAATTATATGTATTAGTATCGATTACAAGTGGCATAGACCTTTAGAAACTTTCCGATTACTCAGTCGGTTTCAGAAGATTTAAGAACATATCATTATTGTGTATTGTTGGCATCTTATTTTATGTCAACTTTATATTCAATTGCATTTGGCATCACTATTTTCAATTGTGTGGCTTTTGGATTTTCCTCACTAGAGGGCGTCTGGCCTCTAACATGATATGTACAATATGGTTTTCTTTTTAGTTGAGTCTGCTACAGACTTTCTCTTTTCTTTCTTTTCTTATAAAATGTTTTTTCACATATTTATAGTAGTACCTCTGGGCCTAACTATGACTTTAATAGTGGCTAAGAAATAAGTGGGGTAAAACCCCGTTTTATGTTTATTATTTAATATAATTTTCAGCATTGTCACTTCATTTTGTGGTGTTTATGTGTAATTAGCCTCCAGTGCTGTCAGTCACAATAACACATGATGTTTTTAAGATCAGGAATTTTTTGCATTAACTATAAACCACTGTGGTAAACGTTTATAATATGTGCAATATGTTTACATAATTTCATTTGTAAAAGAATGTCTTTTCCTGATTCTAGTAGTATGTTGTTTAGTTTCATTGTGGGTTGTCATTGGCCGAGCAGGGAGGAGGGTACTTTTTGTGACTATTTAAAGAAATAATCAATTCTAGCGTGTCATGTGATCAAGGTCGTGGTAACACGGCCGAAACGCGTCATGCCAATTTGCACGGAATAAATCAGCACTAAAAATTACAACCAGCAGCACGTTGTGGTCTGTACCTATGTGTCTTCTCCAATTTGGAAGTTGGGACTGTGTTTAGTCATATATACATATATATACACATGCATACATTTATTACCTTCTGGTGGTCGCTAGTAGGTAGTTTCAGTTAGGATGTAGTTTCCATAGGAAGAGCGTTTTTTCATTTGCCAATAACTTTGACGTCGTTTGAGGAATCATCACGAACTTTTCAAAACTAATTTTCCAGTCACTTCAGCTGTTGTCCTGAAAATTTCAGGGTGATCTGTCAAGCGGGGGGCTGAGAATAAGGGGGGTCCCAAAATGCTTTTTATCCATCTTAATTTCCATAGAAAACTTTAGACACGGCTACTGCCCGAACTGCTGAACAGAATGACACCAAATTTGGCAGAAAGGTAGCTGTTGGTCCAGAAAGCACCTTTTTTGTTAAATGTTGTAAATCCGTTCAATAGGTTTGGAGATATTTAAAGAAATTTCCAGTTGTATAATTGGGGACGCAGAGGATCCGCGACCCCTCCTGATCTTGTGCTGAGATCTGATTGGTTGCCAACACTTCAAACCAGGAAGCGTTGGTAGCCATCTTGTTAAACCGAATCACATTAAAAAATATTTTAAAAAAGAAAAAGGAGCAGGGTAGAAACACCCTGACCCCCAAGGCCTCTTGGTGAGTGGCCAAAAAAGCATTTTTGTAAAAAGAAAATTGGCGGAAGTAGTGCAGAATGCACAAATCCTGCCAATTTGTTTTTAAAAAAATGAAGCACGCTTCATTAAATATAGGCTCCTGGGTGGGCCAGGTCCTGTGGTCATTGTAGAGGTATGGGAGGGGTGCATGGGCCCCCCCTCCTGGGGTTTACTAGTGCCGCAGCAACCATCACCTCCCTGGGGCTTAATTACAATTAAATGAGGGGGAGGCCCGTATGGCCTCCCCCGCTGCCCCGGAGACCAGCACCTCCCTGGGGATTATAATTGTATAAATAGGGGGCCTCTTGGACCCCCCAACCCTTGGGACTGCCACCTCTCCAGGTCTTAAGTTAAAAATAATGCAGGCGCCGCACGGGCTCCCCGCAGTCCCCGGGCACCGCCACCTCCCCGGGGCTTTAATCACAAATAATGCAGGTGGGTCCACTGGCCCCCCCGCTGCCCCGGGGACCACTATCTCCCTGGAGCACAAACAATAATTAAGGGGGTCCATTGCAGACCCCCAGCCCGGGGACCACCACCACCCCGGGGCTACATGAAAGAAAGGAGAGGGGCTGCCCTAGATGGCCATGGGGACCGCCACCCCGAGGGCCGGCTCCTGCAATGTCCCGGGGTGCCCACCCCCGGATCTTGCTGTTTGCTATGGCTTGGCGGGAACTCAGCTCCTGCCAAGCCATAGCAAAAACTGCTCAGGTTTTAGAAAGCAAGAGCATGTAAAATGCTCTCGTTTGCTGAAAGCGGAGCAGAATTGCTTTTGGACAGAGGTAGCTGCATGTTAGCAGCTCCCTATTTCCTAAATATATTTATTGGTAGCATATTGCAGTCTCACTTTATATAGATTAGAACACCCTTTTTATTTTTTGCTTATTTACTTATAGCACACTGCATTTGAACTTTAAATACAATAGAACATATCTGGCAGCTTTTGCACAATGTGTAGCACTTTAATGGTGCTCATTTGAACATTGCGAGTATTGCATAATGATATTAATTGAGAATATATTGCATTTATATTTTAAGTGCAAAATAACATCTCTTGCATGTTTTGCAAAACTTGTAGTAATTTAAAGGGGCTATTTAAACATTGCTAGCCTTGCATAACTACATTAATCATTTTTTTATTTTATTTTTTTATTTTTTATTAAGCATGGTAAACAAAATAATACATCTCACATACCAACCCTTTGGTATTGCATACTTATTTCATACATATCATATACATATCTTAGTGGTCCCGGAACAGAAACAAAAAAAAAAAAGAGCAAATCAATCATAGAGCAAATCCATCATTCCATATTCACTACACAAATTCTATTTACAATATTTACATTATTCTGCATTATCTATCGGAGCCCTCTATAACACCTCTTTACCTTCTATCTTCACGCCATCTAATCATAGGAGCCCAGATCTTATAGCCTTTCTCCTTGGCTCGTCTCCCCTTAATCTCATATAAAGTCATCTCCTGACTATATACATTCAAAAGTCGATAGAACCATGCTAAATACATAGGTGCTTCAATATCCTTCCAAGCTGTAGCAATCAGTAATATAGCTACTGCCACTGTTATAAATAGAAAATCTATTTGCGATGAAGATAGACCAAGACGATTATCATATCCAAATAGCATTAGTGGTGAGGTTAAATTAATTTTTTTATTGATTGTCTGTAACCAAAATTCCTCTATACCAGTTTTTAGGGGTGTTAGTTTACTACATGTGGAAAACATATGTATTATATCTGCTGGACTAGCCTGACACCTAGGACATTTATCGTTTTCACGCTTCCCCCAATTAAATAGCTTCGTGGGCCTATAGTCCAAATTAAATATAGTTTTATAATGTTGGGATTTAAGATTTGCTGAAAGAATTTTTTTTTTTGCCAGTTCCAATGATCTATCCAAATCTATTTCTTCATCTTTAAGTTTTTCTACCCATTTGGTCTCGATTTTTTCTAAATCATCAGGAAGATTTCCCAGCAAAATATTATAGTAATCCCCAATCCGTGCCTTCCCCCGATAAGCCATTTCTAGTACTGGTATAATATCATGATTAAAAGTCCCTTGCGGCAGTATCTTCAAACAGCTCCAAATTTGAATATATTTAAATTGGGATCGTTCAGCTATCCCCTTTTGTTTAACCAAATCCGAAAATGTTATAATCTCTGATTTTCCATTATATAAATGACCAATTTTATCAACACCTGCCCTTTCCCACCCTCTCGCCATAGCATCATCCAATCCTACTGGAAACAGTGATGATCCCCATAATGGGGTATATCTATTATAGCTTGGGATTTTCAATACTTTTTTTACTCTTATCCACACCCTCCAGGCAGCTTTTATACATTTGAATCGTTTTTTTTTTATAGTAACTAGGTTCTATTTTCCTCAAAAACAGACCCGAAGCTTCATTGCCTATAGCTAGATGATAAATTGAAGGTAAGTCATTTTCTCTCCTAGACCTATCCATTAGGAGAGGTCCCATCTGTTGCAAGATCGCTGCCCAGTAATAAAATAACAGATTTGGAGCCGCCCAGCCCCCTCTGTCTTGTGGAAGTGTTAGAGACTTTAAGGATCGTCTAATTTTTTGATAGTGCCATACAAAATTTGAAAACAGTGCTTCCATTTTCCGACTAGCTATAGCTGGCAGTTCCAGGGGGCTAGAGCGGAACAGATATAGTATTTTTGGAAAAATGTTAATTTTCAATACATTGATCCTCCCGACTATAGTTAGCTGAATTTTATCTATCCGTCTTAGATCCATACCTATTTCATCCAGCATTTGCTCAAGATTATTTGGCCATATCTTATCCAAATCAGCTCCTATCTTAACCCCCAAATATACTGCTGATTCAACTTGACGTTGGTCTTGAATATTGCATTGCTTTGAGCAAATTATCTGTGTCTTGCCTTTATTTAGTAGATATCCTGATCTTTGTCCAAATTCTCCCGCCATCCTTTCAATTTCCTTAATTGCTACCCCTGGCTCGGACGTAGTAATGGCAATATCGTCCGCATAATCCAGTATTTTAGTTTCATAGCCACTAGTTATTATTGGTTTAATTTTGGGATTCAAAAGTAACTGTTTAATAAATGGGTCTAAATAGATGGCAAAAAGAATTGGGGAACATGGGCAGCCTTGCCTTGTCCCCCTAGCTACTTTTATGGTTCCTGATGCATTTCCCATAATTTGTAATTTGGCTATAGGTCTGTAGTACATCGCACGAATAGCTGTAATAATTCGCGGGCCAAACCCTCGTTCCAGTAGCGCATTCCATAAAAATTGCCAGGCCACGCGGTCAAAAGCCTTTTCGGCATCTAAAAAGATTACAGCCATTTTTTCCCCTTTGGCCTCTGCAATATCCAGTAACGATATTACCCGTCTAATGTGATCCGTGGTTCCTCGGCCTGGAATAAAGCCATGTTGCCCTGGCGATACTAATTTGGCTATAACTTTCTGCAGCCTATTTGCTAAAACTTTTGAATAAATCTTTGCATCCGAATTTATTAATGCGATGGGACGATACAAACCAGGTAGCTCTGCTGGTTTCCCCTTTTTTGGGAAAATTATTATATCAGTTTCCTGCCAGGAAATAGGTGGGATACCCCGATACTGTACATCCAGGAATAAATCGTGTAGTAATGGAGCCAGTTCTTGCTGCAACATCTTATAAATTTCAATCTGGATTTTATCCGGGCCCGAGGCTTTTCCAGAAGATAGGGAAGCTATTGCAATTATTATTTCTTCCAATGTAAATTCCTCTTCCAATTCTAGTTTCATTCTTTCCTCGATCTTGCTCATTCCTATATCCCTTACCTCACTTAGTAATTGGGAAACGTCCATCTGATTATCTTGATATAGTTTTTGATAAAACTGCTCAAATACCCCTATAATTTTATCCATAGTCGTCTCAAGCTGACCCTCAGTATTCTCTATTTTTTTAATATTATTTCTAATCGCTCTCTGCCTAGTATGGAGGGCCAATAATTTACCTGCCTTTTCCCCATATTCGTACATTTCCTTCTGATGTACCTGGTATGTCTGAGCAGCCTGTACCTGAAATAGTTTATTTATTTCTGCTTTGATAATTGCTATTTTAATCCGCAGTTCTCTTAGTGCCTCCTGCCCCGCTTGTGCAATCTGTTCAGTGTGCATTATCTCTAATTGGGCCAAGTTTGTCATTAATATGTTAACCATATTTCGTTGCTGTTTCCTCTGATATCCTACATAATTTATTACTTCCCCACGTAATCCTGCTTTAAAAGCATCCCATACAATAATCCTTGGGGCACTATATCTATTCATATTAAAATATTCTTTAGCCCATCCTTTAATATGACCCTTAAATGCTTCTTCTACTAATAATTTACGATCAAATGACCATTGTCGCGTTTTCAATCTTTCTAAATCTTGCCAGTCTATTTCTAATAACAATGGATTATGGTCTGAAAAAATTTGGGGTAATTTACTTATTTCCATTCTTTCCAACATCAAGGTGGAAACCATAAAGTAATCTAAGCGTACATATTTTTGGTGTGGATGTGAAAATTATATGTACCCGGGATCATTAGTGTTTTTATGTACCCATGCATCTGACAACCCATGCGTTTCTTGACATGCTTTTAGAGCCCGGTGGACCTGTGGCTTCCTGCCTTTATACTGGAAAGAATCCTGTCTTAGAACCCCATGATGTATGTTGAAGTCTCCACATACTATTAATGGAGTTGGCCAAGCTCCCAGCTCAACCTCAAAGTCCCGCCAAATTTTAGGATCGTCTTGGTTAGAGCCAATGACAGTAACTATTGTGACCCCTGTTTCTAATGTAGCAATGGCCCATCTGCCCCATTTATCCGCCAATGTACGTTTCACACATCCTACATTATGCCGCATAAATATTGCGACTCCTCTTATCATTGTCGTTTGTGATGAGCATATTATCATTTCATAGCCCCTTATCTGCAAATATTTTTTATTGGCCCATGAAATGTGGGTCTCCTGTAAACATATAATTTCTGGGTTCCAGAACCGTAGAATCTCATATACCCTATCTCTTTTTTTCCTATTAATCAGCCCTCCAACATTTACTGAGCAAACCTGTATTTTATCCATACCAGTTTATTAAAGTCCACCATCTAAATTGACCATTTTTAAAGTTCTTTGTTCTTTTTTTCCCCCTTTATTTTCATCTACCTTGCTTGATTTTTCCCCCCTTTTATCCCTTCCCAAACCCAACCCTCTTTCCCACCCTCCCTGCCCCCCAAGCTCTCCCCCCCTCCCCTGCCCCCCCCTTAGAAGCTTCCAGACCTAGGTCTGGCATAAGATGAAAATGAAGCCTCATCCCCAATCCATTACCCCCCCTCTCTTAATTCCGTTACATCAGCAACGATAACATTAGTTATAATCATTACATCAATCCACAGTAAAACATAACACACATCCTACCCCCACCCTCATAGCCCTCAGCTAGCTAGTGTTGAGCTTAGACAGTGTATTATTTACCAATTCATAAATTTCCCTTATTTCTTATTTAATTCATCTAGGAATTCTTTAGCCTTAACTTCCGAAGTAAAAAGCGAGATTTATCTCCTACCACAACTTTCAGTTTAGCTGGGTTCATAAGATAAGCCTGCATGCCTTTCTCTTGAAACTGATTTATCATCTGTCGTAGGCGCCAGCGCCTCTCTACAGTGACATGGCAAAAATCAGGGCGTGTAAAAAATTCCAAACCATCTATTTGACATTTCTTATCCGGTCTGGCTTTTTCAAATATAGCCTGCCTAAGAAGATAATTTCCGAAGTATACTAATACAGCTCTAGGCCTGCCATCAGTTCCACTATGTTGCTTGGCTATTAATGGAATTGGGTGGGCTCTCTGAATTTCTTGCGCCCAGTTCCAACCCGTAACCTCAGGGAAAGCCTTTGCCAATAGATCAACCATAAAAAGGCGCATGTCTGTCCCCCCCTTGTCTTCTGGAATACCCAAAAATCTTAAATTGTTCCTTCGCTGGCGATTTTCTTGGTCTTCCATTCTCCACTGAATGTCGGCTAATCTTGCCTCATGTGATTCGGATTGTGCTTGAACTGTCGCGACATCCGTCTCCAGATTTTCTGTTCTTGTCTCCAGCAATGAAAGCCGATCCGAAATCTCCCCACATACCTTAGCAATTTTTCGGACTGACCCCTGGATCTTTCGTATAGCTGTTTGTGTCCGCCTATTCTCTTGTTTACTTTCCTCGCGATGAGCTAACACCAATTGCAATATGGTGTCCAAGGTTGCATTTAAGCTATTTTCCAGCCCAGGTAGTCGTTCTCCCATTTCTCCAATAAGTTGATTAGTGGGCGTGTAGTCCCAATTTAATTCTTCTTCAAGATCAGGGAGAATGGGTGTCTGGCTACCCTTCCTTCTGATTATGGCAGAGTTTTGACCAGTAGTATCCGATTTGCTCTCTGACTCATTCTCTTCTCCACTTGAGCTCAGCATCATAGAGGAGTCTTCCACTGATGTTGTATCATAAGATAAAGAATAGAAGGGTTCTGACATTTCCCTCTCTATATCAGTCATCTGCCGTCTATCAGCAACCTGTCTTTGTTTACTTGCTTTAATGGGATTATTAGCTTTAGACCCCTGCTTGATACTTTCTTGTAGTTTCTTATTCCCATTTTTAGGCTTGACCCTACTCTTAGTTTTTTGTTTAGTAGCCACCATAATGGGAATCGCCCCCTTTCTTTGTTCCTGCTTCCTTCCAGCATTCACAGGACATACCACATGCGGTGATACTGTTTCTTTGGTTGGCTGTAGCTCTAGTCTTACCGCAGCATCAACATCAACAGCAATAGTATTATCCTGAGTCGCATGAGCATTCTCCAGCCGACCCAGTTCCCTGCCTTGGTCAGCATCCTCCACAGCTTCAACAACCTGTGTGGGCACTACATTTTCCAGGTTATTAGGCAATACAAGTACTGGGCTGTCACTCCCCGGCATCTGTTCGCTCCGGGTCGGGGTTACATCAGCTATCAAATCTTTCTCTAGCTGTCCCAGAGCTACCTGAGCCAGTTTTTGTGTTTCTACCTGTGGAGTTGATACTCGGGGGGACACATCTCCAGTCAGTCCTAGATCCGGTGCTTCATCGCCTTGCAGATCCTTGCCTACCACATCAGGTTTCTTCATTCCCGAGAACAGTTCCGCGATCGTCGGGCCAGGTTTATGCTGGTAGTTCATTTCGCCTTTTCCTTTTCTCTCAGCGGGCTCTTTCCGGATTGCAGTCTGCCCGCGGCGTCCCTGTTGCCGCGGAGCTCCTCCCGTCGTTCCACAAGCCTCCGTCAATGTCTCCGCAGCTGGACTCTGCAAGCCAACCGCCGCCTTACCGCGGGTCAAAACCGCAGCCGCGGGACCCTTCGGCTTCATACCAGCGAGTGCACCACCGTATACCTCAGCGGTGGACTAGCAGCTCATGCAAAACTCAGGTTGCCGCGTCCCGTATATCCTCTGACAGGTACGTCTCAGCTCCTGTTCCTGCTGCCTCAACACCACGAAGCAGGGAGGAGTACAGTGGCTGGTATTTTCTTGTAGCAAGCCCAGCAAGCTATCTAAAATCGTCATTAGCATTCTGCTGGTGGTGGATGCATTTCAGCCTGCAGGGAGGGGGTCCGCAATGGATCAGGGTGCTAGCATCGTTAGTGGTGCCTCAGCGTTACCTCAGCCAACCGCCATCTTGCTCCTCTTCTCAATCCGAATTGGATTGCATCCGAATTGGATTGCAACATAACTACATTAATCAAGTGTATATTGCAACCCGTGTACAGAGGAAGGAATATAGGGAATAAAGGGCTTTTGCTAAAGTCTTTATAGGACCGTGTAAAAATTAAAAACCTTTTTTGCCAAAAGATAGTTTTGCAGCTCCTTTCACAACGTGTAGCACTTTAATGATGATTAGCCGAACATTGCGAGCTTTGCACAATATTATCAATGGAGGATATATTATAACTTTTATGTAGTGGAATCAATATAAGTGATCATAGGCTCCAAATAAGGTTTCTAAAGAATGGCTAAAAAGCAACAAAATTTACTTGTATTGAATTCTTTATATGTACAATGAGCTGTCATTATAATATATTATATCCCAGATGAGATGTTACATGGAGGCATATAAGGGGTGGTACTATTACATTTGATGATGTCAATATCCTGATGATCTTGCCTGTATCTCTTTCTAATCTGGTATTTGTCCATATTTATAATAAGGTATAATGTTTCGCTAGTGTACTCTTAACTAGGACAGTCTCATGTGCATTGTTGACGACTGAGGATTACAAATTGAAAATGATGTGGACCTGTTCCTTTAAATTATTTTAAGGACTGGTAGAGCCCTTTAAAAAGACACTCTGCACTTTAAACTCTACGACCCAGACGAAGGTCCTTGGCCAAAATGCGTAGGTCTGTTTTCCCTGAATGCACTTGCACTTTGCTGGTGGAAATGAAAAATGAAAAGAAATGAAAAACGTGAAACATTTATTAATCCCATGGCTGCATTTGTGCCATCTTCCAGAGTTTGTCCATCCTTACTGCGGAGGCGAATGTGGAGGGCAGTGACCGAGAACTGCGCATCATATACCGATAGCCAGTAGGAAGTTATAGTTAGGACCAAAGTTTCCATAGAAAAAGTGTTTTTTGTTTTGCCAATAACTTTGGTGCCGTTTGACGAATCTTCCCAAATTTTCAAAAAAATGTGCCCTTTGTGGTTCAGCTGCTATGTTTCAGGGTGATCAGTCAAGCGGGGGCCAAGAAAAAAGGGGGGTCCCAAGATGTGTTTTACCCATGTTATGTCAATGGGGATTTTTCATTTTTGAACACAACTACAGCCCGAACTGCTGAAAGGAATTACACCAAATTTGCCAGAAAGTTAGATGTTGGTCCAGAAAGCGTGCTTTTTGTGATTTGGTGTAAATTCGTTCAGTAGTTTCAGAGATATTTAAGTTTAAAAAAAATACAAATATCTGGGGACTTGAGTCCTTGTAGTGGACTTGCGGATCCTACTGAAATCTGATTGGCTGCCAACAATTTAACCAGGAAGTATTGGCAGCCATCTTGGGAATCGGCTCGAAGCCAAGTCCCACAAAAAAAGTAAAAAATAAAGAAAAAGGGGCAGGGTAGGAATACCCTGACCCCAGAGATATGGTGGGGTGGTCCCAACTGGGACCCCATCAGGGATTAAAAGTATTTTTTGTATTTAATTTTGCTGTGAATTTGTGGGTTGACCCATAGATCTGCAGCAATTTTTTTTTTTTTTTAAAAGACACGCAGGCTCCTTTATATCTTTCAAGAGAAGCCCCTGGGTGGGCAAAACCCCGGGGGCATATGAAAAATGCACATGGGGCCCCTCTCCTACAGTTTAATTTACCCCCGGGGACCACCACCCCCTGGGGCTTTTGTTTTGAATTATGCGGGGGTGCCTGGCTGTGCCCCATGGACCATGACCTCCCGGGGTGTGTTTACTATGGGCTATGGGCCTTTACAATAAAAAATGTGGGAACCGTGCAGACCCCCAGCAGCCACCTCCCTGGGGCATTAGCTTTAATTAATGGGGGGCCATGTGGACCTCCCAGCCCTGGGAGCCACCACCTCACCGGGGCTTTACTTACATTGAATGCAGGGCAAATTCTAAAAAATAGGAGGGGGGCTGCACGGCCCCCATCCTGGAGACAAAGATGGCCCTGCGGACCGCCAACCCCAAGGGCTGGCTCCTGCTATGTCCTGGGGTGCCCACCTCAGGATATAGCTGTTTGCTATGGCTTGGCAGAAGCATCACCACTCCCGCCGTGCCATAGCAAACTGTGCTTGCTTTCAGCTGAAATGCTCTCGCTTGCTGAAAGCAAGCACAATTGCTTAGACAGAGAGGGAGCTGCATTTTCGCAGCTCCCTCTGTGTCAAAGCAATGCTGGCTCCCGCATGAGGCTGGTAGCCGGCAAGGAACACGGGGGCCTTAATGCTCCTCCTGCGGTCATAGGGGTTGGTGGGTGCCCTGGAGGCACCCACTTTAAATGGCCAGGCCGCGGGAGATGGGGTCCCCGGGGTCAAAATCAGCCCAGGGAGGGGAGCCGCGTGATCCTCCTCCCCCATTCAAAATAGTCTGTCCCCACACAACCCTCCTCTCGGTATAAAGAAAAATAAAAAATAAATAAAAGGGCCAGAAAGTCACCCCCTTTCTGTGCCACTCAGCAAACACGCCTCCTGGCGCACAACTGGTTGAGGGATGAAGTCCTCTTGGCTGCAGAGGGTCCTTGGGGGCAAAATGCCTCTCCTGTTACCTCCAGTAAGTTCCCACACAGTGGGTTTGCTGAGAGGTTGTCGGCGGCCATGCCCCCTTTCTCCTCCACTCTGCAAACATTCCTGCTGGTGCACTGCTGGTTGGGGGATGAAGTCCCCTTGGCTCCAAAGGGTCCTTAGGGGCCAACAAGCCCACCTATTACCTCCAGTAAGTCCCACACAGTGGGATTGATGAGAGGTCTTCGGAGGCCATGCCCCCCTTCTCCACCACTCTGTGAACGCGCCTCTTGATGCACTGCTGGCAGGGGGATGAAGGCCCCTTGGCTCCAAAGGGTCCTTGGGGTTCAACAAGCCCTCCTGTTACCTGTAGTAAGTCATATACAGCAAAATTGCTGAGAAGTGTTCAGAGTGTTCTCCACCACTCAGCAAATGCGCCTCCTGGCGCATTGCTGGTTGGGGCAACGTAGTGCTCTTGGATGTTGAGGTTTCTTGGGGGACCAGAAGCCCTCCTGCTGCCTCCAGTAAGTCCAGCACAGCAGGATTCCTAAGAGGTAGACGGATGCCCGCCCCCTTTCTCCACAAATGCAACTACTAGATAAAAAAACCATAGAAATTCACATAAAAAAACAAACATTAAAGGGACGTTATAGTTAGGAAATGAAATTTAAAAAAAACAAAGGTTACAGGGACGTTATAGTTAGGCTCAGGTTCACCTCATATAAAACCAGTGAAATTCAGCAGTTATAGTTAGCTGAGTTAACTATAACTCACGCCCCCGCAATGCACTACTTATGACCTCACATATTACATCACTCATGACATGGTCAGTGACATCACTCATGACATCTCAAACGACATCACTGATGACATCATCCACAGAATGACTGATGCACCTATACAGCCCCTCACACACACACTCACTAACCCATACAGCCACTGACTCACCCACCCACTCATCCATACAGGCAGTCACACAACCCCTCACCCACCCACACAGACACTCAGAGAACCATCCAGGTACTCAGACAACCAATCACTCACCCATACAGCCAGTCAAGTACCCACTCACACACCCATACAGCCATTTAGAGACCAACTGATCGACTGATACAGACATTCACACAGCCAGTCACTCACCCATACATTCACTCAGACACCTAATCACTCACTTACACAGTCAGTCATGCACCCACTGAATTTCACATACAGGCACTCAAACACCCACTGATTCACCAATACACCTTGATATATATATTTTACACTCATAAACGTTTTAAAAACAGTCACAGTCACTGGATGATATCAGTGTATGGCTGTGTGGTTGAGTCAGTGGATGTGTCAGTGGTATATGGGTGAGTAACTGGGTATGTGAAAGGTAGTGTAGGTGAGTGATGGGGTATATGAGTGACTGTATGGGTGAGTGAGTGAATGTGAGAGTGGCTGTATGGATGAGTGTATGTTTGTGTCAGTAACTGCATAAGTGAGTGAGTATGTGTTATATCTGTATACGTGAGTGTGTGTGTGTGTGTGTGTGTGTGTGTGTAGGTATGGGTGAGAAAGTGGATGTGTGATTGAATGAATGGGTGAGTGACTAGGTGTGTGAAAAGCTCTATGGGTTTATGAGTGGATATGTTAGTGACTGTATTAGTGAGTGAGTGGGTGTATGAGTGGCTGTATGGGTGAGTAAGTGGATGTGTGCAGATCTATGAATCAGTGAGTGGGTGTGTAAGTACTGGTATGGGTCTGTGAATGGTTGAGTGGGAGTGGGTATATGAGAGGTTATATGGGGTGTGAGAGGGTGGGTCATTTGAGATGTCATCAGTGATGTCATCAGTGATGTCATTGACCATGTCATGAGTGATGTAATATGTGCGGTCATAAGCAGTGCATTGTGGGGGGCTCGAGATATAGTTTGCTCAGCTAACTATAACTGCTGAATTTCACTGTTTTTGTATGAGTGAAAGCTGAGCCTAACTATACCATCCCTGTAACCTGGGGTCCCACAGGGCCCCCTAGGGCCCAAAAAAGTAATACAAAAAAAAAATTCAGTGGGATTCACGCTGGGTGCACGAATCTGGCAGAATAATTTTTTTAAAACGAAGCGCCTTCTCCCGCGTTTTGTTTCTTTAAAACCCCGGTTGGGCCAGGTCCCGGGGGCAATGCCCAATTATTATGCAGGGGCCTGAGCAGGCCCTCGTGCCCCGGGGACTGCCACCTACCCGGAGCAATAGTCATGAAATGTGGGGGGCACGCGGCCCCCCACAGCCCTGGGGAACGCCACCTCCCTGGGGCTTATTATTTTTTTTTAAAAAGCATGGGGGGTCTCTTGCCCCCCCCACGCAGCCCTGGGGACTGCAACCTCCCTGGGGTTTTAATCATTATATGCGGGGAGCCTCACGGCACCCCACAGCCCGGGGACCGCCACCTCTCTGGGGCTTTGTTTTAATTAAAAGGCGTGGGGGGCTCCTGCCCCCCATGCAGCCCCAGGGACACCCACCTCCCTGGGGCTTTAACAATTAAGTGTGGGGGCCATGCGCCCCTCTGCAGCCCCAGGGACCACCACCTCCTTTGGGCTAACAAAAAAATTGAAGTGTGGGGGGCTCGAACCCCCCACACTGCTCCAGGGACCACCACTTCCCCAGGGCACACTTTATTTAAATACGAGGTCTGTTGTGGACCCCCAGCCCTGAGGATCACCACCTCCCCGGGGCTTTAAATCTGATAGGAGGGGGGCCGCGCTGTCCCCCTCCAGGAGCCCTCCATGGCCCTAGGGATCACCACCCCCCAGGGCTGGCTCCAGCAATGTCCCGGTGTGCCCACCCCTGGGACATTGCAGCTCACTATGGCATGGCGGGAGCACTGCTCCTGCCATGCCACAGCAAACACTGCTTTGCTTCATGGAAGCGGGAGCAGGAAAACTGGGCTCACTTCCATGAAGCAAGGAGAATTGCTTTTGGGCAAAGGGAGCTACATGTTAGCATGCTAACATGCAGCTCCCTTTTCCCAAAAGCAATACCGGCTCCCACAGGAGGCCGGCAGGGATGGCGGGGGCCTTGGGGCTCCCCGCGGTCACCAACGTTGTGGCTATGCCCCGGGGAGTGGTGTCCCCGGGGCTGAAAATGGACCAGGAAGGGGCCACTCAGCCCCCCTCCCTTTATGTAATTAAAAAAAATAATGGCTTGGTCTCGGGGATGGGGTCCCCCCTGGGGAGGGGGGTGACTTGGGCCACCTCCTTTAGAAAAAAAAATGCAAAAAATGGCCAAGCCCCAGGGCAGAAATTGGCCTCAGGATGGGGTCCATGCTGCCCCCTTCCCTTTTTTTTTATTTTTGTATAAAAAATGGGTCAGGCCCTGGGGGATGGGGTCCCCAGTGCCCAAAAAGTATTATGGGAAGGGGGGCCACACAGCCCCCCTTCCTAAAACAGGGAAGAAAAGAGAACTGGCATCTTGCGGGAGGCC
The DNA here is from genome assembly GCA_963921515.1 of Calotriton arnoldi. NCBI lineage: Eukaryota > Metazoa > Chordata > Amphibia > Caudata > Salamandridae > Calotriton > Calotriton arnoldi. The sequence continues at coordinate 353,909 of CAWUFW010011560.1, forward strand.
CCGCCCCCTCCCTGCATGACTCTGCAAACGCACCTCCTGATGCACTCTGGGTTGGGGTATGAAGTCCCCTTCAATGCTGAGGGTGCTTAGGGGCCAACTAGACCACCTGTTACCTCCAGTAAGCCCCACACAGTGGGACTGCTGAGAGGTGGTCGCAGTCCAAGCCCTTTTTTCACCACTCTGCAAACATGCCTCTTGGTGCACTGCTGGTGGGGCGATGAGGTCCCCTAGTGTCCTGTCGACATCAGGACTAAAGTGGACTTCATCTGCAGATTTAAACAAAAAAACCTTGCTTGTAGCACAAACAGCTCAAATGTTACCAAAAATGCAGCAACATGTGTTATAGCGTGGTGGAAGGCCCTTTGCAAAGCTGGAATGGTCACGTGTTACTTATTGCTAAATGTGGGTGTTAAATTGGTACTAATGGTGTGCAAACCTCTCTTGCTTCTTTCTGTCCCTCTCGCCTCTTTCTTCATTTCTCTTCCTCTTTCTGTACCTCCCTTCTTTCAGCACCTCTGTTGCTTCTTTCTGCCCCTCTCTTGCTTATTTCTGCACTTCTCTTGCCTCTTCCTGCACTTCTCTTGCTTATTTCTGCACTTCTCTTGCCTCTTTCTGAACATCTCTTGCCTCTTTCTGCACTTCTCTTGCCTCTTTCTTCACCTCTCTTGTATCTTTCTGCACCTCCCTTGCCTCTTTCTGTACCTCACTTCCCTCTTTCTGCACCTTTCTTCCTCTTTCTGCACCTAACTCTCTTCTTTCTGCACCTCTCTTGCTTCTTTCTGCACCTCTTTTGCTTCTTCCTGTACTTCTCTTGCTTCTTTCTACACTTCTCTTACTACTTTCTGCGCCTTTCTTCTTCTTTCTGCACCTTTCTTCCTCTTCCTGCAGTTCTCTTGCTTCTTTATGCACTTCTCCCCGGTGGTCCCAGCGGTCCTGTGGCAGTCCCACCGCCACACATGTGAAACTGTGGGCAGGCCTGCAGTGTGGCGGTGGTCAGACTGCCACCTCGAGTATGGCAGTCTTATGAGTCACTGTACTCGCAATTAGTGCCCGTTTGCGCATCCAAAACAGGGTCGTACATCTGGCCCACAGCTACTTAAAAAGAGTGCATTCTCTAAATGCATCTGTAGTGAACACTTGCTGATGACATGGGTCTTTTTGCGATAGATGGAATGCACATACATTTGCAAATTCTGACTGATTGGCACACAAATTTTCCCCTGCTTGTATAACCAAACAATAGAATTTTTCTTCTTATTGCTTTTGTAGTAGTCAGTCGTTATTCATGTAATCCATAGATTTTAGATGCAAAGCAATTCACTGCCCTTTTGCCCTCTCAGGCACTAGTCCGTACTATAGAAATATACGAACAATTAAAAAAACTTGCCCACGCACACTCTAAAGCGTTACATGTTTGCCTCATGTTGTTGCACAAAATAGAATATTTTCAAAACCCATATTTCACTTCAATGACACTACACAAGTGAATTATTTTGCATGATACCCTTCTGGTAAATTCAGATTTTAATCTATTTAGATGAACTCTGGTTCCTTGGTCTTATGTCCTTCTTACCAGGTAAGTACTAATGGCTTCATTTACTATATTTTGACACACAGCAGTGCAGCAAGCCTTCCTGCTGCACTGCCGTGCGTTAAAATAAAAGGGCAGGAATGCACCATATCCACAAGATACGGCCCATTCCTGTCCTTCTCCCCTGCGCTGGCACACAAACAGCAGCTGTGCGCCAATGCAGACACCCTTGCGTCATGGTGCAAGGGTGCCTGCCTTGCGGGGATGATTGTTTTTGTGCAGGAAGGCACACCTTCCTACACGAAAACAATAATTGATGGCATTTTCCTCTTTCTATTCATGCTGCAAAATGCAGCACACATGGAAAGAGGATAAATGAGGGGAATTAAAAGTATTTCTCCTCATTGCACCTCTCCTATGCATCCCCCGAGGAGGCATAGGGTTCTGACGCATTCCCAGCTTTACAAAATTTTATAAATCTGGGAATGTGTCAGGTTCCATGGATGTTGCGCTGGAACACCCACAGCAACACACATGGAACGCCCCTTTCACGCAGGGTGACTTTACGTGGCCTTATAAATATGGGCGAGCCCCTTGTGCCTCCGGTGCATCAAAAAAAGTGATGCCCCGGTGGTGCAATGGACTTGTAAATGCGGCCCTATGTACGCTTGACTATGCATTTATATAGTGCTTTAATCAACATTCACCACATGAAAGGCCCACTGTTAGTGTAACAGTGCCAAGCCCTATTTTTGGTTCCTTCATCATTGTAACATTTATATAAAATGATACAGTATTTCCCTCAGGCTGTGCATTCATTCCGCAGTGCAGTAAGGCACTGACAGCAAACACTGACCATAAATGAGCAGTTATCTTAGACAATGCTTTAGACGGAGCTCGTTTACAACAGAGGCAAGAGATTTGCTTAACTGGTTATGATCCAGCTTCTCATAAAGCGCTCTCTATCACTGATTTTTGGCATTTCACCGCTATACATAAAAGAGCCTTATTGTTGACTAACTCCATAGTGCGAGTTTATGTTGATCTGGCAAGGATGAACGCCTAAGTCAACGCTAGAGGGCTCGGGTGCATTAATTTATCTATTGGTAAATATTACTTTATTATATGGAGGAAATGCACAAAACATCAAAGCAAACTGTCTGTTTCTACACCTTTTTCTTTTTTATATGATTATTGTATATTTACAGTGCCTTTAGACACCACCATGGTGACAGTGCACTTTACATCAAGAATCTTTAAAGCAAATAAATATGAGATAAGGAGAAAGAAAAAAACAATACATTAATCAACAGGTAATCTGTGGTATGGTGCTAGAGAGAACACTGTAACTTGTTACCGAATCGCAATTTGCGTTTGCGAACAAAAACAGAATCACTATTTGGAAGGAGCATGTTCAGGGCGTCGCTTTCAAATAGGGAATCTGAATGGCATGTACTAATGTCTTGTGAACGAAATGTAGTCGAAAATTTCTTTAAGGAAAACGGGCTGGATTTGAAAACAAATTATTGCTTTATGTGATGGCAGTGAATCCTAGTGGGTCACAAATTGCAACCTACCTCGTTACTATTCATGAGGTAGGTCCATGTGGGACCCACTAGCAATTGCTAATTTGGAAATCAGGGCCAGATTAAATTTAGTACATTAGTAATAGAGATTATCACACATCGATTCACAGAAAATCGTTCTTTGGTAATCACTATTACTAATGTTCGTACATCTAGACCATAGTTTGTAATGTAATAGTCACGAGGCCTGAACGAGGGAACTACAGCAGTAGCACAGGTACCGTTGTACACACAGTGGAGTCCTATAGAAGTAGGTCTTTTTATGGTGGTTTACAGTCATTATACAGTTGATCACTTATGGTGTGAGCTGTAACAAACAGACTTGTACATCGAGGCACTCTGGGTACAAGAATAGAAGGAAAGGATTTTGTGTATACTGTGTCTCAGCGTGACCATAGTATGTCCACAGTGTATTGCGTGCTAACATTTTTTTTAACAAATGCCCACTAGCAAATATCAGTGTAAACATCTATCTTCTCTAAATGGAGAGTTGTCACATTATAACAGGGGAGACTCCAAAAATGCAAGAAAGTTGCTCTCTCTTGCACGTTGCTTCTCCTCCTTACCCCCTCCTCTGTGTTGCTTCCATACCCTCTGTGTTGCTTTCCCTAAAACCCCACCCTTCAGGGTACTTCCCCCCCATCTGCACACTCCTTCTCTCTCGCCCATAGCTTCTGACCCCCCCAAATCATGTTACTTCCTCCATCCACCCTCTAAATTACTCGTCCACCATGGCACAACACCACAATAAAAAAATGCTTGCATCGTTTTGTAGGTGTGCTAATGTATGGTGTGTGTCCCTATAAAATGACATGACTACTGTGCCATAGCACCTTTTGTTTTTTAAGTTTAATAACTTTCCCTATGCTGCACAGCATTGGGGATGGTGTATAGTATGTCTAAAAGTAATTGGCAAAGCCAATAGACCCCAAAGGGGGAACCTATTGGCTTTGCCAATGCTTGTTCTATTTTCCCATGCTCATCCTTATGTATCCTCTGTAAAAGTCTCCATTATGCTGTTTTCTGGATCGCATGTCCACATCCCTTGTTCCCGTCTCAGTAGATCTCTGTCTAGCTTTCCTGTTCTCTCTCTCTCTCTCTCTCTCTCTCTCTCTCTCTCTCTCTCTCTCTCTCTCTCTCTATCTCTATCTCTCTCCCTCTCTCTCCCTTGTTCCTCCTCCATGCATATTGCTAGCGGCTTTGTGTCCATAGCTCTACCTGTCTGTTCCTTTCCCTTTGAATGTGCTTCTCTATTTGACTTTTTGTTTCCTCTTTAGTAATATTTCCAGTTTTGTCCCTGAGTTGTTGTGGTCGTGTGTTCCTTGACATACAATGTGTCTGCCTGTGGTCGGGTACTACCAAACCCCATTGCATACTGTCATCATGCTTACTAGTGACTTTTAGTCTCAGGTTCTACACACTCACATTTCTGCTTGCCCTGCTTTCTCTTTACTTTGATGTTTTTTTGCCACATCACCATATTCAAGGGCTCCCAAAGTCTCTTTCCTAACCATAGCAGTACCCAATATATCTATATCCCTTTGTCTCATCAGTATACACCTAATCCATCATCTTCATTTCATAGCGTTTTCTTCTCAAAGCATTTTCCTATCCCAGCATCTTCCTTCTCAATATCGTCTAGTCACAGCCTCTCCATCTACCTGTGTCTTGTAGTCCCTTTATCCTTAATCCTTGTCTCATGTCTTATACAGTGGTTAATTTGTAAAAAAATAAGTGCTGGGGCTCTTGTCAGGAGGCAGCTTGCACCCGCCCATTTCTCATGTTTGTGCCCCCTAAAACAGAACCAACTACTAACCATGAAAGTGGGGAGGGAGTGTGGCAAAATGGCCAGAGCTGCTGACTTTGATGCTGGGGAACCAGGTTTGAGTCTCGGCATTTGCTCAACACCCTGTAATTCTGGGCCAATCACTTCCTACCATATCACTGTGACTACCATAAATGAATGTGTCTTTAACTGGTGCTCAAAAGCGCTGATGTTGATGATTAAGTGACGGTGCTGAGCACCGGAAACCACCGGCTCAAATTAAGCACTGGTCTTATAGTTCTTCTGTCTCCTTGTTCCAGCATCTTCCTGTAACCTGGCCTTTGTGACTGGGTTTGGGGACAGTGCTGGGTGATGTGTAAGGGATATGCTGTGGGCTTGGATTAAGTTACTACTGATTTGTATTACATTTGTGCAGAAGTTGGGTTGGGGATCAAGACATCCAGCATTTGTAAACCAGTGTCTCTCTTCCCCAATGTTTGTTGGCATTTTGATATTTTTAATACTTTTGTTCTGGGTCAGCAAAAGTGTCCTTTGATTTGTGTGTTGTATTCAGTTTGAGCTAGGGATAGGCTGTGGGCTTGACATCTGCAGTTGTTTCATTGTATCAGTAAAAGTGTGTGTGTTTGTGTGTGTGTGGGCATTGCAATGTATCAGGAAAACAACAGTTCGGTGTGTACAGAATGGGTTGTGGGAGAGATTTGACTGAATGTATGTTTGATTTGATGGTGGCTATAGGTAGGATGGTGGTCATCTGGGGCTGTATTATGCATTCTCATTGTTTGCGCCGGGCGCACCTAATAAAAGGTGCGCCTGGTGCAAACAATGAAAGTGCGCCTTATTACGGTGATGTGCTGTCCCCAGGGCAGCCGCAAACTCGCGCTGCCCTGGGGGCGGTGCATTCATGTGATAACAGGGAGCCACTGCTTGCAGCCACTTCGTGTTTTCACAGTGCAGTCAGCACCCACCTGCACTTTTACAGGGGATTATAGATCCCCTTGCAGGTGGGTGCAGTCAGTGAGTGTACCTGCCTGCAAGGGGATGTCTGGGGGGTCCATAGGACCCCTTTCCCCCCTCCAGAGGGCTGCTCTCGGGGGCGCACTCATAGTGCGCCACCTTTTAGGTGGCGCACTGTGAAGGCGCCACCTGAAAGGTTTTTTGCCTCTGCGCCCTCGTCAGTAATACGGCGCGGGTGCAGAGCAAAGGAGTTCCCTCATTTGCATAGGGCACACCCCATACAAATGAGGGACCACCTCCTGAAGGTAGCACTGGTGATTTAAGTGCACCAGTACTTTCAGTATTACTGAGAGGGGATGCACAAGAATTTGCACTCCCTTCTGTAACACCAAAGTACCCCCGGGTTCACGCAAAGCGGGTGCAAATGTCTGTTGTGCCCCCAGGGCACTTACTGTAATGTGGCCCCTAATGAGTGCAAATCCTGGTTCGATTGGAAAGAACTCTATAGTGATAGTCAGTTCAGCTCAGTCTGATGGGAAATGGAGCATAGAAAATGTGTTGGGATTATAATAATTTGTCCCTACTGGAAGTTTCATTAACTGTGGTTGAACAAGGAGGTTTAGGACTTTCCTACACTGCAATTTTATAAACGAGGTGTAATACCAGCAAGGTTACTAAGAGTGGTAAAAAAGTATTCTTCAAAATGTGCTCAATGAATATCAAAGTTGAGGCAATTCGGATTTTTGAGACGGTATGAAAAGAAGTGTATTCACTTTTTTCGGATAAAGATCAATGGGTTACATAATACAACACCACCAAAGGAGACTACCAGGCACTGGAGTGTTTAGGAAGGGATCATACTGTCATTATATGATATCATAATACCCTTATTAATTGTTATTATGAGCACTCAGATGTATGCCGAGGAGGCTGACAGGCATTTAAAGGATACCTCATGTTATATAAGTTTGCAAGAAGTGAACATGATGTTACATTTGGAAGAGTTATGTAACACATCGATGGATGCAGTTATTTTTAGCCATGATGATGTGGGTTACTTGACAAACAGATATTCACTTGTCCCCACATAGTACTTACTACCTAAAAATCACAAGTCCAAGAGCAACCCTTGGCTGTCTGACAGGACAACGTCGGTGTGTGAACACATTTTTATTTCCATATATCAAAGGATTTACATCTTAAGTAAAAGAAAGGCAAGCCAGAAAAAGCTGCGTTTCACAGATAGAAGGGGTTACCATAGCAATCCAATTATGTATTTGAGACCATAGATAGTAACTCATTATGTAATAGCATTAAAAGTACAGATGTGTTCCAAGCGTTTCTATCTTCCTTCAATGATCACTCAGCATTATTCTAGTAACATAAAGAAATACTTCTTGAGTTGAAAGAATTTATATTATAACATAATTACTTCATCTTTAAATGTGATGTTTTACAGCTATGGTTTCTTACCCTTGACACTACTTTTGCAAATTGGTAAATGGGAAAACAAGAGAAGACGGGCTGGGGTATTGAGAAAGGACATTAGTAACGCCATATAATTGCTTGGATGTGTTTCCTGGATGACCTGCTGTTAATCTGGGACTGAATTGTGTGTCGAATAGAGAGTTACACAAGGGCACTTAAAAATAGCCATAGGAGTTTGAAATTTACATACATATTTGATAGAAATTAAATGGAGATTCTGGACATTGAGATATATGTGAAAAAATTTAGTTTCACAAAACATCGTTTAGTAGAGATAGAGTTAGGAATTCTATATGGCACTGGTTAACACTAGTTAATATAGGGTAATATCGAGTATGCCCAGACACGGATCCCATAGCTCACATTGCTATAATGCTCACGCAGCATCTCACTGATGAGACTCAACAATGCTGGAACCTGCCGTATGGTTTCTCCCTGTCAGGAGTAGCACCCTGGGTAAAAAAAAACACAATTGTTTTGAATGTGGCCCAGAGCAAATTACAAGCAGCCAAGATTATTTCAAGCATTTCAAATGTCACTTTTCTGTTTCTCTCAGTGTGACTCTCTAGAAGTGACAAGAATGCCCAGATGTCAATGTTGTAGTTCATCGTCTAGAGGACTTAAAATGCTCCTAGGTGATGTGGCCCAACCATACTCAAAACAGTCTAAGGTTGCTTGTTTTCCCATTCAGAGGACACATATCCTGGCAGACCTGGCTAGAAAGTGTCCATTTGAGCAGGACTAAGGTTGATTTGCAAATGGTTGCTACCTGGCTGGAGTCATGCTGCTGTCAAAAGAACAAGTGACATAAATGCTGACCAGAACAACTGCAAGTTACAGAGATTAATTCAAGCATTTACCCCATCACTCATTTGTTTCTGTCAGTATGGCACCCAAAGTGTGCAGAGTAAGATCTAATACAGGTCTCATAGGTCACTGTGCCATAGGATTCAAGCTGCACCACACCTCTGAGTGCTTGTAAGGTCAAAACTGGTGTGGGGTTTCTTGTGTTACCATTCAGAATGGATGTAGCTTGTCAGAGCAGGCTGGACCGTTTCTTTTGGAACAGGACCTATGCTGGTTTTGTATAGTCACCCTTATCTGCAGTGGCACAGTGGCCAAAAACAAAAACTTGAATGTGGTCCAGAGTAATTATCAGTGGTTGAGGTTATTTCAAGCATTGTAAGCATCACTTTTTTTGTTTCACTCAATGTGATGCTTTAATTACCCTTTGTATGCCCAGATCTGGGTCCCATACGCCACTGGATCACAGAACTCAAGCAGCACCTTACTCAAGAGGCTCAATAAGGCTGAAACGAGTCTGAGCCTTGTGTGTTCCTGTTCAGAAAGATTGCAGGACCAAGGTTAATATGCATATTTGCACTTTGTCTGGAGGGCGGCACAGTGGACTAGGAATATAGGACTGCCATGTGGCTTACAGTAATTGCCAGTGATTGAAATCCCTTCAGCATCCTATGTATCACTTTCTTGTTTCTGTCAGTGTAATGCTCTAAGCGTGACAGGTGAGAAGAGACCTGGGTCACATAGCTCACTGTGACATACATTCACTATGCCATAGAGTCAATCTGCACTTCACCAAAGATGCTTGCAATACTGAATCTGGGTTGGGTTGCTTATATTCCTGTTCAGAGGGGCATTGACCTTGAAGATTGGGCTTTCTTGTCCCCATTTGAGAAGGACCCTGCTTACTTGCATATGAGTGCTGAATGTCTGGAGTGGCAAAGAGGACACACAAATGATGGATTGGAATGAAGCCCAGAATAATTACTAGTGGCTGATATTAATGCAAGTATTCCACCCATCACTTTTTGCTTCTCTTACTGTGACGCTCTGTGTGACAGATATGCTAAGACGTTGGTCCTGGAGCTCTCATTGATCCCAAGCTTCACCTCTCCGATGAGACCCAGCAATGCTGAAACCGGTCTGCCATTTCTTTTATTTCAGTTCAGATTAGACATGACTTGTCCGGTTGGGATGACTATTCCCATATCAGCAGGACCGGGGCCATTTTGCATATGATTGCTAACTGACTGGTTTGGCAGAGTGGCTAAAAATCTGATGCATTGAGATAAAGTAAAGGTGTAAATTACCAGTGGCTGAGGGTAATTCAAACATTCAACTCATTATGTTTTATTAATCTCAGTATGGTGCCGTAAAGAATTGGATAAGCTTAGATGTCGGCCAGATAGCTCACTGTGGCCATTCACTCAAGCTGCACCTCACTGATGAGGGTCCACAAAGCTGAAACTAGAGTTACAATTTACAAGAGGAAGGGAATCATTAGTTGACCTTCTAAGACCTCCAGAGAAATGCATGAACCGATCCAAATCCTGCTTAATTTAATATGGCATTAGAAGGAGATCCGGAGTTTATAATAAGCAGACATTATGCCTAAAATGTGAATATTTTATTTGGAATTTTCTTAATATTTGCACCAAAGACAGTAATTACATAACCATGCACAAATGAAACAAAAATGATTAAATGAATCAGGGAATGGATAATAAGAAAAAAGACGGACAAAGATACAAAAGATAATGAGAATGATCATTAGACATTCTAAAAGTATATCAGTCTATGAGCAGTTAATGTATTAAAAATTCTAAGGATAGGTACTGTCCAACTTAGTTTTCATAATATGAAAATCAATACATGAAAAGTCCTATAATTTCAAAGTGCTGCAAAGTTCATATAATAGCTTCCAACACGAGCTCTTCTCAATGAAAAATAGAATGAAACATTCCATTTCGATATTGTTCAAAAGTTTCAAAAAGAATTTATAGCCCGACCCCAAATGAGAGACAAATACCATAGGAGAAGTACTCAAAATCAAGTTAGACTTAAAAACGAAAGAACATTTTTGCAAGGTAAGTAGTACCTGTCATAGAGAACATGAATTGAGAATGTGATTCAAAAGGCAATCAGGTATGACCATTGATAATGGAGATATACAAGGAAAGGATGCAGAGATATACATTGGAAACCCTCCCAAAAACCTTACACTCTTTATGTAGGATGAGTAACCGTGATTACACTCATTTTACAAATCCTGAAAAGAGAGGTGTCATTAGGTCTCTTACCAAGGATTTTGAGCAATGGAAAAATATTTTTAGGATTCAATAAACTCTTAGAACTTAAACTTCAAACATTAATTAGTAGGTTAAAATATACAATTTTGAATTGTTCATATTTTACTTAAATGAGCACAATGCTCATTAACCTACCCCCTCTTTAAAGAGGAGTGACCATCTTCCATAGTTGAACAGATAAGAATCAGACTTGAAATTATTAGTGGTACGTATCAATTCTCTAAAATATACCAGTATTATCAGAAAAATCTAGATAGGAATAGATATAGCAGCCAGTTCAAAGTCAGAAAGACTGCCTTATAACTATTTAGGGCAAGCACTTACTTGGTGGACAGCATGATACCCACACTTCATCAAAATTCTGGAGTGTCAAGTAAAACGCAGTCTGGTAACTACTGGTGATATACCCGGCACCATGTTTCACGCTGCTTGCTCGCGGGTATGGTGTGTGACACTCTGTATTGTAAAACTCTGTGGTAAAGGTGATTTTCAAAGCGCGTAATGTGCAAAGACGATCTCTGTAGAGTTTTAAAGTTGTACATCACAATCCTAGTACTGGAAATTATGAACAACTTTTTCATAAAAAAACTAGAAAGCTATTTGATGGAATAAAAACGACTTCACATGAGAATAACGAAGAAGAAAGGAGGAGAGTGGATCTGAACCCCCTCTTTACCACATTTTCGATTAAAAAGAAAACAAATAATATTGTGCTACATTGGCCCTCTTAAGGAGATCCTAAAGCAGTGCCGGCGTTAGGGCAGTGCGACCGGTGCAGCCGCACCCAGCGCTGACTTTGGTGGGGGTCGCTGTGTTTAAAAATAACTTATGGGTGAAAAAAGCGTGAAGTGCCTTGTGCCTCCAGCAATTTTCAGCCAACTATGAAAATGTCAGGATTACACTGGTGATTAATGTTCCTGCTGCTGAGAGATCGGAATTTTGCCCAGTGGCAGATTTGACTCACCATAAAGTGGCGCAGACGGTTAATGTGCCTGCTGCAAAGAACGTCTACCGTACAGATTACACAACTGAGTGTGAGTGAACTATGAGTAGCACTATAAAAAAACTGAAATGTATGTCAGAGAGGGGCTATGGTGGGATGAGGGGCACTGTTGGAGAGTGGTAGTGAGGGATTCTGTGGCGAAGTAGGTCATAGCAGTAGGGGCGCCAAAAAAGATTGTTGCGCTGGGAGCCAACAATACTAAAGCCGGCCCTGCCCTAAACTGAAGGTCATTTATGAAGTGCAAAGGCAATATTTTTCTATTCATTATCAGAGTTGTGCATCACGGGTCTTTAAATTGTGCTCTAAATCATAAACAATCCTTGAAAAACGGTTCTAAGTCAAAGACTGACTGATGCATTTATAGAGCACTCGATTGCCGAGGCGTCTTGGCGCTGAGGTGAGTTCATACTGATCCAGATGCTTGCTTATTTAAGAGCACTTAGGAAACAGCCAGGTCTTAACCTGTTTCCTGAAGATAGTCCTGTTGGGTTGGGCTACCTCACCTTGGCCCTGAGTGATTTTGACAGGTTCCTTTTAATTCGTTTCCGCCTGGGAATATTTTATAGATTAGTTACTCTGCCCAAAGTAAATGACTGGTCCCAAGTTTTACAGTTGTGCCCTTGTGATAAAATCTCCAAGCAGACCTCGATTCATGTCATTCTCTTTTGCAAATTTTATTCCAGTGCCAGGAGAACGAGTATAGTCCCTGTGTTAAAACGGTTTGGGCTTCGCCAATGTCGACCTGCTCTTCTGGAACTACAACAATTAGACAATGTACATACTGTTTTTAGGATGGTAATTTTCTTGAAAAATGTTCTGTGCCTAAGAAAACAATTGACTCTATTTTAAATATTTCTTTTTAAATCTCAGGAAAGCCTGTGAAGTTTAATAATGTTTTTACCTTTTTGTTTAAACGTATTTTATATGAATTTTAACATGTATGAAATGCTGCTATTGTGCTTTTATGGTTGTTTGCTTACAATCGAATAAAGCTTTCTTGACTTGACTTGACTGACTGACGGATGCATTTATAGAGCACTCGATTGCCGAGGCGTCTTGGCGCTGAGGTGAGTTCATACTGATCCAGATGCTTGCTTATTTAAGAGCACTTAGGAAACAGCCAGGTCTTAACCTGTTTCCTGAAGATAGTCCTGTTGGGTTGCAGTCTCTGCTGTGAGGGGAGGGAAATGAGAGAAAGGGGATGCTGGATTCGAACCCAAATCTTTATGAAGCATATGATTGGAAATAAAGGGAATTACTTGGCAGTGTCTTGCATGAGCACTCACGAGGCATAAATGTCTTGGATAATCAGATGAATATTCTCCAGAGGACAACCAATTCACATTAAACAAATATATATATGCATAACATAAAAACGTGTGGAACTCCGCATAAATATTATATTCATACTAGGATGACTTAAACTTGGAAACCCATAAACCTTCTGGTTTTATCAGTGCAATTTCCATATTGCCACCAAGTTTGTCTTGCTTAATGGTACAAATTGTCAAAAATCTTATGTTTTCAATTTTTGATTTACAATCTGAATCCTGTATATGTACAGATATCAGATATTTTGAATCCACTTTTTTAAACAAGCCCAGAGAAAATTTTTATGAGTCATGAAACACGTGTTGGCTTGGCTTGAATTTTTAAGAAAATTCCAAATAAAATATTCAAATTTTAGCCATCACATCTGTATTATAAATATCTCTGGATCTTTGTCTATTGCCAAACTGAAGCTAGATCTGGTTTGCTTTTATTTTCTGTTCAGAGGTGACATGGTCCAGCAGTTCTGATTGGAATGCTCCCATTAGAGTAGAACGAAGGCTGATTTGCATATGGTTACCCAATATCTGGAGTTGCAGAGAGGGCAAAACAATTATGGAATAAAATGTGGCCCACAGTAATGACCAGTGGCTGAGGTTAAATGAAGAATTCAATCATCATTTTTGTTTGTTTTGCTCAGTGTGACTCACATGCCCAGATGTGGATCACATAGCTCATTGTGCTAAACGACTCAAACAGCACCACATTAATAAGGGTCATCAGGGCCAAATCCAGTCTGAGGCTTAATATGTACACATTCAGGCGGGCTGGTAATTTGAGTTGGGATGTTTTAATATAGGCAAGCAGGAACAAGGCTATTTTCATAGCGTGGAGTGGCACACAGGGCACAAATATGATGATTGGATTGAGGCCCAGAATAATTACCAGTATCTGAGATTCTTTCAAATATTTCACAAATCACTTTTTTGTTTCTTTTAGCATGATGCTCTAAATGTGAACGGTATGCCCAAATTTCTGTCCCAAAGTGCACTTTGCCAAAGGATCCCAGCTGCAACTCACTGAAGAAGCTTAAGAATACTGTAAACACTCCAGTTGTTTTTGAACTAGCTCAGAGGCAATATGCCTGACAGTTCAGGATGGACGGTTCCCATTTGACCAGAAGCAAGGATATTTCTCATGTGGTTGCTCCCAGTTAAGGCTGACATGGGGCAAACAATAATGGTCTGAAAGTGGTCTGAAAGTGTAATTATTAGTAGCTGGGGAAGTCAAACATTCAATCCACCACCTTTTTGTTTCTCTCTGTGTGGTGCTACCAGTGTGATAGGTATGTCTAGACGTTAGTCCCAGAGAGCTCATTGGGCCTCATAATGCTTGCACTACCTCACTGCTGAGGTACTGCAAGCCTGAAACTGGACTTGGGTCACCTTCACAGAAGACTAGGCAGATCAATGTGTGCTGGACTGTTGCTATAGGAACAGGACAAAGTGTGATTTGCATGTGGCTTCTCCCCTGTCTTGAAAGCTATAGTGGGCAAAAAACAATGGATTGGAATGTAGCCCTGAGTAATTACAATAATCTGAGATAAATTCATGCCTTAAACCTGTCACTTTTCATTTGCCCCTGCACTACAGAAACAAACATAATGTTAACATACTAATGGTGGCAGTTATTTTATAATCTTCATGGTTGAGCAATGTAGTAATCCTGAGGTACGTTTAGACAGAAGCTCATTTTTTATTTGAGGACCAATATGTTGGTGGACTAAACCAGGTCGAAGGACTTCATATTTTCTTATATCTTCTTCTAATAGTGAAAGTGGCGATGAACAGTATGCTAAAGTGGTACTCATTCGTCATTGTGTGTGTATCTCTCTCTCTCTATATATATATATATCTATATCTCTCTCTCTCTATTTATATATATATATAGATATAGATATAAATATAATAGATATATAGATATATATTATATATTTATTCCCTGAAAAAAACAAAGGTTACAGGGACGTTATTGTTAGGCTTAGGTTTCATTCATACAAAACCAGTGAAATTCAGCAGTTATAGTTATCTGAGCTAACTGGAAGTCCCCTTGACTGCTGAGGGTCCTTGGGGGCCAACAAGCCCTCCTATTACCTCCATTAAGTCCCACACAGCTGGATTGCTGAGAGGTCTTTGGAGGTCATGCCCCTTTTTTTACCACTCTGCAAACGTGTCTCCTGGCGCACTACTAGTTGGGGGATAAAGTCTACTTTACTCCTGAGGGTCCTTGGGGGCCCACTACCCCTCATGTTTCCTCCAGTAAGTCCCACATAGCTGGATTGCTAAGAGGTTGTCGGAGGCATTCACCCTTTCTCCGCCACTCTGCAAACACACTTCCTTGCACGCTACTGGTTGGGGGAAGAAGTCCACTTTAGTCCTGACGCCCTGAGGTGTAAAGTGAAATTAATTCCCCAACCAGTAGTGCACCAGGAGGCACATTTGCAGAGTGGTAGAGAAAGAGGGCGGGCCTCCAAAGACCTCTCAGCAATCCCGCTGTCTGGGTCTTACTGGAGGTAACAGAAGGGGTTTCTGGCCCATAAGAACCCACAGCATCAAAGGGGACTTCATCCCGCAACCAGCAGTGCGTCAGAAGGCATGTTTGCAGAGTAGTGGAAAAAGGAGGCGGGCCCTCAGTAAGTTGGCGGTCCCGCATTTTTTAATTTTATCTTTTACGGGAGGGGAGGCCGGGTTACCCCCCTACCCTGTGCCGATTTGGGCCCTGGGGACTTCATCGCCCAGGGCCAGGCCTTTATTTAATGGGGAGAGGGGCCGACAGCCCCCCTCCCTGGGCCAAATTTGGCCCCGAAGGCCCAATCCCCCGGGGTTCGGCTTTTATTTATATATATTTTTTTTTAAACTGAATCCCCCCTGGGACCCAGCATATCAATCGCTCCCCCTCCATTACAGGAAACAACTCCGGGGATGTGGTGGTCCCCGGGGCCAGAGGTCCGCAACAGACCCTCTGCATTATATTAATCATTGACCCAGGGAGGTGGTGGTCCTCGGGGCTGCGGGGGGCGTAATGGGTCCCCGTATTTCTAATATTCATTGCCCTGGGGGGGCTGGCCTTCCCTGGGGTTGCGGGTGGGCCATGCGGGTCCCTGGCATCACTTTATTTGTTTGCCCAGAGGAGGTGGTGGTCCCCGGGGTGCGAGGGAAGCCACATAGACACCCCCCACATTATTATAAAACATGACCCAGGGATTTGGCCCTTATAAAAGACACGCTGGAGACCGCATGTCTTTTTAAAAAACATGATGCTGTAGATTCACGGATTCACCCGCGAATATGTTGCAAAATAAAAAAAAATGCTTTTAAACCTCCGCAAGGTCCCTGTGGGACCCCCCACCGTATCTTGGGGGTCAGGGTATTCCTACCCTGCCCCCTTTTCTTTATTTTTTACTTTTTTTGTGGGACTCAGCTTCAAGCCGAGTCCCAATATGGCTGCCAACACTTCCTGGTTAAAGTGTTGGCAGCAAATCAAATTTTAGTAGCATCCGTGAGTCCACTGCAAGGACTCGTGTCCCCAGATATCTATATTTTTTTAAGTTGAATATCTCAAAAACTACTGAATTAATTTATACCAAATCACAAAACGCACACTTTCTGGACCAACATCTAGCTTTCTGCCAAATTTGGTGCAATTCCATTCGGTGGTTTGGTCTATAGTCATGTTCAATAATGAAAAATCCCCATAGACATAACGTGAGGAAAATGCATTTTGGGACCCCCCCCTTTTTTCTCGGCTCCTGCTTGACGGATCATTTATTTATTTATTTATTTATTTATATATTTATGTAGCACACTAATACCCGGGGGCGTCTAGGCACTGAAATCCCGTCTCCAACCGGCCATGGGGAATCGAACAGAAGAGAATTAATCACTGCATAGCTTTAGGCCTGAAAAAGCCGGGTCTTCAGACTCTTCCTGAAGGATTTCAGGTCCGATGAGTTTTTCAGTGCGAGTGGTAATTGATTCCATAATCTGGTAGTAATGTATAGAAAGCCTTTGCCTCCCCAGTTAGAGAGACGTGCCTTGGGAACTTCCACCAGCCGATGGGAGGCAGACCGCAGCATTCTGGGGGGAGTATACCAACAGAAGTGGTCCATTGGATAGGCAGGACCCTGATTATGCAGCGCCCTATAGGCGATGCTGTCAGAGGGAGGACTTTGACTCACTTGAAAATCCTGTACTCCCGGGAGCAGAATGTTGAGTATTTCTCAATTCCCACCTCAGGCCTCCAAACGAACACCTAAATCAACTGGTGGTCGCGTGAACCCGGTCGGGGGAAAGGGGAAGTGGACAGAGAAGAGACTGCCTTGACCTTCCTGGTATCTTCCAACTTGTCTTCTATCCTTCTTCTGGATGTGTTTCCTTTCCAGCTTTCTCTCTCTTATTTTTTGGTTATGGTGGAGATACTGCAATTCAAGGCACACATAATTAGTCCTCCTGAATCCCTCCCTTCCACTCCTTGTTTTCTCTCTCCTAAACTCCTTACCCAATTAGTCAAGGGCCTTGCTCCTCTTCTATTTTCTTTGGTGTCTGACAAGTGACTCCCAAGACAATAACAATAACCTTAGTTTTCTTTTAGTCAATTCTCACCTTTTACATTGTAGCTCTCACACTCGCATTCTGTCTTACTTGTGATTTCCTTTAACTCCCTTTGTATTTTTCTTCCGCAGATGAACCTGCTCGCAAAACGCTGTCCTCAAACCTTCAGAGAAACTCAGGACCTAAGGATTACGGTAAGTGAAGATTCTACCTATGCCTATTTGGTTTTACCTATTAACTAAAACTAATTCCTGTCTAGCTACCGCCGCTACGAAACGCTCTAACCTACGCCTTAACCTAGCACAAAACTAACCTTAACACTGACTATACTGCAGCTTCAGAGATAAGCTCCTCACTGGGAAATTTCGTTGGTGAAGTGCGCGGTTCGGAATTGACCTCGCGCTCAAACCCAAGCGCGAGAAACTAGACAGCCAACCTCACTCGCATTCCTCCCTGTTGGAAGAACAGAACTATTTGCCTTATTTCGCATAACGATCACCCGCGAGTTAGTTCGAGCGGGTGATCGTTTCCAAATAGTCTTTTCCTGGATTGTGGTGGCGCATTGGAGTTTTCGAGCTCCTTTCTTTCCAACCCTGACATTACCCCCTCGCAAGATCAAGCCTCCAGGCTGAGGTTTGTGTGGAAATTGCAAGTGAAAAATCTTAATTAATCGAGGTGCATGGACATCCGATTGTTCCACCCAGGACCTATCCTCAGGACCATAGCCTTTCCAGTCCACGAGATAAAAGATTTTACCTCGAACTGATTTTGAGTCCAAGATTCTTTTAACTTCAAATTCTTCCTTTCCTTCAATTAAAAGGGGTTTTCTATGCTTTAATTCCTTTAGATGTGGTGAAACCCTTTTGAGCAGAGAGACATGAAATACTGGATGTATTTTTAACTGTGGGGGAAGCGTTAACTTAAAGGTAACCGGATTCACAACCAGTTCCACAGGAAAAGGACCTACAAAACGTGGTTGAAACTTCCTGTTTCCCTTCAACCTTAGATTTCTTGTGTTCAACCAGACTCTGGGGCCGATTCCGATTCGGGCCGGAAATCTCTCCGACCGAGCTGGACCCGGAGAGATTTCCGACCGAATCGGACCCGTGCAGCCCGACCGAACGAGTACAATGCGTCCGTATGCTATCGTACTCGAGTCGGTCGGACTCCCATTGAAGTCAATGGGAGCCGGTCGTACAGCGCGTACGCGGGCTCCCATTGCCTCAATGGGTGCAAGGCGAACAAGGGCGCCCCCTACAGCGGGTACGCGGCGAAGCGACTCGTGCCGTACACGCACAGGTAGGGGGGACCCGTGGGTCCCCCCTGTGTGCGACTCGCGCGGCTACGCATACAGGGGGGTCCAACACGGACCCCCGAAGTACGGTTACGACTGCTCTTTTGAGCCGGATGGCACGTGTCGGTCGGACTGCTCGCGGCGCTCATCGTACTTACCCGGCCGGGGAACGTCTCCATTGCGCGGTGCGAGTGCGTGTCCGAGCGAGTCGGTCGGTGCGGTTAGACCCGGGAACGAGTCGGTCGGAGCGGTTGGGACGCCCGAACGAGTCAGTCGGCGACTCGCATCGTACTCGCTTGTCCGGACACGCGTACGAATCGGTCGGGAAATAGGGCTCCGAATCGGATCCGGTTATGCCGAATCCGATTCGGAGCCCTACCGGCCGAGATCGGAATCGGCCCCTCTGTCTCCTCTACGCAAATCCGGTTCTGGTCTTCTTTTCCTGTCAGCATTTTGCTTATAATGTTCCTTAGCTAAGGCTAGATTCTTGGTGGCAGATAGATGTACCTCACTAAGGTGTTGGACTAAATCTTGTGCTTCAGGCACCAACACTTCTTGTGTGAAAATTGCAGAATTTGGATGTCTTCCGTAGTTCAAGTAAAAAGGTGAATACCCCGTGGAGACATTCTTAGCATTATTATGCGCAAATTCTGCAGTCCAAAGAAGATCTGGCCACTCACCCTCTTGATCTATCAGGAACAATCGAAGATATTTCTCAAGCTCCTGATTTGCCCTTTCAGTTTGCCCATCTGTCTGGGGATGAAAACTAGTGGAATATCGTGTCTCTATGCCCAATTTTTTAGTGTAGGCCTTCCAGAAATGGGACAAAAATTGAGATCCTCTATCTGTGATTAAAACCTTAGGGACACCATGTATTTTAATCAAACTTTGGTTAAGCTGTGTGGCTATTTGTTTTGCTGAAGTGTCTCCCTTCAGGGCGGCAAAGTGCGCCATCTTGGAGAAGGCATCTACCATTACTAAGATTGAATGGAATCCCTGACTAGAGGGTAGATCTACAATTAGATCGAGTGTAACTGTGTGCCAGGGGTATGGAGGAGTGGGCAAAGGTCTCAACAGCCCTTGAGGTGCCTGTTTATCCGTCTTTCCCATAGCACAAGTCCCACAACCTTCAACATGTACTCGAACGTCCTTAGATAGCCCAGGCCACCAGAATTGTCTCTTCAGTAATTCCTCTGTTCGATGGATTCCAGGATGTCCAGCCATTGGACTATCATGGCACTCAGTTAGCACTTGTTGTTGGAGTTCTTGAGTTGGTATAAACAAGGCCTTGGAATGAAACGGTAACCCATCGTGAATCTCATGGGCTGGATTCTCTTGAGCTCACTTCAGCTTTTCTTCAGGCGTCAATGCTTCTTTGACCTTGTCTTCCAGAGTTTTCTCAATTGTAGCTCCAACGATTTTTGTCTCAGGAATTATCTTTTGCTCACAAATAAGAGTTTTTTTTCCATCTGTGTCAATTCGTGACAAGGCATCGGCCTTCCCATTGTTCTTTCCGGGCCGATAGGTTATTACAAAATCATAGTCGGCAAAGTACAGGGACCATCTCAGCTGACGTGGAGTGAGAGTTCTGGCTGACTTTAGGAACTGAAGATTCCTGTGATCCGTGAATACTGTGACCACATGTATGGCTCCGAGAAGGTAATGCCGCCACTCTTGGAAGGTGTCTTTGATAGCTAAGAGCTCCTTATCAGAAATGGTATAGTTTATCTCTGCAGGTTGTAGTTTCCTGGAATGGTACGCTACCGGGTGTAACTGGCCAGTTTCCTTGTGTCTTTGTGAAAGCACCCCTCCAATAGCTTGCTCAGAAGCATCAGTCTCCAGGTAAAAAGGTTGAGTAGGGTCGGCATGTAGTAAAATGGGCGCAGAAGTGAAACTCTTCTTTAGAAACTGGAAGGCTCCTTCAGCCTCTGCAGTCCATTGAAATGGAACCCCGTAACGTAACAATCTGGTAACGGGTGCCACCTTCAAAGAGAAGTCTCGAATAAACCTTCGATAGAAATTTGCAAATCCTATGAAGCTCTGAACTTCTTTCACAGAAGTAGCGGGAGGCCAATTCAGAACAGCGTCAATTTTCTTGATATCCATGGTTAGTCCTTCTGGTGCGATCACAAATCCCAAGAAATCCACTGAGGTAACTCCAAAGGCACACTTTTCCAATTTCACCTAAAGGTCGTTTTCCTTCAGGCAGCGCAAGACCTTTTTAACCTCATGCTGGTGTTCTTCTTCTGAAGATGAATAAATCAAAATATCGTCGATGTAGACAATAGCACATTGATCGATGAATTCTTTCAGAATGTCATTAATAAAGTACTGAAAGGCTGCGGGGGCGTTACTTAAACCGTAGGACATGACTTGGTACTCATACAATCTGTACTTTGTTCTAAAAGCAGTCTTCCATTCGTCTCCACTTCTCACCCGGATTAAATGATAAGCTCCCTGCAAATCTAACTCCGTGAAGATTTTTGCATCTTTTAGTTGATCCAGAAGCATAGAAATCAGGAGGAGCGGATAACGATTCTTGATGGTAATCTTGTTTAGGGCACAATAGTCTATACACGTCCTCAAATCCCCATCCTGCCTAGGGACAAAAAACAGAGGGGACGAGACTGGGGACTGAGACGGTCGTATGAATCCGTTTTCCAGGTATTTCTGAATGTAATCCTTTAAATGTCGATTCTCAGCTTCAGTAAGCGCATGAATCCGACTACATGGAAGATTGGATCCTGGCTCTAAATCAATCTTGCAATCGTAAGATCGATGAGGGGGCAATTTGTTCGATTCCGATTCACTGAACACTGAAGCAAACTCCTGGTATTCAACTGGTAAGGTCACTGTCTGCATAGCACAAACCATCATCTTTCTTTCGCATAGTAATGCTGCTGGGTTTTCTTTTTGTCCTTTC
This sequence comes from Calotriton arnoldi, assembly GCA_963921515.1. NCBI lineage: Eukaryota > Metazoa > Chordata > Amphibia > Caudata > Salamandridae > Calotriton > Calotriton arnoldi. The sequence continues at coordinate 375,463 of CAWUFW010011560.1, forward strand.
TGTCTTTCTCCAAAACAATGTTCAGCACAATAACCAGAGTCGAACTTCACAGTTCTTTCACTCCAGTTTATTGTCGGGTTATGTTCCGTCAGCCAAGGAAGACCCAATATGATTCCGAACTGCGGGGCATCAATTAAATTGAATTGAATCTCCTCCCTATGACCTTCCGTTGAGATGAGTTACACAATTTCTGTTTGACTGGTTATTGGGCCGGAGGATAGGTTGGTCCCGTCAACTGCCCTTACTGCTTCCACTCTTCCTTTGGGTATCGCCATCAATCCAACTCTCGAGGCATACTTAAGGTCGCAGAAGTTCCCAGTCGCTCCCGAATCCAACATCACCACTACCCCAGATAGAACACAATCGCGTAACTTCAAAGTCATCATCAGGATGAGGTGTGGAGAGGAGGACTGTAATGTGTTTGCTACTTGATGAGAATGTGGAGTTGTATTTTTGTTAGCAACCACCAGCCCAACTCCCTCTACTGGTGGTGTTGAGAGTTTTCCTTCTTGAAGGTTTTAGGCTTCTTGGGGCATTCTTTCACAAAATGCCCGTTGGTCCCGCAATATAGACATAGATTATTTTGCCTGCGTTTTTCTTTTTCTTCTTTTGTGAGTGGGCCTCTTATGGTTCTAATTTGCATTGGCTCCACACTGTTTTCTTTTTCTTCAGATCTCCCCAAATCAGACCTTGCCCGGTCAAAGCGCGGAACACTTGGTCGAAATTCTCGTCTCTCGCCTAGTAGCCTCCATCTCGAATTTAATAACCTTATTCTCTTCCCTAACTGCCATTAATTCCTGTTGAATTTCCTTAAGGACATTTCCCAAATTTTTTAAGTCCAAACCTTCAGCCATTCTGCTTGGGCGAGTAAAGATCGTGGGCACTTCACTCTGTCAGAGGGAGGACTTTGACTCACTTGAAAATCCTGTACTCCCGGGAGCAGAATGTTGAGTATTTCTCAATTCCCACCTCAGGCCTCCACACGAACACCTAAATCAACTGGTGGTCGCGTGAACCCGGTCGGGGAAAGGGGAAGTGGACAGAGAAGAGACTGCCTTGACCTTCCTGGTATCTTCCAACTTGTCTTCTATCCTTCTTCTGGATGTGTTTCCTTTTCCAGCTTTCTCTCTCTTATTTTTTGGTTATGGTGGAGATACTGCAATTCAAGGCACACATAATTAGTCCTCCTGAATCCCTCCCTTCCACTCCTTGTTTTCTCTCTCCTAAACTCCTTACCCAATTAGTCAAGGGCCTTGCTCCTCTTCTATTTTCTTTGGTGTCTGACAAGTGACTCCCTAGACAATAACAATAACCTTAGTTTTCTTTTAGTCAATTCTCACCTTTTACATTGTAGCTCTCACACTCGCATTCTGTCTTACTTGTGATTTTCTGTAACTCCCTTTGTATTTTTCTTCCGCAGATGAACCTGCCGCAAAAGACTGTCCTCAAACCTTCAGAGAAACTCAGGACCTAAGGATTACGGTTAGTGAAGATTCTACCTATGCCTATTTGGTTTTACCTATTAACTAAAACTAATTCCTGTCTAGCTACCGCCACTACGAAACGCTCTAAACTACGCCTTAACCTAGCACAAAACTAACCTTAACACTGACTATACTGCAGCTTCAGAGATAAGCTCCTCACTGGGAAATTTCGTTGGTGAAGTGGGCGGTTCGGAATTCAACCGCGGGGCTTCACACCTGAGCTAGACCTCTCGCTCGAACCCAAGCGCGAGAAACTAGACAGCCAACCTCACTCGCATTCCTCCCTGTTGGAAGAACAGAACTATTTGCCTTATTTCGCATAACGATCACCCGCGAGTTAGTTCGAGCGGGTGATCGTTTCCAAATAGTCTTTTCCTGGATTGTGGTGGCGCATTGGAGTTTTCGAGCTCCTTTCTTTCCAACCCTGACAGATGCAAAGGGCCTTAAACTTAAACCTCTTTTCCACCGGGAGCCAGTGGAGGGAAGTAAGGGCCGCCTTAGCGGAAGCGTATTTAGGTAACCTGAATAGCAGGCGGGCGGCTGAATTCTGCAAGACTTGCATCTTGATGAGAAGGGCTTTATTCATACCAATCAGGAGGCCGTTGCAGTAGTCCAGCCTAGACAACACTAATGCCAAGACTACTGTTTTCTGTAGGTCAGGTGGTATAAAGCAGAAGATTTTCCTCAGAATTTTTAGGATGAAACAGATGTCTGATGTCATGGCATTATCGTGATGGGAGAATGAGAGAGTGGTGTTGAAGATGACTCCCAGGTTCCTAACCTTGGAGACTGGAGTAGGGAGAAGGCCAAGTTCACTGGGCCACCAGTCTGAGGACCAAAGAGAGACATCTCTGCCAAAAAGAAGAACCTCCGTTTTATTGGAGTTCAGTTTAAGGCAGTTTTCAGACATCCATTTGCTCACCTGTCTCATACAGGCATGAAAGTTGTGGATGGTACTGCGAGGGTCCTCTGAGATGGACAGTATAATTTGCGTGTCATCGGCATAGGACACCATGGCAGATCCGAAGGATTTGATAAGCCTGGCTAGGGGAACCACATACAAATTGAAAAGGGTCGGGCTGAGACACGAGCCCTGTGGAACCCCTCAAGGAAGATTAAAACTCTGAGAACTCAGGCCGTCCATCTCCACAAATTGTTCCCGGTCAGAAAGGAAGGAATTAAACAGTTGTAGGGCGCTGCCGGCAGTGCCTGTTTCATGAAGGCGACGTAGTAGGAGGCCATGGTCCACAGTGTCGAATGCTGCCGACAGATCCAGAAGGATCAGTGCCGCCATGCCTCCCTTATCTATCTCGAAATCTTTAACACAGCAGCTGAAACAAAAATTGGAAGTTTTTTTTTTAATTTGGTGAAGATTCGTCGAGCTGCGCCAAAGTTATTGGCAAAACAAAAAATGATTTTTCTATGGAAACTTTGGTCCTAACTATAACTACCTACTGGCAACCAAGTTTAATTGAAGTACTGGTGTATTTTTGTAGTCTTTTCCTTTTGTTAAATAATGCCATTCAGATAGGATGGATTGAAAGTAAAGAATGATACAAAAGATGGTGCTTAGAATGTTGCCCTATGAGTCTATGTCTGAATGTTTACCACTTTTGATCTACAAAACACAGTTTAGACTGCTGATAAGATTCTATTTTCTTTTCTCCCTTTTTCTCCGCCCCCCACCTTTGTCTATTCCTTGAAGAAACAGGATAACAATCTGTATATCTGCCTAATTGTGTATTGACCGCAAACACATTACGTGTGTAAGCAACTTGGACTAAATAGGTGATGGGATGAAATTAGGGACTTATATTTTTTGTAATAGATTTTAATATTCTCATGCATTTGCTTAATGTATTAGAATGTGGGATTTTGAAGAGAAATCAGCGTTTACATAGCTTGTGTCTCAAATAATAAGTGGAGCTTTTTCTTTATCCTTCCGGTATAAGTATTGCACTTTTTTGCTTTGTTGCTTTGTTGTGCTGTGCTCTATTTTGACTGTTTTGTTGTGTCTTTATGTTTTAGCTTTGTTGTTACGTTAGTTTGTGTTATGTTATTGGATTATGTTCAGCTGTTCATTTTACAGAAGTCAAGGTTTGCTACATTTCCAACCACAAGCAGACTATTCCTTTAAAATGCCAGTCGCACAAAGCCATCTATCAGTGTCTAAGGTGGTAAAGTCTAACCCTGGGCATAATACTTTGCTACGCTCACGAAGCATGCAAAGTTTGTGCTACTACGCACTACGCAAATTGCACGTAGCAGAGTGAATAACTGTACTAATAAACGTAGCGTAGCAGGAGTATAATAAACTCCTTCAAATGCTTTGATAAAGCAATTTTTTATGCTAAAAAGCATATAACCAATTCACAAAAATGAATGTTGACAATAAAATATCAAGCAATGAGAGAGGTGATGATTTTGGAGTCCCCTAACCTAGGGGGAGGACCAAGCAGATGCCTTGAACACAAAAAGCATATCATGTGAACGATTCAATGGTGGTCCCTTCCTCCTAGGACCACCCCAAGCACAGTTATGGGCAAAAATACAATCCCAACCAAAGGCCCTGCAAAGCATTATGGGACGAGATTAGCAGTGGGCAGTGAATATTATAGTGTCCAATATCAAAATAATTCTACAAAGAGCTGCAGTTCAACTAGTCGTCACTGGGTGTCGTCCCTCAAGAGTGAAATGCAAAAGTATTGAAAACCTTTCATGAAGCTTTTGCATTTGACTCGTGAGGGACGACACCCAGTGACGACTAGTTGAACTGCAGCTCTTTGTAGAATTATTTTGATATTGGACACTATAATATTCACTGCCCACTGCTAATCTCGTCCCATAATGCTTTGCAGGGCCTTTGGTTGGGATTGTATTTTTGCCCATAACTGTGCTTGGGGTGGTCCTAAGAGGATGGGACCACCACCTAATCATTCAATAAGATGTGCTTTTGTTTTCAAGACATCTGCTTGGTTCTCTCCCTAAGTTAGCGAGGATACCAAAATCATCACCTCTCTCACTGCTTTTGTTTTCACTTTAGTGAAATGACTATATGCAATTTTAGCATATAAAGACAGAGATATTTATTTTATCTTAACTTGCACTGTACAAGTTTGCTTTTGGTAATTATTGTACAGTGCAGTGAGTCAAGCACACAGCTAGCACTACGCCCAGGCTTAATAATAATAACAAACTCCTTCAAATGCTTTGATAAAGCAATTTTTTATGCTAAAAAGCATATAACCAATTCACAAAAATGAATTTTGACATATCAAGCAATGAGAGAGGTGATGATTTTGGAGTCCCCCTAACCTAGGGGGAGGACCAAGCAGATGCCTTGAACACAAAAAGCATATCATGTGAACGATTCAATGGTGGTCCCTTCCTCCTAGGACCACCCCAAGCACAGTTATGGGCAAAAATACAATCCCAACCAAAGGCCCTGCAAAGCATTATGGGACGAGATTAGCAGTGGGCAGTGAATATTATAGTGTCCAATATCAAAATAATTCTACAAAGAGTTGCAGTTCAACTAGTCGTCACTGGGTGTCGTCCCTCACGAGTCAAATGCAAAAGCTTCATGAAAGGTTTTCAATACTTTTGCATTTCACTCTTGAGGGACGACACCCAGTGACGACTAGTTGAACTGCAGCTCTTTGTAGAATTATTTTGATATTGACACTATAATATTCACTGCCCACTGCTAATCTCGTCCCATAATGCTTTGCAGGGCCTTTGGTTGGGATTGTATTTTTGCCCATAACTGTGCTTGGGGTGGTCCTAGGAGGAATCGTTCAATAAGATGTGCTTTTTGTTTTCAAGACATCTGCTTGGTTGTTGGTTCTCTCCCTAAGTTAGTGAGGATACCAAAATCATCACCTCTCTCACTGCTTGTTAACTTTTTGTTTTCACTTTAGTGAAATGACTATATGCATTTTTAGCATATAAAGACAGAGATATTTATTTTATCTTAACTTGCACTGTACAAGTTTGCTTTTGGTAATTATTGTACAGTGCAGTCAAGCACACAGCTACGCACTACGCAATTTGCATAGCTACGTGTAGTTGAAGCTGTACTTCACGTAGCTACGTGAAGTGCTACTACGCAAACTACGCCCGGGCTTAGTAAAGTCCCACTCCTCCAGCTCTTCACCTATTTAAAACTTCAGGTAGCACATAACTGTGGCAGATACCCTCCATAAACACCACTTACATTGCACACTTTCTGTGTTACGACCTCTGGTGAAAAAAAGATAGCCTGAAAGTGTGGTTTCTTTTGTTTTTCTTTTGGTTTTTACTGTGTATTTGAATTTAATTGTAAATGAAAGCTTTCTTTCATCATCTGCCTCTAAAAGACAGTACTTGAAGACTTAAAGCTTGTATTGTGCAGGTGTTTATTCAATAGTCTTTGACTTGAGGACCAATAATCCTTTGCCACTAATTAATATTTTTTAGAGTGGATCTAGTGATCCAGGTGAACTGGAGGGAAATCACTTGGAGGACTTAGCTTAACGGTGCACCATAATAGAAAGCTGTCCTGGAAATTAAGCAGCTGAAAAATTCTCCTCATTTCTGTTTTTCTCACCTGATTTAAGTGGAATCCTTGCACATGCCAAATCTAATTTCGAAACTGGATGTGAAAAGGTTTTCTGAGCCCCATTCCACGTGCCATTATTTTCCTGTTAGGCCATGCTCTGAGCTTCCACAACTAACATTAGGGAGATTATACTGTCAAATAGTTTTACCATTCATTTTAATTGAGGCTCTTTAACAGTGGATGAGTGAGAGGTGTCTTTGTTGGAATTCTTCGACTAAGCAAGACTTATGCAGGTTGTGCTTTCATTGCCGTGATTGCTCACCATAGCACCATCCTACTTAGACAAGCATCAGGAGCCTATGTCATATACTAAACATCGGTTTCCATTAGAACTCAGTCAGCCATGAAGTGAGAGCGCTCACCAACTAAAATTTGCAACACATTAACAAAGGATTCTGATGATTGGACTCTTTTAATTAAATTACTTGGACAGTGTGCATTGCAGTAAAGACCCTTAAACTCCACACCATAAAAATCACAATAATGACAATGTCCTAGGTGGGAGGTAATGAGACAGCTGCCACAAGTTGCCACCTGTTCCATCCACCCATATCTCACATTTCCCAACTCATTTACAGGTCAGGAGATTGAAATATTCTCACTTTTTCCAATGCTACAGTCACTTTCAACTTTACCATTTGGAAAACAACCTAAGTGGTTCTGCTGGTGGCATTCAAGTGCTGGCCCTATATGCTGTGATCACTTACACACCATGTCCCCCGGCTTTTTTCCTGCCAGGGACATAAAAAATGGATGGGCAGATAACCCACACATGCTGGTAAAACTCAACGTTGGGGCTTTGTCGTTGGAAAAACATGCCAGTTGATTCAAACTATTTAGGATTCAGATCTGCAATGCGATCCACATTATACAATATACAGAATACATAATCAATACATATCTAAAAAACATTTTAAAAAAGTAAACATTTTAAAACACATCATTTCATTCTCTGGGTTGACCAATAATCGCAACACATCTTTAGTTGTACGAACCCCATATTTCGAATACAATGGTTTTTTAAGAAAACAGTAGTTAAAGTGCAAAAAGGGCAGACAAATACAACATGCTCTATGGTTTGAATAGAATCCCAACAACGTTCACACAGTCTATTCTCCGGGGCCAACCCACTCCAAGCTCCTGTAACAGATTTTAACAGTAAATGCTCATGTGATATAGTATCTGTCTTCTATTTTCCCTACACATCATCATATCTTGATTCCTTGAACTACTCCTGATACTAAATTTCAGATAATTTTTAAGTGCAGAACGGGACATGGCCATTAAATCGATTCTACTCAATCTAAAGTGCAAAAGTGCGCAATTAAAATTCGTATATAAAGTATTAACCTTCAATTCCAGGCCCAGTGCCCCTGTGCAAAGCAGTGCTCTAAAAGTATTCTCCTTGATGAGCAATTACCGGTGACCCCATTGAATCACAGTAGCCATCCCCTGAACATATATACGTAAAAAATCCATTTTAAGGCGTATTGCTTTAATCAGAGCTGACATGTTTAAATTACAGATTTTTACTACATATTTGTCCCTCCATTTTGAGCAAAAGGTCCCAGTGTTTATATCAATAACTGCAATAGCATAAAGAAAGGTTGTCGGAATGTTTGCACTATATACAGCAACTAAATGGTTAAAATGTCTTCAACCTAAAGCCCTATAAAGGAACAGAGTGCATTTACATGTGCCATCGCTTTACCTGAGAGATGTAAGATATGATCTTTTTCTGATAGGTTGATAGAAGACATTTTACCTCAATAGGGGTATGTATTAATGCTTCCCAACTCCATAATTCCTAAGCACCATTTAAATTTACTGGCTGTCTACACCCAATACCTCTGAAAGTCATCACTTTACTTTTATTAATATTAATTTTCAGGTGATGGCTTTTAGCAAACTTTTTCAGACAATCTAATCTTTTCTCTAAGCCTCTAGGGGTAAGGTCCAAAATCACAATACCGTCTGCATAAAGCAATGAAGCAATATTGCCATGGCCTAATTTTGAAGCATCCTCCCCGATTCATACAAAGCATGGAGTAAGCCATAAATGTATAAATAAAATAATAAAGGAGCTGACAAGCATCCTTGTTAAAGGCTGTTGTTCGTTACAGTGTTTGGGGATAGCTACGATCACCCTCAAGTAAAACATGGTACCAAGTGAAAGAGTAAAGTGCTATTATGAAACTGAGTAGATGATCAGGCATTTTCAAACCTCAAAGATTTCTCCACAGGGTAGGTCTATCCACATAGTCAAATTCCATGGAAAATTAATGTATCCAGCATAGATAGGCATACCTGCAGATACCAGATATTTCTCCAAAATCACCTGCAGAGCTGTGATATTATCTAAGGTGGAAATATTTGATTTACAATCAGCCTGTTCACACTAATATTATTAATATCTGCACAACTTTGCAAATGAGCCAAAACTCTATTAGAAAATATTTTTCAGATGGAATCAAGCAGCTTATTTGCCTATAATTGCTGGATAAGGAAGTTGATCCTTTCTTATGTAATGGTAGGATAAATCTACCCCTCCATGAAGTCAGATTTATTCCAGTCCAATAACAATATTTAAAGAGGGCTGCCAAGTAGCCCAACCCAAGATCTACTTCCAATTTTACGATTGAAATAGGTATTTGGTGCAAGCCCTTAGCACCCGAGGCTCTTGCTTGCTGAATGATATCCATAATATGGGCCTCCAAGGGGAACTCTAGGTCTTCTCCTACTCTAAGAGGGTTAGACAAGGGGAGTAAAGTCTAATTGATTAAAAGGTTGACGGCATAAAGAATAAAATATAACCACTTTTCACTTGAAATAGTCATGATTTTAGGTTTAACTCTGCTCCCACATGACAGCGTAATTATGTGCTAGAAACGTTTTGCCTCTTTATGGGAAGCAGCTTCCCGAAGATCTATCCAGATATTTCAGCCTATTTTGTTTTGTATGGCTTTCCATCTTGTGAGCCTTCTTCTTAATAGATTAATCATTTCCCTTCTCTCTCTTGAAAAAAACAAAAATTGCTGCCGTTGTAGTCTATTTATCAATTTATTCAGACTAAATTTTCTATGGGAGTCACTTGAGATCTTTTTTCTACCCGAAGGGGCCCATGGTGCACTAATATCTTTGCCCAGAGTTCAGCAAATCCTGCTCAAATTGGTCCACAGAGATTAAATCCTTCTCTACTGTATGCATTAAGCCATTTTTAGTGTATCTTTTACATTTTCTTTATTAGTGGCATTCCAATGCACTTTACCATTGGCAGCACTAAGGTCCACTATGTCACCCATAAAGTTCCAGTCCAAGGGGTTCTCCAGGGGTAAATCAATAATAAAGGAGATTATTTCATGGTCGCTCTAAGGGGTGCCTAATATCTCAAGGTCAGATAGTTATCCAAACATAGGAAATGAGGTTAGAATATAGTCAATTAATAAACTATGCTTATCACAACTCTAGGTATAGTGGGCAGGGATATCATTGGCCAGTCTTCCATCCATAATAAGGGAACCATTGTCCCTACATGCTTCTAATAGGTACTTACCTCTATTATCTGCTCTACATGCCAAACGAAAGATGGCTTTGGTATATTTACAGCTCCTTCCCTAGCTCGATACGCAAACAATATTATATCATGATTCGAGACCTTTGTATCATAATCCCACACAATGACCAAAATATTAGGGTTCTCTCTTTTAGCAATTTGGTAAATAAAAAGAAAGAATGAATTAATAAAGGGAACAACTGTCGGACCTGGGGTAATATAAAGATTGACTAGGAGATAAACTTCAGGCTTAAAAATCTCAGTACCCTTCTAATTGAGAAGTATTAATTGTAGGAGATTTGAAGGGTGACTAAAGAATTTATACAACCAAAAATAAGTCATATTTGAACGAATTGCCATCCCTCCACTCGCATGGCCTTTGCTGGCTTTTTTAGCTGGACAACCAATGACAAAAGAATTATCACATTCGAAGAGCCCACACACCAAGTCTCCTGCAGGCAGATAACATCTGCCCCCAGTGGACCCAGAGAGCAGAGCTTCTGGGACTTAGTTGAAGATCCAGCCAAATTCCAGTAAAGGACTTTAATACCTTTGCTAAAATTGCTGAGTTTTCTTGTGTGATTAGAGTTAAGTACACCTGCTATCCAATTCCCCATATACAGATTGACTGCTTCACTAGCTCTGGTATAATTGTTTCTTGATCCTAAATAAGATCTGCCTCTGACCTAATGGCAATACATACTAATTTAGCATTATTTAGTAAGTCCTACACGAGAACCCTACAGCTTTCCACGGGAGCACTATTGCTAGTGCCATTATCTATGTTGGACCTTATCAGTTTCCTTACTGGAAAATAGGGAAAAACATCTATACTCCTACTAAAGAAAGAATCACAGTTTTCCATTATCAAATTTATAATAACTTTGGAGTTAAAGGTGACTCTCGATCTCTTCTCAGTTGAGGAGAATAATAATTGTATTGTTAAAATATTTTTACTTCTAACCAACCTTAGGGAAGCTATTTCTGATATACACTTTAATAACCAAGAACAATCCAGAAAAAGATTTTCTTCATCAAACAGTAGAATAAAATCGAGAGTCAGTGGAGGGACTTCCATTTCAGGGTTGGCACAATGAGAACGTTTCATTTCAGGTTCGGCACCTATGAGACAAAATAGGATTAAACGATTCTGACATCAGGTCTTGAATGGAGTAAAGGCAGTCTGATTTAATATCAACAGGACATGATATTAGAGTCTGCTTTTTAACAAGATCATATTCTCCAACATCCGATGAAAGTTTATGAGAGGCCAGCACCTTGAACTGAATTGTTTGGATAATGTGTGGGGGCGCTGAAGTCTCTGTGGGCCCATCCAAAGTGTGAACCTGTACGGTATCCTCATTAGCAAATCGTATATTTTCCTTGATTCCTTTTTACTTATCCTGCAACAGTTCCTCTTAATTTTCTGTGTATTGCCCTTTTTAGAGCAGATGGATCAGTTACAAAATTAAAGTTAGGAGACTCCTGCTTTACTTTTCTATCAAAAATCAGAAAAGAAGCGTGAGAAGCGTTAGAAGTGAGGATACTAGTCTCCTAATGGTGATGGAGGGTCCCGAAAGTCCCGTATTACCATTTAACAAGAAACCCATTAATGATTTTGCACTACCCACCAAACATGATACTCCTAGATAGGCCCTACCAGGCAGGCTCAGATAGAATGTCTTAAATTGTCCACTTTCCCTTGTCCTGGTAGCACATCACACATAGGCCCAAGCCCAGCTCCCTAGATAAACCATATCTTACATAGGCCCAAGCATACCTTCTTAGATACAAAAGTGTAGGCCCAAATGCAAGTGACTCTTGCTCTCATTTTTATAATAATAATAAAACAGACCTCGTAGGCCTCACTGATCTGCTAGCAGAAATCTGTCCCATTCACCCAGATACAACATTAGCCCTTTCTTGTAACTTTCCACAGTTACAAGAATAAGGGTAGCCCCCACCCATGTGACGACCTGTTGGAACATCTGGCAGTGTCACATGCAAGATTTGTGATATTCTTAGCTATGGGACTTTCCGCGCTTGCTAAACTGGAACCCAAGGCAGGAACTTGACCAAGAATTAATATATTTAATATTAATTCTAAAGCATTTTTCACGGTAAAAGTTATCCTTTGTTTACTTTTTGCGGTCAGAGAACTCTGACCTTCTGCCACCAGTTCTTTTTATCATGATACCACTTCTCATATAAAATTTTCCAGTAAAGCAGGTGGCCAAGTGGCCTGCGTCACATCTCGTGTCAAGCCTCGTGCACACGTAGGCGTAAGTTCTGCATTTAACGATAAAGTTCTGCATTCAACTATATAAAAGAGCCTCGCCCACACTATAAGCTTTGAACTCTCCATTGCATCAGAGCTTGACTGCATTCCGAGGGTTCCCGTGCGATCGATCGTCCGTACAACTGGGCTAGAGCTTCAAACTTTCAAGGTGGTAATATTCTTTTCTTATAAATTTAGCCTTTTGGCTTTAACAGCCTATCTGATGGCATAGCCTATTGGCTTTGTCAGCCTATCTGATTATTTCACTATTGGCTTTGTCAGCCTATCTGATTATTTCATCATTAGCTTATTCAGCCTCTTTAATAATTTAGCCTTTTGGCTTTGACAGCCTATCTAATTCAGTTCATTCTAACCCAAGCCATTGCATTTATCTTAGTTTAAACTGCGTAGTCTTGAGTGGTGTTGCTTTCTTAAAAATAGATTAGCCTTCTAGGCACTAGCCTACCCATCCTCTTTAGAGTTAGGGTTGCTCCTTAGGCAGCTGCTTATAGCATAATATTTTAGTCATATATTTGCTTCTTTGAACAACTGAGTTTGCACATTGTCGATGCATTTATTTTTCATTCTGCTCATGTGTACATGGGCAACATTTAAATTGAATTGTTTTATGCTTTGAACTGTTTGAATAAAAAGTCACTGTTTTACACCGTGGTTTCTTCTTTCCAAGTGAACACACAGCGGAGGGGTCAGGCTTTCTGGAGCCGGTAAGCAGAAGGGTGTGACCACCAAGAGATTACCCTCTTCCCTTTGTCAGCTGGCGACCACGAATATTCTGGACTCGTGAAGCAATCATCTGCGGTGAGGTCTTGGGACGCATGCTGTGGTTACACCTGTCTGGCTCTCTCTCGGGCTCTCCTCTCCCCACGTCCACTGGGGTATGTCAGGGATATTTTAATTTTTTTCCTTGCATTTGCCTCAGGTTGTGGCGTGTGTGGGGTGGTGGGTCAGCCTGCATTTGCCAACAGGGGTCTCCTTTCTGTGTGTGCTCCTTTGCCCACCTGTGGTTGACTGACGTGCCACTACGTCCTCTTTCTGGCTGGTCACATCTCCCCAAGGCTCTTTGGTGCTCTGCTCTTTAGTTTTGTCGTGGTTTCCTTTTCGCTGCGTTCTCTTGCCCATTCTGTCTTTGGCCTCTTTGTCGTTGCCTTTTTAAGAAATATTGTGCTCTCACTTTCATTGCCGTTTTCACTTCCTTGTTCTTATCTTTGCCCTTTCCCTTGCATATGCTTCTGGTTGATGCTTACGGTTTGAGTCCGGATCACGTGGTGGTTGATCGAATTCTGGCATTGTGCACAAGTGCTTCTGCAGCGTTTTATGGTTTCGTATTTATAATATGTGTTTTTTTTTTTTATTTGCTTCGTACTGCTTGAGGTTTGAGTCCTGGAAAACACTTCTGTGTGTTTTTCGAATTCTGGCATTGTGCACATGCGTTTGCCGCTTTCCCATGTTTTAATATTTGGCGCACATTTTTTGTATATCATTATAGCAGGTCTTTGACGTTGTTTTTCAATTGACTATTTGGATTTAGTTGTGGGCTGTTGCGCCCTTGACACAGTGCACAAGTGGCACGCGTGACTGTAGTGTTGTCGCACTTTTATTTTAGGGTGTGTCCCGCCGCCATTTTGAATGCTCTTGCCGCCATTTTGTATTCTTCTTTCAACAGTGCATTTTTCAGTTTTTTCTTTACATTTTCGTCTTCTCTAATTTTTTTATATATTTAGGTTTGTTCCTTCCCTCACTCCCTTCCTTCTCAATCTATTGTTCTTCATACATTTCTCTTTCCTGGTCTCCTTCCCGCCTTGCAACACCCTTCTACTTTTCGGCGTCCATGCGCCCCTTTTTCCGCAGGTGTCTCTTCTGTTTATTCACACACCCATTCTTCGCTCTCTCTAGTACATCCCTCTCTGATTCTATTTTGCATTGCTTGGGTGCTCTTCTCTTTTTGACTCTTAAATTTCTTTCGCTTTCTCATCGGCGCCTTTCACTGCTGTTAAGTGCGCCACTACGAAAGGAGGAACTAACCACTTTGAAGTCTCTAGCACAGTTTGACCTCCCATCTACCTTCCTGCTTTCTCCCTCTGCGCAGAATGAGGAAGTAGGCCTCGCAGCTCCACTGTAGACCCACCTCGCCCCTCCTTCCTCTGTCCTTCCAGGCTGCTTTCTCAGCAACCACTGTTCACATTAATTCGTGTTCATTTTTTGAAATGCATTTCATTTATTTAATTATTGTTTATTTGTTGTTCGTTATGTCTGTTTTTTGTGCCTCGATTTCTTAAACATTACTAGCCCTTCTGTTCAACTGCAATTCCCTCCCCCCACCCAATATCTGTTGCTGACTGCCAGCTCCACACATGCATTTAGCCGAGTGGCTGTCTGCTAGCTATTATTGTTGACTCAGTTGCCCCCACCTTTCCTCCTATTAGCGGCAACTGCGCTAAGTAGCTGTTGTCTGGATTGCCTTGTCTTTACCTCCTAGCCGCAATCCCGCTAAGTAGTTGCACTTACGTACAGTACACATTGCACGTACATTGCGCCTCTTTTTCTGTCTCTCACACATTTTGCCTACCACTTGCCTACGTCAATTGGTAGCCAAAGGGGGGTGGAGGTGTATCTCCACTCCTCTTGTCAGTCTCTTTTAACAGCCCCCCTCCGGTATGTCCCCTGATCCCCCACGAATTATTAATCTCCTTATTCATTCAGTACGTGGTACTGCCACAGCAGTGTACCACACCGGTCTTGACCACTTTATCCCCCTCACACGCCATCAAAGCGAAGTTCTTGCTGCTACTTGGGACATCTTTGAGATTAACTTTACACCCAATACTGAACTTCGCCTTTCACTCCTGTCTCTTGTAGACTTACCTACCTCAGGCGCCGCATCTTCCCAACCACCACCAGACACCACCCGCCCGGAACTTTTGTGGCCTGCCCACTCCTCTAATTCACCTTCGCGCTCCCCACCTTCTTTAGGGTATTCTGTTTCTCTTGCTAATTCTCCCACTACCGTTGTCCTATACGACGAGTCCAATACTGACTCTGCGCAGTCCACGGCATCCTCTGAGGAAGCAACACTCCTTAGCATTACTGCCCCTGCCCCCCCTACGGTATCAGCATCAGCACTTACTATTGCTCCCCACCAACCACTGCCTCCGGCTACCGAGTCCCCATTCCTCTTGGCACTCCTGCAGGACTATTCAGTGGGTCTAGAGGACTCTATCCCAGACATCTTAATTGTGCCTCCCCCGGCAAGCCCACTGCCGCATTTTCAGTCACTTTAAGGAATGACTGCTCCGTCTCCTGACAGTACAGCTTCTCCCATTTTTGTATATCTAGTAAATAATATCGTTGTGGGTCTTTCCACTGGACACCCATCCTCTTTTTATCACGTTACACCCTTAGCAAGCACGGTCCTTCTCACTATATTTCACGTTTTAGGGGTTGACTATACCCAGGCACAGCAGATAACGCTTTCACTAGCACCATCTTTCCCCCACCTTCCGCTTCCCACCGTTGCTAAACATAGAGAACGAAAACAGGCCAAGCACTAATATCGTAGGGAAGCACTTCACTCCCCTAACAACTACTGGTCCCCATGAACAGGATTATAGGTACCACGGTTCATAAGAACTCAGATTACATTTACATACGTATTCGCCTCATAGCGCCAGGTTTGGACATACCCTCCACATTTGTTACAAATTATCCACGCAACCCGCTACAAAGCAGAGTAATTGCTGGTCTCTCTCGTAGCCGGCTCCAATTTCCTGACTTCTCCCCTAACGGAATATACACCGGCCCACAGGAACTGGAACTAAGACAAGCATTGTATTACGTTATCAGTAGCGCAATAGGAGAGGAACTGATAATAGACGCTATTCCCTCCACGTCTGCCACTGAGTCCACCTTTGCTACTGAGCCCCCTTCTGCCACTGAGTCCACCTTTGTTACTGAGCCCCCTTCTGCCACTAAGTCCACTTCTGCCGCAGAACATATTCCTGACGCAGAACATATTACTGACACTGAAAACACTCCTGCCACCTAATCACATTCTTCCCAAGCAAGCTACATTCACCCCCCAAAGCATTGTGCTTTAAAACAACTCTTATGAATGGCATACTGAGTTCTACAGTGTATAAAACGTCTACCCACTTCCACATCTTTTTTATCATACACCCCCCTGGAGCGCCACTCACTGCCATATTATCTAGCACATGGCCAAGGCACCCTCTCCAAAGTCACATTGCTGAAGCTTGCTTTGGCGGCCAGCTTTCCTTTCCTCTTTACACACAAACATAAGAGCGAGACTTACAGGACGGTGTGTATGACATTGTCATTCAGGCAGTAGCACAAGAACTAATCAGAGACATTGGCCCTAGCACCTGAAACGCGCGCTCCTGTAAATTAGGCTTTGCCTAGAGCGCCCCGTGTTAGACACACCAACATGGCCACTCCACTCCAGCATGTCTTAAAGACATTCGGAGGGCAGGAGCACCATATACTAAAGCACTGCCGTGAGCTTCATGAGCGTACGGCAAAAATGACTCATCCGTGGCCCTCAGAGGGAAGCTTTGACCCAATAATACTAGAGCATGCCACCACCTTTCTAGACACCAAGTACTCTGGCACTAAGTTACAGAAAAGAAAGGCTACTTTAGATCTCTGGCGCATTTTTAAAGACAAGGTTCAAACACCCTCTGATTCCACACACCCAGCTATACCCAATGCTCCGCCCCCACCGCCTTACCATGTCAGCGGTATGTATACCGAGCTCACTAACAAGGAACAACCTGAGCTGCCAGTTACCACTAATGATTCTCCGGCTGCTGGTTTCCAATCATTACCAGATGAGGCAACTACCTCACCGCACCTCGGCCCAGAATTACACATCACACAGATTGAGGAATTTCAGGCTTCCCACACATCACCTAGCCACCCGTACCACCCTGTGGATAGACCACCGGCTCCATCCACGCCCCCGGTAATGCATACCCCGACCTGACAGAAATCCGCAGCATATATTTGCCTCCCCCCAACGGTACAGTAAGGGAGACAGCAGTATCAGGTATCCCAGGCTTCATAGATGCACAACTATCACTAAAATGTACACCTACAGTCAATACTGCACACCCATGCCGAGGTGAAGAGGATGAGGAAGGCTCTGACTCTGCCTCTCAAGCATCATCTCATCACTCGCATGACTTTGTCTCTCAAGCGCCATCTCGTGACTTGCGCTCACCTGTCATTGTTGTCCGTGACATTGGCCCTAAACAAGACACTGTCACCAACCCCTTCCGTGACACTGACACTAAACAAGCACCTGTCATCAACCCCTTCCTCGACACCGGCACACACCTGTTCCCAAGGTCGCACCTCCCATCACAAACTAGCATGCCTTACATGGCTACTGCACCCTCTGGTGAGGTACCGGGATCTGGCCTCATGACAGACCAGCGGCAGCTCATTGAGTTCTCTAACGCACCATTACTGAGTGTAACGGAGGGACAGTGTGTTCCTCTCACTGGTCTTCCCTCCTCATATGGCCATTATAGACAAAATACAGACTTGAGCAAAAGCTCCAGCATGGAGAGTATCTCGCCACAGTGCCTTGAGGACGAGCAGACATCCATGCATCAATCACCTTGCCACGCAGCACAGGTAAACTCGATTAGACGCTTGTCTTTTAAATTAGAGAACATGAACAAAAGCATGACAGACATGATATCGAAGATCAACACACCAACACCACCCTCACCCACGCTGCACCGCTTCGTGCAACACCACCCAAAGACAAATATCAGTCAGGGTTGTCAAAGAAGACTTGTCCAATTTCCAATGTGACAGCACCTTGTTGCAATATGTCGATGACATACTGCTTTGCAGCCCCACAGAACAACAATGCAGGAAAGACACCATCTTCCTACTTACCACGCTAGCACAAAGAGGATATAAAGTTGACAAACAGAAGTTACAGTACTGTCAGAAAGAGGTACACTATCTAGGTCAGCTACTGTCTGCATCAGGCAGACGAGTGACTCCAGGTCGAGTTGAGGCGATAAAAGGCACTCCTGAACCCCAAACAGTTAAAGTCATGCAAAAATTCCTCGGCCTGGTTAACTATGTCCGTGAATGGGTCTTTGATTTTGCAACTATAACTGCCCCATTGCTGAAAGCTGTGAAAATGGGCAAAGACAGACACAATAAGATTGAGTGGACACGTGACATGAGAACAGCCTACACCCAGCTCAAAGATGAGATAACAAATGCACCAGTGTTAGGATCACCTGATTACACAAAAGAATTCTACCTATTCACTCACTGTGATGGTTTAGTCATGACAGCAGTACTCACTCAGAAATACCCCATGGGCCATAAGCCCATTGCTTATTTCAGCAGGATTGCTGGACGCTGTCATGAAAGGTCATTACCCCTGCGAGCAGGCCCTTGCTGCCGCAGCATTTGCTGTTGAGAAAAGTACTCCCATTGTAATGGGTTCCCCACTGACTATGTACACAGAACATGCTGTCTTTGCAATAATACAAAAAGCCAAGACAACTTTAACAACACAAAGAGTGTCAGGTTACAAAGTAATATTGTCATTACCTTCTCTGAAAATTGTGAAATGCAACACAGTAAATCCTGCCACGTTTTTTGCTCATCCAATAGCCACCTCAGATGATGACACCCATGACTGTGCCACATATTCCCCAGATGAGTCTGGAGCAGCAAAAGAGGATCCCTTGCCAAACAGTACTGTATATTTTGTTGATGGCTCCTCTACCATTGATCAAGAAACAGGAGTAAGGTACACAGGAGCAGCAGTAGTCAAAGCACAGCAGAATGATTCCTCTGATTCTCTAGACATTGTACAGCAAATAACATTACCTTCACATTATTCTGCCCAGGCAGCTGAGCTAGTAGCTCTCATAGCTGCCCTACACATTGGAGCTGATGACCGTTTCACAATTTATTCAGATTCTGCATTTGTCACCACAACAACACACTCCAGCATCCTCCGCTGGAGAAGGCGTGGCTTCCTCAAATCAGATGGTACACCTGATATTCACAAAAAGTTACTAGAGGAACTTATTGAGGCCCTTACACTACCAGCTGAAGTAGCCGTAGTAAAATGCGCAGCGCACACCAATGGCCAAGATTTTGTCTCCAGAGGTAACGCCCTGGCAGATTGGGCAGCTAAGGCTGCAGCCAGAGGCCCCCCAGCATCAGGCCCCCCACTCCAAACAACAACAGAAGTTCCACTTGCACCCATTTTACTTTCTCAAACATTGCCTCCCACAGAGCATGACAATAGCAATGAAGGAATTCCAAAAACACCATCCCAATTAACAACACTATTTGACATTGACACAACACAGCAATATGATCAAACTGCACAGTTACACCTCAGAGAAATGCAAGAAAGTGCACCAGATCAAGAGAAAGAGTTATGGAAGAAGAGGGGAGTACACCAGGACTCCGCCGATTTCATATACAGACAGACAGTAACAGGGAAACCTGTGATGCCACAGGCCTTGTTACAAGTGGCATTAGACCAACTCCACCTTCCCACACATGTCACCCGAGATAACATGTCCACCACCTTGCAAGCAGACTGGTTCATCCCCAATGCCTATGAACAGATACAATTGTATGTTAATAAATGTCTCATTTGCCAACAATATTCTCCAAACCCTACTCTCAAAACAGTTGCTTCCACCATTCCTAGACCATCTGGCCCCTTCAAAGAGCTACACATTGACTATGTCGACATGATCGATCGCTGCCACAATTACCGATATCTCATTGTAGTAGTATGTCCATTTTCACGCTGGATCGAAGCTGGACCTTGCGTCCATTGTGATGCCAAAGCAGCTGCCACATTCCTACTCCGTGATGTCATTACTCGCTGGGGCATTCCAGATGCCATCCGGACCGATAACGGAAGTCATTTTTCAAACGCCATCTTTTCCTCCCTGACCACAATGCTAGGTATTAAACACAAACTGACATCAGCTTACCACCCACAAAGCAACGGCATCTGTGAGCGCCTCAACGGCTTGCTCAAAAATAAAATAAGCAAAATAAGTGCCACAATAGGAAAGAAATGGCTTTATTGCCTGCCCATAGCACTCTTTGCACTAAGAAACTCCCCAAGTTCGGATCACCACCTCACGCCCCATCAACTTGTCACTGGACGATCCATAAATGTAACAGTTCCATCCACACGCTCTAAAACAGATAGTGAGTCATCACCTGAGATAGTTAGGGCAGAACTTTACAATTACCTGTGCCAACTAACAAGCGCAGCGCAGTTCCTTTCTATCCAGGTATCCAAGAGAAGAGACAAGGGCCCCACCGATCCTGAGCTCCCACCAATCCGTCCCGGGACACTGGTCTTCGTCCGGAAAAACGTCAGACGTTGGAAGGATCCTAAGTTTGAAGGCCCCTTTCAGGTGATAGACTCATCACCAACTGCAGTGCGAATAACTGAGAGAAAAGCATGGATCCATCGCAGCCACGTCCGCCTAGACCCCGCGCCACCACCTCAGCCAATAGACTAAGGGAAGGACTGGATTTCTTATCCGTACAATTCCATGAAGACAACGGCCTTCCATCCTCCCGTGATGAAGAACACGATGAGCGTCGAGTACTTACAGTCAAGAATGCTAAAGGAGATGCAAAGTTATGTATTCCACTTGTCTTACTAATTTGTGTTTTGGCCATTGCGGCCCTTACCTGGTATATGTTTTATCTTGCAACTACTGATCAATGTGATCTTTCTAATGCTATTACACAATGTTCAGGACAGCCAGTTGTGCCACGAGATAGAGATAGGATCAAAAGTCCACCACTCCCACCGTGTACTGCTGATGCAGCACACACGAGCACACACTCCACATCCACAGTTACTGATCTGATCCCAAGTAGTGCTACCACCCCAGGGGATGACGTTCTGAATATCACAATAGGTCCCCAGTTGTCCCGCAGTGTCCCTCCTCGCACTAACTATAGATTTAAAAGAGGATTTAAACGAGGTAGGGCAAGGGCCTCGGCCCGCAACCACAAGAAAAAAGTTGAGGTTACACAAGAGTGGGCCACTGCTCTTCATGACACAATGGTTCACATGGCACAACCTAATCCCATGCCCGATTTCCATTCCACACGTCCTGACGAATCTGATCCACATCATGAAGCCCATGATGCCCTGTTAGATAACATGTGGTACCGGCACATGTCCGAAATAGGGAAAAAGACAACAAAAGAAGCATGTTTTGTGTGCTCACATATTCCCCATGCAGTAGGCGCAGACAAAATGATTTTCCCAAAAGAAATACCACCCCCAAAAGCCCAGTGTCTCCTCCATCTGTTCCTTTGCCGTATATACGGCCAGATCCAGCTCCTGTCAGCAACTATCGAAACAATTTATGTAAATACGACCATATGGGATCATAATCCTGTCACATTCAAAATTATAACTGATAAATATGAATTTGACAGAGACATACAGGGTCGGTCTAAAGAAGAGATACAACGTTGGGAGCGTACTTTTGCCCAGTTACGCTACTTTACCTTTTCAAAACCAGAATCAGTATGTTATGAACAAATAGACAAAAGCCCCTGTGTGTACAGGCCTGTGCTAGGATTATCGGCCAACGTCTATGTTGAAAACAAATGGAGTGGGCCATACAACTTCAATTGTAGAGCTGCTTCCTTAGGAGCGCCCTTTATAACAACAATCAATGACGGAGAGATCGATAGGGGTGTTGAGAATGGGTGCGGGGAGATCTGGACACAAGAAAGTAGAAGGTACACCTTTAGTAAGGACAGCACCTATCCATGGAAAAGAGCATATAAACTGAAAAATCCTCTCCTTTGCTTCCTAGGTAACGGTACCCGCCCTGTGGGCAGCAACACTAGCTGTAACACGACAGTTTTTAATTTGGACCTCCAAGACGGCACCGCCAGCCTCATGGACATCTTTTGGGCCTGCGGAGAACGCATCTACGCCCAGCTACCCCCTCAATGGAAGGGCCTATGCACCATGGTCACAATGCATGAACTGCATCTCGTTGTCCCGGCATCCAACATTTCCCAAGTGCTTGAACACCCCATGACAGGTGATGTCACCCTGCTTCACCGGCACCGAAGGAGTGCTCAATATTTTGCTAACGACGCCTTTAAGGAAGTTCCTGACGAGTTTCGCCTGTTCAATCGCGCCCAGGAATTCTTTGGGGGCCTGTGGCCCATCTGGCAATCATCTGCTAATGCTCGGTGGCTGCAGGTCACAAGCTATGAACTAATGACTCTGATCAACAACACCCGAGATGGGTTCAACGCAATACAGGAAGAATTACGACCAATAAGACTTATGGTTCTAGAGCATAGATATGTTCTAGATCAGCTCACAGCTATGCAGGGAGGGGTATGCAGTTCCATCGGATCGAGCTGCTGTACTTTCATACCATCTAATGATGCGGGCAACGGGTCTCTCGCTAAGGCCATTGAGGACTTGGACAATTTGCGATAAAAGATGCGTGATGAGGGCGGTGTCGATGCAGACCCTATTACGGGCTGGTTCAACTTGGACTGGATGCCTTCATGGCTATCTGCTATCTTGAAAACTGTGTTACCCATTTGTTGTGTCATCATGTTAATGTGTTGCGGTATACAGGTACTAATGAGGTGCCTTAGTAGATGTACTGTCAAGGCAGTTGGGATAAACTACGTTAAAACAGAAATTTACAGCAATGCAGACTATCAGGACATGCACCGTGATCCTGGGGATGGGGATGGCCAGGTCCACATACAACTTATAGAACTAGGTGCCACTGAGGGTTCTCCCAACACATCCACAGCTCCCCCAGTTCCACCACAGAGGTACAGTTTGAGGGAGGAGCATAACGCTCACCAGTATGACCAATTACTGAGCCACGATGATGGAGAATATGTTACCCTACCATCAGACTTGCAACTCCCGGCTGCGTGCCCCAACGTTAATGACCCACCCAGCATGCACCCGATTCTTGAGAGTCCTTCACAGTATTGTATCCGGAATGTGTTCAAAATTGAACAAGAGCAGGGAGATGATGGAGGGTCCCGAAAGTCCCGTATTACCATTTAACAAGAAACCCATTAATGATTTTGCACTACCCACCAAACATGATACTCCTAGATAGGCCCTACCAGGCAGGCTCAGATAGAATGTCTTAAATTGTCCACTTTCCCTTGTCCTGGTAGCACATCACACATAGGCCCAAGCCCAGCTCCCTAGATAAACCATATCTTACATAGGCCCAAGCATACCTTCTTAGATACAAAAGTGTAGGCCCAAATGCAAGTGACTCTTGCTCTCATTTTTATAATAATAATAAAACAGACCTCGTAGGCCTCACTGATCTGCTAGCAGAAATCTGTCCCATTCACCCAGATACAACATTAGCCCTTTCTTGTAACTTTCCACAGTTACAAGAATAAGGGTGGCCCCCACCCATGTGACGACCTGTTGGAACATCTGGCAGTGTCACATGCAAGATTTGTGATATTCTTAGCTATGGGACTTTCCGCGCTTGCTAAACTGGAACCCAAGGCAGGAACTTGACCAAGAATTAATATATTTAATATTAATTCTAAAGCATTTTTCACGGTAAAAGTTATCCTTTGTTTACTTTTTGCGGTCAGAGAACTCTGACCTTCTGCCACCAGTTCTGTTTTATCATGATACCACTTCTCATATAAAATTTTCCAGTAAAGCAGGTGGCCAAGTGGCCTGCGTCACATCTCGTGTCAAGCCTCGTGCACACGTAGGCGTAAGTTCTGCATTTAACGATAAAGTTCTGCATTCAACTATATAAAAGAGCCTCGCCCACACTATAAGCTTTGAACTCTCCATTGCATCAGAGCTTGACTGCATTCCGAGGGTTCCCGTGCGATCGATCGTCCGTACAACTGGGCTAGAGCTTCAAACTTTCAAGGTGGTAATATTCTTTTCTTATAAATTTAGCCTTTTGGCTTTAACAGCCTATCTGATGGCATAGCCTATTGGCTTTGTCAGCCTATCTGATTATTTCACTATTGGCTTTGTCAGCCTATCTGATTATTTCATCATTAGCTTATTCAGCCTCTTTAATAATTTAGCCTTTTGGCTTTGACAGCCTATCTAATTCAGTTCATTCTAACCCAAGCCATTGCATTTATCTTAGTTTAAACTGCGTAGTCTTGAGTGGTGTTGCTTTCTTAAAAATAGATTAGCCTTCTAGGCACTAGCCTACCCATCCTCTTTAGAGTTAGGGTTGCTCCTTAGGCAGCTGCTTATAGCATAATATTTTAGTCATATATTTGCTTCTTTGAACAACTGAGTTTGCACATTGTCGATGCATTTATTTTTCATTCTGCTCATGTGTACATGGGCAACATTTAAATTGAATTGTTTTATGCTTTGAACTGTTTGAATAAAAAGTCACTGTTTTACACCGTGGTTTCTTCTTTCCAAGTGAACACACAGCGGAGGGGTCAGGCTTTCTGGAGCCGGTAAGCAGAAGGGTGTGACCACCAAGAGATTACCCTCTTCCCTTTGTCAATGGGACACTACCTCAAGTTTAGAAAGGTAATCTAAAGAAAGTCAATCAATATGAGTTCCAATATCGGTATCAGGAACATTCGCTGCTGTCTTATGGACACTATCAGGAACCTTCAACCAAGGGCAGCCAACTTGGATGCGAACCCCCGCAAATTCTCTTAATCGAGCTTCACATTTATTTTCGCCCATATTAAACTCAGTTGTCATAGGGAACTCTTTAAGTATTACAATCAATTTATCAAGTATATGGTCAGAATTATCTGTTGATTTTTCATGCAAGTTAGAAGACAGAATTAGTTCCAAACAATGAAGAGCTCCTGAATATTGAATATAGTCCCCAGGAAGACGAATAGAGTCATTCAAATTGAGTTTCGGCGACTTGAATAAATTAGGAGCGGTTGATAAAAGGTTACTTGAAGTGCTACAAAATTTAGACATTGATATTTTATTGACTGGGGAGGGCACATTCATTTTTTTGTTAGGCACTGGGAGATTAAGTGATTTGCCCAGAATCACAGGATGTTGAGCGTGGTTGCCGAGACTCGAACCCGGTTCCCCAGATTTGACATCCACTGCCGTAGCCCGTTAGGTCACATCCTCTCCCCAATCCTGTATTACTATTGGATTCAACCCTATTGTCAGCCCCAGATAATTTAAGAAGGGCTAGAGGATAGAGGGACAGAGGAAAGCCCCTTCAAATCCTCAATATGATTTGATTTATTTCTCAATGGATTCAATTTCGTTTTATGGCAGATTCTAGTGGAGATTAGCCTCCCTGATCTCCATTTTTTAGCTGTCATTTCCTATAGATTGAAAAATGGGGCCCACCCGTGGGCAAAAGCAACACTTCAGATTTTCAGTATTAATTATTAACACTGGCTAATAAGCCTACTCTTACTTGAGGAGTGTTGGATATGTGAAGGCGTTTTGTAGTCTTAATCCCGGCAGGGAGGAGGCTCTTCTCCTTACACTGCTCCTATATTGGCTGATTGTGGCAATCTCTTTCCAGCGGGGGAGAAAAGATGCGCACCCTCCAGCGGCAAGCCACACCAACCTAACCCTGGACGCTTCCGTGTGCCACAGGAGACGTCAGCGCCTATTGCGCCACCCCCACCTCAGCTGACCCTTCTAATAATTGATACTCAGTGCTAGGCTTGCAAATGTACACTGGTGCCGCCATTCCACAGGAAAATCTAGTCCTGGAGAAGAAGTTGCCCTTCTGTACCCTCCCTGGATCCCCCCAGAGGACTCCTCCTTACCACTTGAATCCTCAGACTTGGGGGGGCCTCAGGAGATGAGATCTATAGAGCCAGGTCGTCACAACCACTTCAGACTAACTAGGACCAGGCTGTGGGACCTGGCATGAACACACCACTGACTTAAAACTCTCAGAGCTAGAGGTACAAGTGAGAGGTCTGGGAGGGTAGGATGTCCTGGGGGAAAGAACATTCTAAATCAGGCTGGGGGGGGGAGCGGCAAACGCTGTTGCAGAAGTAACTCCTCCCACAGCTCAAACCCCTAAGGCCCCTGTCAGCTGATCATTTGGGGTGGCAAGAACTGCAACTGAAGCTGCTCCATTTGCCTGAGTAAGTGACCCCCTGGGCTCTCTCCACACTGGTGGGCTACACTCATACCTGCAACTCTCTTCTCCCTTGCTTGGGAGGGCAAAAGGGCATATGCCAAGTCCCAAACATTTTCCTCTGGCTGCAACTACAGCAGCTATGGCAGCATCTCTGCTCACCCGTGTGAGCCGTGTGGGCCATGTGAGCGTCCGCCTCCTCCTCAAGGCGTTGCCAGTTGATTCATTATGCCACTGTTGCATGGCAGGCTAATGTCACTTTTTTCTTCCCCAGAGAATTAAGGGAGAAAAAGACAACTTAATAGCTAGAACCTTTGAATTAACATTAAAAACTCTAATTGAAGCTACCTCTAAAAATTATGTCCACCATCTCAAATTATTGAGAAGATTACTGTTTTTTCTGTAATTTCCCCAAAGACTGGCTGTTGTAAACATATTGCTCGATAACCATTAGAGTCCATCTACAGGGTCTATCTTTGTACTAGTTTTACCATTTGAAGCTAGTTCAGAATATAGTAGCCAGGATGATTTTTGTACTCACATGAAAATAATTCAGCTCATTGTTCTTGAAGCTTCAAATTTTTGCAGTGGCTTCCTGTGTAGGGTTTTGAA
Organism: Calotriton arnoldi; assembly: GCA_963921515.1. Taxonomy (NCBI): domain Eukaryota; kingdom Metazoa; phylum Chordata; class Amphibia; order Caudata; family Salamandridae; genus Calotriton; species Calotriton arnoldi. The sequence continues at coordinate 402,164 of CAWUFW010011560.1, forward strand.
TAATGCATCAGATATTCATTAGAGAGGGCAATGTTTTATGGGGAGAGGAATTAGAAAATTCTGGTCACTCTCTATGCTCTTCCATAAAACTTATATTAAAGAACCCTCTTTTGCAGCAATATTGCTGGAAATAAATCAGTCACAGTTTTGGACTGGCCTGTTTGGCTTTGTGGAATTCTGACACTGCCAAATGGGCCGGCTTGAAAGGGCCACTGTGTACGCCTGTTTGAAAGGGCTATTTTGTGGGCCTTTTGATGTAGTCCCTCCACAGCCAACGGGATTGCACACTGGCCTATAAAGTCAGCCCATCTGACAATGCCAGAGTTTCAGAGTGCCCAGCTGGCCAGTACAACACTGATCATTCACAGTGCAGGGTGCTAAACTTTAAAACTTACTGCTCATTCAATGTAATCATTTTGTCCTGGGTCTTTGCAAAAATACCCTTTACCAGGATTTTTATGGCGTGATATGTTAGGGGAAAGCTGTGATGGTGTTATAACTGTCACACAACTTGAAATTCCAATGCCTATGCACACTGCTGTTTGTGCAGGGATCAGAACTAACAGCTGTCTCATAATTAGCCCCTCAAAGTCCCTTGAAATCAGATTGACTCAGTAAAGGACATCCAGCATGTGTAAGTCAACTTGCTTCCACATATTTGGACACCACAGCTGTATACTATTTTGCAAGAGTAACTTTGCAATGAGCATCTCAATAAGTGGTTAGGTTTGTGAATGCCCACAAACAGGTCTGTTTGTGAGCAGTTAGAAATAGCTCTCTAAACATTTGCCACCCTTAAATGGTTATAGATTTGATCCTACCAGGGACTGAGGTACATTAATTTCCAAGATATGAAGGGGGACGGAAGACTTCAAACAATGGTAGGTTTTCCCCATGCTAAAAAATATTTTCCCTTGAAGAAACAATATTAATATTTGCACTTCAAATCTCCCTTTTTGCAATTCAGAGTTGTAGTGTAAGTATAATTCCACATTAAAAAAGAATCTATGCCTGAAAAATTCACGACTTCCCTTGTAGTATGCCTAGACATCTGTAACTGGAACGGTTTTGCAAGCGTAATCCATGAAAGGTTGGTGAATTTGAAAAAACTGTATAATCATGTTCAAGTGGGGCTATCAATCTCCACATGTACCTATACAGATTTTTTTGTGAGTTGAGCATGTATCTTTTACTATCTATTCAATTTAGCACAGCACTGCGGGTGCCTCTAATGCACTCTGCCTCTTGACATAACACCATGGTACCTTACACAGTGTGACAGTCTTTCTCTATAAATTCCCTTCATTAGAACATTCATTTATTTTTGCAAATATATTGACCACTTACAAATTAACCTTTAAAGTGTAAGTCTGATATGTAAGGCACATGAAGAAAAATATCCACAACAATTGAAAAACCTACTTGTTTCCTCACTCTCTCTCATCTTCAATACACCCTGGAACATGATTGAAAGAGTCAATTTGGGAAGATGCGCAAATCATGCATAAGTCGCCTGAAACACTATGGGCCGGATGTTCGAAGGTTTAGACTACTGAATTGCAAATTGCATATTTGACCGAATCACAATTTGGGATTGGGTATTCTTCATGTATCATTCTTGCACTTCCTCAATTAGCGAATCTGTGTGATTCTCATTCACAAATTTGTGATTCCCTATTAAACGATTCAATAAATAACTAATCGATAATTAGGAATTGCAAATTGTAAAAGTCCCATTCAGAAACTGCTTAATGACATTACAGAGTATTTTATAGAAGAAAGGAAGGCAGGCATTGCGTCCTGAGTTTACTGCTTTCATTTGTAAGTCTTTTTGGTCCATATTTGTGCCATCATGTCCCGAGAGGAGCCTGAAATGGATACTGGAGCATGTAAAAGAAAACTAAAATTCAGTAAGAGAGAGCTGGAGGTACTCACTGACGAATGTGATTTACACAATCATGAGCTCATTTTATGTTCCAGATATCCAAAATAAATAAATCTGGAATACCATCCAACAAAAAATAAACTTGGTTGTAGTAACACAGTGTACTGTCGGGAAGATAAGTAAGCTGTGGTATGATCTGTGATCTAGAACCACAGAGAAGGTGGTTACAAGACTTGCTGAGGCACGTGGATAGGAGGGGGGCCATTAACCCAGCCACCACCCAGACCTCATTAAAACCCCTTTTGAGGCTGAAAGTATTGTTGGGCTTTCAGATATTGGTACATCTGCCCCAACCATTTTATTAAAAGGTATGTGCTAAAGAGTAATTGTAATTAGATATTTTAAAATAGATAAATATATGTTTAACAGAATAGCAAATAAACTCCAGAACAATGCTTCCTATTAATTTTCAGATGTATTGTGGGACCTGTAGTACTTAGTGCATATATCTAACAATTACAAACTCATGTATTTTTCGTCAATTTTAATCTACTATGCCTATAATGTTTTTTAAAGCAGACCTAAAAGTTTAAATATATATATAACAACTCTATATTATGTTTTTGTATTTGTTGACCTCAGTCGTGGTCTGAATCAAATAATTTTTTTAATTTTTTTTCAGTGTAGTTTCTCAAATAACTTTATAGTGTATTAACAATTAAATGCACACCTACATATGTCCAAAAAAGCATGTGTCATGAATATGCAGAAAAAACATTAGTATTTTAATGTAATGATTGTAAAAAAAACACAAAAAACCCTTTCGCTTTAAATTTCAGAATATTAAAAATAATTTTAACATATGACAGATGTACCATCCACAAAAGAGCAAGATGCTGAGCAATAGGCAGCTCCAGACAGTCCTTAACAGATGGAGGAAGTGAATGAAACCACAGCCACACTAACACTAACACTACATGTGCCATCAAGATGCAGAATGACAGTCTCTCTGCTGCCAGATTTCCCACAAGTTTCAGTGGAGTAGATAACATACAAGGAAACAACATAACCTCCTGTGAAGGGCAGACACATGCACAAGAGGCTTCTTCAGTGCCATTGCAGTGCATCCAGACTGAGAAATTCTCATCTTGTACACCATACAGTGCAGCGCCTACAAAATGAAAACATAAAAACTGTAAATACACAGTTAGTGGACTTCAATGAAATCATTGCAAACATAAAAGATGGCTTAAAGAAGCTCAGTAACACCATTGAGAAGTGACAAAAAGGGATTGTTGAAAAATGTAAACAACTAACAGAGGCTGTTTTTTTTTATTTTTTTTATTTGCATTTTGAATAATAACATTACTTTTTCATTCAAATGCAGTACATTAACATACTCAATCTTCGCCGCCGCCTTGCGGTGTTACAAACTTCGTAAATCACATGTTCTTGTTCTCAGATACTTCTCCAAGACAATTACAGCATAGGTGTGCACGTACCAATTTTCAACTATGTAGAACTTTAACGTTTAACATTTCTGCCCTCCCTCCCCCTGCAAGGTCGTGCTATGTCGTACCATTTTCGGGAACAATAGGTGATACCACTTTTTGTGTGACTCATGTTTCTGTACTATCCTCGGCTACTGGGGAGTCTCTTGGCGCCGCTCTATCTACCGATTCTCTCTGTCCTGACTGGATTACATCTGTCTCCCCCATCGGGAGGTCATCTTTTTTAAGTATATCTGTTGCCATGAGATACCAGGCCCTCGCATCTTCCTCAAGCTTATCATCTCTTCTAACTTTTTTCATTCTGATTAGTTCCGCTGTAGCCAATTCGTGTACATCTTTAACCCAGCTCTCGACTGTGGGGGGATCTGGACTCAGCCACTTAATTGCTATCCTTCTTTTTGCTAGTACTAACCCTCATTGAAGAAATTGTCTGCTGAGTTTTTTGTTTTTGGGCATGGGGAGAAGTCCCAGCATCACCGTTCTAATATTAAGTGGTATCTTTCATCCTGTGGCGTTCTGTAAACTGTCTATTACTTTTCCCCAATAGGGTGCGAGTTCCGGCCATTCCCACACCATGTGCACAAAGTGGGCATCTGCAGATCTGCATCTAGGACAATGACTTGGGTGCTAGGGGTACATTTTATGTAGTACTCGTGGGGTCAAGTATGTTTGATGCACGATGTTGTATTGTATGAGTTTGAACCTGGTGTTAGAGCTGATCAGTTTGACCCCCTTGTGCACTTTCTTCCATTCTATCGCTGTTAGGGGTTCGTCCATTACAACGTCCCATTTAGTTTGGATTGGAAGGGGATCGGTGGGAGTTTCCTCACCAAGCGCTTTATATATGTTTGAGACCAGTCTACGCCCTCCCGCCAGGTTGGATATCATCTGCAGGACTGTCGTAATGGGTGGCTCCTGCGGAAATGCCGGCCATAGGTCACGGGCTACTGCGGAGATTTTCGCATATTGTAGGTATTGCCCTTTGCCAAACTCAAATGCGTTCTCTGCCTTGTCCCTTGTTATAAACCATTGAGCGGTGTATAGGTCCCCCATCATGTGGCAGCCTCCCTCTATCCATTTATTAATTGTCGTTGTTTGCCCTATCTGTTTGAAGGGCTGCTCACTCCATAGTGGTGCATCTGGGGCGTAAGGCGCCCGCTTAACTACCTTCTGTACTGCATTTTCCCAGATCGCAGCAACATGTCTGATAATGTAAGGGAAGGATTCAGACACTCAAGACCCCAGCATGAGAAGCTCTGGCAGAGGGGCTCCCTGATGGGTGCCCGCCAAAAGTTGTTTCTCCCAATTATCCTGCTCATCTAACCAGTGCACTGCGTGCTGGAGCTGTGTAGCCATATAATATAATTCCAAACGAGGGACCTCCAGCCCCCCCTGCTCCCATCTTTTCTGCAGGGTGCCCAGTTTTATCTGTTTTCTTTTGGATCCCTATAAGAGCTCCACCATCAGGCGCTCCAATCGCGAAAAATACCTATGCAGAATTTGATATAAGGAGTTCTGAAGGGCATACAGACAGTGTGGTAAGATGACCATTTTTGTCAGCGCTACTCTGCCCATCAGTGACAGCAGTAGTTCTTTCCAGAAGGAGATCGATTTTCTAATGCCCTTCACGCTCCTTCCTATGCTACTCTCCAAATAAGCTGTGTTTGTGTGTGCCAAATTAATCCCCAGGTCTCGCACTTCATCACGGACTCATTTCATCCCCACCCTAGGTAACTCGGCTTCACTTTTCCTAACCAGGATTCCCATGGGGAAAAGCTTGAATTTCCCTGGGTTAAGGCGCAGTCCGGACAGTTCCCCAAATCTCTCCATCTCTGGGATAAGTGCTGGTACTGCTTCTTCGGGATGGTGCAGGTACACCAGCGTGTCATTGGCGTACATAGACACCACGTGGTTAGTGTCCTCCAAACGGATTCCCCAGCCCCCATTTTATTTCTCAGGGTAATCGCCAAAGGCTCCATCGCGATGGCGAACAGGACCGGGGACAGGGGACATCACTGCCAGGTACCTCTCCGTAATATGAAGCATTCTGATACCTGGTCTCAAAGGCGTTCTCTCGCTGCCGGTCTAGTGTATAATATTTCTATCCATCTTATGTATTGTTCTCCCAGTCCCATCCCCTCAAGCACCGCCCACATATAGTCCCACTCCACTGAATCGAAGGCCTGCTGTATATCCAACAGGCTCAATGCCCAAATCTCTTTTTCTAGAGTTGGCGCATGCCAGACGTGCGCCAGCCTGCGCAAATTATGTGTGGTATTTCGTCCTGGAATAAATCCGGCTTGGTCCGGGTGGATCAGCCGGGGCATATAGGGCAACAGACAGGCTGCCAGAATTCTACTCAATATCTTTGCATCTATATTTAGGAGAGAAATCGGGCTGTAGGAGCTCGGGAAGAGGGGGTCTCTGTCCGGGCTTGGGGATCATGGACACCATCGCCTCCAGCATAGTTTTGGGCAACACTCTGTGGGTAAGGGCTTTATTAAATACTTCCAGCAGGCGACTGGCCAGCTGCGGGGCAAATTTTTGATAGAACTCCACTGGGAGTCCACCTCCCCCGGGGCATTTCTCCGATTTCAGTTTTTTGATTGATGTGAGAATTTCCTCTCCGGAGATTGGTGCCCCCAGTGCCTCTGCATCTGCCACAGTTCGGAGGTTAGTCGTGCATGTGCTCTCTAAGTGGGTTGCAAATTCATTCAATATTGCTTCTTGTGTGTGCAATGTGTCTCCCTTGCCATTTTGAAGTTTAGTGTATGCTCCCTCTCTGTTCTGATCAGTCATGCAAGGAGTGCCCCCGACCTATCCCCCTCCATATGCAGCCTTTGTCTATAGGCAGTGTACGTGAATTTTTCTAGTCTAGCTCAGGCTTCAAGCAGCTCTCCAAGGACCCGTGCCCATTCAGTCATGTGGGTTGGCGTCGTATGTATGGTGCCCTCTGGTCTCTTTAGTTGGTTTTCTAGTGCTGTGATATCTTTGCTCAATTGCTGTTTTACCCCATACGTAGTCCTCATGCATATCCCCCAATCACCACCTTCATGGCTTCCCATTCTGTTGATCTAATGGCTGTTGACCCCCAGTTTTCCTCGAAGTAGTGTTTTAAGGCCTCTGATACTGTTTTCGCGTATGGTGGGTCTGTGAGTGCCTCGACCCTGAGTCGCCAGAGTGGGATGGCCAGGCGGTCCAGTCCGCTCTTCAGAGTGAGTAATAGTGGTGCGAGGCAGATAAGAAACTCCCTCTGTGGTAGCCGAGAGGCCTGGTGTAAGACAGCAGTGATCAATATGACTGAATGTGTTGGCAGCTGTGGTGTAGCAGCAGAACACTCTCCTCAGAGGATTCTTGGCCCTCCATTTGTCTCAAAGTTGCATGCCTTGCATTATGATATTCAGCGACCTCGTCATGCATGGCTTAGTGTTATCCCTGGGGGGCTCCTTATCCAGCACTGCATCAAAAACGCAGTTAAAATCCCCAAAAAGAATAATCTCCGCCCCATATATGGTGTCGCTGCTTTTAGGATAGACAGGAAGAAATCAGGACAATCCGTGTTAGGGGCATAGAAATACATAGCTCTTTGCCCTCCCATTTCCCATGTCAAATTACATACCTCCCTTCAGGGTCTAGGACGTGGTGAAGGTGCTGTAAGGGGACCCTGGGTGCCACCCACACAAAGCCCGAATATGAGGTGGCATATAACTGCCCTCGACATTTTTTCTGTATACTAGAAATGGTGTTTCCCCATACATGTGTCTCCTGTAGTCCACCTATCAATATTCTGTACCGTTTTAGGAATACATGTACTCTGCGACATTTTTCTAGACCTGCCATCCCACGAATATTCCAATTAAGTATTTTCAAAACTTGTGCAGACATGGTTATTTTCTTCCCTGTGCTCCTCCCCTATGTTCCTCCCCTGTGAATATCTGTCCTCTGTCCCAGCATTCTGGTTGAATAAGCACATTTTCTCCACGACCTTGGAGCTTCACCTGTAACTGATACAACATCTGTAACTGAATCCCTTGTCCCCCCCTTGGGCAGTTGTGTGAATTCCATTGCGCGTAATACAACCAGCACAAAAAGCAGCACATACCGCCCCATTCCTCCCCACACCCACCTCTTATACAACCATTGGATCCATAACATTAATGTCCGAGGTCCGGGGACTACTCCGGTCTCACTTGGTTCCCGTATAACTGTTTGTTATCAAGTGCTGTGCTAGAGAACTGGCTCCACCAGGATACGAGATTACTCTCAAGCTTCCCAGGCGGGCTTGAACTCTGGTGGGGGTGTCGCTACTCCGCGGCTGCCCACCCCGCCCCTACTTAGACTATTATTCAGCTTAATGTTCACACATATCTTGCCCATAACATCATTGGTTATATATCTATAGAGTTCCACACCAGCATGGAGTTACTCAGTAGGCACTTATCTGTGTCTCCATTCCTCGGAATCTTAGTTGTCCGAGTTCATTCATGCCCGCCTCCTTGATCTCCAGTATCGGTCTCTGGATCTTGTGTCATGTCAAAGGATTCCGGCACCGTCTCTGTGTCAGAAGCTTGCAGTGTGCCATCTCAGAGGACCTTAACCCGGCCTGGACCTATTACCTTTTCTGCATGCTGTTGACGTTCGGGCTGCCGACGTTCCTGTGTCGCAGTTTTCGTTGTCAGGTTTCCAGTGGAACCCGTGAACGAGGCCAGGTGTCGCCCTCCCGGCCCTCTGGCATCCAGCCATTCGCTCGCGTCTCCCGCTGAAAAAAAGAATAGTGTGCGTCCCTCGTTCTCCACTCGGAGTTTAGCCGGGAACATGAGGCTATATTTCAGGTTAAGATCGCCCAAGTCTCCGCTTGACCGCAATGAAGGATTTCCTCTGTTCCTGTACTCTTTGGGTGTATTCCGGATATACCGAGATGGGGTGGCCTTCGAAGAAAAAATGCCTCCCACTGCGGGACATTTGGAGGAGGAGGTCTCTGTCCCTATAGTTAAAGAGTTTTGCAATAATGGCCCGGGGGGGGTGCTCCGGGTCTGGGCGGTGACACCAATGCTCTGTGCGCTCTTTCAATTTTGAAAAATTTGGATAGTTTCTTGGGGGCTATTTCCTGAGTTATCCAGTCTTCCAAGAACAGTTCCGTTGAGGGGCCCTCCACTTTTTCGGGAAACATAACGAATCTCAGGTTGCTCCTTCTCGATCTCCCTTCAGAGTCCTCTGCCCTCTCATCCAATTTTATCACCTGCCTTTTAAGTTCTACCACTGTGGCACTGAGGCTTTTCATTTCCTCCTGCAATGTGTCCACACCTTTCTCAGTAATGGACACCCTGTCCGAGACCTTCCTCAGGTCACATCATAGCAGGCTTACATCTATGGCCACTGCATCTATCTTTTGAATCAAATCGTCCCTAGTTGTTTGGATGGCCTGTATTACGTCTGTTAGTGTGGGGGGGGTCCTCTGTGCCCCGTTCAGCAGGCGCTTTCCCACCATTGCCTTCATCTTCCCTACTTTCCGGGCCATGGACTAGGGGCTGAACTTAATTTGAAATGTATTTCTCCGTGCCTTGGACGTCTTCTCTTTCACCATGATTACTGTTTGTTTTGTTGCCCCCTTTGTTTCGCAGGGTTAGCCTGCTTTGCAGGTCCACTTGTGTCATCTCACGTGAGGTCCTCGGGACAGGCCTCCGACTTTCCTACCCACTAGTTCTGGGCAGATACTGGCTATATTCTTCCTGTGGCCTGTTGTAGCCTGGTCGTGTTTAGGCCCGACTGCGCCACTTGTTACTCAGCCCCACCTCTCAATGCCCGGGACCACCATTACATCTGTTTTTCCTTTTTTTGTGCTTCTCAGGCCACGTCGCCTCTGTCCCGCACAGGGGTCTCGTCTCACACCAGGCACAATTCACCCCCGATATTATAGGCCTGTTCTGCCCCACAGTATCTTGCCAGGATACGATCCAGCCTGAGACCCTTGTAGTATCTGTATTCCCCTAGCACAGACGGGACAACTCATGATCGCCCCAGTGTGCTGCGCTGGTGTTCTGCGCTTTTCCGACCACCAGCGGATCCAGCGATCCGTCTCTCGTAAGTGGCAGGGTTCCTATGCCACTAGTCCCCGTCTCACCCCGGAATCAACTCAGGGGCTCTACCCGGATTCTAGCCTCGTCTCAGGCCTGGGCAACGCTATACCCTCCTCGGTCGACAAGCGGGAACACGCTACCTTTTTGACTCGAGGGATTGCAGTCCCCACCGTCCTCATCCGCTGGGTCCCTGGGTCTTCTCACAGTGGACGTCGGCCTCCGGGGTGTCATTTTCCCCGCTATCTCCGCTCAGAGGTGAGATCGCAGGACTCACTGGCTTTCCGGCTCAGGCTTCTCCGCCATGCCGCGTTGCGTTGCTGTTGTCACGGTCTCTGCTTCCACCCAGATTCGAGTTCAAAGCCGCCTCACCGGAGCCCTCGGTTTGTCCTCCTCTCCTCGATGGACTTTAGGAGTGGGCCACAGAGCTCTCCGGTTCCCGGCTCTCTCCGGCGGGCCCTCGTCTTGTTCCCTCACTATTCAAGATGGCGCTGTTGCTCTTCGGGGACTACGTAGCTGTCTCAGCGCCTTCAGCATTAGCATTATTCTCAAATCTGAAATCCCAAATTGTGGCTGTGTGGGAGTCTATAGTAGTCCAGAGCTCAATTAGGGCTTAGTGTAGGGGCAGGATAATGCAGTATTCTCTCATAGATCGGGCCGCCGCGAGGAGCTCAGCAGAAACACGTCTAAGCGGCCATGATGGTAAGCCACGCCCCTCACTAACAGAGGCTGTTACCACTTTATGTTAAGGTTTTACAGCAAGAAAATGTAAATAATAGGCTCAGGCATCATCCGGTTTTTTTTTTTGCTTTTTTTTTGTCCTCATTCGCCATCAATCTCACTTCAAATCACACCCTAGGTGTCTGTACTCACTCTCAAGAAACTGAGGAATATAGGCTGTTGGAAGTGGCGCCCCGCCTACTGGTACCAGAAACACCTTGGGGATCAATGAAGAAACCACTGAGATACCTCTTCTGCCAAGCTCTGAGAGCTAGATGACTTTCGCCGATAGACCACCATGATACCTGGCAATACACGACTTAGCCCGAAGAGTATTAACGGCATAATCATGAGACTCAGGGGGAAAAAAAAGACAAAAAAATATATATATAAATTTTCCAGGATTTTACTTCGTTATCTCCGGACCCATCTAAGTTGCAAAGGATTCAAAAATGCCTTCTTCTTGCCATTTCCCTGTCTGGCCAGGTCCAATTTAGAAACTGCCAAGACTGAAGACTGCCAATCCAAAAAGGTAGGAGGACTTGATTCCGTCCATTTTATACAGATTTGCCTCCTGGCTAGTAGGATAGAATAGAAAAGCAGCACTCCAGCGAGGCCAGTAACTTTTTCTGCAAGGCCAAATATTATTAGGGGTAGATCTATGTTGATAGTGCAGCCCAAAACACTTGTCAAGAAATCACTGACCTCCCCCCAAAAAGTAGCAAGAGAAGGACATTCCATAAACATGTGTATATCTGAGGCAGAAACCTGGCTGCATTTTTTACAACTGACCGGTGGCCCATCGGAAATTTTTGTCAATTTATAAGGAGTGAAGAAGGCCCTATGGATGGTAAACAGGTGGTTCCTTTTTAACCAAGCTGGTTTCACAACTTCATGTAGAGTCTTACATGATTTCTGCCATAGTTTAGCACAGTCTTGTGTGGGTAAAGGGGCCCCCCACAGTTCCTCGGCCAGCTTGAATTCGCCATCTACTTCTTCCAACAGAGTTTGGTACCAAAAGGAAACTTCTTTCCTCCCTGGGGGTTTGGTCACAAGCTGGTGTTCTAAAACGCTACCACAACCCACAGCATTTTTTCGTGGATGAGATTGAACCCAGCTTGCCAGCTGATAATGTTTGAACCGGGAGAGTCCTCCCCCAACCCTATTTTGGAGATGTTCCCAGGGAATAAGAGTGCCTTTAAGGAGGAGGTCTCCCCAAACCAACAACCCCGCGTCACTCAAAGGTTTTGCCAGTCTGTCCTTTAGGCACTCTGGAGTTCCGGGGGAATCCCAAAGGGGAGCCAAACTGGAAAAATAATCGAGCCCCACTTCCCCTCTCACTTTGGCCCAGGTTTTGGTTACCCCCTGGAGAACCTTCAGCTTGACTTTTTTTTAAAACTTTGGATCCCCGAATTTAAACAAAAAGCCTTCCTCTGACAGTTTGGCACCCCTAAGCATAGCTAAGAACATCCCTCCAGCACCAGTATTCACGGGCATTCTCAGTAGCATATGTGAGTGTGAGAGTTGGAAAGCCCAGGCATACAACTGGACGTCCGGTAAAGCCAGGCCACCCTTTTCTCTTCTCCGCCTCAGCTTTTTCCATGCAATCCTAGATGATTTAGATGCCCAGACAAATGAGTTAATTTCACTCTGAAGCTTAACAATCGTGGATTTTTCAAAATAAAGGGGGATACAGTTAAAAAGAAATGTGATCTTTGGGAGTATCATCATCTTGATCAGATTAATTCTTCCCAAGATTGACAACGGAAGTAGGGCCCAAGATTTCATTAGCCTTTTACATTCCTTTACCACTATATCTAGGTTGATCTCAGCAATCTTTGTGATATCCTGAACCACATGGACTCCCAAATATCTCATTTTGGAGCTAGGCTGGTGACACTGCTGTGTCTCTGCCAGATTCCAGGTCATAATTTCCGTTTTTGCGGCATTAATCTCATATCCAGAGACAGAACCAAACTCTCGGGATAAACTGATGACTGCTGGAAAGGCTGACTGTAAATCAGCGGAAAAGACCAAGATATCATCGGCATACAGGGCTACCTTCCTCTCCCACTCCCCATACTTAAATGGCTGGATATTAGAATCAGCCCTAAGCCGTTGAGCAAATGGCTCGATGTAAAGATCAAATAGAAGCGGGGAGAGTGGGCAGCCCTGTCTAGTCCCTCTTGTGATTCTGAAGGAATCCGTAATATTCCCATTAACCAATAGCCTAGCCGTAGGGCTCTGATAGATCAACTGGACCATATGACAAAATCTTTCCCCCAAATTGAACTTCCTCAAAGCCTCCGACAGGTAGATCCAATTCACTCTGTCGAAGGCCTTGGTAGCGTCCAATGTCATGGCTGCTAATGGGAGGGAATATGTAGAGGCGAGATCAATGGTGCCAATGAGATCATACGTGAGGTCTGAAAGCTGCCGGTTCCTAACAAAGCCCTTCTGATCTAAGTGGAGGACATCCCCCACCATAAGACCCAATCTCGCTGCCAAAATGGAGGTGAAACTTTTATAGTCTACATTTAAAAGCGAGATGGGTCTATATGACCCACAGCTTGATGGAGGTTTCCCGGGTTTCAATATCAGGATTATTAAAGCGTCGTTCCATGAAGCTGGGAGCCCTAGACCTGCCTCCAGCACATAATTAAACAACTGCGTTAGGACGGGGATGATCTTATGTCCCAACATCTTATAGATCTCCGCTGGGAGGCCATCAGGGCCCGCCGCTTTCCCGGTCTTACAGCGTTGAATGGCTTCTCTGACCTCAGTTTGGGTAAAAGCTTGGTCCAAGTATTGCTGTTGGTCAGGCCCTAAGGAGGGAAGGGGGATATCCCCCAGCCAATTCTGAACACTAGCGACATCTAGCCTTTTGTCCTCGCAATAAATCTCCTGAAAGTAGGTCTGAAAGGCCTGACTAATTTCCCCATCTGAGCAGAAGGTTTCATTTCCGCTGATGATCTCATTAATATGATTTCTTGCCCGATCAGATTTTGCTTTCCAGGCAAGAAGGTTGCCTGCGCCCTCTCCATATTCAAAATGGGCGATTTTACTAGCCTCCCATCTAAAGATAAGCCTAGAGTGGAGGATGCTCTCTAACTGCCCTTTTAAACTATCCCATTTGGCTTTCCGTTCTTGCTGGATTTCAGGAGAGGCTTGAAGGGATAATTCAGCCTCTACATCTTTCAGCTTTCCTTCAATAGAAGATACCTCCTCCTTATATCTTTTATTTCTAAAGCTTGCCCTGCTGGTAATTTGGCCACGCAGGAAAGCTTTAAAAGAGTCCCACACATTAGTTATTAATGTTGACCCCAGATTTGTTTCAAGAAACCATTCAGTTTCTTGTGATAAAAAGGCCTTTTCTTCCTCCACCAGAAGTAAAGAACGGTCAAGCGACCATGTACGAGTGGGCCCTACTGATGGACCATCCAAACGTAGAAAAACCCCTGAATGATCTGAGAGGTGGTTAGCCAGGTATAAAATATCGCTAACTCTGTCTCTCAACGAGTTACTTATCAGCACGTAATCTATTCTAGATTGGTGGCAATATTTATGATTTCTAAACGATACACCCGGCTGCAAGCCCGATCTTTCCCTCCATATATCTAAAAATGCAAATTGTTCCATTGCCTCTAGTAGGAAGTCCTGAGATTTTAAAGGGGCCACGCCTCTACTATTTGGAGTTTTGTCCAGCGCAGGATTCAGAACTATATTAAAATCTCCAGCTAGAATTATTGGCTCAGGAAAATCTAATAAATGAGAAAAGATGGTCTTAAGACTGGAGGGGTCATCTTGATTAGGTCCGTAGTAGCCGACCAGAGTATACAGGGCCTCCCTTATCCTGACTTTAACAATAACCCATCTGCCACCTGGGTCAACCAATTGCTGTAAAACATACGCTTTGGCTGATTTCTTAAAAATTATAAGGACTCCTCTGATGTTAGCTGTCTGGCTCGTGCATACATATGAACCCACCCATCTTTTATTTTTAAGAAGAGTGACTATCTCCTCTTTCAGGAGATGTGTTTCTTGAAGAATCAGAACCTGAGCCGGTGAATCTTGGAGATACTGTATTATCCTGTCCCTTCTCTGTCTGGTTCGCAGGCCATTAATGTTCCAGGACAAAATCTGTATAAGACTCATGTTAGATCATCGGAGAAGCCCAGCATAAAAACAGAAGTTTGAATTCGAGATAACCAGTACCAGCATTCGATCCAGCCCAGCTCCAAAACTCTCGTCGTAAAAGTAACGTGAGTACAACCAACATAAGAAAACGGAGAATGAGGATTTTTTTGGTTTTTTTTTCTACTACACCCAAACCCAACCCCTACCCAGTGCCCTCCCCAATCCCTCCCCCCACCTCTGGGAACCCATACCCCAATTATCTGGACAGATGGAGTCCAGGCAATTGCATCCCGGAGGAATCCGCCCAGCCACCACCTTAGTAAAGAGAAAACAAAAGGGAGAAAAAAAAAAAAAAATTTCCCGAAGAGAGAAAAAGAGAGATAAAGAGGATAAAAAGCAGAGAGGCCCTAATTATAGTTCAAAGCAGACGTGGTCAATTAGAAGAAGCATGGGACTTAAATAATTGTGCTCTTCTCCTCACACATCTTCACAGCTTAACCTCTCTCACCTAGAATCTCAAGTTATTTTAATTTCCCTATACGGGAGAGAGATGGGAATACAAATTCTCCAACTACATTCCGCCTATATTGACCCACTTGTAGACCTTCTATAGACCCCCTTTACTGATGCTATTGAGCAGCTCATCCGCTTCCTGCACCAATCTTATATTGTGCATTTTGTTGTTATGCATCACCTTTAAAAAGGCCGGGAATTTCAGTTGAGCTACTGCCCCTAGCTTTTTAAACTCTTCCAGCCTCTTGCCCAGTTCCCATTGTCTCTCCAAAGTACACCTTGAGAGATTCGACCGGATCTCAAACGAGAATTCCTTTGCCCGCACTGATTTCAGTCTCAGTGCTGAATTCAGAATCTTATCCTTTAAGGCGAATGTGAGGAAATTAATGAGAATTTTTCTGGGTCTGGGTCTATTAGGGTTCCTTCGAAAAGGATCCCTATGTACCCTCTGTATATCCCGGCTAAGTTCTTCCTCAGAGTCTTCAAGTTGTAAAGAGGTCTTAAGTAGAGAAACAATGTTGGACCGGATATCGGATCCTTCGCTACCTTCCGGTACATTCAATAAACGTAAATTGTTTCTACGTGCGTTGTTCTCTAACTTCTCCACTCTATCTCTGAGGTCCCAATGTTCAGACTTTAAAAGTTGAATATCCGACTTTGCCTGACCCAGATCTTCTTTCAATTCGCCCACTGTATTCTCGAGAGTTACGGTCCTGGAATTTATGAGGTCTACTTTTTTTTCCAGGGATTCGCAGAAGTTCCTGATTTCCCCTTGGTTCACTGCGGATACTGCAAATCCTTTCTTTATATCCTCCGATAGTGTAGCGAAGAGACCCTCCAAACCTACAGGTGAGGATAAAGATGACAGCACTGATAGGGTATCCCTTTCTCGTTCCTCCCCAGTACTGCTGTTAAACACTGTCGGTGCCTGCGGTTGTGGTTGACTCAAAACGCAGACCAAAGGGTCATCACTCGGAGCACTCCTGCCCCCTGAAGGCTCCCCTGGATCACTTTGTTGCGGGACCAAGTCTGTTGCAGGTTCCAATACTGCCTCCATCATGCTCACAGGAACTGTGTCCGAGGAAGGAGTTAATGCTATAGAAGAGATTAAACTTGCCGAGGGCTGCCCCAGGGGGTCAGGCCGCGCGCCAATGACCAATACTTTTGGCTGAATCCTAAAATAAGAGCGTAGCGACGGGGTCACTTTAACCACACTGCTAACTGCCCTATTCTTTGGCCTCTTAGGTTTAATGGACTTTCCCTTCACCTGATAGACCTGAAAGGCAGAGTCACTATTTAGAGACTTAGATCCTTCAGCTGGAGTGGCCTCTACTGCACCAGGGGGAACCCCAACAGTAGTTAAAATTTGCAGTGGATCAGCGTCAGGGGCATTCCTCCCGATGTCTGTTTTGCCAGAGGTAGTTTTAATGCTTATTTTTATATCTGCTTTGGATTTCTTATTGCCCACTGTGGCCCCTTTTTTTAATTTCCTCTGTTCTCTCCTAACTACTGTTTGCGGGCTTACAACAGCAGGGGAGGAGACCTCTTGTATGTTTAGGGGGGTCTGGTAGCTACCAGAATGTTGCACTAATGAGGGAGCTAACCCCCTCGCCTCTGGCTCACCTCCAATGCCTTGTTCCAAGTCTCCGGCAACCACCTCCCCGCCCTCTCCGACCTTACCACTGCTGTCACCGTCCTCCTTCTGCTCCTGTACGAGGCCTTCGTTTGAATCCCTCGTACGCCGAAAAAAGCAGCTGATACTGGCTTTGTCGCTCCCCCTGAGGAGGCCTCGCGCGGCCGTCTTGCGCCCTCTCCTAAGCTCCAGGGCGGCTTCCAGCAAGCGAGGAGGCGTAGGAAGACGTACCCCCGCCTCCTCTCTACACATTCCTGGCGTCTCGCGTCTTGCGTCATCCTCGAGCAGCCAAGAAGGATAATCGTGCAGCCGACAGGAACTACCGGTAAGATTTTCCGACGAGGACGCCGGTAATTAGAAAACGGGCCCTCCGGTCTTAATCAGGTCAGTTACGGTCAGTTCTCTGCCCCCGGGTTTCAGATCATTTGGTGGCTGGTGCGGGAGCTCCGGGAGCTAGCGGCTAACGTGCGGCCGCCATGTTCTCACCAATCTTCGATCGGCATCATCCGCTTTTGCATCGATTACGTGGGTTCACAAGGTCTGTTAACTGGCCGTCATATGATACTGCCACTTTATCAAAGTGCACGGTGACCATCTAGGTAGAGGTGAGGCACTACAGCGAGAATGTTGCACGTGGCCTTGTGCAATCACCAGTGCTAAGGAGAATATACCAACATCACAAATCCCTGCTTCTGGTAAATTAAGTGGAGGTGAGAGTGAAGAGGGTTCAAGCCTTAGTAGCCTCCCTGTATCAGAAGTCATGAGTGTGCGTTGCAGTCACAGACGAGCTACAGGTAGTGATGTCTTAGGAACTCATAATGTTGGTACCACAGAAAGTGGAAGTATTGTGAGAGGTAGAAAGAAGTATTAACAATATTTGTAACCTTTTACTTGTTACTTTGTATGCCATTGTTAGCTGACAACAATGTGTGCTTGTTTAAAACAAAATCTTTATTGAGAGAAACAAACACAATTTCCACTACAGATGCACCTGAATTAATGGTAAAACTAATTTAGATTCGCAAAATTGTTGTCCGGAATTTCATTATATATTATTATTTGCAATTTACATTAAAAATATTGTGTAGTGATTTCTGCACGCCTTAAGGCATCATGTGTGTGATGAGGTTGTTGTTGCTCGTCCTCATCAAATTGCACATGTTTCAACTATCTTGCAACTGATATCAGGTGTATAATGGAGAGCACAACCACTGTTAAGGAGACAACAAAAGAGACTTTTGAGCAGTCCAAAAGTCCTTTTAGTCACCCTAGTGGTGGACTTATGGGCAACATTTTATCAACACTTTGTGTTGCAGGGTTAGGGTATGGTGCTAGAATCCATGACCACAAACCAGAATCGCTGTCTCCTACAATGCAAGCGTAACTACAAACTGGGAGACCATGTGCATCATATACTTAGAAATATCTGAGAACAATTACCTAGTAAATAGCCACCTCCAAAATCTTCTCTCATAAGGCGTGCATGAATTCCAATATGTCCAAATACAAAGGAGCCATGTGTGCTGCCTGCCTGGCTAGCAGAGGGATGTCTGTTAGGACTGTATCCCTGACCCAAACAGGACAGGGCGCAGATTAAATTTACTGATTTAGCACTTTTCCTCGTAACGCGCTTAATAGTTGAATGATGGAAATCTGCAGCCCCTCTGAATATAACATGGAGGGAGGACGTAGTGTAGTGGGGCAGGGAGGAGCACTTTGTAGAGGAGAGTATAGGGGCTTAAGGAAAGCACTGATTGCCTTGGAATGGGAGGCCCTCCTAGAAACCTTTAAAACTCTGGATACCCCAGGTACATCTACACCAATTGCATAGATCCTAGCTTGAGTAATTCTCATGGGCTCTTTAGAACGATTGCTGCAAACTCTCTACCATCAGCATAGGGTGGGTCTAACTCTGAGCACACACCTTCGCATATTCCATTGCACCCCGGTCATTCCACCATAAAATAATATACTGTACTCAATTTGCATGTAGGCACTTGTAGCAAGAGATACCCATGTCATGTTTGTCCTTAAAATGGCAGCATTGTGTGTTTATTCCTGTCAGAAAGGAGTAGGTGGGGAGGGGGGGAGGGGGTAGAAACGTTTAGGGGAACATTTTGCTTTATGAGTTCCTAATGCCATATGACACAATCCACTTTACCATGTATACGTAATTGTTTCACATTTAACGTCTGGATACTCTTTGCTTATATATTTGTCACAATTGTGAGACTTGTATACACCTTCCGAAAACCTAATAAAGTTTGTCCCCCAAAAAACATGTATGCTGTCTGGGAATCTTGCAATAATATCTAGTATTTTATTGGATGCATTAGAAGCCACTTGGATGTTTAGGGAATGTGTATCCTTGCTATTTCTAAAACGATTCTCGTTGTGAGATGGGGGCAAGTAGGAACAGAAGTACCATCTATATTTCCAATAGCAAGTGGGAAATGAGGTATACCATAAAACGGTAACTATGTGAATAGTAATTCATGTGCAGTTGTACAAAAACTAATATAAGAATTAATTTTCATTAGCATTGCATCCAGAAAAGCTCTGAAAATCTGGATAGTGCACTTTGAGAGACCCACTTGCTGCAGCAATAAAACATTGGTAACTCCCAGAGGCTAAGAGGTGCACTGAGCATAATACCTGCACATGGGTGGGGATAAAATTGCCCCTGAGAGTGTTTCCCTCCAGCTGTGGCTTAATTTGAGCTCTGAGATCTGAAATAACTGAACTAGTTAGCCAGTATTTATCAAATATTTCTTCCTGTGTGTTGGAAAAGAGTAACTCTGACTCTAAATATGCTGTCCTGTTTTCTTCCTCTGAGCCATCACGTACAACACAATCATTATGGAAAAGGCTGATGCCTTCTGGAGTTGTTTTAGATAAAATGCACCTGGTTAGCACTTATTTTGATTGGTGGTAAATACAAGTGCATAACAAGCATTATACAACTAGTTGCAATTTGCGAATGCTTTGCACATTGAAATACTGCATCAGTAATAAGAAATCGCAAAATGCTCACTGTTTGCAGTCGCAAATCTACTGATTTGACATTCAATTGGTTTGCTGATGATGCAGCGTGTACAATGAAAACTATTCTCCTCCCAGGTTACTTATAGGTCATCCAGGGGTAAACTATATTTCTCATATCCTCATGACGATGGGGCCCATAAACATCGCCTAACACACACACACACACCTGGATTTCCTTTTACACCTGTATGAAATTCTGTACTCCTAGGAGAAGCATGAGAACTAAATGGAGAACACCATTTTGTGTACCGCTGGAAGAGCAAGGATATCTATTTACCTTAATTTGTCACTTTCTTTTAGTTATTTCTTAAGATATTCCTGCTCATTGTTTTGTCGATGAATCATTCATTTAAGAAATTAGTTCATAGTGATTAAGACCAGCTGAATCACAATCAACCAATTACTCATGTCACAATCATTTAGGAAAATAACCACTGAGTCATTTTGGGTTTAAAGAATCTTAAATTTTATATAATTTTAAAAGCATGGAAAGAATTTAATACTTTATTCAATTATTCATTTTTAAATTCACAATTTTATTAAGCATAACCAATTTATTGCAGAAAAGGAAATTTTGTCATGAAGCCAAAAACCCTAGTTACCTGCCTAGCTTCCTAATTTAGCCTAATGATTTCTAACCTAACTTTGGGATTAGAAATAGCCTGATTCTCATACTCAACTGTAAAGTTAAGACAGCAACAGCAACTTCAGCTCGTCAGCATCAGCTACCTGCAACCCGTCTCCTCTACTGCAACCACGACTCTCGAACTGCTTGGAACTCTGACTGGAACTCTCTGGAACTGCCTGGAACTGACTCCCTCCCACTAAGAGTAGGCCCTCTTAAACCCCAATTCTAACTTTGCTAACTAACTGTTGCAACATTAATATCACGCTTTTCTTTCATTGGTCCATGCATGTCAGCTTATTCATTCTTTAATCAAGTTCTCTTGGATTCAAGGGTCCTTGGATCATTTCCTTTCCCATACGCTTAAACATTTCCATCCGATTCGATCAGTCCATTTGTATCTTCTTTTGACACATTCAAGAACTCCGCAGTCATTGTCCTTTCTCTTGGGCTCCTTTCCCACGGACTCTCTCCTGATCATCACGGCACACTATCAGTTCAATTAGGTCACACCAGCCTTGACCATTTCTTGCATCCTAGCCTCTCAGAGACATCACGAGGTTCCAGATTTCTTCAATCTCATCCCGTACCACGTGTCCCCTTGCGCCTGCGCACATCTTCCCACTGGCGGCCATTTTATCTCGCCACTCGGTTCTACTTTAGAAGCACTAATTTGAGGCAAATAAAACATAATTAAAATAGAGAAAAATATCCCTTTCGTTTCCCTCCCGTCTACGTACCCCAATTAGTTGTTACCTAGCAAAAAGCGACATTTAAGCTGCTCCTTACTTACCATCACTATTGTTTTTGCAACGACACATTTTATTTCTATGAAGCACAAACATGCATTTATTTTATTTAGTACGCTTTTTATTCTTACGTTATGATTAGACACACGGACATTCATTAATAGATTATTTAGCACATACATTGGCATATTACCATTCCCACATATACAATGTTGATTAATACATTTAAACGAACATTTTTAATTAATTAATTATATAATTGGTTAGGGGTTAAAAAAATTTATTTTCCCTGCTCCATCACTGAAATTGAACATTTAATTTCTTTCTCACATACAAAAAGAGATTTTTTATTTGTAAAAGGCCCAATTTAGCATACATCTAATCCTCGATCTCTACTTTCATTGCCTTTTCATAAATTGCTTGCATAATTCTTGTAAACAAAACCTGGACTTTCTTTTAAGAAGGCATATTTATTTAGAATACAAATAAAAATATGTAAACACATTTACACTGAAAAAATACTTTTGTTATGCAATAACTGGACCTCTTTAATGTCTGCATGTAATCATGAATTTTATTTTCGTAGTTGGTGGGCTCTTTGCACAAAATAACAGCAACCGGTAATCTTTCATTAAGTAGCCAAACAATAAGTAGCCAAGTATTTTCTATTTTACGTAGAAGATCCCTAAAATGTAGTTGATTTTGACATCAAACTGGTTTCATATAATTTTGCTGGCATTCATGAACAAGCATTGCCAGAGCCAATTGGTATAGCTTTAATGTACACACACATGCAATGTCGGACATTCACAAATGTGCATAAACTATTTGTGGGACATCTCTGTGCAACCTGCCTTCTTTTGTGCCCCCTACCATAGTGCTCTATCTTGTATTCCCTTAGCGTGTGGCATTCCATGGCACCTGCTCCACAAGTGTAGCGAATACAAAGCACAACAGCACTGAAAACCTGGTAAATATTAAGCAGGGCACATGTATAGGAGCACAGAAGCTCAAACTAGGGGGCATATTAACAAGGTGCGTCGATAATATTATCGCCGCTTTAGAGCCCGTTTTCGGGCGAAAAGCGGCGATAATATTATCGCATTATCAACAAGGACACGCTAGCGCGTGTATCCTTGCATCAGCGCCCCTTGTCAGCACGCCTCCCATCGCATCGCTAATGAGATGCAAAGGAGGCGTGCCTGACCAGACTCCCTTGGGTAAATATCGCTAACCCAGCTTCCTCATATTAACAACGAGGGTTAGCGATATTTAAAATCACGTTAAGTATGCCTTAACGCAGGAATTTAACGTCTGTTAAATTCCTGACTAAGGCATACCTAACATGGGGGGTGGATTGTGTGGCTAAGACCACAGGCCCTATCACCAAGGATATCGCCGTTTTCCATGGAACATCGCTGGAAAACCAGCGATGTTCCATGGAAAACATCGCTATCACTGGAATAATTATCGCCATTGCGCTATGCGTTGTTAATACAGCGCTAGCATGGCGATAATTATCTGCGATAGCCGGCGATAAAATTCCTCACGCTAAGAGCAGCCAGCGATAATTATCGCTGCCGCTTGTTGATATGCCCCTACATTTTTGTGCAAAATTATGTTTGAGTTCTAATGATGACTCAGTGCAGAGATGCACAGTAAGCAGAATTTTAATACTAATCCTGGAAGAACTCATTGCTTGGACAGAGGATAAATCAATCATCCCCATTAATCAAACTGGCTTTTGCAAGGGCATGGGAACTACCACAAACATACTTGCCCTGTCATTATTGATGGATAGAATGAAATCAGTAAAACAATCTCTTTTCATATGTTTGATTGACTATTCGTCAGCTTTTGACAAAATCGATAGGAACATACTTTGGCAGAAGCTAATGGGAAAAAAAATACCAACTGCTCTCCTCAACCAGCTAATACTCCTCCATACAAATACATGGGTTCAAGTCAAACTAGGAGATGGCAGGTTCGTGTCCCGGAAAATTCCAACAACCATGGGGCTTAAACAGGGGTGCGTACTGGCACCAACACTTTTCAATCTATATATGTCAGATTTGCCGTCGGAACTAGACACATGCAATTCGCATGCACCAAATTTAGGAGGGCTGCCACTTTCCAATCTCCTGTACGCAGACGACCTAGTGCTGCTGAGTCGAACCCCATTGGCCTTCAACATTTACTAGATACAACTAGCAGTTATTCAGCAAATAATGGTCTATCCATCAACTATGACAAAACAAAAGTAATGAGGATTCACCCGAGAAAGGGAACCTCCAAGTTCCGCTGGCATTTGGCCAATTCAACAATCGCAGAGGTAGACCAATACAAATACTTAGGAGTGATTTTAGACAACAGAGGCACATTTAACGCACAAAAGAAGTCATCAAAAGAAGAGGCAACTCTATTGCCGCCGCAATAAAATCCATTAAGCATACAATTTCCGGTCCAAATCTCATTCCGCTATTACAAGTCTGGCGAGCAAAGCTCATTCCGGCAATCACTTATGGGAGAGAGTGCATGAGGGGAAGAGATGCAGCCACATTAGACAGCACCGTCTCAAGAGCAGCTAGAATGATTTTCGGTCTACCTAAGTACGTTTCACCGGCACAAATAAAGCTGGAATTCGGCCTACAAAGCCAGGAACTAGCTTGTAAAGGAGCCTACGCCAAGAGTTGGTACAGAATCAAAAGAGCTGAAGCAGGAACACTGAATTCTTACCTATGGACCGAAATACAACAAAAGAGGGACTGTGCAGCCATGAGCTATCTGACCGCATCAAAAGACCGCCTAGGACTGGAGGATCTTTGGGCAGCATCAGGGTCTTACCAGAGTTTTAAACAAATTGTAAATAAGACAGTGAAAAAATTATCACTACTAGAAGACAAGGCGGCCCTCACGGAAAGAGCCCATGGATGGTTCGTCGTGCAAAGTTATGAGAAGCCCTCCGCGCAACTCTACCTAGGCATAGGTTTCAACCGGAGGAAGAAAGAAAAATATCTCCATTTCCGTATGGGCATTTTACCATCAGCGCAGCACCTTCCCCCTTGGAAACGGTCGCCGGGCCAGACAACATGCCACTTATGCAAGGAAGCAAACGAAAGTATAATACACCTTTTGTGCATCTGCAGAGAATTACAAGCTGAGCGACGCCAATTACTGAAGCCACACTATAAAAGTGAGGGGATAAGAACATGCAGGCAAGCAGTAATGGTATGCCTCGGAGGAAGGAACATCCAGCTGGCATGTCGCTTTGTACAATTTATGGAAGCGGCAGGGGCGAAACTCGGTCAATAAATTGTTAGAATCATTCATTATTGCATCGCTCTTTAGTATTTGCCTTTACAGGAAATAAGATTACCTCTTTTAAGGACAATTGTTGCTACAATGTGACTTTCAAATGCAACCTATTTCTACTGCAGTCAGAAAGTAACTGGTTTATCGTGTAATTATTGTGTGTTTTATCAAATTTTAATCTTATAGAATTTTATATTTTCTGAAATGATTAAGATCAGAAAAACTTGTCAAAGATACAGAACGATCTAATCTTTTATCAATGCATTGTAATGGACACAACATGGATATTTGCACAAAGGTGTAAACACAAAGCACTGAAGTTTTAGGAAATGATACTTGGAGAAGTTTTTTTTTTTTTTTAAATCATGAACTTTGTTATTGTAATTTTGACACTTTCTTTTAAAGCGAAATTGTAAAGGTTTTAATTGACCGGACAATAAACTATTATTATTATTATTATTATTATTATTATTATTATTATTAAAAAAATACCACATCTTGGAGCAAATGCAAGTTTAGGTGCACAAATGTACTTGGTGCAACATCAGAAGGTGTGCTGAAACTATTTTAGGAGTGCAAGCTACAGTTAGAAGCAAAAACACATGTAGGTACAAACTTAAAAGTAGTTGCAAAATTATCCTAGGTGCAACTTCAATAACAGTGAGCAAATACCTGAAGAAGCAGGAATTGTATTCACGTGCAAAATCACAGTTAGCTGCAAAATCACCATTATTGTTAAATCAGAAGGAAGGTGAATTCACTTTGAGGTGGAATTACATTTTAGACTCAAAAACACATTGAAGTGCAAAGTCACATTTAGATGCAGAAACACATTTAAGTGTAACATCACCCATAGTGCCAAATTAGAAGTACAGAGGAATCACTCATTATAAGGAGAAAGCCCAGCAGTAAGATAGCACATTACCTGTAAACGTTATGCATCTGCATCACACACATACTGATCACAGCAAATTGAGATGCAAAAAAACCCTTGGTGCAACATCAATAGGAGTGGGAAAGACTTGTAGGACCACAAATGACATTTAGAAGCAAAAATGTATTCAGTAACTGTAAGAAAATAGGTCATTAGTTGGATTAAAATCCAACAAGGAGAGCCAGAGATATACATTTGTAAAGTTTTAGGACAAAAATCTACACAAAAAGTAAGGTGCTAATCAGAAGTGTTCCTGTTTGGTGCTGACTGGGACCAAGGTGAGATTGCAGGCCTTCTGCAGTGGAGCGGATGTTGGCCACACAATGCGGGTCATCCTGGTCAAAAGCTTTACCTGTTAGCTCAGAAATCTTCCAGCACAGCATTGTTGTAGGCTATATTCAGCGAAGCCCTTACAGAACTGGATAGCCATTGGACGAGGTCCTGCTGAAGCCGTTGGTTTTGGCAGACAACAGCTCTAAGCAGAAAAACTCAAAAATGTCAGGCATGCCCAGGATCTCACATTTGTCTGATACTTTTTTGCACCTTCGCCTGGTCGGGATTTCTAACTTTGGTCTTAGTCTCTATTTTGGAGTTCAAATCCTGCATCGGGACAGGCCTGGAAGCTATAGATGTCAAAGTTTCTTTGAAACTAATTATATTTGCCTAAAGGTCCCACTGAAGCTCTGGAGGACTTGGAAATCCAACACTTTTCTAAGTTCCAACTTTTTCTAACTTTCTGGAGCTGCTTGTCTTGGTCATTTTGAGGGCCTGCTGGACCCTGGAGACAGCACCTAAGGGCCAGGACTCACTCATACATTGGCCAACAACAGGGTTAATTTCAGATCCAGTTGTAACTGGTCAACAGATCATTTCATGAAAAGGCCTCCTGCAGCGTGTTGTGTCTATTTAGCCACAAAGGAGGTCAGCCAACAGACCCATGAAGTCCACTTCTCTATCCTGCATATAGGTGGAACAATGCCCAGCCATTCAGGTCTTCACACAGGTCACAGACAGCATGGCCAGTCCTATTTTGTTTGCCAAAAGGTCCAGATGTGTTATAACCACTGGCAGTCCTCGTGGGGCAGCACCTGCAGCATGTGCTGCACTTGTTCAACACAGGATGCATTACAATGCTGTTTTCAGCACACCACCTAAATAACACAAACCACAAAGATGAGCCCAAGAAGAGGGAATGAGAGGTCATTATTTTTCCTTACTATGTGTCACGGACACTTCTTACTGCTGTTTCTCCCTTTGTTCTGGTAAACAATGTATTTTGCCTATTACCCAAGGAGTGATAATGTTTGCCCATTAGCAGTGAGATGATCACATTTTCATTTGAAAGGTTGTTTCTTCCCTCTCAACCACTGGGCTGTTTAACCCATTATTGCCTACAAGAAAAGAAGACAGAAAGGCAGGGGCTGAGTTTTATTTAGCATTTCATAACTCTTCCAAGGGGTACTATAGCATATGACGTAATCGCCATCCATGGCTTTTCAGGCCAAGCCCCACTCATAGCAGGCTGGGTGTGGGCAGTCGGAGTGCGCAGGCCTTGAGGCTGTGAATTTGCACCCAACACTAAAGCATCCCCTGCCTTGCCACTAACATCAATTGGACAGTGGAATTGAGGTTGTGTTGGCCGGGACCCATAATTCTCCCCAGCACCATCTGTGTTGTATCATGTATGGTAAAGCAGCACTATAGAGGCTGAGAACAGCTCTTAGTTCAGTCTGGACCTCCTGCATGGCCTCCCACTTTATATGTAGCCGACCTATGAACCTTTACATTAAAAAGTGTAGTTTGGATTGTTTCATTTTAACACCTTAGATTATATTACTGCTCTGAGTGGCATTTATTAAAAGTAGTGAACTACCCCCTTTCTTCTGTGGCACATTTATTAATGACTCAAAGGGCAAGACAGTTGTCTTGTTTTTCTCTAAATAAGGCTTGATTTCTATAGATGAAGCAATATTACAGCGAAGAAAAGTAATTGTTAGGGTCACACTGTTTGTTCAAGATTGGAAGCAGGGTTTGAAACCAGGTTTTCTGATTAAACATTGTGCAATTTAGGTTCTGGATGGATATCACCTACTTTCCCCTTCTGCCCTAATGTGTTAGTGACCCCAGAGACAAGTTGGTTGTCTTGTGGCTCCTATTGAAGGCCTTTATTGTTACTATAAATGGAGCAACACTGAGTAAACCATATACAAGAGAGGCTTTCATACAGTATAGTTCTTGATCTAAATTATTTCAAGGTGCTCTTGAAAATGTGATCACTGAAAATGAGGCAGAGGGAAAACAAATAATTGCCAAAGGGTCACACAGTTTGGCCAAGCTGGGACGATGTGATTGAAACCATTGTCTGTGGGTCTGACGTAAAGTACCTTGAGTCCAACTGCATCTTATGTAGGCCCCAACTTCATCTAAGTCCATGGAAGTCGCCTTCCAGCACACACAAAAAAAAAAAAAAAAAAAAAAAGTCCATGGAAGTCGCCATCTCCCTCAAGGTATACAATGGATACCACCATGTTCCCTGATTAATGCAGAATAATTGTTGTGTCTGCCTTTCAACGCTATGTCGACATACCTTATCTTTCTAAGAACTGTGATATCATCAAGTTCTTCAAATTATGACAGAGATACAACATCTAGGATAAAATTCATCTGGGTCATATGTCTCCTCCTCTTCATGTTAAGGTTTCCTAAGAACACAAATAGACTTATAACCAAAATAATGTAATCTGAATTGATGACCGCGTTTGGTGTACTCTGCCCTTGCTGCTGACCCCTGCACATCGCACTTTATCCACAGCCCCAGGAGGGGCTGCCACGCTATTTGAAGCCGGTCGCGCACCCACAGCGCGGGAGACCGCGTTTGGTGTACTCTGCCCTTGCTGCTGACCCCTGCACATCGCACTTTATCCACAGCCCCAGGAGGGGCTGCAACGCTATTTAAAGCCGGTCGCGGCACCCGCAGCGCGGGAGACCGCGTTTGGTGTACTCTGCCCTTGCTGCTGACCCCTGCACATCGCACTTTATCCACAGCCCCAGGAGGGGCTGCAACGCTATTTGAAGCCGGTCGCGGCACCCGCAGCGCGGGACGCGCCCGGGTGAAGACTGGGCCAAGACGGGCCCGTCTTAGCCCGTCATAGACCGATAGAGGCCAGGCTGGGCCACCCCTCTAAGGTTGGGTTTTTATTTATTCCTCTATTTCTCTTGTTCTTGATTAATTTGGATTATTCCCGCTTTTCCGAGCCTGACTTTAATTTATGAAGACGGACCAATAGTGTTTAGGAAAAGATGGGCAAAAGGAAGTCTGGCCCCACAACCTCTACTGACCAGGGAACGGGAATACAAAAATCGTTGTTGACTTATTTGACTGGTGCAATCGGGGCTATTGAGGAACAAATAAATACTGTGGAAGAGTCACTTTCTCAAGGCAGGTTGGGCTTGCTAACAGCAAGCAATACTTGTGCTATTTCCCCTAACAATCCTTTAGTTTTAACATCTGATGGTCAAACTGCCCAGTGTGCACAGAATGGGTGCATACAGGAGATACTAGAGACTATTTATGTGAGCGATCCAGAAGATGACTCTCAGCCACCGCCTAAACGCCATAGGAACCCCGATGTAATTGAGGGGGTAAATGTATTAAACTGTGATGTGAATAGTGTTGTAAAACCCAGTAAACCTAGCATAAAAATGCTAACTAAGAAAAGGAAAAATGTGGTTATACAACCAAAAAAACAGGCAACTAAAAGGTCTCTCAGTCTAGGGAGACCCATTGTGAATACGTTAACTGAGGGCCAAATTATTGATATTGGTAACATTACTAGGAAAATTGATGATTTACATAAATATGTAACTGGAGCACTGGAAAATCTAATAGAAAGGGTAGAGGTTATAGAGGGTTATTTAAGAAATGATAATAGGGCTACTGCCCATGACGAGAATATTCAACCAAATGTCAATCGTCCCTGCAGCTCACTCACAGCCACACAAGGAGGGAATTGTGCTGCGAGGACTGTAGCTGCAGGAGCTTTAAATAAAAACTCAATACCAGGTATGGTAAGAGCAGCCACATATAGATTGACACCCCCATGTAATAATACGGAAGGAAATAATAACAACAAGTCAGTACTGGACAGGAATAGAGATAACAACCGCATAGCGGGGCATACAACTGAGATTAGGGAACCCGTAGGCGATGAAGAATATTATCTCCTTGATCTACCACCGGCAGCCACCCCTTATATAGTAATTTTAGCTAATGTCCCCTGTCTACATAAGTCCGTTCATGAAACATGGGAGGGTTTGCGAAATAAGTCACTCTTCTGGCTAGGTAATAAAACTGGCCTTATAAACCCCCTCTTTGAAAAGTTTAAAATGGTCAGACGGGTTAAATGGGTGGGAAATGGCCGGAAATCATTCTAGGGTGATTGTATTGTCTTGACCTTTAGCGATCCTAGGCTAGTACAAGCTGTTCTGTCAAGGGCAGGGAATGCATGGTATAGCCACACTGAAATTAATGCACTACCACTTGGCTATTTCTATCAGCCCCAAACTATGAACTACCGAAAAAACTATGTAAGGGATGATAATACACAGAGCTTATTTAACATTCCGCTACGCAATCGTTATGAATTGTTAGCCACTCTTGAAGATATAGATTGACAACTGGCTCAGCACGTGAGTGGGGAGGGGCACCCAACAAAGGTCGACCTATTAACTTCCAAAGATAAAATTCAGGAACAACTAAGTGTCCAAGGGTCTGTGGCTAGTAGTGGACAAGTCTCTGTCATGAAATTAGATCTAATGTTGGAGGGCGTAGACACTGAGGAAAATATAAATCAACCCAGGAGGAAAATGGAAACTAGCTCCAAAGTAACTGGGTCACAAACAGCGTGGAGAATACCCCATAATGGGAAACCGTTAATTGAGATTCCAGCAGGTAAACAGCTAAAGGAAGGTAGTGCTAAAGCCTGTAAGATACTATTTTGGAATATTGCAGGGCTTGCTACAAAAGTGACAGACCCACGGTGGCTAATAGAGGTAGTAGAATACTCCATAATTTGTCTCCAAGAAACCTGGTTACTTGAGGAAAGACATATCATAGGTTATAAAACATTCCACACGCCGGCGGTCATTAGTGTACAGGGTCGTAATAAAGGTGGATTATGTATCTATGTCTCAAATATGCTGGGGGTAACCAACTTAAAACTTAAAATTGAGACGGATTATTACCAGATTTTGGTTATGCATATAGTAGGAGGGTTCTGCACAGTGCTGATTAACTTTTACAACAACATCCCAAAAGCCCATATAGTGAGTGTAATAGAGACCCTATGTAAAGCCTTGAATAAGTTGGAAGACGAGATGTCAGGTGATGTGTGCATTATATGGGGGGTGATTATAATTGTTTTTGTGTCAACACAGCCAAAATGGTATATGTGGATTAGGAAAGGATAAAGATGATACGCTGGCCCATTTCTCACACACAACACTGGGGGATATGTTAAATGAAATTGTTTTCCAGTTTGATCTTGGGTATGCTAATAAGCTGTGTAATCCCTTAGTACCATTTGAGCCTACCTTTAATGGCAGAGGTTGTAACTCTACTATCGATTTTGTCCTAGTCTCAAATAGGTACTCAAGAAATGTTTGTAACTTTGAAACTCATTGTATCGTATGGAGTGACCATTATCCAATCAGTTTTGCTCTTGAGATGGAGAGTGCTGATAGAGAAAAGAGGGATAAGGACTTACAATATAATTATAACATCAACCTTACTAGTACAAATGGGTATTCTCTGAATTGGTCGAAAGTGGATCCTACTGTTTTTATTAATCAACTAGTCAAAGGGTCTAGAGAAGACCTAGAAGTCTGTTTGTCAGAGGATAGAGAAGATGAAGATGTTCTGAATGCCTTCCTTAAAATTACGGGTGAGATACAGAAACTATTAACTAGGGAGCAGAAACGGGGAGTGCATAAGACACAGGGCTGGTTTGATAGGGAATGCAGCAAGGCAAATAACCATCTGAAGAAAGTTTTGCAAAGGGAGAATAGAGACAGAGAGGAAGTTAGACAGGCTAGAAAGGTTTATCATCAGGTAATAAAAAACGGAAGCTACAACTGAAACAGGAGGCGTGGCAGACATTACATGAGGCATGCCTAAGAAAAAGATAACAATACCTTTTGGAAAGCGGTCAGTGCACCCTTTTTTGCAACTAGGGATATTGATATTGTAGATTTTGCCATTTCTGAGGAGAAATGGTTACAGCACTTTACTGGACTCTATAATGATGTGTCCGACGTACTCGATGAGGTGACCGATGTACAAGACGAGGCAGTTCCAGTTGGTGTGGTGAATGTTCAGATTGAACAGAGTACAGTATTTCCAATAGATATCAGTTTCTCGGTGGAGGAAGTTACCATGGCTATAAAAGAGAGTGCCTCAAGTAAAGCACCGGGGCCAGATGGCATCCCTGTGGATGTCTACAAAAGTAATATCGAGCTGTGGGCCCCACTTTTAACGAATGTTCTAGCTAGATGTACTCGACAAGGTTTCCTCCCTACATGGTCGGATGCAATAGTGATCCCGATTTTTAAAAAAGGAGATCGGAGTGATCCAATGTGCTATCGTCCAATTTCCCTGCTGGATTCCCTCTTGAAAGTGGTAGGGAGGGCACTATTGAAAAAATTGCAAACATGGGCTGATGAAAAAGAACTCTTATCTAATTTGCACTATGGGTTCCGAGCGGGGCTTGGGACGATAGAACAAGGATTAAATCTAACTTTGATCATAAACAAATATACATTAGCAAAGGATGAAAAACTATTCTTGACATTCGTTGACCTCAGTGCGGCGTTTGATTGCGTGAAGCATGAGAAATTGTGGGGTGTACTTGAAGGGATGGGAGTGGACCCACCACTACTTACCTTCTTAAAGGAACTGTACAGGGAGGCAGGGGCAAGGGTCCGTTTTGGGAGGCAGGGGAGTGTTCTTCTAAATTCCGAATGAGAAAGGGAGTAAGGCAGGGGTGTGTACTCGCCCGTTCCTTTTTCATTATATATTAATAATATTGGACAATACCTGACTGAATTTCGACAGGACTACCCGATCATTAATAATATTCCAATCCCAATCCTTCTCTACGCCGATGACGCGGTCATAATGGCGCGGACGCAAATAGGGTTGCAAAGAACTGTTGATAATTTTGTAGATTTTATATATGACAGGGGTTTAAATGTGAATATTAGTAAAACTTATACAATGAAATGTGAGAAAAAAGCGACAAAAAAATGCAATATTTTTATTAACAACAAAAAAATTGAAAGTACAGATACATTTTCTTATTTGGGAATAAATTTTTATCGCACAGGCTCCTGGAATGCGGCTATTCAAGCAAGAAAATTAATGTCCTCGAGAGCAATAGGTGCGGTGATTAATTTCTCCAGGAAACTAGGTTGTAGACCGGTCCCTGAGCTACTAGCTATATATAAATCTAAATGCCTATCAACGGCCACATATGGAGCAGGCATATGGGGATTTGCGGATGTGCAACACCTACAAACCTGTGAGAATGCATTTACGTGATATTTATTGGCAGTACCAAGCTTTACAGCTAATTTTAATTGTCACTCGGAGCTTGGATTGCATTTTATTACTGACATTATTAGAATCAATCCTCTACTACTTTGGCATAAGGTCTGGGTATCAACAGAAACTAGCTTCAATCGTGATATTATCATGGATTGTTTAAAACTTGACAGAGTTGCGCTCATACCTTGGCTTGGCTATATTAAAGGACTGGCTAATGATATTGGCCGCTCCGAATTTTTTCCGGTCCCTGAGAGCATGGCTGACGTTTCAAGAAAGTCCTTAAAAATAGAGTGTTTGTCTTATTTAGAGAACAAACGTTGGTTAAAAGAAAGGGAAAAAAAAACTGTCATGGAAAATCAATTAATGCTAATCTGCCCAGGTATACAACCATATCCAGAACAAGTTGAGGGAAGTTTCGATCGCATGCTTTTAACCCGCTTTCGTTTTGGAACTTTTTATAGAATGCTCACATTTCCCGAGGCTAATGATTGGTCGAGAAATTTACTCCCATGTCCATGTGACGATATTTCATCCCAATCTACAATGCATGTCATTTTATTTTGTAAATTTTATATGCTACCTAGGAAAAGGTTTTTAATACCAATTTTGAAGAGCATGAATTTGAGACAATGCAGAATAGCCTATCTGAAGCTGCAGTCTTTGGAAAATCAGCTGCATACAATGACTATTGTCTCTTTTTTAAAAAGTGTTATTAGGTACAGGAATACAATGTAAAATAACACAAAATCTCACGTATTTTTACTTTGTTTGATATATATATATATAACAAGAATATTTTTACTGTGACATTGATTGTTATTAATTGTGCTTTTATGATTTTTATTGACAAAAATCGAATAAAGCTGAATTTGATTTGATTTGATTAAACATTGTGCAATTTAGGTTCTGGATGGATATCACCTACTTTCCCCTTCTGCCCTAATGTGTTAGTGACCCCAGAGATAAGTTGGTTGTCTTGTGCCTCCTATTGAAGGCCTTTATTGTTACTATAAATGGAGCAACACTGTGGTATATTAAACCATATACAAGAGAGGCTTTCATACAGTACAGTTCTTGATCTAAATTATTTCAAGTTGCTCTTGAAAATGTGATCACTGAAAATGAGGCAGAGGGAAAACAAATAATTGCCAAAGGGTCGCACAGTTTGGCCAAGCTGGGACGATGAGATTGAAACCATTGTCTGTGGGTCTGACGTAAAGTACCTTGAGTCCAACTGCATCTTATGTAGGCCCCAACTTCATCTAAGTCCATGGAAGTCGCCTTCCAGCACACACAAAAAAAAAAAGTCCATGGAAGTCGCCATCTTCCTTAAGGTATACAATGGATACCACCATGTTCCCTGATTAATGCAGAATAATTGTTGTGTCTGCCTTTCAACGCTATGTCGACATACCTTATCTTTCTAAGAACTGTGATATCATCAAGTTCTTCAAATTATGACAGAGATACAACATCTAGGATGAAATTCATCTGGGTCATCTGTCTCCTCCTCTTCATGTTAAGGTTTCCTAAGAACACAAATAGACTTATAACCAAAATAATGTAATCTGAATTGATGTCCATTGGCCTTATATGTCTATAAAGAGATGTCTGAAACGCATACCTTGATGCACATAATCTATGTCAGACATTCCTAAATTTATGTCAGAAATTCTAATCTCTGATAAGATTTGGGATATAAGGACTGTCACTTGACCAGTTGTCAGGAGAGGACCTTCGCCCAAATTAGTGCCTGAGATTGTGTCAGAGATAGTCTCACCTACTGCCAGTGCACTTCACACTTCACTGACGATACATCCCACCGGAATCCTGAAGCTGATAAAGTCACGTCCCAGAGGAAGTTCGACTGACTGCTACCGCAGTGGGTGATTGCACTTAGTAGGGAACACTGTCATCACGTCTCTCCTAATAAAGACAGCTTTTGCTGGTAACAAGGTATGCAGTGCATCGCTTCTCCATAAGAAACTCTAGACAGTAAGATGCTCTGCCTTTCATGATCTCATAGTACAGCGCATAGAAGTGGTGTTAGGTTCTAGTTAACATTTTAATGACATTCTAATAATTCTAGAAATGTTCATTTTATTCTTGGTATTGATAATGTGTCTTGATGCTGTTTTCATAATATTCTATGTAGTTGTTTTAGATGTACTGAGAAATAGACTGTTCCGGTAGTAATAAATGCTTTTAACTTTAAAGTGTTCATTCTTCACATTAAAGTTTGAGTGATACTGTAAATAATGAAATAAGGCTTGTTGTTGTTTCCACGGTGCCCCTGACACCTTTATGGGATTGCTAGTAACCCAAAAGCAATACCTCTATATCAATTACACATTGAGTGGTGTTTGTGGGGCTACAATAACTTGTCTTTCAGATTAATTGTGGTGTATTGAACCTAGTTCACATTGTCACCTGTGGGTGGGAAAGCATCCCTTATAGAGCTATGCCAAAATAATAACTTACGCAACATTTGGTGCCCAACGTGTGGTTCGTATCTTACAGCTATGCCTTGAGTAGTTTACAATTCAATTATCACACACATTTGAACCATTATTGCAGGATTAGAGACAACCATAGTAATCATGGTTACCTCCTATTGGTAATAAGAGAGCACATATTTCTGTAGGTTTGTTAAGCTTGACTCATAAAAGGTTACTCCCCATTCTGTGGGTTTTTGAATTCTCTGATTCCAATTTTAAATTGAATCCATTCATCATGGTAGAACCATGGAGTTCAAGCCTATTGATGCTGCCTCAGGGAAGTTTCATGAATATGCAGTGATAGATCTGCTTGCTCATAATAGGGATTACCAAGAATTGTTTGTCTGATGCCTCTGAGCAATGACGGGTCTACAAGGCCAGCCGTGGCTAGATACACTCCTGTTTCTCACTCCAAAACTCTATCCCATGCAGAGGTAGAAGGGGTATTAAATTACACAGTCGCCTTATACAGGAGACTTGTGCAGTTCATACAAAGTACTTTGTGCTCCAGACCTTCTATTGCAGCAGGACTTGCTGCTCCCGCACAAATACAAACCATTAGTCTACAGACTCTTAATGGTGTCATGGGCAAAGGGCCGGCAAAGCATAATGAAATGGCTAGCTGCATTTCTTGAAATACCAACCACTTAGAAGCAATGTATTCGTACCAAGACAAACACAGAATACTGACTATGTTTCTTCTTCTTGGGATGGTGCCTCCCGTAGAGGAGTGTAACTCCTGGGGAAGCATCTTTGCATGCATTTATACCAGCACACATGGTTCGCCTTCATTGTGGTCCTCCCTGATGTACTTAAATAAGCACAAAGTGAGCACAGGGCTGCACCAGCTCTGGATTTAGGAATGAAGTTAATGGAGAAATTTTCCACAGGCTCCTCCATCATTCTGAGCAACATAAAGGGAGAAGCTTCAGTTCTAGCTATGCTTCATAGACTGGAAGCAGATCTGGTTCAAGACCCTGAACGTGAACTACCAAAAATAACTGTGTAAGTTTACAGCCCTGTAGGTAGAGATACCTTAGGTACTCAACTTGTTAAGCCACACTTAAAACCTAAAAATGGCACTAGGGTTTCTGTTAAGGAGTAATCTGCAATGGAAGGGAAGAAAAAAAGAAAAAGACAGACTGAATCACCATCTTCTCGGGAATCCGAGAGGGGTGGTTATAACTTAAGAGACCATCAATTCTTTTTTTAAAACCTGACCGGTATCAGTATTCTGATAGCCATTCTTCATGTTCTTTTCAGGACACTGAAGGTTAAAGTACAGAAAGGGGGAGATGAACTGATTAATGAAGAAAAGAGGAGTACAGTGGGAAAAGTGAAGGCGGACACAAGATTGATGTAAGCGTAAAGAAGGAAGAGAAAGGATTAGACTCCAAAGCCCCCAAAAGAAGAAGAAAGTTGCAGGACTTTTGAAAAAATATGTAGATTCAACTGTGATTCCTCCTGCGATGCAGGACATGGGTGAGAGTGCTCGTAGACAGTGCCGTAGAAGTCACAATATTACATCAAATGTTTCAGAAGTTTCTAGATGCGAGTCCAACTGAGGACTTCATACAGATTAAAACTCCAGATCAATATTTAAATCCTCCTGATAGGGTTTACAACCTAAAAATACAAATTGAAGGTGACATACCACATATCATCAAAGCAGTCTTCTGGACCCAATTATCGGATGATCATGACATCATCTTGGCAGAACAAGAATGGCCTCCAGCCTTCATTAGGGAAGCACCGAGTGGAGAGGAAGTCCTAAGGGTAGCCTTCTCTCCCATACTACCTGAAGAAATCAGGGAAATGTATGCCAGTGAATGGGCTTGGGATAAGCTACAGCCCTATACAGAAATCAAGCGGGGTGGGACAAACAGCCACAAGCACAATACCCTTTAAAACCAGAAGCAAAATGTGATATTGAAGAAATACTAGACCAATCACGGTATCAAGGCATATTAGCGCCTTGCCTATCACCTATGAAAATACCTTTTTTCCTGTCTCCAAGCCAGACGGTTCTTATAGAATAGTCTTAGACTATAGAATTTTGAATACGCACACACAAACATATGCAGTACAAAACACCCACATTACAGGTTTAATGACGAACCTGTTGTGGAAAAAATACAGAACAACCCTGGATATTTCCAATGGGTTGTTCAGTCAAAATAGAGCAGCTGAAAGATAGTATCTAACCACTTTTATTTTTGATATAGTGCAGTTTTCATTCAGATGTTTGCCTATGTGCTATCAGAATAGCCCTGGCTTGTTTTCATCACAAATCATGGACATCTTACAACCAGATTCTAAGGTATTGTCATAAATTGATGATATTTACTTAACTGACAATTACTCAAATCTACACCTTACCAGGTTAGACAGAGTAGTGACTATGTTAACATCACATGGGTACAAGATTAATTTTAAAAAGTCAAAGATCACCTACCCGATGGTGACCTTCCTTGGATATGAATTATCCAGCGAGGGCAAGGGTTTAGCTCAGGACTTCCTCCAGAAGTGCACTACCTTGCAGCCTCCCAACACACTGAAAAAGTTACAATCCCTGTTTCTTAACTTTAGACAGACTTATTCGCCTCACTACACAGAGAGAGTGAAGCCTCTCTATGACCTGATTTCTCCCACGTTTTCCTCTAAACAGTGGCTGAGTGCACATAGCGATATCTCTCATGCTCTGCAAGCAGACATGCTTGAGACAAAATATTTACAAACTAGGAACAACTAAACCAACCTAGTTATCAAAGTCATACCCAGTGACTATAGTTTGACCTGCATGACCTATAATGAAGGACCGACTGTCCCCATTGCCTACAGGTCCCACTTGTATTCTCTGACTGAAGCATGATTTGCTTCCATTGAAAGATTCCTGACGGCTGTACAAACTGCTACTCTGAAGGATTGCCCATTGGTGCAGGGAAAACATATCATTATTGTTTCTCCCATACCAGCACTAGAGGCATCCATGAAGGCAAGCATTCCTAATGCTTCTGCCCTACGCCCAAGATGGGAACAGTGGGCTCGTCTTTAAATGCACAGGATGTAAACTTTCAGTATGATCCCTCTCTTCATACACAAGCCTTTCTCCAGTACAAACAGATTACTGTTCAGACTCCAGACACTTTAACCATGAAGTCTTATCAGAGCTTCTTTTATAGAGATGGCTCTGCCCAACCTATGGTTGGAACCACATGTAAGTACTCAGCAGCCTGCACAGCAGTGCAAGGTGTAGTGAAGGATGGTGAGCTCATCTTACAACACACCCACACCAAACTCTTGGGTGATAGCACTGCACAACATGCAGAATTACATGCCTGCTACTTGCATTACAGAAGACTGACTCAACTGTTCCCACACTCATTGTGTCCGAACTCAGCTTTCTGTATGCAAGGTTACAATGTCTATTTGCAACATTGGAGATTGAATGTATTCAAGGATTCAAAAGGAAAACCTATAAGAAAGAAAACGCTTTGGTAAAAGGTAGCTGTCTTACAAGAAAAGCTTCCATTGAGAATGTGAGGCACACTTTGGACCATCAGCGTACTGGTATTCACGCTAAAGGGAACTGTGCTGCTGACCAAGTGGCAAGAGCTGCAATACAGACTGTCCGAGTAGCAGTCTTAACTAGAGCTCAAACGAAGAATGGAACAGATATATTAACAGCCATAAAAGTAACCAATCAAGCTACAACATCTCCGTCAGGTTTTCCTCTTAAATACTCCCACACCCTTAATTCAGATAACATTCCGGTAGTCACCATACCAGGAGTGGGATACAGAGTAATACCTAATAATCTGTCTAGATTATAATTAATTAGAGAAGCACATGAGGAACTGGCCTCTGCACATACAAGAATAAATGTAACCATAGCAATACTACAGCAATGCTACTGGTGGCCCAATCTATACAAACTAGGGACTAAGTTAGACAATGTGACATTTGTCAACAAATTAAATCCTCCATGGTTAATAAACACTCGCCATCCCCCTCATGATCTCAAATATTCCATTCCCAGGGATTTATTTAAAACCACATCAGCCCCTTAAATTCAGCTCACCAACATAAATAAATATTGGTAGCTATTGATTCTTGCTCTCTATTTCTATGGGTTTTGGTGCAGAGAAATGTAAACACTTCAGTAGTCACAAAAGATTTACAGTGCCTAGCATCCCCGGGGGCAGTTCATTCTTTTCATTCAGACACCGGTCCTGCATTTGCCTTCAATGCTTACAGGGATTCAATATCTGCTCCAGGAGTTTGTCTGCAATTCAGCAACCCATTCAAAGCTGAATCAAACAGCGTTGTAGAGAGGGCCGATGGCATGATTAAACAAGCTTTGACTGCCAGGGTGTTAATTTCAGGTCTTAGTTGGTATCATAATCTGTATGGAGTTCAGGGACCAATGAGTATCTTGCGTAGACGAGTATTGGTAAGACATACTCCATACGCAGTTCTCTTCGGAGTTTCTATGTTTGTGCCTGACTTAGATAATTCTGGGAAGGGGGCAGATGAAGATAAATTTGACTTGGACAAGCGTTTGAATGTTTTACAGGGTAACTAAGGGGTCAGAGACAAGCTGTTAAACACAAACCACTCCGACATCGCCACCTGCGAAAAGATGGTCATTGCTGCTGCTGACGGGTGACTTCCTAAAGTTGGGGACCAAGTGAGGGAGAAAATCCATGACAAGCAAGCTTTTGAGACATTTTACAGTCCACCTATCACTGTTCTTGGGGTAAAAGGCAACAAAACTGTTATCCTGCCTCCTCTGCCTGGATCAAGAACAAACAGACAGGTGTCTATCAACCACATAAAAAAATGCTATGTGTCCAGTCCTCTAAAGCTGGTTTCAGCAAACAGCAAGAAGGATTCAGAGTGGTGCCTACTAGTCTCTCCCTACTCTGAATACCATACCCACTGAACAGAGCAGTAACATTTTGAGCAATACCTCCCAACCTGGGAGGTTTGAGCTTAACACTCTATGCAGAACACTGAGTGCAACAAACATAGCTGATGCTGCTGACATCACAGTGGCTACTGTCCAATTTAATTCCATTGTATACTATGAAATACCATCTGATGCTACGCCATTTGAACTGCTACCTTTTCAAGAGTGCGAAGAGACCAACAATGCTGAAAATGACTCTGAGAAGATTTTTCAACCCCTTTCAGTCACTCATTACGAAAGACTGTTTTGCACTTGTCAGTGGTGTCATGACAAGTATATGATTCCTCCATGGTCCTATGCCTGAATTGCCTTGGAAACGTTTCTTCTCATCATGTGGTTGTCAATGATATTGGTAATTCTACTGCTACTCAAAGGACATTTTGTCCCTGCAAGAACAATAGCATCACCTGTGGTTGGTAAACTACAGCCTCACTCTTCAACCCATAGAACCTGAAGTTCAAGCCAAGGTTTCTATGCTGCAAATATTACAGCTTATCCTGTTCCTAGGGGCATACCTTGGGAGAAAGTTCCATATCAAATTATGGGACCCACTGAGACATTGCAATTGCCTTATGTGATAAAAGTTTCAATGAATGATGTTATAATACCCTGATCGCTTTCAGATGATTGGGACATTGAGACTGTTAAAAATATGATGTCTAATTTGCAGGCATAGGCTACTTTGAATAATGAAGATCCTTATTTGAATCAGCAAACTACAAAGAAATGTATTGTTATCATCACTATGCACATTACTTCATACATACTACTAGTTATCTTAAAGAAGTTTACAATTCCACGCAATGGGAACATTGTGAGGCTCCACCTCCTGTGAGCCATTCTAATTTCTTTAAGACGGTTTCTTACTTTCAGAGTGCTGACAGGTCACATCCATCATCCTTTCGTTTCTCACAGAAACCACAGCAGCTTCCAAAAAACCTAGTCACAACCAACAAGATGAATTACTCCACTAGGGTTTAGGATATGAGTATTGGAAAGCAAATAATGATGAGAAAAGCATGTGGGGAACCAAATTCTGGCAGATTCAAGTGAAAGAATCCTTATTTCGAGTCTTTATAATACCAAAAGAATTGATCTTTCTTAACAAAACTATCCAGCAGATTACTTGTCTGTGATTCAGAACAATGAAGGATTTAAAGAAACCTTCTATTCCAAAAGTCAGTCTGACTATGTTTAATAATTGGCAATTCTCAATGAATATGTCTGAATCGGATATAAACAATATGATACCGAATGGAACCTATAATTTAACACAATTTTCTGTTGAAGGTTTGGCCTTATAATTCTAAAACATGCATGCAGCGTTTTCATCCAAACACTCCCGGATTCAAAAATAATCATCCTAATCCAAGTAATAATACTCCAAAACCTATAGTGGTTACCACATACAGTGTAGGCAAGTTTTGCCAGAGTGGGTAGAACACTCTAATCTCCCAGCCATGAAGGAATACTTCTCTTCCATTAAAGAAAATATGGATTTTTCTGATTTTCTTTTGGGCCCACGCTCTCAAAGAAATAAAATATTCCTTGCTATAGGAATATATGCTATATACAATGAATTAAATGAATATACTGAAAAGAACTTGCAGAAAGAATTAGGCAAATAGGTCAAGAAAACATGCAAACCATTTTTAAAGTTATTGGCAATGGAATGCAAATGTTTTTTAAAAGAGTGTACTTCTTAAGTCACATCTTGTCCTCTGCCCTAGACCTAATTAAAGGGGAGCTGAATTTGTTACAACATGGGCAGGCTCAATTTAGAGCAATTATAAAATTTAATTGTGTATTACAAAAAGTTAGAACAGGTTTTGTGCCTCTACAAGTTCTTAATGAAACAGACTTGTTAAACCATATAATGTAACACTCACACAGAAATCAGTGGCCAAGAAAGAAAGAATCCACATTTTGGGCCACATGAATGAATGCTATTTTGCTTTAACAAACAGGCCAATTGGCAGAATCAGCCCGTTTGCAAATGCAAAAAAGACTTTGCCAATGTACCAACCTCTATTGTGTGATTTGGTAACCTATTACCGAATCGCAAAATGTGTTTGCGATTCTATATGAGGAAGGGGTGTGTTTAGGGGGTCCCTTCCTAATAGCGTTTCGTATCGCTATGTATGAATGTTTTGCAACCGAAATGCAGCCGCAAGAAACATTTGCATTTTACCACCTACTTCAAGTAGGTTGTAACACAGAATGGTAGCGAAGATGTTTTTTCAGAGCAAGCAGTGGTCCCATGGACCATTGCCTGCTCTTAAAAAATTAAAAGAGAAACTTTTCATTTTTCTGTTTAAACTCAATCCATTTTCCGGCTGCATTCAAAAAACATTATTGCTTTATTTAAAAGCAATCACAAACATGGTGGTCTGCTGACCCCAGCAGGCCACCATACCCATGATTTTAGCGATACCTAATGGTTCGCAAATAGTGACCTACCTCATTAATATTCGTGAGGTAGGTCAATTTGCGACCCCCTATGAATCGCTAAATGAAACTCTTGGAGTTTCATACATTAGGAATAGCAATTACCTAATTGCGCTTCGCAGAAAATTGCAATTAGGTAAACGCTATTCCTAATGTTGAGAAAGTGTAGAAGAAGTTGAAGATGCACCATTTACAGTCAGTGACACACCTCCTATTAATTGTTTAATACATGGTATTATTTCTTTACCCAGAACAACTTTTCATTTTCATGACTGTCAAATATATAAATCAGTTGGCAGGCATGAAACTATGCACAATTTGCAACTGTTCCATTCATGGAAATTCCCTATCACTCACATCTCTTTAAATGAAAATGAGGATGACCCTGTGTATATCAGTACAGCAAATTGCCGAAATCCAGTTGGAAATTCCATTCTGTGTGACACCATATCTTTGCATGGAATGTTCAGTGCTTTAATGCCAGGGTTAAGCTGTATCTGTACCCCCTTGCATTCATTCCTTTAGATCAC
Source organism: Calotriton arnoldi (assembly GCA_963921515.1). Taxonomy (NCBI): domain Eukaryota; kingdom Metazoa; phylum Chordata; class Amphibia; order Caudata; family Salamandridae; genus Calotriton; species Calotriton arnoldi. The sequence goes on from CAWUFW010011560.1 coordinate 445,353, forward strand.
GAACGTCTGAATAACGGCTCCTATTTGTTCTTAACAAATGTTACTTGCTCTTGGTTGGAGCCACACCAGCCGTACCTGATAACAGTTTCAGAAAATATGCAGTGTTGTGGAAGGACCTTGTATCCTCTGCCTAGAAATGTTATTAGAAACATCATTTGTCCTAGCATTAGTATGAAGCCTATGCTTTTTGATGACCTGAACAAACTATTGTCTGTTCTCTTACAAAAAAAAGTCCCTTTGACTTCAGCTGTTGAAGTTTATATTCTGCAAACAGCTGGAACTGCTTCAGAGATTCAGCAGCTGATACGCACACAATACCCGATGCATCTTGCAAATATCATTCAAATGATTTTTCATTCATCTGTAACCACTGGTGTTGTGCATCTTTTTAAGAACATTGGCTCTGGTCTAGTGATTGGATTTAAAGCAGAATTTGGACTGATTCCATCACTTTTTCATTCTCTGGTCTTCAGCCTTGTATGAGGATTTATAATACTGCTAATTGTGGTATCATCTTCTTTCTCCTGTTCCGCCAAAGGAAATCAACAACATGGAGTACCCATACCCAGTTGAACAAAGTTTCAGAGAGACTCTATCACGTTAACTGGGACATGCCAAGCTATCTGAACTCAGTGAGCACTGGATTCGCACTTTTCACAAAGTGAATGCTACGCAAGTAAAAACCTGTTTTCTGGTGCATAAGCTGTCCAATGACATCCTCTTGCACTTAAATCTGGAAAAGCCCCTAATGGCTTTTCTTGATATGGAAAGAATGATTCAACCTCTACATGAGCACCAGAGACAATGTCAAGTAATGCACCTGTCCCTTATGCAGGCCACTACCTATGACAGAGCAGTATCAGCAGTGGCATTTTTCGATATAAGCTTTTGATGAATGGCGTGACTCATTATTACTCTTTGAGACCCCAGGACAGGAGCCACAACCAAAACCAAGTGCCCCAGATGAGCAGCCAGTTGCTGGTCCTTCGAACACACAGATATGTCCTCTGATGAGGAGTGAACTCAATAAGTAAGTCGACCAACGAATCATGATCTGTCTTCATCATTTGTACCACTAAGCCTGTATGATCTATGGACTAAAAACAAAACTTCTCTCCTTTTCCTTTTTTAATAGACTCTGTTAATTATTTAGCTTTTTATACTGCACATTTTTTATCTGTTCTATTTCTTTAATTTTACTGGTATGTTTATTGACCAACATGCATAAAACCCTTTAGAGTGAAATGTATTTATTGATAATCTCTAACTATGCAACACTTACAAATATTCATCATTCGCTATGTGAACCATATACTTCCAATATTCTTTTACCTATCCTTTATATCCACATGTATTAATTGCTTTTTTATGCTACAAGTACACGTATATATTATTTAGATATGTATTTTAGTCTGTGTTTTTAGATGGTGATAATTTGAGAGCATGGATTTCCCTACATGTTACTAAAATCCCTATTGGCCAGAAATCCCTTTACATCACATTGAGATGTACAAGCCGGGGATAAAGCAAAGACCCTAAGGTCCAACTCTATCTTATGCAGGCCCTGGCTCCATCTTAATCAAATGAATTTGCCATCTTCCTCAACTTAGACAATGGACACTATGTTTCATGATCAATGTAGAATCATTGTCATGACTTTCAACGCAGATGTTGCCAGACCTTATTTTTCTAAGAACTGTGATATGGTCAAGTTCTTCGATTAATGACATAGATACAACATCTAGGCTGGCATTTGTCTGGGTGAATTGTCTCCTCCTCATCATTTCAAGGTTTACTAAGAACACATTCAGACATATATCCAAAATAATGTAGCCTGAATTGAAGTCCGTTAGCCTTATATGTCCATAAGGAGACGTCTGAAACGCATACCTTGATGAAGACATTCATAAACTTATGTCAGAAATTCCAATCTCTAATAAGATTTAGGATATGAGGACTGTCACTTGACCACTTGTCAGGAGTGGTCCTTCGCCTAGATTATCACCTGGGGTTCTGCAAGAGATGGTCTCACCTACTGCCAATGAACTTCACACTTTGCGGATGATGCCTGAAGCTGATAAAGCCACATCCCGGAGGAAGACCGACTGACTGCTACCTCAGTGGATGCTTGCCCTTCACAGAGAACACTATTATGGTATGTTAAAGAAATTTGTATAGTGCGTGGCGACCAAAGGCATCCCATTGAGGAACACAGACTGTTGACTTAAACTCGCCGGGGTAACTTCACAAACAGCCATTTTGTGAAGGCCAGTTTATTGTCAATTCTTCACAGGGAGAGGGTTAGGGTGTTCCAGAGTTTAGCCACATTATACTTATAGGATCTTCCTCCCTTTCTAGCCCTCTTCACAGATGGAACTACAGCCAGCATTGTGTGAGAGGACCTAAGAAATCCTCCAGGTTTTTAAGGTGTAATTAGTTGTCTGGTGATAGAGGAACCTACTTCTTGAAAGGCTCTATGTGCTACACACAATGCCTCAAATTGATTCTCTGGGTGATCAGAAGCCAATGAAGGTCGGCCAGAGCCTGACTTGCCGAATTATGTCTGGGGATGTTTAACAGTGTCCTTGCCACCGCGTTCTGTACCACCTGAAGTTTGCCAATCACAGCTGTGGGAGTTCCCAAGTAGAGGCAGTTACAGTAGACCGGGCGAGAAATAATCAACGCCTGGCAAACTCTAGACTGCAAGTTGCTCTGTCTTTCATGCTCTAATAGTATAGAGCATAGAAGCAGGCATCAGGTTGTTAGGTTCTAGTTAATATTTTAATCGGCTGACTGCGAGTTAGTAATCGACTGATGTTATTGTTTCCTTACTACAATTGACATAATTGTATGTTATATTTGGCCAACTGTAGTAATTTTTAGCCATAAGTCGTATGAATTCAGTTCTCCTGCCCTGATTCTAGAAATGTTTATGTTTGTGTAATGTACCTTATTTATTGTCCATTGTTACCAACCTATAAAAGGCCATGTCCATTGTCATTGATTGTAAGTGCTGTAGAGAGATGACTTTTACATATATTGATTTTGTACTTTTTTAACATTTTTATCATTCTATGTGCTTTTATGTGCTTTTATGGCCCAAGTGCCGGAATAAAGATCTTTTGATTGATTGATTGACATTTTAATATTGATTGCCGTTTTAATGACATTCTAATAATGCTAGAAATGTTCATTTTATTCTCGTTATTAATAACGTCTCTCATTGCTGTCTTTATTATATTCTGTGTAGTTGTTTTAGCTGTATTGAGAAACAGATTGCTCCTGTAGTAATAAATACTTAAAAGGTTAAAGTGTTCATTCTTCTTAGTACAGTGTGTGTGATACTGTGAATAACGAAATAGGGTTCTTTGCTGTTTCCACAGTGCCCCTGATCACTTTATAGGATTGTTAGTAACCGAAAAGCAATACCTATATATCAATTACACACTGAGTAGTGTTTGTGGGCCTACAATAATTTTCTTTCACATTCATCGTGGTGTATTGAAACAAGTTCATCCTTGTCACCCGTGGGTAGGAAAGCACCCCTTGTAGAGGTTACACCAAAGTTGTAACTTTCACAACCGGTCAGGGCGTCATAACTAGTTATGTTCTGGTACCAATAAAAGCCTCTGACTGATATGGGGATGGTAGACAAGTGTATTCAGCATATCCTCTGTTTTTTATAAGATAGGGAAACTGCAATGAAAACACCCTTCTTCATAAAAACTGTACATCCTGATTAGAAACAGTGTCAGCTTTCCTCCTTCAGGTGACAGGTGCAGTTATATTAGCATTACTACAGATGTTTCTCATCAAAGGACAGATACAAATTGGGCAGAATAGGGACAGCATGGCAGTAGAAAAGTGAACTTCCCTCTCTCATAGTAGGTGATATACCTGTTCAAAATGTTGAGGGACTCTAGTGGTTATAAAGGCCTGGGTGTGAGGTGCCACTTTTGTACAATTCATTAGCCAGTGGTTGGGAGTGACTCCCAAGGGTGGGTGGCTTGCACTGGATAGGAGTGACTCCCAAGGACATATCTTTCTCCTTTTGCTGCATATCCTGTTTGCCTTACTCCAACCTAAACCAGTACACTATTATAAGTGAAATCCAACATGGCAAAAACCTTCTGCCCCTGGAGGAGGCTGGTGGCCCAGCCAGGAGTATGCCTGGGGGAATGACAGTCCCTTGCTCCTCAAGAACAGTAAACTGGCTCTGGGGCTAGCCCCCACCATGATGGTATTTGGATGGCTAAACTGTGTCCTGGAATCAAAAGGCCTCTCTTCCTCAGGTTTCGCTTCACACTTAATTATGAATGGGCATGCCTCACAATGTTCCATTTCAAATTAATGGAGCTCTTGAACCTTCCCAGACTGCCTTTTCTAAGAGACGAGTCACATACCTCACACTCAGGTCTTGCTACCAAAAGGTCAAAGCCATTGTCCTGATCTGAGAGCAGGTTTCACACTTCATCAGGAGAAAGAAATGACAGGGCTTTTGGCAGGCTAATGCTAATTAGCCAAAGGGATCATCAGGCAGGAAAAGTCTAACTTTCTAAAAGTTACTTTTTCTGTATATTTATTGAAACTCCAACATCACCATTGTTTCAAAACAGTGGTTAAATGACTTCTGTAGCTTATCTCAAAACAAAGTTAGCAAAAATAGCCACTGTCACAGTAGGAACATGCCGACATGAAATTGTTAAAGTTTCACTTTTAAATATTAGGCACCATACCTAGGGGGTTTCAAGGACTACTTAAGGGTGACTTATTTAATGTTTAAAGCAGGGCTGCTCTGATCAAAAAGGGTTATAGATATGGGTTTACCTACAGGTTTAACATCTGTAGGAGTCAGGCTACATGTAGGTCTTATGTCTTGTTTTCCTAGTCAGCCTAGTGATGGCACAATATGTGCTTCAATCCACAAATAATTTTTAAATTTCCATATTAATGGTGGGTTTTCCTGCGCTGTATACTATGGCCGTACTGGAAAGTTCAATATGCCAATTATGAATTGGCATTTTCTGTCATGCTTTAGACATCAGAACACATACACTAGGGACTAGCCAGTAGTACCCCAGTGTGCAGAATAAAAAGAAAGAGCAGTAGCAGTCCCCAAGAAATGGGGGCGAATACACCAAAAAGAGATATTTTCTCACAGTTATGCAATTAAACCTTTATATGCAAAATTATAGTAGTTGTAGCACCAACTACAGCATGAAAAACCTTTAGGTGAACAAATGAATCTATTTTCAGTGCATGGACATTTTGTTTCATAGTACTAAAATGTGAAGTACTTTTTAGGCACGCTGACTAGCACAGCTAAAAGCCGGTAGCTAATCATAAGACATAAATACTCGCCTGGCCTGATCCAAAATGTAAACAGCACTGCCCTTTTTTAATGGCTGAAAGGGACTGACCCAAACAAACCAAAGGTTGAAAGGGACTGATCTAAAGCCTCTATCTTTGTAAGTTTTGGTGTTGATGACATAAACTCTGGCAAAAGACAAAAGCCGAACATAACCACACCTATAAAGGTGGCGAAGTATATAAGAAAATTAAGCAAAATTAGTTGCAGGTCACTGTCTGACCTTATAAAACCATTTTCAATTGAGCAAATTCCCCTTCAATTCAATGCAGATGGCAAACACAAGAAAAATATTTTAAAAACATGTATATGCCTAAAAGCTCTTCTCCAGTGGTACATTGTTGTTATTTGAAACATTCACCTCAGTGTTGCCTACATCTATGACCAGTACCTATTAAAATGTTATTGCCTTGCTCTATTTTTGGCCACCCTCTAGCCTAAGGACCGAGGCCTAATTCTCTTCTTGTTTTCTTAAGACTTGCTTTTGTGTGGTGTAGTATGTTCTCTTCCTATTTTTATAACCACTCATCGCTATTGCCCTGCATTTTACTCTCATTAAGTCATATTACCTACAATAAAACTGATGTTTTCTTTTTAATGATTTCAGTAGTTTTCTTTCAATTCAAAGTTACTGCAAATTTTACTATATGAAAACATTTTGACAAGCCATGTGTTTTCTTTTCGAAGTCCTACTGCAAACAATGCCAGGTTCCCCAATGCGTCACTCAGGGATGGTTAGAATTTACCATCAAAAAGTGACAAATGGAAATTTTCAGTGAATTGCAAACTAGCAGGGCAAAGGAAGAATGCTCATGAAAAAATAACCATGCATTCTGATGAAATATTTTGTCCTGGACCAAACTGAGCTAAAATCAATACCTGTGATCTTTTTCCAATATAAAGAAATAGTGATTCTACTGAGTAGTACATGAAACAAAACACAAATTATTTCATTTGTTGACAACAATATATTAAGTTCAGTTAGTAAAGCATACAAAAAAATACAAGCCATTATGCATTCAATCCATACAGTTTTTTTGTAAGAAGTCATAAAGTAATTGTTAGAAATTGGGTTGTTGGTTGAGGGGGTTGGAGAACATCTCAAGCAACAGCCATAATCCTTGTCAGGGTGAACACGAACAGACCAAAACTTCAGAATTTCTTCTTTTCTTCGAGAAGGAGCTCAACTGATGCCACTCCAAGGATTCAGGACCTGGGAGGCACCTCTTAGGGATCAAGAACTCTCTCCAGCAGAGGCCGGAAGGGCTCAGGCTGGTCCAGTTGCAGGTCCACTGCAGCAGGCCAGCTCTGCAGTTACAGAGAGGCCTCTGGAACCTGTTGTGTCCCTGTAGCTAAAAACAGGAGGCCATTTAGCTAGCCATTGAAATCACTAAGTTAGCATGGGATGAAGGGAGCAGGTTCAGTCTTCCTTCTCAAGCAACAGGGCAGTCCTCCGGAAGCAGAGCAGTCCTTCTTCTGTAGTGTCCACAGGTCCAGAAATGATTTGAAGAGTTGGTCTGAGGGTTCATTATTTATACCTGATGCTAACTTTGAAATGTGAGAAACTTCCAGACTTCCCTCCCACATCTGGTTCTGGGATGTCCTGCCTCCCTGCCCTGGCTCCTCTGGGGTCACAAAAGGCTAATGTGAAGATCTTTGTACATGGGCTGAGGCAATGCCTTTTTAAGTATAAGTGTGACTGGTGACAGCTTCACCCCACCCATCGAGTCAGAATAGCCCATCCTGCCAATACCCAGTCCCTCTATTATATGGCTATCTTGGAGGAATAAACAAAGTCCAACTATACCTAGTTATGTGACCCAGGAACAGGCTGCAGGCACCAAATGATTAGGACAAGAAAATACCAATTTTCTAAAAGGGGCATTTTCAGAACTGTGACTTAAAATCCAACTTTACCATTAAAGAGGGTTTAATTACAATTTATTTGATGGTAAACATGACATTTGTACCAGTTTCCAATCAAAGTTTGTCACTTGCTAAATACAATAAGGTAGCTCAATGTTATCCTATGGTGGAGGTAGCGAAAAACACATTTGTGAATTTCTCACAACCAGTAAAGCTTAAAAGTGCAAGCCCAACTTTTTAAATATAATGTACACTGCCCTATTGGTTGTTTAAGGCCTACTCTAGAGGTGACTTATATGTATTAAAAGGGAAGGCTTAGGCCTTTCAAAAGGTTTACTTTGCCAGGTTGAATTGACAGTTTAAAACTGCCCTCCAGGCTGCAATGGCAGGGCTGAGGCATGTTTTAAAGGGCTTTTTAGTGGGTGGCACAAAGAGTGATGCAGCCCATTAGTAACATTAGCAGGTCCATGGTACCTGTAATACCACTTTACTAGGAACTTATAAGTAAATTAAATGTGCCAATTGTGTGTGATCCAATTTTTCCATGTTCAAAGGAGAGAGCACAAGCACCTTAACACTGGTTAGCTGCTGTAAATCACACAGAGTCCTAAAGCCAACAAAAAACAATTCAGCAAAACAGGAGGGGTGAAGGCGCACCATTTGGGGGTGACCCTGCAGAGAGGGCAGGGCCCAGCAGTGATCACAATTGTTAATATATTTATAAGGAAGCCAAAGTCCACTCTATAGAATGATGTGATTTCTAGAATAGGTTGCTTCTTTCAAAATGCATAGGTTCAAGAAAAATGACAAGGTCTAGTGTCTCAAGGAACTAATTTGAAATGCAAGACGGCAGGCAGGCTTCCCTGCCTGCCTTGCACTGATGACGCTTTACAGCATAATGTTGGCTTCCTATCTATGTTGGGTCTATTTAATGAAAGTTAACATTGAGATTGACTATTCCATTGTTCTTTGAAAATGTGACATTGACACTAATAATTCCCATCTTCTTAACTAATTACTATCATTATTGATTTTACAAAGTGATGTTTTGTATTTCTGCCTCTGTTTGCCATTACACAGGGTCCTCAGAATATCTGTTCCCTATTTTGTTTTAAGAAACAAGCAAGCAGCGCAAATAGGTCATTTGTGGACCCTCAGGGGGTATATTTACAAGGGGATAGCACCACCAGATTGTCACTTTTAGCGACGTTCTGGTGGCGCTATGCCCTTCTCCGTATTTACAAAGTGGCGTTAAGTCACTTTTTGTGGCATAATGCCGCCTTGTAAATACACCCCCTTTACACGCATCACTTTGCGTGGAAGAGGCGCACAATGGGTGTTGCTGTGAGCATTTCACTGCAAAACCCATTGTTTGTTGACACTACCCTAGATTTACATGGATGTCTAAATCTGAGGCAGCACCAAAAACTAACGCCATGCAAGAGCATGCATAAGAATGGCACAGCAGGGAGAAATACTTTTATGTCTCCTCGTTTTTGCCTTTTCTGTGTGCTGCATTCTGCAGCACACATAGAAAGAGCAAAATGCCATTAATGATTGTTTATGTGCAGAAAGTTGTTCCTTCCTGCACATAAACAATCATTAAATAATGACGATTTGCTACTTCTATGTGTAGAAGCAACAAATTGCCATTTTTGATTGTTTATGTGCAGAAAGGGACACCTTTCTGCATATAAACAATCATTCCCTGCAACGCAGGCACCCTTGCACTGTGAAGCAAGGGTGCCTGAGTTCGTGCTAGGCAGCTCATTTTAGCACCAGCGCTAGGGAAAACACAGGAGTGCGCCATATTGTTGGAAATACACTGCATCCCTGTGTTTTGGAAATGTTGGAGCGCAGCGTTGCCAAATTTGGCGCCGATCCGCGCTCCGCCATTTCATTGTAAATTGGCCCCCCAAGTGTTGAAGTTTTCACTGCATACTGATGCACTGTTATTTTGTTTTCTATTTTCGGTGATTGTCCATAATGAAATAGGTTAAAATGATGGTGTGTTACCTGAATTTTGATTCTAAAATATTGTTTAACCACAATATCAGGGGTCAAACAATCATCAGTGCCACAAATTGTAGGACAAACCTTTGAGGCTTAGTGTTCCTTTTTATTATTTGTGTCTTTAATATTGTTTGAAAAATATAGTATACTAAAATAGTGGTGCAAAATATCAGCTTTATGTATTTTGTTGTGTTTTTATGTTTTATTAAATGTTATTTATAAATGGTTGCTTAATTAAAGTTATTTGATTTGATGATTTTTTTAAAAACTTTTTTGGATGTTGCATTTATTTGGGGAATAGGTGATAAGTGTTTTCGATATAAAATACTTCCATATATAGTTTGTATCATAGTATATAGTTCATTTATATTTCTATAAATGTTTAATTTCCATAATTTCACAATAAATGTAATTTCTTTTTATAAGTTTTTCTTTTTTGGGTTGTGGGGTGTATTGGTAGATTGGTTGGGTATGACTTTGTTTTGGTTATATGTTATTATGAAATTAATATTTTAAAATCATTTGTTTAATTGAAACAGTTATTATCTTATTTAATTCAATTTAAATATGTAAGATTGTTTTAAAAAAATGCATACCTTTATTTATAGCTCATACATTTAAATTTTAAAAAAGGTTTTTGTCTTTTTTTGGGGCTTTTGTTGTGTAATAGTAGATCTCACCCTGTCTCCCAATGCAGTTTCACAAACATAAGTGGGAGTGGAGTAAGAATAGCAAATTTACCCCCCACCAACCCAAAATATATTAATTTCCAAAATGTAGGTAGTGGTGAATATATTTAATACCATCTTCTAAAGATATGTACTTTCCTCAATGTTGTAGTACTGGGGTTAGAAAAGTAAATCTGGCCCTTCCAACCATATGACCCAAGGATAGTGGGACTGAATATAGAAAAGTAAGCCAGACTCCCCCAAATCATGCAGTGTCTCAGTTTTTGAAAGACTGGAGATAGAATGGTAAATCTGCCTCATTCATATATAAGCACTTTTCCAAATGTTTGTAGGCCTGGAGTTAGAATCTTCATTCGCACATTTTAACTTTATTAGTTATACTGGAGTTAGGATAGTAAATCTGACGCTCTCCAATTCATTCACTATCCCCAATGTTTGTGAGTCTGGAGTTAGAATAGTAAATCTCAGCCCCTTATTTATACATTTCCCCCACAATTTGTAGGACTGCAGTGAGAATAGTAAAACTCTCCCTTTCATTTAAGCACTTTGCCTAATTTTACTTGGCCGAGACGGCCTCTTTTCTTACTTGCCCGACAGGGCCTCTTTTCCTGTCAACCATTTCCTAATATAGTTAGATGAAAATGTTAGTATAAATGTAACATTTTAAACTAGAAAAACACTAAAATTCACCAGTTATTGTTATTTCAAGTAATTAGATGCTGACCTGCAAACACCAACCCTTTTCGACTCCTACTGAGTCTTGATCATGATCAGTGAGTTCTACTTTAGTTTCAGTTAAATATGTATTGCCCGTCCTACCTATATTGAGGCATTCTGGGTACTGAAGTCACAAAACAATTACCACATAATTATAAACCCTATTTACTATGTAAAATGGCTGTAGCCACGTAAGAATATGTATGTCACAAGCCAATGTAAATGCAAAGTGATTATTTGGCTAATTGATAAAGTCATGGTGGTTTAGCAAATTGATAAAGTGAATAGTTGTAACGGGCTACGTGCCCAATATCAAACTTAGTTATGTGTGATCAGGAATCAATTTTTTAACCATCAATTACCCGAAACACAGTATCTGTATGATTTGGGTACATGGTAGCCCCCTACTTGGGCATGAATCAAAAAGCACAGCAAGATGTTACCAGAAAGACCTGACAACTTGATAAAACGCAGTTATTCACAGATGTACATGTAGCTCCTCATTCGCATTGAGTCCATAAGGAGCCTTAGTTGGTAATCTCATTATGTACTTCGATTCTAAACAGTGTAACTTTAATACTCAATCCCCTCCTCTCTCCTCCTTGGGGACATGTGCAATGCCATAGTAAGTCATGGTTCTCCAATCATTGGCATGAGCTGAATGTTAGTGTTTGGCAATGGCTTAACTGGTATCCTGGTGTTGGACTGCTCTAATGCGTTCCAGTATTCTCTTCTTTAAGGAGCAGGCGGTACTCCCCACATATTTCAAGTCACACTAAATACATTGAGAGTAGTGCCATGAGAGCCAAATCTAAGACACACGCTCAATCATTGAATGAAAATAAAGAGGTGAACACCACCGAGAAACAGAATAATGCCATTCATCTTATTCTGGCTTATAGCAAGGAAAGCCAAGACATCATGAAGGTTTTCAGGAAACATTGGAATACGTTCGGTAGTGACAACAATATTTCTGAACTCATTGACACAAATCCACAAATGACTTATAGGAAAGTATGCCCATTGAAGGACAGAAAATCACAAACTTGGTTAGACTCTGGCAGCAAGGGCTTCATCAGGTGCAACAGCTGCAAGGCATGCAGTATCGGCAAGAATACAAAGTTGATCTGTTATTCTAAAGGGAGAGTTATCAACATCAATCAAAGAATCACATGTAACACACAATTTGTGGTGTACATCATCGAGTATGAGTGCGGCATATATCTGTGATTGTTTTTTTTTTTAAGACAATTTTTATTAGTCTTTTCGAAAAGAAACACAGAAGGATAAGCATTTTTTAACAGGTGCCATACATTCCATTGTGTTATTGTGACATTATTGATACATTTCCACCGAGGATAACTTGTCCTCACTATCAAACTTGTATTACAAAACATTGTATCAAGACTCTTTACAAACATTCTGCTAATCGCTAAATATAAAACTTAAACAGTTAACACAGTCCCCCCTCCCCCGCCGGGTCATGTTAATCTTGCAATGTCAATCCCAGTTTCTGAGAGCTCAATCTCTAATGTGTAGTCTACACGTGCTTATCATTTTCAGGTGTCGGGGAAGCCTCCTGTACCCACTCTGACTCTAGTCCGTCCGTGCCTGCCAATAGCTCATCCGTTTCTTCCGAGGGTGGGTCGTCCGTCTGTGTTAAATCAGTGATCATGCTGTACCATGCCCTCACATCCTCCTCCAGCCTATCATCCCTCCTGACTCTCTTCATTCTCATTAACTCCGCCGTGGCCCATTCGCGCATGTCTTTAGTCCAATTCTCTACCGCTGGGGGGGTTGGACTCATCCATCTAATGGCTATCTGTCATTTGGCTAACACTAGTCCCAATTGAAGGAACTTCCTATTAAGTTTCTTAGCTTTGGGTGCAGGAAGAAGCCAAAGCAACACCCCCCTAACACCATGCAGCACAGTCCAGCCCGTGACCCTCTGTAAGCACTGTACCACCTGCCCTCAGAAAGGTGCCAACTCAGGGCAGTCCCAGATCGTGTGAAGAAAGTGAGCGTCCGCAAATCTACATCTAGGGCAACAGGAGGAGCGGTCTGGAAATATTTTATGAAGCACTCATTGGGTCAAATACATTTGGTGTACTATATTATATTGCGTAAGTTAAAATCTAGCGTTGGAGCTGATATGTTTAACCCCCTCATGTACTCTCCTCCACTCCGCCTCCGTCAAAGATTCCTCTAGTATATCGTCCCATTTAGCCTGGACGGGGAGGTCCTCCCTGAGTGCCCTATAGATGTGGGAAACCAGCCTGCGTCCTCCCACCAGGGTGGTCATTGCTTGTAGGGTTGCCATAACTTGTGGTTCCTGAGGAAACGATGGCCACAGCTCACGAGCCACACCAGAAATGTTTGCATACTGCAAGTATTGCCCCCTACCCAGCTCAAACATGCTTTCTGCCTCTTCCTTTGTCAGGAACTGTTGGGCGGTATATAAGTCCCCCATCATTTGGCATCCCCCCTCCGTCCATTTAGCAATGGACATATCCTGTCCTATTTTTTTGAAGGGCTGCACCGCCCACAGCGGGGCCTCGGGAGCATACGGGGCCTTTTTTACTACTGTTTTTATTGCCGTTTCCCAGACTGCGGCCACGTGTCGAACGATGTACGGGAAACGCTCCGGTACTCCGGCCCCCAGCATGAGAAGCTCATGAAGTGCCACTTCATGATGTGTGCCCACTAGCAACCTCTTCTCCCAGTTATCCTGGTCATCCAACCAATGCACCGCGTGTTGGAGTTGCGATGCCATGTAGTAGAACCCCAATCTAGGGACCTCAAGTCCCCCTGCTCCCATTGCCTCTGTAATGTATCTAGTTTGACTCGTTTCTGCTTGGATCCCCAAAGCAGCTCCACCATTAGATGTTCCAACCGCTGGAAACATGTGCGCGGCATTCGATAAAGTGAACTCTGCATGATGTACTGTCAGCGTGGCAAGATCACCATTTTGGAAAGCGCCACCCTACCCATCAGTGATAGGGGGAGTTCTTTCCAGAAAGCCACAGACCTCTGGATACTTGCAACACACCTCCCCATATTACTCTCCAGAAAGGCCAATTGCGTGTGAACTAACTTAATCCCAAGATATCGGACCTCGTTGCCCACCCATCGCATCCCCACCTGTGGCAGCTTTTGCTCCTCCCTTCCAGCCAGAATTCCCATAGGGAAGAGTTTAGATTTCCCTGGGTTGAGTCGCAGTCCTGACAGCTCCCCAAACTTTGCAAGCTCCCCAGTAAGCACTGGTACAGATTATTCAGGGTGCCGAAGATATACTAATGTGTCATCTGCATACATAGACACCACATGGTTGGTGTCCCCCAGCTGGATGCCCCACTGCCCCATTCGTAACCTGAGGGTAATCGCTAAAGGTTCCATCGCAATGGCAAATAATAACGGGGACAAGGGGCATCCCTGCCGTGTGCCCCTCTGTAGCCTGAAGCTATCCAACACCTGACCGCGAAGGCGTACACTAGCAGTGAGTCCAGTATACAAAAGTTTAATCGATGCAATATATGGGTCACCTAGTCCCATCCTTTGGAGCACCTCCCACATATAACTCCACTCCACGGAGTCGAAGGCCTGCTGTATATCAAGCAGGCTCAATGCCCAGTTTTCTGCTTCCAGGTGTGGCACGTGCCAGACATGCGCCAGCCTACGTAAGTTGTTAGTAGTGTTCCGCCCCAGGATAAACCCGGCCTGGTCCAGGTGGATCAGCCGTGACATGTATGGTAGGAGACGAGCTGCCAATATACCGCTTAAAATTTTAGCATCGATATTCAAGAGAGAGATGGGCCTGTAGGCCCCAAGGGAGAGTGGGTCCCTATCCGGCTTAGGGATCATAGACACCAGCATAGTCTTGGGGAGTTCCCCTTGATCCAGGGCTTCATTGTGTACCTCAAGGAGGTGTGTAGCTAATTGTGGGGCAAATTGTTTATAAAACTCCGCCGGCAGGCCGTCGCTCCCAGGGCACTTCTCCGACCTCAACTTTTTAATGGATGCGAGCACTTCCTCCCTCGAGATTGGTGCCCCCAGTGCCTCCCCGTCCTCCTCCCCCAAAGTGGGGAGCATCAGGCCCCCGAGGAACTCCCGTATGGAGCGAGACCTAACCCGAGAGTCAGCAGTGCATGTATTTTTTAAATGAGCTGCAAATTCCCTCAGGATCGCACCCTGGGTATGTACTATATTTCCATCACCGCCCCTCAACTGTAGAATGGGTGAGTGCTCTGTTTCTGTTCGTAGTAAGCGCGCCAGGAGCGCTCCCGATCTGTCCCCCTCCATGTGTAGTTTTTGCCTATATGTAGTGTACACAAATTTTTCCAGCCTTGGCCAGGCCTCCAGTAGCTCCCCCCGGATTCGTGTCCAGTCGGCCAACTGTGCAGGTGTCTTAGTCATAGTGTCATCTAATCTCTTGAGTTGCTTTTCCAGAGTCTTGATATCATCACTCAACTATCTCCTCACCCCATAGGTGGTTCTCATGCACACCGCCGCAAGACCACCTTCATGGCCTCCCACTCCGTAGATCTATGAGTCGTTGAACCCCAGTTATCTGTAAAGTAGTGTCGCAGTGCCTCTTCAATAGTGTGTGCATAGGGGGGTCAGTGAGTGCTTCCGCTCTGAATCGCCAGAGTGGGATGGGTGGACGCCCAGGCCCGCTTTTAAGAATCAGTAGTAGCGGCACATGATCTGAAAGGTAGCGGGGAAAGCACGATATTCCTTCCGTGTTGGCAGACAGACCAGTTGTTAGGCAGCAATGATCTATGCGGGAATACGTGCGGGCCGCCAGAGTATAACAGGAGAATTCTCTCTTTGCGAGGTAACGGGCCCTCCATTCGTCCCTGAGCTGCATACCCTGCATTATTGTGACTAATGACCTTAACATGCAAGGCTTGGTGTTATCTCTGGGGGGCTCCCTGTCCAGTGCAGCATCGAAGATGCAGTTAAAGTCCCCAAAAAGGATAACTGCGGCCCCCATGTATGGAGTCGCCGCTTTTAAGAGCACTGGAAAAAAGTCTGGGCAATCCGAGTTAGTGGCATATACATTGATTATGCAGATTTCCTTGCCCTCCCATCTCCCATTCAAGATAACAAACCTCCCTTCTGTGTCCAGGGCGTGATGTAAATACTGGAAGGGGACCCCCGGTGCCACCCACACCAGAGCCCCCCGTGCGAAGCCCGAGTACGAGGTGGCGTATAGTTGACCTTTCCACCGTTTCCGTATACTCGAGATAGTGTTCCCCCAGACATGCGTTTCCTGCAGCCCAGCTATCGCTATCTTATATCTCCTCAGAAATGCTTGTACTCTACGGCGTTTCTCTAGTCCTGCCATCCCCCTAACATTCCAGTTAAGTATCTTCAGTGTTTGTATTGACATGCTTGCGTTGATGTGTAAAATTATTTTCGTCTCTCTTTCCCACGGATGAGCAATATTTCTTCTCGACATCGTATTTGACATGAATGCAGTTTCCCATGACCCTGAAATTCCTGCAACAACTGGAAGAACGTTGAAAACTAAACAGTCCCTCCCCCTCCCCCACCCCATGGGTAGTCGCATTACCTTTGATGTATACATTGTAATCCATACAAATAGCAGCACAAACCGCCCCAAACCCCCCCCCTACCTGCTAGAAACATTAGTTCCCCCCACAAGAATTCAGAGGCAGAAAGGTATTCTGGCCTTGCCTATTACACAGGTAAGTTTGTCGTATCTGTTGCTGTGCTAGAGAACCGACTTCGCCCGGGCGCGAGATTACTCTCTAGCATCCAGGACGCGCCTGAACTCTGCTGGGGGACGTCGCATTCCTGCGAGTGCCCTTGCTCCCACTGTGATCATTTCTAAACATATGTAATACTGAGTACATACATTGGAATAAAATAGAGGGGCAGCTCAATCCCCACTGCCCCCAATAACAGGTCCCTCCCGCACCCCAGTCGGCCTCAATCACTGTTAGTACACTTATCTGTAAATTTTCCCTCAAGTTGTCCATTTATGGCGATCATTCATGTCCACTGTTTGGGTCACCTGCCCCAGCGTCTAGGTCCGGTGTCATATCAACAGAGTCCGGTACTGTCTCAGTGTCCGATGCCTGTAGGGTACCATCCTGCAGGACTTTTATGCGACCGGAGCTAACCACCCTCCCAGCCTGTGGCTGTCGACTCGGATGTCTCCGGTCCCGTATTGAGTTCTGTGTCCCTGTTGCTCCAGTGGAAGCCGTGGAGGGCACCAGGCGTCTCCCCCCTGGACCCCTCGCGTCCAACCAGTCGCTCGCCTCTGCTGCCGAGAAGAAGAACAGTGTGCAGCCCTCATTTTCTACTCGAAGTTTAGCAGGGAACATCAGGCTGTACTTTAAGTTCAGGTCCCGCAGTCGCCGCTTCACCACGATGAAAGTCTTCCTCTACTCTTGTACTCTCTGAGTATAATCTGGATACACCAATATAGAAAGTCCTTCGAAAAAGAAGCGCTTTCCACCCCGGGACAACTGCAGGAGAAGGTCTCAGTCCCGAAAATTAAATAGCTTCGCAATGATTGCCCTAGGAGGTGTGCCGGGCCGAGGCGGCGCCACCAGCGCCATGTGTGCTCTTTCAATTCTGAAAAATGTAGATATTCGCGCTGGGGCCATTTCTTTCAGTATCCACTCCTCAAGGAACAGTTCGACAGATGGACCCTCCGCTTTTTCAGGGAATCCTACAAAACGAAGATTCCCCCTTCTCGTCCGCCCATATGAATCTTCTGCCCGGTCATCTAGTTTTATAACTTGTCGCTTGAGTTCCACCACCGTGGCACTGAGATTCTTTACTTCCATCTTAAGAGTGTCCACGTCCTGCTCAGTAGCTGACACTCTGTCCGAAACCTTCCGTAGGTCACATCTCAGGAGGTTTACGTCGACGGCCACCGCATCTATTTTTTGGATCATATCGTTCCTGGTCGTCTGGATTGCCTGGATGACGTCCACCAACGTAGGAGCGTCCGCCGCCCTCCGCTCATCAGCCCCTTTACCACCAGCAGGCTCCTCTTCTTCAACCCCAACGCCATGAGGAATGGGCTGAGCGTAATTCAGGATCTTATTTGCCTGAGCCTTGGGTGCTTTATCTTTCACCATGATTGCAGACCTATCAGGGTACCTCCAGGAGTTCAGCACGGCACCCAGCTGCTTAATGTCCAACTCTCAGTCGAGTAGTTCCAGAGGCAGCATGAGGTATCTCCTCCGTAAGGACCAGTCTCTGGCCACCACTGTTTGGATTAGTGCGCGTTCAGTTCCAGAGGCCTCTTTATTGAAACAAACAGCATATGCCCAGCCCCATCACCAGGCCTTTCCTTATTGCCAATCAGCGACCAGTATGCACCATCCAAGTGTCCTCATGGGGGGGCCACCCAGCCACCAGCTTCTCTGTCATGTCATCCCCCAGAGCTCGGGGTTCTGCTCCCATCACTATCAGAGCTACATGCAGGTCCCCACTGGAGTATGTCCACTCAAGGCCCAAGACACTGGGTTCCCAGATGCCAGGTCCAGTCTGTCTCTCACGTCGTTGTGGTGCAGCCCAGTTGAGCCCTCAGCGCTCCCACCCAGCAGGGGTACTGCGCACTGTTCCTTCAAAAAAGTGTAGGCCTGGTCCCCCTAATAAACAGATCCAGCACAGTGCCTTTGTCGGCCCCCGGTCTCAGCCCAGCCCCTCCAGGTCTCTCCAATGGTGGCTTTCCTCCTGCACCACCAGCCCGGGGGGGGGGCCCGCAATTGCTCCGGGTTCTCGTGTCGCCCGGCGAGCCACTCTTCTTTGGACGCGTTGGTGTAATCCAGTGACATCGTCCGATCGTTGCCTCCAACCCTGGCGCAGGTTCTCCGCCTCCGCCCGTCAAGTTTCGGCTGTTCGTTCCTCGGGGGGGGGTGCAGGCAGGAAACCCACAGTCTCTCTCCCGTTCCTCTGCAAGAGCCTGGGTCCCGTCTCATATACTTTTAGCCTCCAACGGCCTCCTCCAGGACCTCCTCACTCGGTGTCAGCTCCAGGCCTCTCCGGCCCCGGCTCAGCACTGCGGACCTTCCACGTGCCCTTCAACATGCATGACGCACCGCTCAGTCCTCCGAAGGTCCGCACTGCGGCCTCGGGGCGAGCCCGAGAGCCCGTCTCCCCGCAGTCAGTTCCTCGGGCAGTCCAAGATGGCGCTGCCACCCCTCTGAGGCCGCAGCACCCTTCCAGCGGCCCGGGGGGGCAATATCCTTATTACAGCTGCTGTCGACGGCTGCGTGGGGTCCTGCGGCATTGTAATAATCTTGTTCCGCTCACAGTGGGGGTAGGATTTTCCAGGATTCTGTCAAAATTAGGGCCGCCGCGTGGAGCTCCATAGAGACACGTATACTCGGCCATGCTGGCTAGCCATGCCCCCCATCTGTGGTTGATTGTTGATGTGAACGAGGCTACGTGTGAAGTGTATGGTATAGTGTCAATGTTG
Organism: Calotriton arnoldi; assembly: GCA_963921515.1. Taxonomy (NCBI): domain Eukaryota; kingdom Metazoa; phylum Chordata; class Amphibia; order Caudata; family Salamandridae; genus Calotriton; species Calotriton arnoldi. The sequence goes on from CAWUFW010011560.1 coordinate 464,470, forward strand.
CACACAACACATGCTTGATACACCTAAGGAAGTTACACCTACTTTCAGGACTCTCATGCCATGCTAGTTTATTGAGTAATGTTCAGAAAGAAGCTTGGATGATGTCATTAGTGATGTCATTGAGATGTCATGAGTGATTGTCATTAATGATGTAATAGAACATGTCACAAGTGATGTAATATGCGAGGTCATAAGCAGTGCATGCAGGACGCAGGTTATAGCTAGCTCTGCTAACTATAACTAGGGAAATTCTATGTTTTTTTTAGTTCAAGACGTAGATGCTGTCATCGACATATTCACCAAACTATAATGTCAATTTAAACTTTGCTTTTTTCAGTGAAATTGTATTTTTTTAAAAACAAAAACAGATCTTTTTATCACACCTCAGCATATCGTTACTTTAATCTTTGGGTTTTTTAGTGAATTTCTGGTATTTTTTTAACATAACATTTTATTTTATTACCGTACTTAAAGCCAATAACCCCTGCCAAGCATGGCCTTCAACTGTGCATGTTGTGGGGTTGCCCACAGGCCTTGTGGCCAAACCATCCAGAGGCAGCCCAACCCCCCGTGGGTAGCCAACCCTACGCTGCACATGGCCTTTCATCGCACAAGCCATGGGGTTGGCCGTAGTGCCCGGCTTGCAGTTAGACCCTCCGTCCAACTCCCCACCGGCAGCCCCCAAGATGCAACCAAACTCATGCCGCACATGGCCTTTGGTAATTTGTGGTGTGAGGTTAGCCGCAGAGACTGTCTTGCAGCCAGTCCCTGCTTCCAACTCCAACCATATGCAGCACACAGCCTTTGGAAGTGCGCTGAAAAGGATTGGCCACAGGGCTTGGCCTGCCGCCAGGCACTGTGGCTAAATCTCCAGAAGACTGCAAACCCCACACCATGCACAGCCTTTGGGATGTGCAGCATATGGTTAGCCATCAGGCCCCAGGGATCCCATCCCGTGGGGTTGAAATATATATTTAAAGGGGAGGGGGTGCAGCCCCGACCCTTAGTTAGCCAAGGGGACCCCATCCTCTGTAGTCAGTTCAAATAAAAATGGGAGGAGGGCCGTGCAGTCCCTCTTCCCAAGATTTCTTAGGCCCCGGGGACCCCATCCCTCAAGGCCAAATATGATAAAAAGGGGAGGGGGCCATGCGTCCCCCCTCTCCGAGCTTTACTTAACCCCGGAATTTCCATCCCTGTGGCCAAAACAATAGAAAAGGATAGGGGGTGCTCTGTGGCTACCTAAGACTTCATAGGTCCCAGAGACTCTCTCCCCCATGGGTCATTTTTTGTTTAAAAGGGGACAGGGGCTGTAGACCCACACTCCCCAAGTCTTATCAGGCCACGGGACCCCAACTCCTGGGGCCAAAGCCAATTAAAAAGGGGAGGGGGCAAGTGGCCCCTTTCTCAATTCTTTTGGGGCCCCGGAGACCTCATCACCTGGGCCAAATTTAATAAAGAAAGGGGTTGCAGTCCCCCTCTTTGAGAATTATGGGGTCCTTAAGACCCCATACACCGGGGCAGACATTTTTTAAAAGGGAGGGGAGCCAGGCGGCTCCCTCCCTGAGCCCATTTTGACCCTGCAGAACCCATCCCCTAAGGCCTCAATGAAATATAGGTAGGTGCCCACCGGGAGCACCCACAAGCCCAACGTTGGGGGCTGTAGGGTAAGCCCCAGGGTCCCTTTGGCCCAAGCCTGCTCCCTGCATATTACAGGATCTGGCATTGCTCCCACCAGGAGGGAGCAGCTATTTATACTGATCCCTTCAGGTGGGAGCAATATTGCGTTCTGTTTCCCTGCCTGCATCAGTGTGGCAGGGAAACAGATCACAAGTCTGCACCCAGCCGGCGGTAGCAACTCTGTTCCCACCAGCTTGGAGCAGACTTATGTGATTGCCCCTGTTTGGTGGGAGATTTGAAAATGCTCCCACCGGACGGGAACAAACACATGTTTCCATGCCCGTGGTACTGCATGCAGCGAAACTACTGTAAGCCCCCGGGCCAATAAAGGCTCAGAGAGGGGGGCCTTGTGGTCCTCTCCCTTTTAATTAAGTAACAGCCATGGGAGACTGGGGACCCAGTGCCCAAAATTTGGTCGGGAAGGGGTCCAAGCTAATGTGCCTTTCCCCATATTGTGGCAAAATTAGCCATTTTTTAAAAAGGTTTTGGCTCTGGGGGTCCCTCTGGGTCCTCCCCATGGCGCCTAGTGGAACAAAAAATACCTACCCTTCCTCTTTATAACATTTTGTTTTTTCTTCAGGACAGGGGACTAACTCCCCATGTTGTGTAATGGCTGCCAGCAAACTTTTTCTCATGTTGTTGGCAGCCAATCAGAGCACTCACTCCCGCCGAGTCTCACAGGAGCAAGACCGCCCAAGGGAAAAAAGCTCCCTGGGCCAATCAGAACGTACTATTTTTAAAACGGCACTCCCATGAGATTCTCGCAAGCCACTCATGTACCCAACTGTCCAAATATGCTAATATTTTTGTACATGTCATTTTTAACCCTGGGCATAGTTCGCGGAGTTTTGCTATGCAGAACTCCGCGAAGTTACAAAAAACTTCGCGAAGTTCCACGAGTAGCGGAGTGCAGTGCGAAATACAATTTGTGCTGGTATTCCTGCCGCTCGGGTAGAAATTCCACCCGAGCGGCAGCTCGCGGTCGCGAACTTACCGTTCGCGATCGCGAACTTACCATTCGCAATCGCGAGTGGGGAAAAAACTCCGCTGCACATCGCGAAGCAGAGTTTTCTGCACTCCGCGAGCTCCGTGGAGTGCGGAGTGCAGAATATTCCGCAAACTCCGCGAACTGAGCGAAATTCACCGCCCAGGCCTAGTCATTTTCGAAAACGTATTGAATAGATTTACACCAAATCAAGAAAAGCACAATCCTTGGACCAAGATTTAGCTTCCTGACAAATTTGGTATAATTCCGCTGAGCAGTTTTTGCGGTAGCGCTGCCTAAAGAAGTCTATGGAAAATGCATGGGGATTTTGTGTTTTGGGACCCTCTTTTTTTCTTGGCCCGTGCTTGATGGAATCCAGGAAGGAGCTGGAGTAAATTAGCTTTTTTTGGAAAGTTTTGTGAAGATTTGTCAAATGGAGCCAAAGTTATTAGCAAATCAAAAAAACGCGTTGTCTATGGAAAAGCTAACCTAACTATAACTAAAAGAGGTTGGGAGCACACTGCCTCACATCCCAGCACTCGGTTCACCTCAATGCTCCCACCATCTTTTTGTTTGAAAAGGCTGAAGTAAGTGTCACTGCATTTACCATGATGCATTGGTGCGCATTGAGTGAGGGGGTGTGAGGCAGTGTGTTTCCACCCACTTTTTGTTTGAAAATACTCTCTTGAGCTAATGAGCTGGCGTTATATTGACAGCACCTTGCAGATGGTCAAGAAGAAAGTTCTGGAACACGTGAGGGCTATCAACAACAAGGACCCCAATTAGCCTGTGGCACGACACTTCCAGGAAGTACATTATTCAGACAGCTCTCTTTTCAAACTCTTTGCAATTGAACAAATCACCCACAACTTCAGGGGCGGGGACAGAACACCCAGGTTGAGGATCAGAGAGAGAATCCAAATATATCTTTGATCTTAAAACCAGAGCTCTGTGGCTCTCAAACTTGATGAGGAACTTGGGGTACACCTTCATGAGGAGTAATTTTTCTGGTCTAATACCTCTCATATCTCCTCATCCTATCTCTGTTGCTATGTTTATTTAGGAGATAAGGTCATGCTACCATATGTTGCCTTCTCTACAACATTCAGTCGTCCTATGTTTTTACCATCTTAATTTTTCACTTACCACCTCTTTAGACCTTTCTTAGGGTTCTAGCATGAGCATTTGGTCCTTGTCCATTTTAGTAGTTTTTAACCGTTGTTCATTTTTGTGCTCTGTTACAGGAGGAAAGGAAGGGGTCATCGCACGTGACAACCAGTGGCACCTGGATGGATTCCCCTACCCTTTTCTTTACCACCACTGGTTGGGTGATACAGTCTCACAGATAAGGATATGAGCACTTTTCATCCATTTTTACAGCATTCTTTATGGGTTTTGTGCACACGTGTTCTCGCCCGGTTTTCTCAACATGTTTTTTCACTGGACATTACAATGGACTAGCCTGCATGTTTGCAGGCTTTCTACGGCTAGTGTTTTGATTTGTCCACTTGGGGGTAATATAATCTGTCTACATTATGCTTGATTTCCCTAGGTGCTGTTAGCCCACCAGGGCATTAGATCATGTAAGGCATTGGACTATTCTGCTGATTTGCCGGTTATTTGTGGTCAAGTAATATGTTGTGCCCACTCGGATGAAGTTTGTATTGTTTATATTTTTTGCCCATCACTCCACATGTCCAGCCTGCCTTGGCATTGTGCCAGTACTGCATGCCGTTTTTACCATCTTTGCTCCCTGTGACCTACATGAGTTATCAGAAGACTTGGCAGTGCATCACCTTTTCCTGTGCAGTTTTTGTGGTTGAGCACTGTGTGTTGTGCCCACTTGGGCGAATCTCGTATTGTCTACACTTTTGCCCATTACCCCATGTCTTGAGCCTACCTTGGCACTGTGCCATGACAGGCCTTTTACACCACATCGAAGCCAACTTGTTTTAAATACACACAGGCATCACTGTGTGGACCGTATGTCATTACGTCCTCCATGAGGCTTCACACCATGTACAAACTTTGCATGATATTGGCTGGCAATATAATTCATGGGCACAGTACAACACCTAGTGTCTCCACGTGATACTGACATGCCACCATTCCAACATGGTGGCCGCACATCTGTGCCGACTATCCGACGGCAACTTTATTTTCTCGCCCGTATTTCAATCAGGATGATTGGTACATGTGGCACTTGCCCTAATTTTCCTCGATTAACCCATTGGGGTTTTCTATACATTATATTTGGGGTATAGGTACACTTTGGCTGGAATGTATTACTTTTTTGTCCACAGGTTATGTATTTTCATACCCATACTGGGGGTAACACATGTGACCTTTTACACTATGTACACAATACAGCCATACATGCCCCTCTCTTATCACAGTTACAACTGTACTGTATGTTTAAGTATCAACATTATTATTAGCAGTTATTTCACTGCCAGTATACCATGCCTTGTGTCAGTCCAACATGGCCACTACATTTCAAGCCATATTTTGTATATTATATCCTTTGTTTATGTCTTGAAATGTGTGTATTTATTTCTGCAAAAAACTTCCAGGTGATTCCCATGTGATTAAGACAGCATGACGGTCGAAATGGGTAATGGGATCATGAATAAAGCAACTTGAATGACAATTGTGTCCTGAGTGTGCGTCTACAGTTTGGAAGTTTGGTTACGATTGGCACTGCCATGCTCTGCTAGCAACACGCACCACCCCTCACAGGACCTGTGCCCCAGAAGGAGCCTTCTTGTGCATGAATATATATAAACATTCCCTTTTCAATATTCTTGTTCACTGTATTTTTGTAGTAGATATTTTGATTAAATTCGCTTTACTCAACGGGTCAGGCTCCCTCCTTTCATATCGGAACCCACACCTACCACCTGCAGAGTCCCCCAAGGATCATCCCACAGCCCCACCCTGTTTAACGTCTACATGGCCCCCAAGGATCCTCCCACAGCCCTGCCCTGTTCAACGTCTACATGGCCCCGCTCGCATCCATCGTCAGATCACATGGACTCAACATTGTATCGTACGCAGACGACACCCAACTCATCCTCTCCCTATCCAATGAACCCAACACCTCCAAACACAACTTTCAAGAAGGAATAGAAGCAGTCGCCAGGTGGATGAAGAACAGCTGCCTACAACCCAACATGGACAAACCTGAGGTGCTCATCATAGGCCCACACCCCGATGCCTGGAACAACACCTGGTGGCCACCTGCCCTCGGGACCCCTCCCTCCCCCACGGACCACGCTTGCAACCTCGGTATCATCTTGGACTCTGAACTCAAAATGGACCGCCAGAAAAATTCTGTCACCTCTTCCTGCTACCACACCTTCCGCCTACTCCAAAAGACCTTCAACTGGATTACCCTCGAACACAGGAAAACCGTCACCCACGCCCTCATCAGCAGCAGAATGGACTATGGCAACACACTCTACGCCAGGATCAACAAGAACCTCACCCGCAAACTCCAGAATGTCCAGAACGCCGCCGCCAGACTAGTCCTCAACCTACCACACCACTGCCTCATCAGCCAACACCTACGGACACTAAACTGGCTCCCCGTCGAGAAGAGAATCACCTTCAAGCTTCTCACCCACTCTCACAAGGCCCTTCACAACACCAGACCAGCCTACATGAGCCACCACCTCTCGTTCAAAGCACCCCGAAGATCCCTCCGCTCAGCCCAGCTCTCTCTTGCGACGGTACCACGCATCAAGAAGACCAGAACAGGAGGACGCTCCTTCTCTCTCCTCGCGGCCAAGGCATGGAACTCCCTCTCTCTCCACCTCCGACAGACACCTACACACTCCATGTTCCTGAAGGACCTCAAGACCTGGCGCTGCGCATTGCTTGTTCTTTTTTGATGCAACTTCTGTTTTTTTGCAATTGTTTATTTAAGGCTTTAAAGCAAAAGAACAGTGTACACCAAACAATGGTAACATAAGCACTCAGAGTGGGTATTGTTAATACATGTATGGTACGTCACATGTTTACAATGCATACATCATGTTTGCTAGTTGAAAGGTTAGAAGCAGAAGGAAATTAACAAAAGGAAAAGAAAAACCCCATGACTCAAACATTATTAAAAGGGGCACAGGAAAGACCACAACTTGCGCTAAGCAGATGAAGTATCAGTGGCCTTTAAGAGTACGATTCAGAGGAAGTGTCCTGAAGTGAAAGCCAGGTAGGAGTCCGGTGAGTCTCTTCGGCTCCTAAGATCCGTTACGCAGGCGCCCACACGAAGGCCAACCCCATAGTGCGGTGGGTCTGGTGGTCATGGGTTGATAGTGGGCTGATGCCTGCTGTCCAGGGCGCCCATAAGGGATGGGCAAGCCATTTTAGTGGACACGCGATGAGTACAGGCTTCCCTTCAACAGCATATGGCTATTCCTTAGATGTATGGATATATGAAAATTCTTTAGAGGGCGGGGCTCCTGTGTGTCTGCTCCTAGTCTGCTCAACCTGTCTATAAGGAGGGTGGAGTGCACCAATCCACCTGCTCAAACAGTAGATGAGGAAGAAACACGCCAGGGAAGTGTCAGCTCGCACAGAGCCTTAAGGTACCCAAGGGTGCAAGTTCCTATTATTAGTGAATGACACACAGTGAGGCTATCTAAGCCCTTGGTCAGGACTGGGAATGAACCCAGACTAGAAGAGGATCTAGAGACCAAAGAGGTTTAGGTAGGTTATCAACGCCCGGGTCTAGGGTCATTAGGTCTGTGTAAGTGTATGCATGGGAAAGGGGTGGAGATGGTGGTGGGATGGGAGAGAGAGAGGGGATCAGCGCTGTGACGAGTGACGTGGAGGGGAATAGGGGCATTTGTCATGCATGGTGCAACATCCCCAAAGGGTTCCTTCCCAGGCATCCCCTATAGCCAAACATGGCTTCTACATGAGGGCAGGAGTTGTGGCATCTTACCCACTCTGTCGCAAAACCCAAAAATATACATCTCATGCCAGTTCCACCATAAACATCCACTAAAGGTGCGCTCTATGGATGCATCTTCAAGCAGGACCAATATCATATAATATTTGGTGGTATCTTGGACTACTGCCTTTTACAAGGGCAATATTGTAAGCTTTGTCCTGCTTCAATAACCCAGATTAAAATATCGACATTACCATGGCAATGCTGTGCTGAGATTGACAACTATTCAAAGCAGTGACGCACATTTGCATTTATAGTGACTTCAGTGCATAGACATTGTGGATAATGCTTTTGGCAACTGCCATGGACACATTGAAATAATATGGTAACTACTGAAAGACTGAGCAAAAGCACACACATAAAACCATCAACTAAACAGGACTCCATTATAGGATGTGCCGAAATCCTGAGTACTGACTCCTACTGCTGGAGAAATCAGAGAAGGACAATTTGGGCGGAAGGCAAATGAAAAGTAAAGACGCAGAGGATGGGGAGGGTTTATTGTATATTGTAAGTTACAGAATTTATTAACCTGTGGCTTTTTAAGCTGGGTAGAAAGGGAATTCCCTGGCTGTGCACCTGTAATTCTTGAAGACAGGGGAGATACTGTCTGCCCACTTTTAGTTGTCACATGTGAGCAACAGAATTAAGGTATAATACTAAAAGTGATTGTAGAGCCAATCCCGTGTCAGACAATAAAACCAAGCCCCAATAGTTCCCATGTCAGCATTGGGTATGCCTTGAGAGAGTATGGGCACAAACACTGTCTGTTCTTCGGGGCTTCCTTTAGTCTTATTTTGTAGGTACTGAACCAGGAGATGAGCATCCATCAGTGGCACTGATATATATTTTGTGGCTATCCTCTGGGAGGGCCGTGATCTGGCATTATCTTCAGGATAGAGTTCCAAAGGTAAGTTGTACAGTTGGACTAGCATCATGTTCGGATATATTAAGACAAAGTCGAATGACTGTGGTGTCACTCATGACTTTCCCATCTTTTCAACCAGTGAAAATTGGATGATTAAAGTAACTTGAATTAAGTTGATCAAGTTCATCAATTTTCTGTAAACACTTATAAACCATAAACAAAAATTACAGGGCATACTTATGAACCCAGTTGCGTCTGGCTTGCGCCATACAACGTGGTACATGCGCGACGGAACTTAAAAATGAGATTTATGAAGCCATGCAAGGCCACCTTGCTTGACCCTGAGTGACTTCATACACCTCGAGTAAAGTAATGCTGCTCATATCGCTATATTGCCTTACTGTGCACTAGGGAGGAGTTCCATGGGTGTTTGGTGGGTGTTCCCATCCATCCCATAGTTATTAACGCATTCCCAGATTTACCAGAGCTAGTAAACCTGGGAATGCACCAAAATGCTACTCCTTCCCAGGAGAGGCGTAACGAGAAGAAATAACCCTATTTCACCTTGGTTCTTACTCTTTCTATGTGTTGCATTGTGCAGCACACATAGAGGGAAATGCCTCTGAGGGGATTGTTTTTATGCAGGAAGGTTCCCCGTCCTGCCTAAAAACAATCCTGCATGCAACACAGGAGGGTGCCTGCATTGGCGCTAAGCAGCCAAAACGACACCAGCACAGGGTAAAAAGCAGGAATGCGCTGTATTCTTTTAAATATAGTGCATTCCAGCCCTTTCCTTGACACACAGTACAGTGCAGCAAGGTCACTTGTTGTGATGCACTGCGTGGCAAATCTCATAAATATGCCCCTACATATACTGACCAAAACTACTCTTGTTAAGGTGCACAAACTGTGGGAATCTTTGTAGGTTGCATTAATTAGTTTTACTTGCTGTGAACTCTTCCGTGACTATGCTGGGCCACGGGTTAGGACTCGTTCTTGTTTTCTGTACCTGCGAATGGAACTATTTGTTCTAGATGGGAACAGAGTGGCTCAGTTTGCTTTTAGAAATTAAAAATAAAAGCTGCTGGGAATTATAAATATCCTCATTGTACAACAACAAACACAGAATGAGACACTCTGCGAGTACAAAAGCTACCAGAATGCAGTTTGCTAAAAGAGCCTAGTAACACTCTAAATACTGTATTTGTATTCAACTGCCTTCTTCATTGTTGGTGTTGCATCTCATACAGAGGAGACATTTGGACCAGTAAATGACATTTATTGGCTGCACAGAATCCCATACATATGATCTATGTAAAAAAAATGAAACCAGGTCAGCAGGTATTTTCTATTACACATACTGGCATGAAAGAATCCGCTCCCTCATCCGTTAATTCCCTACCATTTTTCATGAAGTATAATAAAGAAAATCATATCTCACGTCACACGACCATGTGTCATATAGTTAGTTCGTTTCAGACATGTGTTCAGAGGTGTATCATGCATCAGCTTACAGGAACTGAGACATTCACAGAGCAATAAAAATTCGCTTAGTTATAGATTCTAATTACAATAAAGATAGCTCAGAAGGTTAAATTGCTACAGCAGAGACTTTTTTCAACACTTCAGTTTTTCAGTTCAATCTCATGATAATGGTTCAGAAATGGTTAGTGTAAGATGGATTAGGGAGTTAATGTGCCAGTTGAAGAGATCTGTGTCTTTTATGCAGGTGACTATGGTCCTAGTTAGTTTAGGTGGATAGGGTTAATAACGCTACGATCTTTATGTATCTTGCAGATCAGAATTTGAAATCCATCAGAGTCTAGAGTCATGCTTTTGTGGTCAACAAAATGGATAACTTTGAACTTCCTAACAGCTACATCGATCGTTAACTGTATACAAATCCAATTAATATACTTAACACTGTATCCTCCTGAGATGGCCTTCTTGTATTTAATCTCATCCCAATTCATAAGGCCGCTTTCCAACTATAGGAAAACCTGCATTCCTAAACGACTTGAAAAAAGAGCCATAAAGAGGGATAAAGAGTGACCAATTTCCAATTGAAATGAAGGCAGGATAGATATTTAATTTGGACAAAGAAGAGCCATTAATTAAAGGGGCCGTTTTCATCCAGTGAAAAGAATTTGTTTTTCTTCTAAACCGATATATTACGCCTTCAGTAATCACCAACAATAAGGGTTCCAGAATGTCCAATTCTTTGATGGTGTCTGGTTGGATTGTAAAGCCTATTGTGGCATCAGTTAGTGCATAGCCCCTTTAAAAATGAAGAATTGCAACTTTCAAAATAGAGAATGATTTGGCTGTTGGCCATAACAATTAAACTCGCAGGGCTGTACATGTTGAGGCATTTACCTTATAGTTAAGTATAGTTTTTCCTCTGGATTTATAAAGGTATAAAAAAGCAGGGGAATATTCACAATCTGCATTTCATAGGACATAAAGTAGCATAAATAAGTATACATTTCTGTAGCAAATGTGGAGGATTCTATGAAAGTGGCTGGAAAATAGGAAGGGGTTTAGGGAGCAATAACAGGAGGTTTAGGGATAGACATGCTAATACAAACACCCTTCCACAAAAGAGCAAGACCATTGCTATTTGCTAACTACCCTTCTAAAGTTACTAAAGCCCAAGAGAAGACAAAATAGTAGTAAATGTACCTCAGCCTTAAGGTAAGTCCAGTTAGAGACATTTTAAGGCATAGGCAAAGTGGGCAATCACCCAGGGCCCTCACTTTCCATAGGTCCCTTGAAAAAGTAATATCTCTATCATATTCTTCAGCTCTCTGCATATCTATGACTGTCTCTCTCTACCTATCTCTAGGTCCACCTGATTGTGCCCCTCTTTAGCTATCTCTCTATTTCTGTCTACTTTAATGTAACTAACTCTCTGCCTCACCTCCCTCTGTGCACCTTGCCTCTCTTTCTCTCTCTTTCCCTTCCTACAACATGTTTTACTACTTCGCCTCTCTCTCTACATCTCTATCCACATCCTTCTCTTTACCTCACTGTCTTATATAGCCCTCTCTCTTACAACCTCTGTCACATGGTTCTCACACATTCCATCACTCTTTCTGCGTCTCACCTATCTTTATAATTAATGTATCTGTCCTTAATTCACCTATGACCTCTCTCTTTCCCTCTCTGTAGACATGACAAGGTGTGGCGCAGCGGCCATGGTGTCTGACTCCGGAACACGGGAGCTCACGGTTCGATCTCCGGCAGCAGGTTAGCCCAGCACCATGTGACTCTGGGCAATAGCTCGCTTAATCTTCCCGATGGCCCCCAGCGCCTTGACACCCTCTGGTAATTGTTCGCGCTTTACAAATACTGGTATTTATTATATATACTTAAACTATCTCTATTTCACCTCTGCCTACCTCACTTCTGTCTTTAAATACACCATGTTTGCTGAACCTCTATACCTTGCCGCTCTTTCTACACCTCCCTTCTATGTTTCCATCTACCTCCATGTTTCTCTCTTTAATCTTCTTCACCTTGCTTTTAAACTCATCACTCATTATCTCACCCCTATATCTCTTTCCATCATTCTTTACCGCACCTCTTGCTACTTTCCTCTCCCGCCTTTTTTAACTTCAGCACTCTTACTCACCTCTCTATGAAGCTTATTTCTATATAACTCACATCTCCTTCACTCTTATCTCTCGCTACCTCCCCTGCACACTCTCTCTAACTAACATCTCAATTTGTCTTACCATTAAATTGCTACTTCACTTCTCCACCTCCCTTCGCTATCTCTGCTTCCCACGCATTACATTTCTTACTCTTGTATTATTTCTTGCAGTCTGACATGGGGCCGCTAGACTTCGGAACTGCTGCTAGCCTTCAATCGGAGTCAGGGCATGGGGACCTTCAGAAGTTGTCAATCTAGAACTGCTTTGGAGCCGGAGTCAGAGATTTCGGTGCCGCTCAGCATCGCTTGGAGTCAGTGAGAATAAACTTGCAGGAATTGCAGGGAGGAGCACCGTCTGACAACACCCAAGGGTCTTGGACCTTTAGAACAGGCAAGGGTCAGGACTCACTCCTTTAGAGCCAGAAAAGCAGCAAGCAAGGACCAGGCAAGGTTCTAGTCAGGGAAAAGCAAGTATGGCTTCTGGAACTTGTTGTAGTCCTGAAAGTTCAAGCAGTGAACCAGCCAACTTGGTCTTGAAGTCACTCAGGAGTCTTTGAAGAGAGAGCAGGTTCAGTCTTTCATGCAAAAAGGCAAACAGCTGTGCAGTCTTGTCTTCTGGTTTCCAGTCTGAAGATGATCAGAGCCAGTCTCTGAGATGGGACTTTTTATCCTAGTGCAAACTTTGAAGTAGGGAACAGGTTATTGACACCTAAGCCGGTCCTGCCCAGTTCCCTTCTCCTTCCTCTTAGATGCCAAGATATCTGAGCCCTGGTGTGTTGGTCATTGGATGAGTGTGAAGATAGGCCATTGAAATGTAAGTGGTGTGAGTGTCAGTTCCATCCCCTCATCCTGCCCCAAGTATTCACCACTCAGCACACCCATCCCTTATTGTCTAGTGTCTGGTTCCAACTCACAACCCAGGAAGAAAGTCATTAGCATTTCAGTCAGGGTGACTACACTAGGGAAAGGCCCCAGAGACTGGAGACGGAAAAATACAGACTATCTGAATGTGGTATTTTTATCATTAGGAGCTAACATCTAACAGTACCATTAAAGAGGATTTTTAATTCTAATGTAAGTAAGTGTAAGTAATATTTCCCTAGCTACTCTCATTCTGAATCTAGCCTTTAGTGGTTTGAACAAAGATGAATCACTATTAGTTTATTGGAGAGCCTGGCCTTGCAACAGTGGAAGTCAAATTTGGGAGAGTTTCACTGTTAGTACATGTAAAACTTAAATTACATATGTCCTGCTTTTTATGTACACAGCTCCCTGCCCTCTGAGCTGTAAGGGCCTACTCGAGGGACGGCTTATATGTAATAAAATGGAAGGTGTAAGGCTTTGCAGGGGTTTACCTTGCCAAGTCGAAACGGTAGTTTTAAAACCACATTGCAGCCTGCAGGAGTGCAGGCCTGAGACAGTAGTGGGTGGCACAATAAGCGCTGCACTAGTAGCATTTAATTTGCAGGCCCTGGGTACCACAGTACCACTTACCAGGAACTTACCAGTAAATTAAATTTGCCAAAACAGGTACATACCAATTGCATCATGTTTAGGGGAGAGAGCACAAGCACTTTAGCACTGGTTAGTAGTGAAAAGATGTGCAGAATTCCAAAGTCAACAAAAACGAGTTCAACAACAAAAGGACCAAAAGACTTGGTATTCAAATGATTTCCGGTCCAAAATATATGTTTCACCCTTATAAATATTCAGGTTTTTGAAGCAGAGTAAGATTGTGATAAAATCAATTTATCAGAGTGAGAATATAAAAATAGCGTAAACATGTGAAAGATGCAAGAATTCAGTTGTGATGAAATAACCTACAATAGCATGTGTTCATTACACCAACACATTTATTATCTTATATAATACATGGGATTCTGTAATCCCACTATAAAATGTTGTCTCTAATGTCTATCTAATCGGTGACTTGTGATGCACCAAGTTGCTGATTATAAAGAATTTACATCAGAACTCAACTATTATAACTTATTACAGTTGAGTTCTGACATCGCAATGCATGCTCCCATAGCCAACAACCAAGGAAAAAGGCAAGTCAGGTCACAAGCATAATTCAAGCAGCTGTTTAAAGCAGGAAGGAACCCTGTTTTTTTTGTATTCTCTGTTATTCTGTGTAGTGACAAGCAGAATGGATATATATATATATATATATATATATATATATATATATATATATATATATATATATATATATATATATATATATATATCCAACAAAAGAGAGTTGTCCCCTCAAAAGGAGCCAACACACTGGTAGGTATCCTTTAGCGTTTATTGCATGTAAGGCACAGCAAAGTTGATGCGACATCACCTCCATCATCAAAATGCCGACGCGTTTCGTGCTGCCATAGCACTTTTTCATAGGCAGGAACAGAGGGCAAACGACGAGCAGAGAAGCACCTGATTTTTATCCCAAGACCCGCCCCAGTGGGCGTCGACAGCTGCGCTGCCCGACGGTCTCTGTAGTGCTAATGTGTTACTGCAGTGAGTTGCTCAGCGTTGCTTTAATTTGGGCAATTTGTGACTCGCAAAATGACATGTACAACAGTGTCAGAGACACTGTTTGTGATTCTCAATAGGGTTCCAAATTGCATGCCTCATCAATATTCATGAGGCACTCGCAATTTGCGACCCCATTGAGAATGGATGGCCCTCCCAGGTATGGTGGCCTGCCGGGCTCAGCAGACCTCCATGTCTGGGACTGCTTTTAAATAAAGCAATTTTTTTTTTTTAAATGCAGCCTGTTTTCCTTAAAGGAAAATGGAATGCATTTAAAAAAAGAAAATGAAAGGTTTTCATTTCATTTTTTAAGGGCAGGTAGTGGTCCCTGGGACAACTGCCTGCCCCCCAAAAATATTTTCCCCTGCATTTGCAAAGGGGAAGGGATCCCCTGGGGACTCCTTCCCTTTTGCAATTGCATTACCACCCTCTTGAAGAGGCGAGGGTGATTACCACCGTCTTGAAGAGGCGAGTGTTTTGCGACCGCAATTGCGGTCGCAAAACATTTGTACATGGCTTGTGGGATCGCTATTAGGAAGGGAATGCCTCTTCCTAATAGCGAGTTGCAAAACACTATTTTGCGAGTCGCAATTTATTTGCGACTCGCAAAATAGTCTTAGTACATGGCCCACAGGATTTTTGCATGCGCAGACAGGTCGCAAACCCCATTGCACATGCAAAATCCCGTCGTACATCTGGCCCTAATTCTTTGTACATGATAAAGTACTACAAATACAAAACCCAGCAAGCTCTGAATCTAATGCCACGAGGCACATAGCTGGACACACTAGACCCTAAAGAGATCAACATCTAAAAAAAAGTGCTTACATCCTTTTGTAGAGCAATCTGTCAAAGCAAACTCTATCGTAAAAAACAAGAACACGTAGATCTTACATAATGTGTACAAGAAAACCTAGAAATCCACCCGGTCACAGGCAGATACCTGCATATGGTAGATGAGCCCACACACAACAAGGCACTGTGGACACTACACCAAATGCATCACTCACATTTGTAAGGCACACTATTGGATCAAGGTATGGTAAGGTTGAAATGAATGCGCAGGTGAAACATGGAGCCATTACCTTCCAATGCTGAGTCAAGGATGGCACATCCATCTGGCTCTCCATAGTCACAAGGGCATTGATAAAAGCTGCGTGTGACCAGTCACCTAAGCATGGGTACCACGGGCATGTCACATCCACCTGCACAATGTTCATCTCTAACAGAGTCAAAGGATACTTAAATGATATCACAGGCGTTTGGCAATAAAGATGACAGCTTTGAGAGTTTTGCGAAAAAACATGTTAAAGATATTGCCTACAGACATCAAGGGATCTGCTTGTGGTAGTTGTAGCACTTTGATTGTGTTCCTTTCAACAAGTGAAGATGCATTAGTCTAACATATTCAGCCACAGAGCAAATTACATCTTGAGCACATCAACAGAATATGTGGAAAGGACATGATGGTGCAAAAGCAAAGAGTACTTAATGATTGGATGTTACAATTAGGATAGGCTTAGTTGTAACCAACACAAATAGAGCAATCACTGCCTTTTAGTCTATCACCTCCTTCCAATGTTATGCAGATGTGTAGAGCGCACTATCATCCGTGAGGTTATCCTGGCTCTGAGCAGGTGTGAGTCTAGGCACGCCTAGGGCCTAGTGGGACTATTTGAAAAGCCAGGTCTGCAGCCTCTTGCGGAATTCAAGAAGTGAGGAGGAGGCTCTTATGTGTAGTGGCAGGTCGTTCCTTGCTTAAGGAGCGATGTAAGAGAAGGCTTGACTGACAGATCTGGTTTTATGTATGCTTGGGATTTGTGCAAGTAGGTGTCCTGATGAGCGTAGGTGTCTGGAAGTTTGTGAAAGCAGATGAGATTGTTGAGGTATGCTTGAAGACCACACACATGAATATTTACTGTATTTCAGGACTCTATACAGGCATATAGCAACTTGCAGTAATGTTATATTAATGTATAAATAAGATTAAGGGCCTAATTAGGAGGTTGGATGATGGGATACTCCTGCATCCCATCCGGCATGACATATAGACTATAATGCACTTGTGGTATGACGAACAGGACATCTTCCATGTTTGTGACAATATATTCCATCCACTATAAATCAGGCCACAAATTAGTATCTACACATTATTAACATTATTAATAAACATGACAGTCCTTTAAATTACTCTTTCATATAGCTGTCTGGGATACCGTGTTTTGGGATACCTCAATAACCAATATACCTTGGTATTTTATTTGGCTTTTGTAGACCTTACAGCCGCTTTTGACTGTGTTATACATAGTAAATTATGGAACATTTTGGTGGATTTAAAGGTTGACCCACTTCTGGCTCAGTACCTGCGACAATTGTATAGTGGGGCGACTGCTAAGGTTCGATACGCAATGCACTGCGTCGTTTAAAGTAGAGAGGGGGGTCAGACAGGGCTGCGTCCTGGCGCCATTCTTGTTTACTCTTTACACAAACACCTTGGAACAAGTGCTGGTGGAAAAGGCGAGGGACCCACCGTATATTAACAAACGCCCGATAGTCTCCCTTCTCTATGCAGACGACTCAGTGCTGATGGCCCGTACTCAGTTGGGCTTACAAAATGCCCTCGCCTCTTATACTACTTTTATGGACGACTTGGGTTTAAAACTGAACGTCAAAAAAACATATGTTATGATTTGTGGTAAAGGGAGACAGAAATGCAGGAGTTTACCACTTGGGGGAAGCAGGGTAGAATCCACTAATATGTTCACGTATTTAGGTATTTTATTTGACTGAACTGGTTCTTGCAGTAAGGCCGTGAAAAATAGGAGCCTTCTTTTTATGAAGTCAACTGCTGCTGTGGTCAATTTTGCTAAAAAGATGGGAAAAAAGCCTCCTTAGATACTCCTTAAGATTTACCAGGAAAAATGCGTGAGCATTGCCACCTTTGGGGCGGGTGTGTGGGGCTTTTATGATTCATCTCCCATTCAGCATGTTAAAAATGCTTTTTTAAGGTTTATTTTAGCTGTACCTGCTAGTACTCCTGTTTTCAATTGCCATAGCAAGTTGGGTATTCCATATATTGCAGATGTTATTAAAGCCCAACCAGTGTTACTCTGGCATAGAATATAGACTTCAAGCAGTACAGCTTTGAATCAAGAAATAATTAAGGACTCAATGAAGCTGGACCATGCTACCAAGATCACTTGGCTGAATTACATAAAATATTTTGTGTACGACCTTGGGCATCCAGATTATTATAACTGTCCAGAGACAATGAATTCCATCTCTAGGAAGGAGTTTAAAACAATATGTATGAGCCACTTGGAGTCAATTAGATTTGGTTTGGAAATAAATAAACCAACAGTAGTAGAGCATCAATTGATTTTAACAACATATGATATACAACCAAATCTTTTATGTAGTTTAAGCGGATATGACAGATATGTTTTAACTCGCTTCAGATTTGGGATCTTCCATTGATTAATTAGTTACCCAGAAATGAATAAATGGTCCAGAGATTTATGTTGTTGTCCTTGCAATGATTTGTCACCACAATCAACAATACATGTGGTTCTTTTCTGTAAATTTTATATAAGGGAGAGATCAAGGTGGATTTTGCCTCTTTTAAGGTTGGGGGGATGGAGGCAATGTTGACCAGCTTTTTTGTATCTGCAACTTTTAGCGAGTGATTGCTGTATTGGGGTTGTGGTTTGTTTTTTAAAAAGCATACTTAGAGTGAGGAAAAGTATTAATGTTGAACCCCTTAGAAAGCTGGAAACAATTAAAAATGTGAGGGAATGCTTTGCTTGTAATATATAACTTACACTATGATCAATTTTTTCTTTTATCTATATGACTATGTGCATTTTTACATGGATGAATCTATAGAATATATGGTATCTTTGTATTTTGTAGTTAATAATGTTTAACTGGTTTTTTATCTGCTTTTGTCTGCTTTTGTGATTTTATTTGCCTGAAATCGAATAAAGCTTATTCTGATCTGACCTTGGTATTCAAAATGTATTCTTTGAATGCATGGGCATAAGAAAGAAGGCATTCTTAGTTCTAGTAAAATGTTGCTAAAAGCCTGAGTAAGCAAAGTGCATTCAGGTTGTTGTATTTACTAGGATTCGGGTACAATGTTCAAATTTGTAATTTTTAGCTGCCTTTAATTTCTGGACACCAAGTGGACCTCGCTGTTCCTTTCTAGGACAAACTGTCCCGTTCCTTGGAACAGATCACAAAAAGAACAATTACCCGAAGGCCAGCACTGTAAAGTGGTTCCACATCAAGCATAACTAATCAATGTCAAAGGGCAAAGATGTACTGCTTTGCTTATGAAAAAAGCATTTGAGACGCAGCAATAATTTAGCTTCAGTGGTGGCTGGTACAGAACGGGGGTGGTGGGCAGGGGGGGTAAAAAAAATAGAAAATGTCACTTACCTCTGCACGGCAACCGTCTCTCCTCCCTTGTCTCTCCTCCGCTTCTCTTCCCAGAAGCACACTGGCTTCCCTAATCCAATCACGATGCTGCTGTCACCAGCATGACAGCAGCATTGTGATTGGTCTGAGCAGCCTGGTTCAGCACTCGAAGTGGGAGCCTGTGCATGTTCTCCACCCAGGCTGTGCAATACAGCCAGGTGGAGAACATGCTAAGTGCGTAAGACTGTTTGGCCAGCCCAAGATGGTGAAAAGCAGTGGGGCAATGCTCCTCCACCTTAGCACCGCTGCTTAGGTTACATATCCTTAGATCACCTACTAAACAGGGATTTTTTTGTATCTTGTTTTTGCAACAATTCGATTTTATTTTTTGTGTTAAGAGTAGTAGTAGAAATAAGTTCTTAAGCTAGTTCTGGTCCCTCTCTATCTCCCAATATTCTCTCCACTATCACTCTCCCCTTCACCATATTTCTAACCCTCCCTCATCTTTTGCCACCAGTATTAATCTTACTGGCCTCATCGGAATTTAATAGGAACCTCTCAATAAAGGCAAGTGTGTTTGCCCACTAGCTCCCAAATTCAAGACACTTCTGAGAAAAAAAATGTACAGGAGTCACATGGGAGCAAAGAGAACATTCCCCTACCCGAGTGAAGACAAGGACACCTCTGAAAGTATTAAAATATGACATTTCAAAGACCAATTCTGCCCCTCAAAAAAGTGGCAACTCTGTTTGAAAATCTCAAGGAAAATTGCCCTTTTCTCCTGCAGTTGAAAAAGATGTGAGCTATGAAAAACAGCGCCCCAGTTTGGAAATAAAATTCTGCAGACCCTGTCCAGAGGCAGGGGCATGGAACCACAAATCCCAATGGCAAAAAACTGTTTTCTTCCTGTCACTCCCTTGCCACAAATCAGTGCTAGGCAGCAAATATGAAAAAGGTTCCCTCTTCCCCATTAAGCCCGCCCAGCACCAGGGGTGTTAAAGAAATGGTACTGACTGACCCAAGAGCTGGGGAGTAGAGCCCACTTAGCTTCCCCTTTCCCCTTGTCTGTCCCATATCCTTTTCTAAAGCCAATTTTAAGCAAACCTTCTACTTCTGAATATTGTTGCGAACCTAAGCTAGTCCAAGGGCTAGGCAGTGAAATCCCTGTTTATAAAGCACCTATTCCTAATGCCAAGTTACCAGCCTTACTTTATGGATTTTGAGCAGTGTTTGAGTATCCGGTGTGTATGCCCATTTGTATGCCTACACCCCTTTTCCCCAGCATTGGGACCAGGCAAAGGCAGTTTCCTAAAGTAATCAGGAGACTCCTAGGCTCTCAATAACATTGGAAGCCCAGACATGCTGAGGACTTGTTTAGAAATAAGGCATTGCTTCCAATGCCAGTGTAGAGAAGCTACAAAGTGAGCAAGAGACCCACGTCTGGGCATACCCTACCAACTGAGCTAAAGAATGATGATGGATTCAACTCAGATCTGTGACTGGGGGTGAGTGTCTGAATTAGTTCAGCGCTCCATCCATCATCTCCTTGTGTTTGCTTTGCTCACCCTAAGTTGGCAGGGTATGCGTCCCTTTCTCACTTTGCCACTGGATTCAAGCTAGCCTGGCTGATGAGGGGTGTTACCCCGAAACCAGTCCCAGGATGCTTGTTTCTGGTCCAGGGAAGACATAGCTTTGCAGTTCGGGCTGTTCTGTTCCCATGAGGAACAGGGTCAAGACTGATTTCCATGTGGCTGAGTCTGAACTGGGGTGGCAAAGTGAGCTAAAGAACGATGATGGATTCAACCCAGATCTGTGACTGGGGGTGAGTGTCTGAAACGTTTCAGTGCTCCGTCCATCATCTCCTTGTGTTTGCTTTGTTCACCCTAAGTTGGCAGGGTATGCCCAGACGTGGGTCCCTTGCTCACTTTGCCACTGGATTCAAGCTAACCTGACGGATGAGGGGTCTTACCCTGAAACCGGTCCCAGGATGCTTGTTTTCAGTCCAGGGAAGACCTAGCTTGGCACTTCGGGCTGGACTGTCCCATGAGGAACAGGGCCAAGACTGATTTACATATGGCTGGGTCTGAACTGGGGTGGCGAAGTGAGCTAAAGAACAATGATGGATTCAACCCAGATCTGTGATTTGGGGTGAGCGTCTAAAACGTTTCAGCGATTCGTCCATCCTCTCCTTGTGTTTTACATGTCAATATGTCATTACATATGATTGTCCTGACGTGACACCATCCATTTATTTTAATGTATGCTAGTGGATAGGTGTTGTTTGTGGGGTATAAGTGTGGCATATGGCTTACATACATTTTAATGAATTTCTGTTAAACTGTGCTTAAGGTATTTCTTTATTTTATTGTTGTTTTAGTATTTACTTACTTGTGTCTATTGTGTAAATGTGATTGTGTTCGTTGGTACATCAATGTACCTATGTTAAATTATGGTTAATTTGTAAATGACCATTACAACATGTCATTTCAGTCCTAACCGGATTATTGTCCTCCCCAAGGAGCAGCATCAACCGCATTGTTCAGGGCTGGGAGCAGTATGCCCTCTTGCACTTTGTCACCATCAGAGCTGGAGGACAGGCAGACGGAAAGGGGCTTGAAATTGCAACTGGCTGCTCTTGCTCTTGAGGAGAGAAATGCAGCTGTAACTCTTGCACTGCAGGAGAAAAAGTTGGCGTTGACCTTAATAGTGAAGAAGACAGTGCTGGCCCATGAGAGGCGCCAGTGCAAGATGCACTCCAGGTCCTGAAGGGCATTCCAGTCCAGTGATGATGATGGCAGTGATTCAGAAGTGCCTAGGAGAGGTAAACAAAGAGGCCACATTCCAAAAGACCGATTGCCTAGTTATGTGGTGGGGGATGACATTAATGAGAGGTTTGCAGCTTATGAGGTGAGCTTGCAGATGGATAGAGTTCCAGAGGGGGACTGGGGCATTAGCCTGTGGAAGCACATGCCTATTGTTGGGAGGGATACACTATTGATTCTAAATGCAGCTGACCAGGTTACATTTGTCCCTCACACACACATTTGGTTTATACCAAGAGAGTATTGAATGAAGTTCAGGGTTAACCAGAAACAGCACAACTGTCTTGGGAGGATTTTGTAGACCTGTCAAGTAAGGTCCTGGATAGTTTGGTGAAGGGCAATAAGGTATTAGATTATGATGGATTGTATAATTTTATGATGAAGGGGCACATCTTCAGTAATTGCTTTACAGAGTTGCGCCAAACACCTGATAGATTTCAAGCTCACTATGGCCAGAGAGCTTGGGAAAGAGCTTGACCTCTGGCTCAGCACCAGAGTGTCCAGGAAGGTATCTGGGAGAGACCTCCAAGATGGGTGGTCCAGGTTCTGTCTGAAGAGCGAAGGGGAAGGCCAATTTAATAATACAGAAGAGTTATCTAAAGATTCCTAAAAGACTTGTGGAAGGATGGATTCCCAGACCACTTCTGAGCAGAAGAAGGGGAGTTTTGGTGGGAAGAAGCACATGGTTCCATATCACCAGGCCCAGTGCAATTACAGGTGGGTAATCCACAGGGGTGACTAGATATGCCACGGGAAGGTTATTCCCAGGAGAAGAGGGTAGAGCATGCCCTAGTATCCCTAGTATTGCGTAGCTGGGAGGTGGGACCCAGGAGGTAAGCTGGTGATCCTTGGGGTTGTTAGACATCACTTCCAGAAGGTCACAGTGAATGGAGTGCCTGTCACTGCTCTGTGTAATACTGGTGGCAACCAAACCATGGTAGTTCTTAGGTTGGTTTCCCCAGAACGCTTTTGTCAGGACAGGTCTGTGGGTTAACACAGGCCCATGGGCAGGAGTTTTTCCACATTATGGCCATGGTATCCTTAGAATGGAAGGGGTTACTAGCCCCGAGGAGGGTCATTGTCAGTTACCAGATGCTCATTGACTGCATCCTTAGCAATGAGCTACCACTGACAAGAAGAGAACCGGGAGGGACGGCTACCCGGGCCACTCCCAAAACTTATTTCTAGGGGTATTGTCCCTAAACCTAGGGTACAGAGGTCCAGGTGAAAAGTAAGGCATAGAAGGTGGATACAATTCACAGTCGGAGGCCCAAAGGGTTATGGGTTACCTACTTTGAAAAGAGAGCACCCTAATACTGACCGTGGTGAGGCCACTTCTGACCTGGAGTTGCTGCCTACACTGCCTCTGGAGACCAGTGCCAGGCAGACCCCTAAATGAGTCCAACAGAGTGTATCATGCTGGAGAGGTCTGTGTATTCTCCGTGGAAGTCCTGGACTGCCAGGTACATGTTCAGTCTCTGGGTACAGACCATAAGCTGAGGAGCCAGTGTTAGGGTGTCACCCCGAGATGATGGATGAAAGAGTGGAAGGATGGAAGGATGGTGTCTGCAACCTGGAACTATAGCCTCTCCTTCTGTGAAACCTAAGAGGCCCAGGGGATCTTAGGAATAAATAGGCAGTTCCTTGCCAGCCCAACGTCTGGAAGTGATACCAACCCAAGGCACAGGACATAAGTATCCACCTGTCAGTGGATGGCCAGTGGCCTGGCTCTTGACATTGACACCTGTAAGACTTTTGTCGTGATCTGCCTAACATGTAGTCAGGCTTGGTCTTCCAGGATGTCCTGTTCCTTTGATGACTGTAGTCCCAGGGACCCAGTGTGCCTAGAAGCACAGGTCCATTATCCAATGGGACCCAACTTGCCCAAGTATGGTGTTAGTATTACTCCCCAGGACCCAGCATGTTCTGAAGCACTCAAAACGTACACCCAGGGACCCGGGGAAATTCTCTGGACTGTAGCCTTTCAGAAAGCCTTTGTGTTTAGCCAGACATTTGCATATGTGCGTGGCTTGAAGAGATCATGCGAGATCTGCCTAACCTGTTGTCAGACTCTGTCTTCCAGCATGTCCTGATCCTTTGACGTTTGTACTCCCATGGACCCAGTGTGCTTACAAGCACCAAAGGGTTACACCCTGGGGGCCAATATGACCGAGTCTGGTCTTGCTATTATTCCTGGAGAACCAGCATGTTATGAAGCATAATCCCTATGTAAAGCACTCAAATATAACTCCTTGGGACTGGGGAGAACTCCCTGGCCTGTAGCCCTCCCAAAGCCTTTGTGTTTAGCCAAACTTATGTATAAATATGTGGCCTGAGGAGTTCTTGTGAGATTTAAATGAGATTTTCTCAGGTTACGCGACCGCGGAAATTTGAGATTTTGGTAGGCTGCATAAGCCACACTGTGCACACGGTGCAGTTGCACCGAGCTTTGTGGACCTATAAAAAGAAGAAAGACACAGGTTATTTTTCTTCAAACAGTTAAACTACCATCTGCTTAACAATTGAGTTAGGATTCGTACTCCAGTGAAAATAGTTTACTTTAACAATAATTGGCACATCAACTAGAGACAAGACTACATTTCCTTCTAAAGCAAGAATAGTTGTATAGCTTAAACCCAGCCCATGGACT
Organism: Calotriton arnoldi; assembly: GCA_963921515.1. Lineage (NCBI taxonomy): Eukaryota > Metazoa > Chordata > Amphibia > Caudata > Salamandridae > Calotriton > Calotriton arnoldi. The sequence continues at coordinate 489,023 of CAWUFW010011560.1, forward strand.
GAAGTCCTCCACAGACTACAGATCTGATGGAAAACAAAAGACAATTCCCAAGAATTTAAAAGTGAATCTTCCTCTTATGAGGTGAATAAGAGCATCCAAGAAAACGAGGAGAGACACTTGTCCACCTACTGGGATGCAACTGTGAGCAAGCTAGATTTAGTCGCCTCACCTTGCAGGTGGGGTCAGCAGGAGAAGAGAAGAGTTCTCTATGGATAGGCTTAGGGACTAGCAAAGATGTTGACAAAGAGGTTCAGGTAGGTACACAGGGGCATGGAATAGGCAGGTGCCACTGCAGAGGTAGTGAATTGTCCTTGTTCTTTTGTCTAAGCAGAGAAGTCCTTCATGGGACTGATTAGGCTACCAAGCTCTTGGCTGAGATTGGCATGTGTAGGAAATCCTCTTTTTCTGTTAGGTGAAGACCACCCTTTGAAATATTTGTAAGTCACCTCAATATAGGCTGCGTATCTCACAAGGCAGGGTGTAAGGTATTTAAAAATAGGATAGGTGGCAAATTAATATCACCATGCTACTAAAATGACAAGGCCCAAAAAGCTATTTTCACTATGGCAGGCCTAGCTGTCCTAGGTAGAAAACCAGAGTGCAGATGAAAATATTAATACTAGTAACTCTGGGTAAGGAACAAGCTAGAATAATAATTAAGTGACTATATTTAGTTGTTATTTAAAATCTAATTCAATGGTGGAGTTGGATTTGTAATAAATATTAAGGAAAAATAACTTTTAGAAAGTTACCCTTTACCTGCCTGAGATTTCAGAAGGCTAATTAGCATTAGCCTCTGGCAACTCCTAAGCTGTGCTCCACCTTGAACAAGAAGTGAACGACGCGTGGAGCTCCTTCATGGAGCTACCTGAATGGGCAGAGGAGATTCCTTTGAGCGCTTCAGAATCTTTTGGGCGGGGGCTGTGGGCATTCTTTTTGATACTACAGTGTCAAATACTTACCTGACAGGTCTATTTGAGGCACATTTAACACCATGACATAGTTGAATGGAAGAAAACCGAATGCCAGGACAATTCTTGTGTATGCTGTGTCAGGGTGCTGTAGGACCCTGCCTTTGTCCTATCAGACTTCTGTCTCCTAGTTTGTTAAGGGTACTGGGCATGCTTCAAACTGGATTTTCGTGTTAGTTGCATGAGGACACTATTGATTACCATGGTGCACTCCCTTACACAACCACAATTCTCAGAACCCAAATATAGAGTGGCTGAATACTTTCGCCATCCTGAGAGTGCCCTGACTAACACTGGGCAAAGCACTACGCTACGCTCGCATAGTTTGTGAAGTTTGCGCTACTTCGCACAACGCGAATTGCACGTAGCACAGTGCAAACACGCGTAGCGTAGCATAGTGCAGCGGTCATTTTTTGCTTGCTCGCAGTCCTCAACGTCAAGTTGGCGACCGCGAGCAAGCAAAATGACATCCCGGCGAGACTTTTTCCTCGTTCGCGATCAGCAACATCAAGTTGCCGATCGCGAGCGTGGAAAATAAACCTCCCGGCGAGATTCTCAACGCGGGGAGGTCAGGTTTCTCATTGCGAGTGGTCGCGTATGCTCGCGACCGCTCGCGATGAGAAACTACCAGTCCGCGTTGAGAAAGCTGCCACTCGAGTAAAAATCTACTCGAGCGGCAGTAAAAGACAGCTCGCACTGTGCAAGATGCCGTTTTCAATGATTGCACAGTGCGGACAAGCATCCGGCACTGTGCAATCATAGCGAACAGTGCACTACGCAGTTCGCGTAGTGCTACGCGTAGCTCGCGTAGTGCGAACTGCACTTTGCGTAGCTTCGCGTAGCGCTACTTCGCGAACTACGCCCAGGCTTAGCCCTGACACATGGCAGTTTGGGCCTGTTTGTAGTAAGAAAGACAGGAACTACTAAAAAGTTGTGCAGGGTTGCCCCAGGAACATTTACCCCATTGTCTAGGGAGCGCACAAGGGCCACCCCCAGCCAGTGCATGGTATAAGTGTGTCACCCGGAGGCACCTGTCTGTTTGTAAACCTGCGGGGAAACGGAAGAGAACTGGACCTGTTGTCTGTGAACTGTTAGGAGCTCTGAAGGACTGCACCCTCTCCCCTTTGTACCCAGGACAAAGAAGTGGACTACAAGGGTCAGTTGGCTGAGCTCCTGTATGCCTATTGAGACACAAAAATTTGCAAGAGCCTGTTCCCTACCATTTCCATCTAACCAGTGGCAACTGGTACTTCGACACAACTTTGCTGGTGGCCCCTGCCTGGCACCCTGAGAGTCCCTAGATGCCCCCTGAGGTCCCAAGGGTGGGGGCTTAGAAGTGAACTCTTGTGGTTGCTTGTGCACCAATAACACGTTTGGAAACTTTTGAGATTTATTGCTGCAGAGCTAAGGGGACCTACCAATTAAAAGTACCAAACCGACAGTTCCACAGTGTCAGATTGCATTTTAGATTTGCTGACATGAAAGGCTCTAGCATCTCTGAAAAAAATGACAAAGTCTCTTACTCTTTTGAGACTTAGAAACTTTTTCAAGCAAAAACGTCAAAAGTTCCAGAGCCTTAGCGTGACCAACCCGTGGCTGGTATCTGACCGGCAGTTCCATGGGTGTGTCTACAATCTCAGATTTGTCCCATTGGGACACAACTTTTTTCTTTAAAAAATGACAAACATTTTGACTACTAGACATTCACATGGACCAATGTACTCGGTGTATCTAACCACTGCTCCATTGCTGTCAGTCTTAAATTATGTCCAGTTCCCCTTAGGACTTTTGTCATTTTTATGTTATTTTGTTCATTACATTTTTCTCTAGTTATCTAATTTGGGATTTTTATTGCTTACTGTTTTGACTCCACTTTAATACTGCAGAAACACTTTACACATTGTCCTAAGTTAAGTCTGCCTGCTCTGTGTTATAGCTATCAGAGGGTTAAGCTTAGGTTAATTTGGTGACTTTAAGGGTTCACCCTGACAAGTGTTGTGATTATTTCTTGAGCTGGTCGCCCACCCAAATAATAATCCAATTTCTTATGAGGCTCAAATCTAATCCAGCCAAGAATTTGAGTAAGTCACAAACCACACAAGGCCAATCACTGCTAGACACTCTTATGTAAAGCTCTAGCAGTAGAGAATAACACTAACTAACAGCACACAGGAAACCATGGGGGAAAAAAGGGACATCATTTTTGTGTCAAAAATATTTTATATTCTTTTAACACAGGCACAGTTGCAACTGCAACTTACTACAACATTGACTAATCACACATAGACTACCCATATACGAAGGCGAGCAATAACTAAAATCCTTTTTACACCATGTTCTTGAATGTCTGTGCTACCTTTCACCTCATTTTGAAGAACTATTACTTGAGAAGGAGACAGGATGTAGAGGCAGAGGATCAACATCTTTGGGCTGTCCAGGGAAGCAGTAATTGCTAGAACCTGCTTTTTATCTGATGTGATCCTTGATATGGCTGTCGACAGAGAGAAGGTGCTCACTTCACCTACCGCCTGCTTCCAGGCCATCTCTGCATATCTCCAGTCCTAGCTGTATTCTCCTTCCTAGCCACTGGGTCTTTCCTGACAGCAGTGGGAATCTGGTGAGATTCTCACAGGCAAGCCAATCAGAGTGCTTGCAAAAAGAGCTCAGATTCATCACCACCTACGCTTACCAGTTTATTGCTGTGCCAAAGTTACTGGTGGAAAGGCAACAGTTGGCAATTGTATTCTATGCCATTGTTTACATTCTGCAGACATTAGATGCCATCAGTTGTTTCCATGTTGCACTTCAGCCACCCTCCCACAGTGAACACCATTGCTGCAATAGGCACAGCTGGCACTCCATCAACACGAAAGCTATCTGCGATGCCAGGGGCTTAATCATTGATGTGTATGCTGCTATTTCTAGGTGCATACTCAACACCTACATCTTCACACAGTCACCTCTTGCATATAAAATTGGTTGCTGGTGACTGTGGTGATCTGTGGCTGCTAGCTAAGTTTTACTAAGTCATTCATAACTTTAGTCCATTGCAATATACACACATAACACTTACATTGAATGCATGTACATATAAAATGTTTGATGCATTGACAAGGTAACTACATAACAAATATCACATGACCAAACATGGCTCAATGATAGGAAGCGAGATAGAGTTGAACATCAACTTTTGCCCAGTGCCAAGTCTCTCAGATTCACATTGGACACTGACCTCCTCCGCAAAGAATACATCTCCAAGTAGGTGCGATTTCCCACTCGTTGAATAAAAATCTCACTCCAACCGCTAAACAGATTATTGTTGTACAAACTATGAAAGGCAATGCACATCCAGGGTCTGAAATGACCATGGCTAACCCAACCCTGTTCCAATCTAGGAAAGAGCTGAAGAATACTATAGCATGGAAATGTAAAAGCCCACATTCTCTCTTACCAGCTAGCTGACCTTCCAATCACACATTGACTGTGTCTTTGGCTTAGACCGTGTATAGCGCTCTGTTGCTTTTTGGCTGGGTTTGTGTTAAATAAATACCACTTCCATACATATGTAGATACATGTCTTTGTTGCATGTGATCCTTGGTATGCCCTCTCTCATCACCCCCTTCTGATGTCCAAACAAACAGCCTCACCAGAGATATAACACCAAACACATGTCTTTGAGCCACCAATGAGTCGTGCTTCAGATGTCTTGTTCATGTACATTTGGCATCCTTAAGTTGTGCTTCGGATGCCTTCATATGCCATACATGGGGTGTACTACAGAATTGCCCAGAAGTAGTGTGAAAGATAAATGTAGGCTGTTGTGTTTTTTATAAGATTATCATACAATGGGGCTTGCATGTAAGCTAGGGGTGCGTGAGATTCGTGTAATTTGCTTTCCGTAATTGCATGATATTTAAAAAGAAAATTGTGCGAAATTACACATAAATATGTGAAATGCATCTCCAGTGCCTCATGTCACCAAATGGTCCACAAATTAGCATGAATGGCAATTAATCTGTGTTGCCCAACTGTGGGCTATTTTTGTTTACTACATCCTGCTTCTGCCTGGCTATCCCTCATGTTCTCAGCTTCATGAGCCCAATGCTCCTCTATCCACCCCATTCTGACCCCACTCTTTTCATTTTTCAACTTTATTTTCACAATTTGTCTCTGACCGCCCCTCTATGGTTTCTTTTGTGTTTTGCTCCCTGATTCTGTATGTTTGTCTGTCTTCCCTTTTTCTTTAGGTATCACCATTCCCAGCTGTGGCAGAGGCAGTCAGAAACATTGCCTCTGAGTCTTGGACCCCCTGTGGTTGACGGCAGTGCAAGGGGGTAACGATCTATCACATTTTCAACAAGGCAGAGGTGGCCGTGCTGATTTTGTTTGCACAGCGTCAGCTCACACTTTATGCTAACAGTAGGCGATAGGCCCAGAAAAGGCTACAGCCTAGTGGAGTGCAAACTGCAGTGGGGGAGAGTGAGTGGTAGTATGCACTGTCACACTGGGGCCTCCTACATCCAGCACCTGATGCATGGATAAGCGCACGTCATAGACTAGGAGAAGGATCTGGTCGACCTGCTTAGTGTGGAAGTTGCGGAGCTAGGTAAGTGATGATATTTACATTTTTTTCAATTTTCAATTTATTACTTTTCACATCACTGGTAAGTGCATGTGATGTATTTTTACTTTATTTATTTATTTATTTGCCAGTCCTTTGCAACAAAGGCAGTGGACACAGTCACTATGGTGCAAAACGTACATTTTATTTTTATAATCAATTTAATTGAGTTTGCAAGGAGATAATGATAAAAACATAAGTACAAACAACACAGCATAATCAGCAGCACCACAACATGTGACATTAGGTGAGTGGAACAATATTGTTTTGATATACATTGTCGTTTGTCCGTCTTCAAAGGGGCATATAGAATTAGACCTAGGAAAACAAGGAAGTTAGTTAGTCTTGCATTTTCAACCATTTACCCCAAATATTCTGGTGCTTGGCCGGACAACCCCTGTCTTCGTACAGTGGGAGTTCTTGTGCAGCTCACTAGTCTACTCCTCTGCGCCATCTAGTTATAGTAGGCGGGGTGGGATTCTTCCACGTCATCGCAATGTTGAGTTTGGCCACTACAAGGACGGTCCCTAGAAACACTTTATCCGCTCTTGACCCATCTAGTCCATCAGTGACACCCAGTAATATGTTCAGGGGGTTGTGAGGAACCTCCCATCCCAACACCCCTGTAAGTTCTGCCTCCAGCGCAGCCCAGTAAGAAGTTATGTGTGGGCAGGACCATACCATGTGGAAGAAATCTGCGGGTTCAGCTTCACATCTTGTGCATGCTGGGTGCGGGATTAGGCCTGCTCTGTGTAGGCGGGCAGGGGTGAGATAAGAGGCGTGTAGGTAGTAAAGCTGGACCAGGCGAAGTCTAGCCGAGACAGTGATAGTCTTGGCGGCCATCAGTGCGTCTCTCCAATGCTCTTCTTCTAGAGGGCCCAACCAGGTCTCCCACTTAGCTCTCAGTGGGTCAAGGGAAGTAGGACCATTATTAGTTAAGGAACGATATATACGTGAAACTTCTCCTCTCCCCAGGTTACCCATCGTGATCCGAGCTTCAAGGGGGCTGTGTTCTGGAAGTGATGTGCCAGTCTTTATATGCACGTCTAGGGCATGGCGGAGTTGCGAATATTTGTAAAACTGGGACAGGTGAAGCGAGTGTCTGGTTTGCAAGTCCGTAAAGGAGCGAATATGGTCACTAACCCACACAACTCCGAGCTGTGAGATGCCGATGAGGTCCCTGCTCCTAAATCCTTCCAGGCCCCCCACCTCTCGCAACCATGTGCCCTGCCAAAGGGGTGTTTGTTGAGTCAGTTTGTCTTTCCAATGGGTGTGTCTTAGGGAGGCGCGCCAGGCCAGAAGGACTGCTCGGGTCACCGTGGGCAGGTCCCCATGAATGGGAGACCCGTACATCATAGCCTGAACTTGAGAGAGGCCTAAGTCTTTGAGTTTGGTCCTATAAGCAGGGTCAGACCACCCCCCATTGAACCAGTCATGCAATACTAGGAGACGGATTGCAAGGTAATATAAGTATAAGTTTGTTGGACCCATGCCTCCATCAAAGGGTGGGATCTGGCCGTACGGAAGTGCCATACGCGGCCGTAAGCCACTGCAGAGAAACCTTGTAATTAAACTGTCTATTCCCTTGAACCAGGCTCGGGAGATATGGAATGGAGTATTTTGAATAACATAGAGGAACCGAGGGAGGATCATCATTTTAAATAGCTCTATCCTCCCTAGTGGGTTAAGTGGTAGTTTTTGCCATTTCTGGAGGTCTAGCTTGCTTTTAGCGACCAGAGGGTTAATGTTAAGTGCCCAAACCAGCTCAGGAAGTAGGGTGACCCATATACCTAAGTATTTGAAGGATTGCCATCTGATAGGGATAGTGGATTGCCAGTCAAAACACTCCCTTGAAAGGTGTAGGGGAACTAGAGTCGACTTGGCCGAGTTCAAGCGCAACCCAGAAACTCGCTCGAAGGACTGCAGTATACGTAGGCATCCAGGACCGGATTGGGCCGGGTCTGCGAGAAAGAGCAGGACATCATCTGCATATAGAGCAATTTTGTCTTCATGAGACCCTACCCAATTCCAGCCCTTAACCCGGTTGTCCGAGTGGATGAAGTTGTCCAGGGGCTCCATTGCCAAAGCGAAAAGGAGGGGTGAGAGGGGGCATCCCTGTCTCGTCGCTCTTCTGATTGGAAAAATCTTTGAGAGCGTTCCATTGATAAGCACTCGTGCAGTGGGTTTGTAGTATAGGATGTGGACCATACAGCAGAAGTTAGGGCCCATGACCGCTAGACTTCCTCCAAGTAACCCTAGTCGACCGAGTCAAAGGCTTTTTCGAAGTCGACTAGGAGGAGTGCCAAGTAGGGGGTCAGTGACTGTCGGTTGGCCAAGGCCAGATGAAGGCGTCTTAGGCAGTGTCTGGTATTTCGTGCCGGCATGAAGCCGCATTGGTCAGGGTGGACCAACTTGTTAAGGTACGGCCTAAGGCGTTGGGCTAGGACTGTGGCATAGATTTTGACTTCCGTATTGATCAGGGAAATAGGGAGATAGTCAGTACATATTGGTGAAGGTGGTTGCGTTTTGGGGATAATGGGTATTGTGGCCATGTCGGTCTCCAGAGGGAAAGAGCCTTTTTCTACGGCCTCTTTGTAAAGGGCCGCAAGGTGGGGAATAAGTATGTCGCGGTAAGCAGAATAGTATTCTTGTGGGTGGCCGGGGGTTTTACCAGCAGCGACCAGAGAAAGGGCACCATGTATTTCTTCGCATGTGATTGGACCTTCCATTCCATCTGACTCAACTGCACTGAGCCTGGGGAAAGGAAGGTTTTCTAGAGTGATCAGCTCTGTTAGTGAGAGCTCTGGTTTCAGGGTAGAGTACAAGTCTGAGTAATAGTCTGCAAAAGTTTGGGCCATTGCCTTGGGAGAGCAGTGAGTATTCCCTTCTGGGTCACGGATTTCTGGAATTATCCGGTTCGCTAAGGGGTAAGATATTAATCTATGTAATATTTTCTCATTTTTGTCACCCCAACCATATACCTGTGCAATAGAGGACCTCCATAGGATTTTTGCAGAGTCTAATGAGATCTGTCTCTTTTCATCCCGCACTAATGCCAGTTGGCGCAACTGGGCTTCATCTGGTACTCCAGATGTATCTCTCTCGAGCTGGGTCGCTTGGGATTCAAGGAGTGTGAGTCTACTGTCCCACGCTATTCATTGGGCTTTGAGGTGGCTTTTGACGATTCCATGGATCGTGGCTTTACCCGCCTCCCACAGAGTGCCCGGGGACGAGACGGAGTCTTGGTTTGTGAGGAAGTACTGTTTGAGTTCCGCTCCAATTGTTTCTTTAAATTTCCCATCTTGGAGAAACCAGGCATTCATCCTCCACATTGGGCGGAGAACAGTGGGGGGGTCGCCTTGTAGTGTAGCTCCTATTTCCCTAATAGGCTCTGCGCATTGGAATAATATATCCTATAGGTTTGACATAGGACTAAGGTCAGTATGTCCCTATCGAGTATATTAAACTTAATTACTTGTGCCAGCTAGCTCAGAGGCCACTAGAAACTCCTTGACAACAAGAAGGGAGTAGTTTCTGGCAGCCGCAAAACATGACCACTGTGTTTCCCTTTAGAATCAGAACGTGTCCCAGAGTCGTGGAAACAATAGATAACTATTTCACTCAGCTCAGTCGTGCATGCTTAGTTTTCTCCAAGTTACACAGAAAGAAATAGACGGGCGTTTCAATAAAAGATTTATTGAACAGTCTTGTTTCTGGTGTAAGTAAAATGTGCTGTTACGATCACAAGACAGTATGCGAGATAAATAATGTACAGTGTGAGCAGTAGAAATAAATAATACTGCGAGAGCATTATCTTTTAGTACATATGTTTTTACATAAATAACACAGACTAAAAATGCGAGTACTCATACGATGCGTTTCTAATCTAGTTCTACCCCAATGTACCTAACCTAACCTAGGTATAGGACGAGGTATGAAGTAGGGGAAGTATTCCTTACTATGGTATACTAAGAGTACGCTAACCCCAGTATGCCTAGTATGCCAAGAGTCCCTCTAGGTTCTAGTCTGCTCCATACCTGAAGAATGAGAGAGGTAGGAATCTCTTTGCCAGACTCGAACTCCAACACCCCGCAAGGGAAGTCAGATCACTGGAAGCTGGACTGTCTGCGTGCAGGGATGACAGTGTCTTCTCAGTGCGTCAGGCCCGGAAACGGGCTCCTCTGAAGTCGAGGTCTCCTCTGATTTACAGGGGCTAGGGAAGGTATATTTATACCTGAGAATTACCTCAGAATGTTAGCATTGACGTGAGTCGGACAGCGGAAGACGTCATGAATGAACCCCTAAGGAATAATGGTTCATGCATAATATATGAGTCCTTGAAGAAATCAATAGTCCTGGGCTAGGGAAACTCCAGCAGCCTAAGGGTCTGTTCTTCATGAACTCGTTGTGACGTTAGGGTGGACGGATGTCGGAGACCATGCCTGTATTTGGAGTGCACGGTTTAATGCCTAAATAAGGGCTGGGATTTTATGCCTATATAAGGGCAGGGCGAATTGTGCCTATATAAGGACATGATACTGGAAAGCCCGTTTATGGACACCCTAAGAGGAATACAACACCCACTCCACTTTCGTGTGTACGATAATACTAAAATGCTAAACATTTAAAATGCTAAACATTAAATGGAGTACTGCATATTTTAAAAAATATTTCTTAAAAGCATTTAAAAAACATAGTAAAAAATGCAAAAGGTACTGTACATTTGAAGCATTGCTTTTCATTTCAGGCATAAAGTTCGAAAATAAATGCAATTGGAATGAAATAAGCAGTAATATTTACATGTGACAAAATGATCGATAAGTTGTTCAAAAATCAAAGTCATTTCATGTCATGAAAATTAATAAACTGTTTTAGACACACAAGAAGACTTGGGGGCCGATTCCGATCCGGGCCGGAAAACGTACCGACCGACTCGGAGCCGGAATTTATTCCGACCGACACGTACCGGTGCAGCCCGACCCGCAAAGTACGATGAAAAGCGTGCAAAATCCTATCGACTCGTACGGAACACAATACGAACGACCGAACCGCGTGGAAAACAGCTATCCGGCCGGAAAAGCACGCGAATCGAACCGACCGACACGCACCAGGAAGAATCCCGAACGAAACGTACCCGCGAACTCCGACCCACCAAGTACGATGCAGCGCGTGGAAAACACGACCGAGTCGCACGGAGCTCAAGCCGTACGACCGACACGCATACAAAACAGCGAGCCGAAGCAACCCAATACACCGCGACCGACGCGTACGCAGCACATAAAACAGCACAAACACAGCGTGAACGACTCGGAGACTCTCGCACGAGACAACTGCAGGGTCCGACTCTGTCAGAAGAACGTCTCCTACATGCACAAAAAGTACAAAGGGAAAAACACAAAAAAAAAAGGCCAAACAAGCAATTACAAAGCCAATAAATACTGGGGGGGGGAAACAGGGAACAGAGACACACCCACAACTCCACCCATATAAAGGACACAAATCTCTACCATGATCCTTTGCAAATTCAAATTACCTGCCAGCACACAACTCCAACAGACAGCAACCACACACACACTCACAGCTCATCCATCACACAAGCCACACACCATCAGCACCTCAACAAATAGCACCCTCACATACACCCAGCAAAACACACACTCACACCCTCACTTGCACACCAACACACATCACTCACCAACACCACCCATCACCATGCCCCCCAAGAAGAATCCAAAGTTCCTAGATAGTGAATTGGAAGTCATGGTAGATGAGATCCTCAGGGTAGAGCCACAGCTGTTTGGTACACTGGTCCAACAGACCCCCATGTCGCAGAAAACCAAGATGTGGGCGAGGATCGTCGAAAGGGTGAACGCACAATCACCATGTTTGCGCACAAAGGAAGACATCCAGAACAGGTGGTATGATGTGCGCAGGAGGGTCAGGGACCTACTGAAGAAGGATTACATCTTGAGCCAACACACCGGCAGTGGCCCTCCTGCCAAACCACTATACCTCAGGCCCTGGGAGGAGAAGGTGTGGGCCATCCTACCACCAGTGAGCGTATATGGACTAGAAAACATCCCAGAGCCTGGTGAGTACACCACCAATATACCCAATATTGTGTGACAATACACACACATCACTGTCAAGGGGATAGTCAAACCATGCACCCTTAGCAAATACACAGCAACAAAAACAGAATCATCCCAAGATGTGTATGTCAGTCAGATAAACACAACACATGCCATCTCATAGTGATATGTAACTGTGTCATGACATGTACAAACCCTACAACAAATAAAGCTAGGCAGTGGCAAAAATATAACCAACAAACACTGTCAGATATGTAGCCACCACTACAAAACCACCACACAGGGAATCCCACAGAAAGGAAGGAATTCTGTGTATGCTGGTCAAGTCAGTGTAGCCAATAGCATCATGGGAGTTGTAGTCACAGATATTGCCCACCCTCACAATACGCCCATCAACACCACCCTGAACCATGCTCACATCACAGGGAGTGGAAAACAACTGACAAGATGGCTGACACTGGCTACTGCTGTGGGGAGCACAAGGCCCTGCTGGGAACTGGGCACCAACCAACAGCAGGACACCACTGACTGACATCCTGAAAGACAACTTGCACTCCCTGCAATGGAAGCACGTTCCATGGTGGGATATCTGGCTGGGTGGGAAGGAGGACTGACAGCTATGACCATAGTTACCAGCAGCTCTCCCCACACACACCCCTAACACAAACTACACACAACACACCTGGGAAAATGCATTGCCTCACACTAAAATTAATTATCCCACAAAGAACCACCACCCTGGGTCATGCTGTGGGAAGCACAGTGACACACATGGGACTTGTAGCCAAACAAACGCCAGGACAACACTGTCAGCCATCCATTCAGCACAGGCACACTACCCCACAGGGAAGCAGAGTCAGAAGGAAGGAAGTATGGGCAAGCTGGGAAGGGGGTGGAGGCAATAGCATGATGGGAGTGGTAGTCACAGATATTGCTCACCCTCACAATTGGCCCATCAACACCACTCTGAACCATGCTCACATCACAGGCAGTGGAAAACAACTGACAAGATGGCTGACACTGGGTACTGCTGTGGGGAGAACAAGCCCCTGCTGGGAACTGGGCACCAACAAACAGCAGGACACCACTGTCAGCCACCTTGCCATTGCTGTCACACCCACACACAGTGAAGTACACTCAAAAGGAAGGAAGTATGGGCATGCTGGGAAGGGGGTGGAGGCAATAGCATGATGGGAGTGGGAGTCACAGCTCAACATCCCCAAACCACATGGCCCAGCAAGCTCACACTGAAGCATGCACACCTCACAGAGAGTGGAAAGCCCCATCAAAGATGTCTGACACCGGTGCTCTGTTATGGGGAGAACAAGGCCCTGCTGGGAACTTGCCACCAACCAACAGCAGGACACCACTGTCAGCCATCTTGCCATTGCTGTCACACCCACACATAGTGAAGTACACTCAAAAGGAAGGAAGTATGGGCATGCTGGGAAGGGGGGTGGAGGCAATAGCATGATGGGAGTGGGAGTCACAGCTCAACATCCCCAAACCACATGGCCCAGCAAGCTCACACTGAAGCATGCACACCTCACAGAAAATGGAAAGCCCCATCAAAGATGTCTGACACTGGTGCTCTGTTGTGGGGAGCACAAGGCCCTGCTGGGAACTGGCCACCAACCAACAGCAGGACACCACTGTCAGCCATCTTGCCATTGCTGTCACACCCACACACAGTGAAGTACACTCAAAAGGAAGGAAGTATGGGCATGCTGGGAAGGGGGGTGGAGGCAATAGCATGATGGGAGTGGGAGTCACAGCTCAACATCCCCAAACCACATGGCCCAGCAAGCTCACACTGAAGCATGCACACCTCACAGAGAGTGGAAAGCCCCATCAAAGATGTCTGACACCGGTGCTCTGTTGTGGGGAGCACAAGGCCCTGCTGGGAACTGGCCACCAACCAACAGCAGGACACCACTGTCAGCCATCTTGCCATTGCTGTGAAGTACACTAAAAAAGGAAGGAAGTATGGGCATGCTGGGAAGGGGGGTGGAGGCAATAGCATGATGGGAGTGGTAGTCACAGATATTGCTCACCCTCACAATTGGCCCATCAACACCACTCTGAACCATGCTCGCATCACAGGGAGTGGAAAACAACTGACAAGATGGCTGACACTGGGTACTGCTGTGGGGAGCACAAGGCCCTGCTGGGAACTGGGCACCAACAAACAGCAGGACACCACTGACTGACATCCTGAGAGTCAACCTGCACCCACTGCAAGGGTGGCATGCTTCATGGTGGGATAACTGGGCTGGAGGGAGAAGGATGTCCGGATGTCAACCAAATACCACCAATGCTGGCCATGCACACACCTCAACATTCACATTGAAATGCTTCATGTTGTCAGGACAATGCGCTACACCAATATCAACAGCTGACTGTGACAACTTAGGACAATGCAATGTACAGGCCCGCATCCAGAGGTACAGTCACAACTGTCAGGTGTTTGAACCATTGATGCCTGTAGAAACATTACATACATTGAGTGTCTCTTCCAAATACAGGTGATGATGGGGACACAGCAGCAGACGCTGAGGAGTCCCTGTGCCAGGCTCCGGGGGACACTGAGCTCACTGGTGTGGAACAGCCTCTGCCCACCTCGGATGACGAAGACCTACCTGGCACCTCCGCAGTGAGTCATCATGCAGCACCAGCAGGACCACCAGCTGCACCCCCTGCACCCACCCCTCCAACAACTGCCAACACACAGACCACCCCTGCCGACACGGACAGACCAAGGACCACCACCACCAACAGCACACGGACCCCGGCCCAACGTGGAGCTACGGACAACAACACCAGCAACAACCCCCAAGGGGGCCAGGGTCACCTGTGCGTGCCACCGCAGGTCCTTCACGTGTCACCAGGGGTGGTGGGAGGGGTGGTAGACATAGGTCGCTGCTTGCAGAGGGGTCTGGACTGCATGATGACCCACAACTGGTACGCATAGCTGATGCGTACCAGACTAGCACCGGAGAGTTCAGCCAGGTAGTGGGGATCCTCAGGGACATTCAACAGCAGCAGGGTGCCCATCATGCCCGCTTGGACTTACACATGTCCCGCATGGAGTCCAAGTGGGACACAGTGCAAGAACAGACGGCGGTGCATAGGGACATATTGCAATGCCTCCGCCAGATTTGCACCAACATGTCAACACCTCCCTGTGTGCCCACAACATCTGGTGCTGCAACAACTGCAACTGCCACAGGGAGGGAGGAGGACTCTGGCGGAGAGACCCCTGCACCGCAGCAGCCTGCACTTGAGGGTCCCCCCCCAAAGAAGAGGGGTCGTCCGAGGAAGGACAACTGAGAGGCTGATGGCCATGCACAACCCCCAGGAAGCCAACACCTGTTCTGGAAAATCACCTTTGTGCCCAAACTCTTCACCCTGTCGAATACAACACAACTCTCCCACATGACATGGGGAGCCCAAGTTGGACCAATGTATCAGATGACTGTGGACTTTACTCTGGACATTTCTGCTACCAGGACTTCCAAATCATCTTGGAACTTTGGATTACAATCACAATGTACAGCACCCACCATCCTGTGCACTATACTCACACATGTATGTCAATAAACTCACTAATACACCATACTTGCCTCTGTTGTGATTCCAACGTTGTTTCTGAAGTGGAGATGATGATCTGTGAAATGACACTGTGCATGCTAACTGCTACAGCAAGTACAACACCAGCATGTGAGTCATGGCGACGTGACACATATGAGGGAGACACACCACCAGGGCTACACAACACATACACACCAGGGCCATCTGACTCATCGCCTACACTGATGTTGCCAGGAAATACGGTGCAATGCACAGACCCAACACCTATTCCCAGTCTGTGTCAACTAGCCCACTGGTGCAGTAAGCAAATGTCAGTCAGATGTGTGACCACAGACAACGCACATCACAAAGTGAAGCACAGGTTTATTACACATTTGCAACATGTTGTAACCACTACAGATGCAAGGTAATCCCACGTGGCAGTGGGCACACAGTCAACAAGTGTAGAAGAAAGGAAGTCCATGGGTGTGGCGCACATCACCTGTAGGGAAACAACAGCTACCACCCTGGAAGTTGATTCACGGTGTCGGGGGATCACAGTTGACCAAACAACTCTGAAACTACCATGTGAAGAACAGAAATGACACACAGTCAAAAGCACTGAAGAACAGGACAGAACTGCAATACTCATGCCCAATACATGTCACAAGAAATCCACCCAGAACCAAGTTAGCATGCCAACACTGTTGGGGAGTACAGACTAACCGTAAGGACCCATCGCTGCACGCATCCAGTCAAGTAGCACATGGACACACTCAAGCAGCACCAGAGCACCACCAACACATATCATGCAAACTCACATCATTGACATAACATCCCTGGATACTCACATTCAGCTGAAGAAGTTGGTGATGAGCTGTGTGCGGACATCACCCTCATCATCATCACTGGCATCGTGGTCCAGCCCAGGATCCTCCACAGGTGGCGGATGTTGGTCATCGTCATCCAGGATGAGAGGCAACTCCTTCCGCACTGCCAGGTTGTGTAGCATGCAGCAGACGATGACAATCTTGCACACCTTTGCTGGGGCATATGGGAGGGCCCCTCCTGTCTTATCTAGGCAGCGGAAGCGGCTCTTCAGGAGACCAAATGTCCGCTCAATCACTCTCCTGGTCCGACCATGTGCCTCATTGTAGCGCATCTGGGCTGGTGTCACAGGGTTCCTGAGGGGCGTCTGCAACCACGGCATGTTGGGGTATCCGGAGTCACCTACATACAGACAATTGCACATTAGCTGAGTTGGAAAAGAGGGTGGAACACTACATTGCAGAACACACACAATGGTACAAAGTCAGTACACACCAACAAGCCAGGCACGCTGGTTCCGCATCTGTGACATCATCCTTGGGATGCGACTACTCCTCATCACATAGGCATCGTGTGCAGAACCGGGGAAACGGGCACACATGTGTGAGATTCTCATACCTGCAAGACATACCACCAGTGCATTGACCGAATGGTAGTGTTTGCGGTTCCTGTATGCCTGCTCTTGGGCCTGTGGTGGTACCAAAGCCACATGTGTCCCATCAATGGAGCCAATGACATGCGGCATCCTCCCCAGGGCATAGAAGTCACTCTTCACATCAGTGAGTTGTTGAAGTCTAGGGAAATAGATGTAGTGGTTCAGGTATCTCAACATAGCCTCCAAAACATCACAGAGCACACGGCTGAACATGGTCTGTGACATCCCACCAGCAGACGCCACAGTGTGTTGAAAGGTACCGGTGGCAAAGAAGTGTAGGGCTGCCATCACCTTCACCTTGGGGGTCAGCGCTGTAGGGTATGTCCGGCCAGGTTGCAAATGTGGGGCCAACCGCACCGTCAATTCCTCAATCAGTGGCCTGGTGAAGCGGTACAGTCGGATGCAGTCCCGTTCAACCACTGTTGCAAGGTCAGGGAATGGCCGATGGACAGCTGGTGCCCTGCAGAGCATAGGTGAAGAAAGAAAGATTGTCAGTCACCCCACATATGTGGCATAGACCAGACTCAATATCACATGATACATCATTACGAGACACAAGTACATGATGCGTGTGCCGTTCCGTAAGGACATGTATGGCACCTACATGGCTAACATCTAACATCACAGTTCAACATGTTCCCTCAACAAGTCCCAGGTTGTGCTATGGGATATCATTAGGGTGTGTCACAGTACCCATGTACTGCTGTCACGTTCCAAACACACACCACAGTGACATGTGAGGACAGATGTGCCCCAGGCATCACAGCTCATCGACAGGTAGATTCCCAGGGATCCTGTATTGCCACATGGACACTGGCATGACATGGTGCATCATGAATACACCACAGCTAAACAACCATGACCCCCACAGGTAGTGGTCCCTGTTGCCTCGGCAGGACAGACATGGACGTCTGTGACACACACACGCACAACATCAAAGTCCATGCACAAACAACGTGGATGTGGAGACTGTCTCCCATTGTGCACATGGAATCAGAGACATTGTAAACACAACATGCACACAGACTGTGGAGGGCCATCACAATTGTGGCAATGGGTCCCCCTGGGACGTACATACCGTCCCACATGGGTCTCAGGGGGTATGTGACATGACATACACATACACATCCGTGAAATGTGACCATGCCACATGCCCTGAAATGAACAGTTGCACACCACAGTGTTCATGTGCACAACACACCAAGGATTCTGACCCCATGAACACGTGCACAGCCTGGGAGTGGCTGCCCCCAAGTGCCACCCAAAAAACAACATTTTGACCCCATACACGGAACAGGTAATGCAGCCTTACATGCCTTAGGATAGAGTGTGGACAGGCTGTGGTGTTGTAGGTGTGCCCCTCACTCCCTGGGAAGTATATGTGGCTGGCATATGTTCACCTGTGACAGGCATGGTGACATATGCCAGTGACTTGTACAGGGATGCGTTGTACAGCAATGGACCGATCGATGACATGCATTCAATGTGAGCGGGTACGCGTTGAACAGCAATGGACCGATCGGTGTGCCCGGCCGGCCCATTGCATCCAATGTGGCGAGTACGCGTTGTATCCAGTGCAGCGTTGTACAGCAATGGACCGATCGGTGTGCCTGGCCGGCCCATTGCATTCAATGTGAGCGGGTACGCGTTGTATCCCGGGTACGCGTTGTAGAGCAATGGACCGATCGGTGTGCCCGGCCGGCCCATTACATTCAATGTGAGCGGGTACGCGTTGAACAGCAATGGACCGATCGGTGTGCCCGGCTGGCCCATTGAATTCAATGTGAGCGGGTACGCGTTGTATCCCGGGTACGCATTGTAGAGCAATGGACCGATCGGTGTGCCCGGCCGGCCCATTGCATTCAATGTGAGCGGGTGTGCGTTGAACAGCAATGGACCGATTGGTGTGCCCGGCCGGCCCATTGCATTCAATGTGAGCGGGTACGCATTGTATCCCGAGTACGCGTTGTAGAGCAATGGACCAATCACTGTGCCCGGCCGGCCCATTGCATTCAATGTGAGCGGGTACGCGTTGAACAGCAATGGACCGATCGGTGTGCCCGGCCGGCCCATTGCATTCAATGTGAGTGGGTACGCGTTGTATCCCGAGTACAGCGTTGTAGAGCAATGGACCGATCGGTGTGCCCGGCCGGCCCATTGCATTCAATGTGAGCGGTGCAGCGTTGAACAGCAATGGACCGATCGGTGTGCCCGGCCGGCCCATTGCATTCAATGTGAGCGGGTACGCGTTGAACAGCAATGGACCGATCGGTGTGCCCAGCCGGCCCATTGCATTCAATGTGAGCGGGTACGCGTTGTATCCCGGGTACGCATTGTACAGCAATGGACCGATCGGTGTGCCCGGCTGGCCCATTGCATTCAATGTGAGCGGGTACGCGTTGTATCCCGGGTACGCGTTGTACAGCAATGGACCGATCGGTGTGCCCGGTAGGCCCATTGCATTCAATGTGAGCGGGTACGCGTTGAACAACAATGGACCGATCGGTGTGCCCGGCCGGCCCATTGCATTCAATGTGAGCGGGTACGCGTTGTATCCCGGGTACGCGTTGTAGAGCAATGGACCGATCGGTGTGCCCGGCCGGCCCATTGCATTCAATGTGAGCGGGTACGCGTTGTACAGCAATGGACCGATCGGTGTGCCCGGCCGGCCCATTGCATTCAATGTGAGCGGGTACGCGTTGTATCCCGGGTACGCGTTGTACAGCAATGGACCGAACGGTGCGCACACATTGGCTGGGGCCTGGCATGGCAACGGACGCGTTTTCGAAGCTCCAACGAGTCTGATGCAGTGAATTCAGTTGGCCAGCCACAACAATGTTGCAAAATCATGGGTGTCATGAAGTTGAAGATTTGAAGGATGCTGTGGGCGTGTATTAGTGCTGCTATTCCATGGATTGGTCAGATTCAGAAGATGCAAACGACTTGGACCTATCACTTTGGACACATGGGACAGTATCTGCCTCTGCAGCACACATATAATGCTGGCTGTTCCCCTGAGAGCTCACTTGCCTGCACTACATGCTCCAGGATGACATCTGCCACCAACACTGCTGCTGTTTATGCATCCTCTGGCTCCTGCAATGGCACGTACTGTGGAGAGAGCCCCAGCCTTCAGCCTTGAGGAGAACCAGGCCCTGCTGGACAGCCTCCTTCCACAGTACAGCAAGCTGTATGGGAAACCAGGGGAGCAGGTGAGTGTGCTGTCCACTGCATCACTAATTGTGCATGTTGTCTGACTAGCAGGACTTTCAGTGTGCACACCACTGGCTAGCATGCCCACTGAGTAGTTGTCACACCCCAAAGTGTGTAGTTACATGCACTGAACTGGTACAGTGCATTAACAGTGCATTCCAACTAGGTTTACTTCCCATGCAATGATACCATGTAGTGACTGCTGGCAAACTGTTCATAGCCATTGTTGCACTGCCTGTGTACATCATATGCCCCTGTGATTGAGACATGTATATCCAACTGTGTGATGCACGTATATGTTGCATGTGTAGTAATGGCCTTTTCACTTTGTCATCCTCACAGGTTGATGCCCACCAGAAGTAGGACATCTGGCTGACCATCGCCCGGAAAGTAAGATCCGTGGGGGTCTACAGGCGCAGGATCCGCAACTGCCAAAAGAGGTGGCAGGACCTTTGTGGCTGGACCCGGAGGATCGCAAGGGTCCGGCTGAAGCTGTCGCCTCCTCGCAGGAGGGGCGGACGCCGGACCCTGACCCCCCACATGCTCCAGATCCTGGCGGTGGTCTTCCCTGACCTGGATGGGCAGCTGAAGGACAGACAGCAGCAAGGAGCGGGTGAGTCCATGACTGCACTGTGCACTTTGTCTGACATGCTATGTGCCCTCCTCTGGCCTGGTTAAACTTCCACAGTACATCAGTCATGTGGTCCAGGACCCATGTCCCTCATTTGTGACATGCCCACTTCCCCTCTGATACGCATATGTGTGGCCCTTATAGTCAGGAAATTGTGTCATTTGGGGACTGTGTCATTGCATTTTGCTTTGCTCAAGGTGGGGGACAGCATTTGTTCCCGTGACTATGTTGTGCGATTCATGGGTGGGTCAATTGCTTACACAATGCCTAAGTTCTGACATGTGATCTGGGTGTAACTTTGATATGTAGTCCGCTTGCAGCTCTGACTCACCACATGTCCCTGGGGAATTTGGCACACACCCATGCTGCTGGTGGGAACAATGTTTGGGCCTCAGGAGTATGTGTATCCAGTGTGTCACACATGCTTAGCCACCTGCCTACTGTCCAGGACTCATCCCTCTTACAGGTGGAGCTGGACAGTCATGCCTACTCCAGGGCATACAATACACTCTGTACTCCCACTCCCGTGTATCATCTGGCATGTTGTGATCAGTGAAATGTACCCTCAGGTGTCTGCCTCTGTCTCATTGTGCTGTGTCTTCGTTGTCAGGACTACTGGTATGTTTATCGGTTAGGGCTCAGCATGCCATCTGAGATGTGACCATGATAGACGATACTTCTGTGACTTATAGGTGTCTGATCACTTGACTGTGCACACAGGTGTTTGCGACTGTGACTTTCAGGCAGCTGTATTTTCATTCACAGCACACTGTGAGGTGCTCATGTTCAGAGAGTTGTGTTTCATGTCCCCCATATGTCCAGTTGGTATGACGTGGACAAATAGTAGTACAGATGATGTGGTTTTTGGGGGATGGACATGTGCACTTGTCAGTCACATAACTTGCATTCCCCATGCCCTCGGATTGTGACACAGTGCAGACTGTTGTTGGCTGGCTGCCATGGCCATGTGGCTTGAGACATTAATGTATGACTTTGCACGCATTCCTGTGTCATGGCATTAAACTTCCTGGGACTGATCCTGCAGGGGAGTGACATGTGCCACATGCACCCCATTGTGGCATTGACTATCCGGACATGGGTGCATCATGGTGTCTGGTGCTGGTATGCATCACATGCATTTCTAATTAGACTCTGGCCATCCCTTTATCCGGACACCTGCACTGACTCAGTGGCAAGAGATGTGATGTGTGCATGTTCACATACTTCACCGTGTTCCCTGCAATGTCCAACAACTGTGTAGGTGGTGCATGTGTCCACACTGGGGTCTTACCATCAGACAGGCACCAGACAGATGGGTGCAAGGGCAGGAGGGGTGTGAGTCCCATGGTTGACCATCAGACTGACAATTGGCTTCCACGATTCTGTGTGAGGACTTTAGGCAATGTTCAACTAAGGATGCCAGGGCTTGCTCTGTAATGTGCTGTACTTACTGTGGTGTGTGCGGTCAGTGCAGGTGACTGATGTTTGTCTGTTTCCCTAATTGTTTGCAGATACATCCACGGCCACAGGAGGGGACAGCTCCTCGGACCAGGAGGAGCAGCGGAGCCAGACTGGGTCGGCATCGGACGAGTGGTCAGAGGGACCCAGTGGCACAGAGGGCGAGGGGAGCCACACCGAGGAGTCCTCAGCACCATCCACCTCAGCTGGGGACCACAGCAGCTCGGAGGATGACTCCCTTGTGGAGGCGGGTCTCAGCAGCCACTGCCCTCCCATTGGCTCCCATTCCTGAGGTCCGTGGAGGCTCCCGTGTTCGGGAGCATGTCTCCTTCATGCCAGGCACCGCAGCCCCTGCCCCTGTGTCCCCTGCTGCCCTGAGTGAGGAGTCTGTGTACCTCCTTCGGCAGCTCCATGTAGGGCAGACAGCAATGCTGAGTGTCCTCCATGCACACACCACTCTGTTGACACAGCTGGTGTCGTTCATGGAGGGCACCTCGACGGGTATGTCTGCCCTACAGAGGAGCAATAGGTCCATGGACTCCTCCCTGACGGCAGCAGTGTCCCTCCTCCAACAGTCCCTCACCCCTCCCACCTCTGCCCCATCCACACTTCCTGCCCCCTACCTGTCCAAAGCACATGCACACCTGCACAGTCAACCAAACACACAGACACGAGCAGCACAGACACACCCAAGAGTAAGGCAAGACGTGCACACAAGCATCCTCAGGGGACTGATACCACAGACACAGGGGATGGGGAACACACACACACATAGGCATCCACATTCACTCCGCAGTCCTCCAAATCCTCTCCCTCCAAGACCCCTTCCCTTGCCTCACCTGCTACCCCACCTACACAGCAGATCTTCCTGTGTGACCTCGGCCTCTTCCCCTCCATTCCTGCTGATCCAGCATACCAGGGGAAGAGGAAGTCCACCCACACAGAGAGGAGTGCCCCTCGCCCCGGGACACCCTCCCCCAGGCGCAGGCAGACACAGGAGCCCATTAGGAAGTCCCCCGGAGCAGGAAGAGCAAGACCCCACCACCACGCAGCTTCAGCGCCCAGTCTCTCTCCTCCATCCCCCAGGCCACCACTGCACAGGTTCCCCCACCACACCCTGCCCCAGGTACCCCCACACACTGATACCGCATCCCCAGACTGCTTAGGCCCTCCCCCCCTGCCACTTGCTCTTCCACCCCCAACCCAGATGCTCTGCCTGTTAGTGGCACTGTTGTGGGGTCCGGGTCCCCCCCCTCTGTCCTGCCCACCTCATCTGCCCACCCTTCCACTCCCTTGGAGTCATGCACTGCAGTGGAGTCCACAACCACCACATCTGACTCGGGCACTGCAGTGGGTACCCAGTCTACTACATCAGTCCAGCCCACTGCAGTGGTTGCAGCACCCACACCAACTGACTTGTGTACCACAGTGGTGCCGGCCCCCTGAGTCAGACACCTCCACTGCAGTTGCCGGTGACACTCCTGCACCCACCACCCCTTCACTGCCTCACTCTGCCATCCCCTGATCCTGTCCCTGCGGTGCCTGGCCTGCCCCTTGTATGCCCCTCCAAGGGGATGTCCCCCAACCGTACCAGTGCAGGCAAGCAATGTGTGACCAGTTGTCACTTCTCACCCCGTTGGTACTGTGATTTTGGACTGGCCATTGGCCTTAGTTTCTTTTGGACTTCCGTGTTTACCCTGACATTTGCTGAATAAAGCCCCTTTTTGTTTACTTTTGGGTTTTCTTTTGATGTACATGATGTGGATGAGTAGCATCCTGCATTTGCAGTTGTAATAGTGTTCACATCAGGATGAAGAAGTGTTGCAGTGATGGACTCCATGTGGTCCATGGGATATGTGTCCTGTTGTAGTCTGGATCTATGGCATCCTTTGCTACAGTCTGAGGGTGTAATGTTCAGCATTTGACACAGGGATGTCCTTTTTGCATTTGTAAATGAACATCTTTGTCTTACACTGATGCACATCTGGTGGGCTTACCACTGTTCAATGTTCCGATTTCCCTGACTGTGTGCCCAGCTCCACTGGACATGCAGTTTTGCACATCAATGTCGAAGGACTCATCTGTGTATACAGTGCAACTTGCTTGACACGTGTTTGGTGTGTGTGCAGATGACTGACGTGACACTCCCGTACCCAGGCTGATGTGAGCAGAGCCTTCTGTGTGTTGTGGTTGTTGACTCACTGACGGAGTGTTCTGCTGACATGTTTGGGTCGTGCACAGACAAGGTTTGGCACAGCGGACCTTCCACAGGAGTGGAGTGCCCTCATGGCAGTGTGTAATCTGTTGACATTGCGTGGGCCTGTGTTGTGTAAGCAAGTCTGTGCGTGTTCCCTTCCCTTTTCCTACACAGGCTGTGTCCCTAGGGATGTTCCTGTTTGTGATGCTTGCTGAGTTGTTCTGTGTTCATCCAGCATCTTGGACCTGGTTTCTCTGTGATGTGGGTGCATGGCAAACTAATGTTCATGAGGTTGTCATCCCAGGTTGTCTTTGTTGTCAGTGCTGGGGATGTGGGCAAACACAGATGGGACACATTCAGGATTCCCCTTGGCACTTGTTGTTTACACGAGTCATGTGATTTACAGTTTGTGTTAGCTTTCAGTGATTGTGACACGTTGTGTGTGTGACTACTGCCACTGCTCAGGGTCAGAGCTGCAATGTTGGTAGTTGTGTACGTGTGTTCTTCGTGTGTCACCTTGGCTTCTTCATTGGTGTGTGACTATGGCCAGGATCCCATTGATTGTGGTGGATTTCACATCATGCCCATGTACGGCATACTGTGCGTCAGACATTGACGAGTCTTGTCGACTGGCCATGTGTGATGGGTTTCTGCACCTTAGTTCGTACCACCACCCCTGGTATTGTCATGGGTGCATGTGCAATGTCACCAGTCCATGTGAGCTTCACTGCTGCATATTGGTGGAGATCAGGGTGTGTGGTGTTGAGTGTGTGCAAAAGTGAGTTGTTGCACGGCCAGACCCCTACCTCCATATTGGCCTTGGCTGACAGGCCGTGCTGATTGATTGGAGCTTGTGTAGGTGTGATGGTAGTTAGTTGCTCAGGACACATGGCTGGGGTTCACAGTGTGAACGACATGTAACATTGTCATCACAGTGGGATTATCATGCAGGCTAGTGTCAGCACAATATGGGGTCCCTGGGGGTAGTGCTGTGGTGGGTCTGTCTCTTGCTGTGTTAGTTGCTGTTCCTACAAGCTTGTGTGACATGTGTAATTTGTGCTCCCTCTCATCTAACAATGCCTGATTGCCCACATAGGGGATTTGGATCCATGAGTTACTTTTGTGTGGCACTGTATGTGCATCTGTGTAATTGGTATTCAGGCCTCATCATGTGTTGTGTGGCTGCCTGGGGACACTGGCACCCCCCCTCACCTGTTGTGTTTGATGTGCAGTGTGGGTCTGCCTGTTTGTGTTTGTGCATCTGCACCACTGCATTGGCATATCTTTAGTGTGCCATTGGCTGTATGTTGTTTGGTGGGTTTCACTTGTGTCCCTAGGACTCCTAGGTCATCAGTCAGCACAATGATCATTGTTTGTGTGTCCCATTGCTGCCATGGTATGTTATTTGTTCACCTCACATCTACAGTCTCCACAGGGTATCTCCATTTGTGTGGCCATTGGTGCAAATATGTGGGTCTGCATTATGATGGTCACTTCTGTCATTGTGTCATTGATGGATGTTGACAGTGTCAGCCCCCATGGGTGATGTTTGTCTGCACATGGCCAAAGGTATGTCTTATTTGCACTGCACTGTTTGCCTCCCCCAATCTATGTTGCTATGGGACACAAGCACTACTTTGCCACTGATGTGTTTGTTGTTCTGTGACCAGGAATCATCCATGCAGTTTGGCAGTTGCAGCTTTTTCAATGTCAACACTTACAATTTGGTCACTGTGATGATGGGGGTTTAGACCCCATTGCCACAATGTTCAAAATGTGCTTCAGCTATGGACCCCACACTTACCTTTTGGTCACTGTGATGATGGGGGTTTAGACCCCATTGCCACAATGTTCAAGATGTGCTTCAGCTATGGGCCCCACACTTACATTTTGGTCACTGTGATGATGGGGTTTAAACCCCATTGCCACAATGTTCAAAATGTGCTTCAGCTATGGGCCCCACACTTACATTTTGGTCACTGTGATGATGGGGGTTTAGACCCCATTGCCACAATGTTCAAAATGTGCTTCAGCTATGGACCCCACACTTACCTTTTGGTCACTGTGATGATGGGGGTTGGACCCCATTGCCACAATGTTCAAAATGTGCTTCAGCTATGGACCCCACACTTACCTTTTGGTCACTGTGATGATGGGGGTTTAGACCCCATTGCCACAATGTTCAAGATGTGCTTCAGCTATGGGCCCCACACTTACATTTTGGTCACTGTGATGATGGGGGTTTAAACCCCATTTCCACAATTTTCAAAATGTGCTTCAGCTATGGGCCCCACACTTACATTTTGGTCACTGTGATGATGGGGGTTTAGACCCCATTGCCACAATGTTCAAAATGTGCTTCAGCTATGGACCCCACACTTACCTTTTGGTCACTGTGATGATGGGGGTTTAGACCCCATTGCCACAATGTTCAAGATGTGCTTCAGCTATGGGCCCCACACTTACATTTTGATCACTGTGATGATGGGGGTTGGACCCCATTGCCACAGTGGTCATGGTCTGCTTGCATTGTGGGGGCCACACACATTTATGTGTGACACATGTGATAGGGGGTCACATTGTATGTTCAAAGTCATGTTCAGTGTTGTAGGCATTTGACACAGTCTACACACGCTTGTCATGGTGTTGGGGGGGATGTCTTTTTGTTGCATTCCTTATGTTGGTGTGTGCTTGTTGTGTCATGCATTACCCATCCTATGAGTGTGGGTGTTGTTGGTGGTAGGCATCCAGCCCCCCATGGGTAGAGGTGGTAGTAGTGACAGGCATCCAGCACCCCCTGGGTAGGGGTGGTAGTAGTGACAGGCATCTAGCACCCCTGGGTAGGGGTGGTGGTAGGGGTAGGCATCTAGCACCCCTGGGTAGGGGTGGTGGTAGTGGTAGGCATCTGGCACCCCTGAGTAGGGGTGGTGGTAGTGGTAGGCATCTGGCACCACATGGGTAGAGGTGGTAGTAGTGACAGGCATCTGGCACCCCGTGGGTAGGGGTGGTGGTAGTGGTAGGCATCTGGCACCCCCTGGGTAGGGGTGGTGGTAGTGGTAGGCATCTGGCACCCCCTGGGTAGGGGTGGTGGTAGTGACAGGCATCCTGCCCCCCATGAGTAGTGGTGGTAGTAGTGACAGGCATCTGGCACCCCCTGGGTAGGGGTGGTGGTAGGGGTAGGCATCTAGCACCTCCTGGGTAGGGGTGGTGGTAGTGGTAGGCATCTGGCACCCCCTGGGTAGGGGTGGTGGTAGTGGTAGTAGTGGTAGGCATCTGGCACCCCCTGGGTAGGGGTGGTGGTAGTGGTAGGCATCTGGCACCCCCTGAGTAGGGGTGGGAGTGGTGGTAGGCATCCAGCCCCCCATGGGTAGAGGTGGTAGTAGTGACATGCATCCTGCCCCCCATGGGTAGGGGTGGTAGTAGTGGTAGGCATCTAGCACCCCCTGGGTAGGTGTGGTGGTAGTGGTAGGCATCTGGCACCCCTGAGTAGGGGTGGTGGTAGTGGTAGGCATCTGGCACCCCCTGGGTAGGGGTGGTGGTAGTGGTAGGCATCTGGCACCCCCTGAGTAGGGGTGGTGGTAGTAGTAGGCATCTGGCACCCCCTGGGTAGGGGTGGTAGTGGTGGTAGGCATCCAGCCCCCCATGTGTAGAGGTGGTAGTAGTGACAGGCATCTAGCACCCCCTGGGTAAGGGTGGTGTTAGTGGTTGGCATCCAGGCCCCTATGTGTATATGTGGCATTGGTGATGGCCATCCCGCCCCTATGGTGCTGCTGTTGCTGGTGTAAGTAATTTCTGCATCCCTATGTGTGTGTGTGATATGTCGGGTGTCTGACTTACCTTCTGCGTCGTACGCGTCCGTGCCAGTTCCGGTAATAGATGTAGAATATTGGTAGGATCGGCACGATGGGATTCATGGTTGGTTCGTCTCGTTCGTCTTTCTCTTTGCTTCGCCTCGTCCTCGTCGCTGGCGTGTTCGTCTCGTAGCCGTGGATCATCTTGTGGCGTGAATCGGAGCTTATGTGCTCCTCTCCCGGATGCTTTGACGTGTCGTGCGTAGCGACGGGTTCGGCGCGTATGGAGGGCGCATCGTACTTGTCCGGCCGGACGGGGCAGCATTTTGGCTTCCGTGTGACTCGATTCTGCGTTTCCGGATCCGCCTCGGTTCGGGAACAGGACCTGTAATGGGTGAGTACGACTGGGTCAGGATTTGGGCAGTTGTGCGCATCGTACTTGCTCGTTCGGACGTATGTGTGAATCGGTCGGGAAACAGGCATTCGCCTGGCTTTTTTCCCGGCCGAATGGTATTAGGTGCGCCTCCGACCGGGATCGGAATCGACCCCTAAGTGTCCGTGGAAGTACCTTGAAGTCTGTATTATAAGGCTAGTTCTACTTTAAGCAGATTGTAGTGCCATTTTCGTTCGAAAAATGGGAAAAAAAGTTCAATTTTGGTAGAGTTCGAAGTTTTTGTAGAATGAAGGCCAAATTGTTACTGCATCTCTGGAACACTGTATGCTAATCAGAGTCAGTTTACGGGTCTGGTGTAAACATAAGATCATCTATTTCTATAGACAAAACATCATCCACTGTAGTTGGTGTCAGTTGGAACACCTCGTGTAGCAGATTAATTGCACAGAGATGTGAAGCTTCGCTTCCAGCATAGGGTGCCGCAGCAAAGTTTGCGTCCGTTGTTACCTGTGTGCCTGTAGTTCTTTCTCGTACCTCAGCAGCAGCCGGAAGCGTCTGTGAGATCTCAATGAATGCTGACATCAGGATTGGAAGCCTCTGGGGACAACACAGAGCATGGGCCGTTATCGGGTCCAGCAGAGTATCGACATCCGTTGGCGTTGCTGATAGAAATGTTAGACAGGTGTCCAACACGCATTCTTCACCGCATAGCAGGCAGTGTAGAACAGGTAAGATGCAATCTTGCCAGATTGGTCTGAATGACAGGAACCAAGTTGTATTAAGGTCCCATAGACGAGTCATGCCCAATAGCTGTACTATTCGCTCACGGCACTTTCGTTCAAGGAGAGCTTTCTCCATTTCGCTCGGAGTGATGTCTGCGAATAGGCTGGCCATAGCACAATAGCAGGAAGAGAAATAGAATTCCAGCAACAAGTGCTAGAATTAATGGTATGCCACCAAACACTGAATGTGCAAAGTTCGGGATGATTCCGAGTATTGCCTGGAAAGGTGCTAACAGACCGGTACAGATGCTCTTAAATACATGTATAATTCCACTTGTATCAGACATGTTGAAGATACGTGTTATCATTTCTACGAAATGTATAGGGCAGTTTGTACGTATTAAAGACTGTATCTCAGCCGAAGTCCTTGCTACTTGTAGATCATAGGTTTCTTTGGCCGAGGTCAAAGGCACTGTTTGCTGTAAAAGCATGGCTTTCATTCTGCTCAAAGTATCAAATCTTATAAAAGAGACGTTCAGCGAAGGCCATAGAGGCGACTCCCTGACTGTGTCTATTGGGGCAAACAATACTTGCATACAGCAAGTGACCCTGGAGTTGACCGTTACTAGATATGGGATGCCTGGCAACATGCCGCAGCAACTCTGATCATTCAACATGAGGTAACTCCCATTAGAAAGTTGTCCAAACGTTGGATTAACCACAGCAGCTGGTGTACCCTGCTGATGGCAAGACAAATTTGCCACAGAACCATTACAAGCCCCGTGTAAAGAAATGTCCTGACATATAAGTGAACCGCTCAGTGCACGTTTACAGTGTGTACCGCTTAAAAACACTTCACGATCCCCACTCCAACATCTATATGTATACGGTAAATCCCAAGATGTCTTAATGTATTCCTTACCCAACCTTTCATATTTGCCTGCTTGCATTTGTCTGAGGCAATACTGAAACCGAAAAGTACTCACAGGTAATGTTATTTTGCCATGAATAAGCCATTGTGTAGCTGGTTTTTCTGCCACTGTGAATGGTAACTTTTCCAGTTTTTCAATGCTCAGCACTGTATACCTTGCTCCTCTTTGTGCCAATTCGATCTGTTTATCAGTTAGATTGTATTCTGCAAACAGAGCCGATGTGTTAATGAAACGCCAAGGCACATAGTCCGCTCACAATGATTGCAGCGTCCAGCTTAATAACATAATAGAACGTAATTGAGACTGGCCTTGCTGTAACATTGCCAAATCTTGTTCTAGTATGTCGATAGCAGAGGATACAATGCCATCCAATGAATATATTCTGGAGGAAAAGTTGTTAACCCATTGTCGACCACAGAGAGTGTTTTCTCTAAATTAATACGATCAAGTTCACGTATTCGTTCTGCAGCCTCCATCTGTGATACTTTCCATGCTTCATTATAGGCAGCATAAATGCCGGCATATATGAAACGTTTTTGACGCGGTTTTCTTGGTCCAAGCAAGAATTCCCTAAGGTCTGCGTCCTTTTTAAGTAAGGTTAAGTGTTGTTTCACATCCTGCAGTGTAGACTTATGCAGCCAATCGAGGCATAATTTTCCTACACTGTATGTTGTTACTACCCCCGGATGTTGTCTTTGGACGTATCTTGGGTCTGGCCTATTAATAGTAAAGCCCTGAGTTTTATTCAGGAATCTTTAATGACAGTTATTCGTGTCTGTGGGCCAGATCAACCATTTTTTCCAATCAGGATTAGATCTGTTGAGTTGTAGTATATTGTCAACTGTCACCACTGCCTGTGTATCATTATCTCTGGCAGGTGTTGGTACAGAAGGTGTGTTCATTTCTTTGATCTTGGCTAATCCAAGACAAGATGTTTGTTGGATGGTTTCATTCAAAAACATTATTTGTTCAGGGATGATGCAGGCTCTAAATAAAGCTTCCATCCCCTGCACTTGCCATTCTTTAGTACCCCTCACAGTTTTTGTGTCTATTGTGTCTTTCCAAAAGTCGAAACCCTGTCTAGACAGTTGGGCATTAAATAATTCAGAGTAAATCTGTTTTGTATTTGTTAACATAATTTTCAGCCCTGTCTTGTTTACATTTTTATAGTAAAACATTTCTGGTTCAGATGTATTGTATCCTGAAAAATATGGAAACTTACTAGCAAATTTTTTTGAACTACCTTTAGGTAGTGTAGGACAATGTTCCCATTGGTTAAACATAAACACATTTCTTGGATATGCAGATTTATGCAAATAATGATGACCATAGTGGTTATAACAATACATTTGTTCATAGTCTGATGAACCCTCTAAATATTCATGTTTAGAAAATGCAGCAGATTTTTCTAGGTCAAACATTATGTCATTCACAGTCTCAAAGTCCCAATCATCTGAATAGGTTCTGGACGAAATTAGATCACTTAGTGAAATTTTAAACAAATGTGGTATGTTCAATGTTCCGTTGGACCGAAGATTTCAAAATCTGTTTTGTCCCACACTATACCATCCTGTATAGGAACAGCTGTGATGTTCACTGATGACAAGTCTCTTGCTTCACGATGGGAAAATTTATGAGGTTTCAAAAGTACGTTCACGTCTTTTCCTTCAGTGTTCACATGGATGTATCTGCCACTTATAAGCACGCTCACAGTTGTTACCAAAGCTAGCCAGAGCAGGAAAACAAAAAGTCCAGATATAATCCAGAGTTCAATCCATGGAGAAACCAAATAAGTCTTTTTCAGAAAGTGAAGAAAGTCTTGTACTTGCTGCTTGAATTTCAATGATGCTGGCGTCGTTTAAGGTTCACTCGGATCTTCTGAGAACGTATCAAAGTTAATGAAATAGCCAGAAGCAGTTCTATCAATTGTTGGAATTGCATCAGGATTTATAGAAATCACTGGAACCAGTTCATCACTTGCCACGTTGGTGTAGACAGGTGTATTTGGACGAACTGTTACTTGGTTGTCAAGAGGGATGAGTTCCATAGCGTTGTTGCTTAGTCCTCCATCAGTTACAGCTGAATTCTCGATTGTTATCAGTCTTTCAGTCTGAACCTCTTGGATAGTAGCGAGAGGAGTGCATCTGCTACTAGGTCAGAGTCCACGAGGCCTACTATTTAGTATTGGCCACATACTGTGGTTTGATGAGGTCGATGGACACAAATCTTTTCTCCTTTCTTCCAGCAAGGGGCGGCAGAAGTACTGTTCTTGTTCCTTGAACTGCTAGGACAGGTACTGGTTGTCTGTAAGAAGGTCCAAATTCCTTCTTGTCCGCAATCTTTTCTCTGACTAGATCCCCAACTTTTGGAATCCAGACAGGCCTTGCTGGGACTGCCGATTTTTCCCCAGTGGTGGTTGGCTGTAGGAATACGTTGCTTTGTTTCGTTCTTAATTTATTGAGTTCCTGTAAAACAGCCAAACGATCTTTGATATCAAACGGTTTATTTTCCACCACTGTGCCTACGTGTTCAAGGTCTGGTACCCACATTCTTGTCCCAAATAGGACCTCATATGGAGTGACCCCCCCTAGAGAACTTCTTGGCAGATTATTCAAAGAGCGTTGAACCCCACTAAGGTGTTTGACCCACCCATCACCCGAACCTAATACCCTAGCTGTTATAGACTGCTTTATGTTCCGGTTTTTCCTTTCCACAACAGAATTTCCCTCAGGATGGAATGGAGAGGAGTACCGCAATGCAACACCCAGACTGGCCATGGCTTCTTTGTAAGCCCGAGAGCTAAACGCAAGACCCTGGTCAGAATGTAGCATGCCTATTGCGTATGTGCCGATAAAGACTCGCAAATCTTTTATAACAGTTCGAGTGTCAGCCGAGCGCTGAGGCCATAACCATAGGAACCTAGAGCATGAATCCACTGCAACCATGATGTATTTATAGTTACCGTCCCTTTGCAAGGGACCGCAGTGGTCCAGGTAAACACAAGCTAATGGTTTGTCTGAAATTAACAGGGGTGTCTGCGCAGTACGTTTCACTGTTGAGACTTTCATCTGTTGGCAAATATCACATTCTAAACATAGTTTTTAGTTTGTTTCCGAATGCCAGGCCACCAATATCTTTGCTTGAGTAAAGATACTGTCGCTGAAACACCTGCATGGGCAGAAGCTATCCCTTCATGTGCTGCTAGGATTAGTCCTAATCTGCGTTCCTTGTTTGGAATTACCCTATCCCCCACTCCAGGGATTCGAGCAAAAGGAACGTTGTTCGCATTAATTACATAAGAGTACTTGAGTGGAAACTTTTTTGGTAATGCTGCACTGCTGCCTTTGCTTGATGCATTGACAGCCAACATTATCTCACCGTCTATTTTTGTTTTTGAACGAGTGATCGCAGCTACGGAAGCCGTCTGAACAGCCCCCTTTGCGGCTTCGTCAGCCAATGAATTCCCTGCAACGTGAACGCCATCACGTTGATGACTCAGTGTGTGGATCATGTGAGCCTTTGGTAGTTCGTTTTTCAACTGAACTACTTGTTCCCAAAGCATTTTGTGCTTTATTGTGCCACCTTTCGCATCTTTGAAACCATTTTCAAGCCAGTTTCGTATGTAGTCATTATACGACTGAACACAGTAAAAGGAATCGCACACTATTAGTGTGGGGAATTCTCGATCTGTACTTTCAAGTGCCAGTTTGAATGCTTGTAGTTCAGCTCGCTGAGCTGTACAATCTCCTAGAGACTGAGTTTTTGTGACCATAGGTCTGAAGATGCCATTTCGCATGCGACCTTTAACGATTGCACATGCTGCACTGTAAGCTTGCTTACTCCCTGTTGCGGGTTGTGCGGATCCGTCAGTGTAAATTATGAATTTGTACTGATCGAGAGGCAGAATTTCAGTAGGCAGAGGACATTCTTGTTCATATTGCAGGAATGCTGGTGTTTTTAAATCTGGATCAAAAACATATTCAACATCTGTTGCAGCAAGAGAATTAACCCATTGTATCCATCTTGGATGTAATGCTTTAGCATTTGGAATGCTAGCTTTTGTGACCGCTTCTAAAGCTGGTACTGGGGTTATGACAATAATGCGTTTTCCTTGGGCCAAGGCTCTTTCTTTTGCTACAGCGGTTTGAACTGCTGTTAGAATTTTTTCAGTTGAACTGAAGCGCATTTCCGCTTGTGTGTACACATGGGATTTATATGCGATTGGTATTTTCTCACCCTCATTGAAGGTTAAGTAGGTGAATCCGCATTGACCCGAAATTATTCGGATCACCAAATTTTGTTGACTTACGCGTGTTTGTAAGTGATTTGTTGCTAACATGTTAGCCTGGAGTGAACGCAAGATTTCTGTGTGTTCCTGTGTCCAGTTTCTGATCGAAAAATCAGGTTTGATTAATGCGTAGAGAGGTTTAACCCTTTCTGCGTAATTTAGAATGTATGTTCTTCCAAAATTTAGGAAACCCAGGATGGATTGTAAGTTTTTTAGCGTTTTTGGAGGTTGGAGCAGCGCACATTTTTCTAAAAAGTTAGCTGCCAAGCTCTTGCCTTCACTTGAAAGCTCATATCCTAGAAATAGGACATTGAGATGGGCAATTCGGGACTTTTTAAAGTTGAACTTGTAGCCCTCAGAGGCGAAACCCAGTATAATGGTGCTCACCCTGTTCAAGTGTTTTTCCAGGTCATCGTCTGTCAGATATATGTCATCGACATAGGACAATGCCTCATTGTCATAAATTTGTAGTAACTCCGTTACCCTCGCTGAGAATAAACCCGGGCTGTTCTTGAACCCTTGTGGGAGTCGACAAAAGTGACGCTGGGTCCCCATTATGGAGAATGCTGTTAAGTACCTGCTTTCAGGTGCTATGTTTTGACAAAAGAAACCATTTGAGATGTCTAATGTTGTTTTATATTTTTTACGCACAATGTTATTCATTAATGCTGTGCTATGTGCATTTTGCACTGCAAAAGTTTTAGAACAAGTGTTTAGGTGTCTGTAGTCCAAAACTAGATGATATGTATTGTCTGGTTTGGAGACAGGAAACAAAGGATTGTTCATTGAGGAGGTGCATGTTTCAATCACCCCTTGATATTCAAGTTGATCTAAGATCTGCCTGACCTGTTTTTTAGCTTCTTGCTTTATTGGGTACTGCTGTTGTGCAGTTGGTTCATGTTTCAGATGTATTTTATGGTGAGGTGAGTCCTCATCCCATCCTACATGATTTTTATATAATGCTGGGGCCTGGGCCACTGCCCATTTCCTGGCATATGTATATCTTAGATGCATTGGTATATGGTTGGAGAAGGCAGGCATAATAATGTCCTCGCCATGTGGGCACTCCCTGACAAATTGTGGTGGCCAGTCTTTTTCTGCTAGAAGTATGTCATAGCCCCTTGATAGTCTTTCCCAAAAAGTGCTTTCACCTGTCTAGGTTTGTCTCCCTCCATCCGGAGTGTTATTTCATATAACGTTTGTGGAGTACTAACCCTGGTGTCTACAGTCTCAACTGTGATGTACTCATTCAAGTCCACTATCTCCAGAAGTTCCTTCAGGTTCTGGCAAACTATTGTGACTTCTGCTGCACTGTCCAGCATTGTCTGAGCCCATTCTCCGTTCTTGAGTTGTGTTCTCAGTATTCTCGGCATGATTGATCTTTAGACCTGCTACTTTCTTTTTGGAGAATTGAGGTTTTGCTTTAGTTTTTTGAGCGTGTTTGTCGTCTTTCGATTTCACGCGTTCTTCTCTATGTTCCGATCATCCTCTTCTTTCCGAAGTCTGTGATGAGATCTGAAAGGGACGCGAGGAACGTGTATCAGTATCTTGATACCTATCAGGTTTTCTCAAATTATCCCTATTCCTGAGGTTATACCTCCTTTCAGAGGGCTCCTTTTGAGGAGACCTACCTCGGGATTGAGAATGTTTCTCGTTTGAATTTTGTTTAGTAGACTCCCACTTCTTTTTAGAAGATGTAGGAGTTTGTTTAATTGAGTCCTTTTCAGGACTGTCAGATAGCTTCGGCTTCACTGGTCTTCCACCCAAACTATCTCTGCCTAATTCTGCATAAGATTGTTCTATAATTCTGGGTAGCTCAGTTTGATGTTCTGTAACATCAAATTCCCTTAATTGTTGGCGGATCGCCACTGCTGCTGCCTCCCCTTTAATATTAGATAATATTGTTGAGACCTGGTCGAAATTTTTCAGTAATTTCATACCTAAATTTAGAGCAGGTTCTGCCCCGTATTCATTTTGAATTTGTTTCAGGACATCAGGTATTACCGCAATTGATGGAATGCCATGTGTTTTAGTATAGATGGCAGCAAAGACTGAGCCCCAAGTGGTGCAGTCTTCTAGTTGTGGTGTGATCCCCATTGGTAAACTGATTGTCAGTATTCTGTGTTTCTCATACGGGCTAGTAATTGGAAATACTGCTTCGATTTGAGTAATTTTTTGAGCTATCCAGAATGGAATTTGCTCACGTTTTGTGGGCATTTTACCCATGACTGCGTATAGAGTCTGTGGTGTAATTTTTAGTGTATTCCCCTGATGGGGAGTTGGATTTGGAAGTGTTAATGGTTGCTGGACTGTGAAAGTCCGCATGACATATTGGACCAATTGTCTGTAAATTTTTATTAATTCTTGTATTTGAACAAGTAAGTCCTCATCTGACATTATATCCAGTTCAGGATGAGGTGTGTAGCCGGCTAGAATCGGCCATGTTGCTCCTGGTCTACCTAGTGGACCGAGCCTGGTAATGTTTCTGTGATGTTTTAGGGCGCCTTTAAACCAGAGCTGATGCTCCTGGTATGTTAATGGAATTTCTATATCCTCGAAAGGAATGTATTCCTCTGGTGGTTCATCTTCTTTGTAGAAGTGAAACAGTGTGTTACTGGATTGGATTCAGGAAATATTACCCATGAATAGAATACCTCTGTCTGAAAGGATTCGTGTGCCTCTATCACGAAAACTGCTCTACCGCCTCTTGGTGGTAGGCCATGTTTTATAAGTTTTAGAGTGATGGCTCTTCTTAAGTTTGGAGCGATGTCTATAACACCCTCCTCGGTTTCATTTAAACCGGTAATGTTAAAAGCTGCTGCTTGGGCTGGATCAGCCGCAGCTACACCGTTTCCGGCGTCTTCAGTCATTTTGTTTTTTGAAAAATGTAGAACAAGTTTCAAGGAAACAAAGATAAGGTGCACAATATTTTGGAACACTGTATCCTTCAATTGTTGAGCAAACCAAACAGCTAATATATAGGGTACTGCCCTATGTAGCCGTGGCGGATACTAAACCCTGCCCACTCCAGACGTCTTTTGGAGTATATGGGTAGGGGTCTCTTGAGAGAAAAAGCACGGCTGAGTTACTCAGTATCTAATGTTGTATTACTGCCTTACCAAACCGTTGGGCGCCATGTAGTGTAGCTCCTATTTCCCTAATAGGCTCTGCGCATTGGAATAATATATCCTATAGGTTTGACATAGGACTAAGGTCAGTATGTCCCTATCGAGTATATTAAACTTAATTACTTGTGCCAGCTAGCTCAGAGGCCACTAGAAACTCCTTGACAACAAGAAGGGAGTAGTTTCTGGCAGCCGCAAGACATGACCACTGTGTTTCCCTTTAGAATCAGAACGTGTCCCAGAGTCGTGGAAACAATAGATAACTATTTCACTCAGCTCAGTCGTGCATGCTTAGTTTTCTCCAAGTTACACAGAAAGAAATAGACGGGCGTTTCAATAAAAGATTTATTGAACAGTCTTGTTTCTGGTGTAAGTAAAATGTGCTGTTACGATCACAAGACAGTATGCGAGATAAATAATGTACAGTGTGAGCAGTAGAAATAAATAATACTGCGAGAGCATTATCTTTTAGTACATATATCTTTACATAAATAACACAGACTAAAAATGCGAGTACTCATACGATGCGTTTCTAATCTAGTTCTACCCCAATGTACCTAACCTAACCTAGGTATAGGACGAGGTATGAAGTAGGTGAAGTATTCCTTACTATGGTATACTAAGAGTACGCTAACCCCAGTATGCCTAGTATGCCAAGAGTCCCTCTAGGTTCTAGTCTGCTCCATACCTGAAGAATGAGAGAGGTAGGAATCTCTTTGCCAGACTCGAACTCCAACACCCCGCAAGGGAAGTCAGATCACTGGAAGCTGGACTCTCTGCGTGCAGGGATGACAGCGTCTTCTCAGTGCGTCAGGCCGGGAAACGGGCTCCTCTGAAGTCGAGTTCTCCTCTGATTTACAGGGGCTAGGGAAGGTATATTTATACCTGAGAATTACCTCAGAATGTTAGCATTGATGTGAGTCGGACAGCGGAAGACGTCATGAATGAACCCCTAAGGAATAATGGTTCATGCATAATATATGAGTCCTTGAAGAAATCAATAGTCCTGGGCTAGGGAAACTCCCGCAGCCTAAGGGTCTGTTCTTCATGAACTCGTTGTGACGTTAGGGTGGACGGATGTCGGAGACCATGCCTGTATTTGGAGTGCACGGTTTAATGCCTAAATAAGGGCTGGGATTTTATGCCTATATAAGGGCAGGGCGAATTGTGCCTATATAAGGACATGATACTGGAAAGCCCGTTTATGGACAGCCTAAGAGGAATACAACAGCCTAGGGTCAAGAGCAGACGTGAGTGGTCCAAGATGCCCTGAGGGAGGATACGTATTTCTCTGACTTTACGACACTCAGGGGCTGGCATAAAACATCAGGTCGATGCGAGATTGATTGTGATGTGCTGCTGAGGTATGGTGTAATGGATTTCCCACGGGTTCCAAGACCGCCATACGTTACTGATACCGATGGTTTCGGTCCAGGCTACTAACTGTTTGGCGTGTGAGATACGTGAGGTAGAGGGGTTCCCTGTGGTGTCAAGTCTGGGGTGCATGACAGCGTTGAAGTCCCCCCCATCACCGTTGTTCCGGGTGGTAGGGAGGAGAGTATTTCACCTATGCGGTCTAGGGTCTGTGTGTGGGTGGTGCCGGGAATATAGATGGAGAGGACATTGAGGGTCTCCTCGCCCAGAGTTCCGGAGAGGGCAACAAAGCGGCTGTTGGGGTCTCTGGTAATTTGAGTAGGTACAAAAGGTAAGTTGTGCTTCAGGAGGATTGTAACCCCACGTGAACCCTGTGCAAAGCCTGAGTGCCAGGATCTATCAAAACCGTACCTTGCAAGGAAGGGACAGAGGTTGCCCATGAGGTGGGTTTCTTAGAGCAGCAGAATATCGGGGGCGTGTCTTTGGGAATGCCACAGGACCGCGGTCCGCTTGATCCTGTCTAGTAGGCCATTGACGTTCCACAACATTATCTGGAGAGAGTTCCCTCTGTTTATCATTATGTCATCATCAGTGTGAGAAGCCGCAAAACGTACATTTATTTATGTGAGTGGCACCATGTTCACAATGAACAGGGTTCATTGCAGAGCTATAATAGATTGGTGCCACTCACATAAATAAATGCTCTTTTTGCAACAGAGTGCCTGCATCTACTGTCTCTGTTTCAGAGGACTGGCATGCAATATGTTAGTGTTTCTGTATACACTTCGGGGAGTAGATGCTGTCCATAGAGTAGTAGGACATGTTGTTAGCCTGACAAAGAGGGTGTAGGATTGGGAAAGGAGTGGACTGAAGGTTAAGTGAATCATACTGCCATGTTTCTACTCCATGGTGAACCAGGTATGCTTAAGCTGTTGTACATGATATCAGGATGATAGTCTAAATTCAAGGGCATTGGCATTCCTCCATGACAGTTTTAACTCTGTCACTAGTACAGTATGCATCTTCTTGAGGTGCAGGGCACGAAGGGAAACTGACTTTCTTCATAGCTTTCATAATGACAAATAGTAGAAATGTATGAAGCAAGTGAATGAGCAATATATTTTGTATGAAAGAATGGACAGGACCAGGATTATTTTATTTTCAGTGGGGAGGTGAAGGGAGGAAAAGGACTGGCTTGTTAGGCAGTAGATGTTTGTTTGTGAAATGGCCTTTTGTAGAGAGTACTTCTATGTACTAATCAGAGTCCTCCTTTTTGGAATCCCAAATAGGACCAAGGAGGGCAAGACGACCACCATGGCCCGGACAAAGGTGATGCCAGAACCTCCACGCCAGCCATTTCTGCTGATGCTAGTAAGTCATGTTTGTTATTTTTATTCATTTTATACATCTTATCATTAATATTTTGAGACAGGAAAGAAAATCAACATGCTACAAATTAACCATAAAAAGTAGCACCTAACACAGTAGATCATCAAAAAGTGCATGAATACAGTCCAAACAAAAATAAAAAAAACACAGAGTACATGAATAGTGCATACAGTGGAAATGGATTCAGCACCTAGTTCAAAAGTCTCTCAGACCCTCTCATGTTTGCGGTCACAGCCTCTCCATTTTGGGACAACTTTCTCCCGCCTGGCACAATAGTCCATTCCTCTGTAGCACTCCTGTCTTCCTCCTAGGTTTTAAATTTTTTTTTTATTGATTACCCAGAGAAATAAATATGATAGATTGTACAAAATGGAAAAAGTCATATACAAAATTCATGCGTCACATACATAGTTATATGCCAATATAAATTAAACCAAACCAGAAAATAAAAGCGATAAGAACAGCATAGTTAATACATTTTATCCTTATTTACAATACGTCAAATAACCGCAACTTCTTACAAAGAGCTGGGTTGGGCCACCCCTAAGCATAAACCTACGAGGCAGTAAAACCTAACTAACCAAAACGACCCTTCCTGCGCCTATTAGCTGTCCTGATTATAGGATATTCTAGATTATTGGATCACCACTACAACAGTTGTAGACAGCCAGCAAGTTGCTTTGATGCACGATCAGTATTGTTCTTCCAGTCCGTAGTGGGAGACCAGATTTTTTTTCCCCAGCTTCCTGGCCTGTCTGCCCCTTCGTTCATAGAGGGCTATCTCTTGATTGTATATACCCAACAGCCGAGCTAGCCAGATATAGAACGAGGGGGGATCCGGGTCCTTCCACCTGGCGTCAATTAATATCCTGGTAACAGCTACTGATACAACTACAAAATACATCTGGGTAGTATCCAAGCCACTGTTGCTATCATGACCCAAAATCATCAAGGTTGGGCTAAGATTGATCCTGCGCCCTAGCAGTCCTTCCCAAAAGAGCTCCAGCCTGTTCTTTAGAGGGAGTAGTCTGGCACAGTCATAAAACATATGAACCAATGTGGCCGGGCCTTCCCCACACCTAGGACACTTACCATCTGTTCTCTTGCCCCACTCAAACAACTTGGTGGGGGTAAGATACAGGTTAAATAGCGTTTTGAAATGCTGCGCCTTCAGGCTTGCTGACAAGAAGATCTTTGCAGCTAATGATATTGCATTGTCTATGTCAGCGTCAGGGTCACCAAGTTTCCTAGCCCAGTTTGCCTCAGTTTTCTCGAGGTCATCCGGGAGACTGTCCAGCAAAATGCTATAAATGTTTCTTATTTTACAGTCAACCCAGGTGATTACCTCCACAAGAGGTATTTTATCTAGGGATATGTCCTCCCTGGAATTACTGAGGATTTCCCTAATTTGCATGTATTTAAAATATTGGTTATCCGGGATACCAAACCCTTGCTGCAGATAAATAAAAGGGCATATCTGGTCAAGGTGATACAGGTCCCAAATTGCTGTCAGGCCATACCGCTCCCATTGTCTGTCCATTGCATCGTAAATAAAGAGGCGGAAAAAGGGAGGAGCACCACAGTGGAGTATATCTGCAATATTTCGGGATCTTCATAACTTTACGAACCTTGCTCCATATTTTCCAAGCATTGAGTATTACCTTGAATCGGACTTTCTTGTAATAACTCGGCTCTAGCTGCCACAGCAGTGGCCCACCAGCGCTGTAACTATTGAAGTCAAAATACCCCTGCATCCAGTTCCTGATGTGCTCGACAAAGGCTAAATTTTTCAGCAATTTCCTATCAAATGTCCACTTTCGGTGGCATTTGGCAGCCGCTTGGACCTCGACCTCCATAATCAAAGGACTGTGGTCTGAGATTACCTTTGGGAGCTTCCTAATTTCAGTTTTACCTAACAAGCCTGCTGTTATTAGAAAATAATAAAGTCGAACATTTTTCTTATGGGGGCAGGAGTAGTAGGTATAACCTGAATCGTTAGGATGCTTGTAGTTCCGCGTGTCTACTAGTTCGTGGCTGTCCATAAGGGATGATAAAGGCCTGTATACTCAAGGTTTTTTCCCCTGATATTGCTGGGCTCAACTGCTTGGTGAATGTTGAGATCTCCACAAATAACCAGTGAGTGTGGCCAAGATGCTAGCTCGACCTCGAGATCTTCAAATATCTTCGGGTCATCTTGATTCAACCCATATATTGCACGGACTGTACGTCCTGCCTCAAACTCAGCCAATGCCCACCGACCATGCGTATCCGAGAGCTTATGCCTAATCGGCCCTATTTGGGATTTGGCTAAAATAGCCAACCCCGAATATTGGTACTCTGTGAGGAACAAGACAACAGATTATATCCCCTTATTGCAATCAACTCCCTGTTATCCCAAGGGATATGTGTCTCCTGCATACAAACAATATCGGGGGCAATTGACCTCACGAACTCTGCACTCTCGACCGTTTCATCCTATCATTCAGCCCTCCTACATTTACCGAGCAAATGGTGATTTTACCCATCTAATCTTTACTTGAAAAACCCCTTACTGTTCTTAATCGCAACTTTACCAAGTACATAACTACATAAATAAATACATTGTGTTGATTTAATTCCAGCTCTGGGTAAGGTTTTTGTTTTGCTCCTCCCCCACACCTACACTAACCCCCTGAGCCCCTCCAACCCACCACCACCCCCCGTCCCACCCAACCCAACCCCGCCTCCCAAGAACCCTTCCCCCCTCCCAACCCTCCCGCTCCCCTCCCCTGCCCTGAGAAGCTATTACACCGCAATGCAGTCTGAGAGGAGATGGATGCAGCACGTGTGACCCGTGGATTATACATACATTTCTTAATAGTTGTAAAACATGAAAAAGAGAAAAAAAACACCAAATACACAAAAAAAATAGTAAGAAAATAGAGGGCCCAAATTCTGAACCTAGTTCTAACATCAGAAACCTGACTACAGACATGAATTGGCTACTCGCTTAGTCCTATTCTTACATGTCTTACAGTTCTTACAGCTTAGACCCATCTAGAAACTCTTTCACCTTAACCTCAGAATCAAAGAATCGAGTTTGCCCCCCCGACCCCTTTCAGACATGCAGGGTTAACCAGATAAGCCTGTGCATTTTTGTCTTGGAAGGGCTTAATCAGCTGCCGCAACTGCCATCGTCTCTCAACCGTGGCATGGCAAAAGTCTGGGCGGACAAAGAACGAGACAGCTCCACTAGAGCGCTTCGGGCCTTGCTTTCTCAAAAATAGTCTGTCTTAGGAGAAAGTTTCCGAGATAGATGAGAATAGCCCATGGCTTCGAACCATCCCTGGGTGGTTACCTTTCCACAAAGGATACTCTGTGGGCCCGCTGCACTTCTTGTGACCAGTTCCAGCCTGATAGCTTGGGGAGGGTACAGGTAAGAGTTCCACCAGATAGGCCCGAATATCCGAGCCCTCAACCCCTTCTGAGACCTCTAACAAGCAGAGATTGTTGCACTTATGGCGATTTTTTGGATCTTCCAGTTTCCATTGTATGTCCACAAATTGGGTTTCATGTGCCTCCACTTGTGCCCGAGTAGCAGCAAGATCTGTCTCAGTCATGACAGTTCTAGTTTCAAGGTCTGGCAGGCGTTCCCCTGGACTTTCCTTAGAGCAGTCTGAGCCTTACGGCAATCTTGGTGCTTTTGTACACGGTGCATTAAAATTGCCTGATAAATAGCACCCAGTGTAGGGGAATCAGAGCAGCCTGTGCCCTGTAGGGTCCCAGGAGGGGAGCCGGTCAGGCATTCTGTGGGTGTATAGTCCCAGGCTAGATCCTTGCACACTGAAGCTCGCTGGCCAGCCTTCCTGCCCATGTTGCTGGCAGTCAGGGCACAGCCTCTTTTGCCCTCTTCTGGGTCGCTGTCATTCTCACTAAAATTGGAGGAGGTGTCAGACCCATCCACCGACCACTCGGCTCCATCGGACAATGAGAAAAGGCAATCGCTAGGCTCCTTTTCTGGCTCACATTTGCCAGTCTCTGCCCCCCCC
Organism: Calotriton arnoldi; assembly: GCA_963921515.1. Classification (NCBI taxonomy): domain Eukaryota; kingdom Metazoa; phylum Chordata; class Amphibia; order Caudata; family Salamandridae; genus Calotriton; species Calotriton arnoldi. Next base: position 533,303 of record CAWUFW010011560.1, read on the forward strand.
CCCTGCTGTAGCCCTAGCAGTGATGAACTTGAAGCCTCCCCTTTTGCAGAGAGCCCATCACCTGCATTTAATGCATTACCATCGCAATTAGTAGTTTCCTCTACCAACACGGTAAAGGGAACAACTAAGCACGCCTTTCCCTTTCCCTTAACAAGGGCCGGGGGCTGGGTTAAAGGGGGTGCCAGCATACCTTCATCGTGATAAGTGGTGGGGAGCCCTGCTGCCAGCTTTTAGTCCTCCTGAGTCCGGGGGTTGGGCACATCCTGTAGCGTCTGGATGGCTGTGTTTGCAGACTCTGGCTGCTCCGATTCACTTACTCCAGGCATTCCCCACATCGGCAGGTCCTGTTTCAAGGCTGACCCCTTCACGAGATCAACCACTGTGGGACCGGCCGGACGTGAACTGCCGGCAGCCCTGCCTCTCTCCCTCCTCTCTGGCTCCACATCCTGTGTAGATGGAACGCGTCGTTCACCTGGTCGCGGAGTCGGTCCTCCTGCATTTTCATCCCCCTGCCCCACCGGGCCCCATGCTGCCTGCGTGGAAGGGTGGTCAATATTCCCCTTCTGCACTCCGCTGATGTTCTTGGGCCCCATTCCTGTCGTTGATATCGCAGCTCGGTAGAAAGTGCAGTCCGAGTGATTCAGCACGGCTGCAGCCAGGCACCTGAAGGCAGAGAGACTTCCCAAGATCAGCGCCACTATTGAGCAGTTCCTGGTGGTGCCAGTGCAACTGGGAAGGGCATCGAGGGCCACAGGCATCTTTTCAGGTTAGTCCATTTGTTAGAATAAAACCACGGGTCAGCGTGCTGCTGCTATCGGCCGCCTACGCGACTGCCATCTTGCTTCTCCCCTGCAAACTGAAAAAGGATAAGCCTCCCTCCAATGTTTAGTGATGTCTCCTTTTTCTAGAAAGTAAGCAATTCCAGCCAAGGTCCTCTGTGCGCAAGTGTCTGCCCAGCCCTCCATTATCCCCAGCAAAGTCACCTTGGGGCCCATGGCCATAGGGGGGTTGGGAATGCCTGCAAAGGTATCATGGATCTCCTGTCAGTTTCTGAACTATAAAGAGCATGTCCGAATCATATGGTAGAATTTCAACTGCGGTGCCACATCTTGTGCACATTGGGTTCGAGGCCCTACCCAATTTCCGCAGTTGGTTGTGGCTATAATAAGTTATATGAAAATAGTGAAATTGAACTTAATGTAAATTGTAGTAGATGGCCAGTACCCAGGCTGCCGTTTTGGCCTCCTACCACTCACCATTGTCCATTTCACCTGTGTTCCGCTCCCAAGCACCATGGTCTTCCCGTAAGTGGTTAGGGGTATTTAATGTGAGAAATTGATATACTCTAGCTATGCCCTTCCTACCTAGAGGTTCCATAATTATTTTAACTTCAAGTGGATTTTATTCTGGAATCACCTCCAAGTAAGATTGATAAGTATTTAATGCATGGCCTAGTTGGAGGCATTTGAAGAAATTAGATTAATGAAGATGAAATTATTCTCTTAGTTGTTCAAAAGAAAGCATATGATCATGGTCCCACACATCTTCCAGTCAGGAACCACAGATTAGATGCCATTGTCAAAAACCTGGCGGTTGTACCACCTGTCTTAGCCAGGAACCCGCCAGTAGGAGGGTCTTAGTTGTCCGTTTACCCAGCCATTTGAGATGAGTGAGTGCTGCCTGAGAACAGAACAGGGAGAGCTTAGTGACCCGATGGCCCTCCATAGAGCAAATCCAAAATCCCTAGTCTCTCAAGGCTCACCAACTCCAGTTGCCATGAAAAATCTTGCCTGAGGTGCTCAGTAATATAACCTGATATCCTGAAGGCCTAGGCAGACCTTGTGTACAGGTGTACAGGCAGTCTGCATCTGATAAAGGAAAGCCTGTGCACCTTGCCTGCTCTGAGAACTCTGGATACAAACACCTGCAAGTCTGTAAAGAATGTGGGGTGAATTACAAACAGGTACTTTTGGAGTACATAGAGGAAGCGGGGGCGAACAACCATTTTATAAAGTGCTACTCTTCCCAATAGGTTCAGGGGCAGCGATGTCCATGCCTCCAGGTCCCCCTGTCTATATCTTAGAATAGGGTTTATATTAATATCTCCCAATGTTAGAGAGTCTCTGGAAATATATATGCCTAAGTATTGGAATGCACCTTCTAATTTCTGTACTTGACCCCTTGTGGGTGTTAAGGTGTTACGCCAGCCACCTGTACATAAGTTGACTTCTACCATTAATGATCAATCCTGAGGCCTCCATGCCTGTAGTATTTGTGACAAGCATAGTAGTGAGTTTTGTGTGTTTTGCAGGTAGAGAAGTGTGTCATCTGCATAGAGTGATCTACATCCCATCAGGCCAGAGGAAGCCACTCATCTGATTATCTCTCCTAAGGCATTCCACCAAGGGCTTCATTGTGAGAACTAAGAAGATGGGGCAGTGACATCCCTGCCACGTGCGTCGGTGAACGGGAAAGGAGAGAGAGAGGGAACACTATTCATTTTTACCTGCGCTATGGGGTCATCATGCAAGGCCATTATAAATGACACAAAGTGTGAGCCAATATTCATCCGTTGGAGAACCTGCAGTAGAAAAGCCCAGTGAATATTATCAAAGGCTTTTCATAGCCCAAATTGAATAATGATAAAGGGTCCTGCAGGTCCTCGGTATGAGCCAGCAACAACTGGTGGCTGCACAGACAATGCTGTGTACCCCTATCTGGTATGAATCCATTTAGATCCTCAGGGATCAGGAACCTTACTACTGCCACCAGTCTTGCATACATCCTTGTGTTTTCTTTTATATTCTCTCTGTTTTCTCAACTGACTTCCTTCTGTGTGTAGCTTTCTTTCACCCCTTTTTTGTTACTGTGGAGGCAACCTTTCACTCACCCTTTTTAACAGGTCTTGTTGTAACATAAGATTGTTGGTAAAGTGAACAGGGACTCATATTTACAAGTAGGTTGACCAGAGGCCTTATTGAACAAGCAGTCAATAGTATAGGAACATAGATTTTCATGGACCCTAACAGGATGCTTTACGCAGCTCACCGCAGGTGTAGCTCTTCAATATTTGTGCCTTTATTTTATTTTAATTTACTACTAGACATTACTGGTTAGTGTAGCATCACCGTTAATTAAACAGGAAGCTCCCCCAACATAGTGACAACAGCGACTGAGTCCTGCATCTGGCCCATCACAAAGCAACTGTCCAGCTGAGTCCATCCCTGTCATCTCTTTAGTCTCTCCTGAATCATGCTGGAGAACAAACAAAAGTATTCTTATTCTGCATCACAGGCAACTAGACTATAAAGAAAACTCAGAGTGAGTGGAAAATTCAAGAAAGAGATCCTCATAATAAAACAGTGACTAGTAACATAGTGTAGATTTAGTTACTAAGGGAGGCTTTAATTTTAATAGGCTCTCACACCTTAAGACACATGAGAAGCCTACTTAAGTAGAACACATGTGACATAGATTGTGGGAAAAGTGCACATTATATATAACTATTGCTGTAATGTATTCTCTGCATTATGATGTCTCCTTCTTGCTAGGGTATGAGTGGTGGTTTGGGTGGTATAATTATGATTTTTGGTAAACTCGTCATGTAACAGTTGGTGTAGCTTTGACCTCAACAGCCTCTCCAAGAGTGGGATCTGTTGATGGTGGAAATTCCAGCACAACTGATCGCACAACTTTGAGGGAAGAGGGGTAGGGATTTTATGTATGGATAGCTAGGGGGAATTATGGAAAGTTGAGAAATAGACAAATACAGAATTCAAGTCCCTGAGTAAATCACATCCGTCATAAAAGGAAGATGACAATTCAGTTACCAAATCCAAGCTGTCTTTTAGTAGCCCATAGACTCCAAAGTTAATTATTATCTAGGCTGAAAAATTGAATAATAGGGAGGACACACACAGTTCAAAAAATATTTATAATAAAAGAAAAATGATACTGCATATAAACGAATGGTACAACTGCATTCTTCTGGCATTTTCCAATGTGGGTGCATGGCCGAATTGCAGAACAGGAGTGCCATAGAGAGTTCTTGCAGTAGAGAAAGTCTGAGGAGTAAAAAAAGAAAATTACAATATTGTAGAATTAAGGTAAGCATGGTACATGAGAAGGCAAAGGCTGGAGCATAGCTAATGCTGCCAGACAGCTAGCTGCATGTACCAGGCTGATGAGCCGAACAATAAAAAAAAAAGCTGTTCCTATCATGTGAGTTATCCAGATCACAACCACTTAATTAGAGTTGGCCACTTGAGCCAGTAATCAGCATTATTATAACCGACACATGGGTAGGCCTCTTTGAGTCCTCTTGTTTCCTATAGAAGTAGCTAGTCATTGTTCCTTCTTCTAGCTGTTTTCAACACTACTCATAGATTTTATTACATCAAAAAATGATAAACTTGTTGAACAAGAAAATGAAAACCACACCACACCAACTCACATTGTTCCTATGCTCTCTCAACTTAGGGTGTTTACCCAAACAGTCTTCTCATTTAGCGGTGTAGAGTACTGGTGTAATTTTGGGGGATTATGTATCAAATATGTTAATCGAAATGCTTGAAATGACACTAAATTATGTTGACATACCAAAAATTATGCCTTCCTCAAATTTTGACCACAGCTAAATTTGGACAATATTAATAATTTTCTTTTTTCTCTGAGCAACATAAAATATAACAAAAGCTTTAAGAGAAGCTTTAAAGGTGCCCCAATTGTTAACGTAGGAAGTATGAGCAGGTTTATTAAAGTTAAAACATTCACCAACAAAATTATTAAAACGTTTAATAAATTCATTGTCTGAAAGAAGTTGTTTGTTAAATCTTTATTTATTTTACCTAGTATCAGCTACTACCAACTCAAATTTGGAAATAAAACAGGCGTATTTGTACATATAAATAGCACCCATATGAGAAGACTGCAAACATAATAAGGATTTGAAATCAGAATATATTCAACTCTGGAAAGGGAACCATGCAAAGAAGAGTACAAGAAAAATTCTGATAATTCAGGATTACAGGTATGCCAAGGGTCATTGATTGCTGCTTTAAAGGTTTTATGGGACTTATCAGCCACAAACTTAAATTTAATTTTCTATCCTGGATTTAATCGAAATTTCTTTAAAGCCACCCCTAAAATTATATGAAGAAAGATTGGATTTCAGTGGACCATACATTTTGAATACAGCAATATGTATCTTATCCAGTTTAACATTTACCAACACCCACCAAACTTCATCATAAAATTCTTGACATAAAATTTGAGATTTAGAGACAAAGAATCACTACCTCAGCCTTGTTAACAACAACTGATGAAAAAAATACATTCCCCACCCAACTTCTTTTAAGTTTCGTAGATTCTATTTCATTATGGTGTTTCTTGTAGTAATGCAATTTGAGGGCCTGATTCAAAGGTAAACTTACACTTATGTGTATGTTTACAATAGTTTGCTATTCATTTTGAGATTTACGAGTAGTATCTTTACGAGTGTGGAGTCTATTTTTTTATGTGCGTACACGCTGCACTCATAAAGATACTGCTCCTAAATTCCTTTGTGAATTTGCAAACAATTGTAAACATACACAAAAGTGAAAGTTTACCTTTGTGAATCAGGCCCTGAGTGTTTAATTTGGAGACATGAAAAAGTACCCTCTGTCATTGAAAATAATTACCAAAACTTCAGACATCCCAGTATACCACTTTAAGTATTGGCTATCAGGATACATGATGTGGCATTCTGCAAGAACAACAAGAAACATGCCAATGTGATAACCATTAAACACTCAAATAAAGGTGCATTATAAAAACATAAAACATAATCATTTTCCAAGTCAAAATGTGAAGCAATAAAAGAAAGAAAAGAGACAAAGTCAAGAGAAGAATGTCATGTGGAAACAAATGATTTCAACCAAACAGATCAAGGGGGAGAACCCTGACCTGAAGAGTACAAGCAAGCACAAAGAAATTGCATGAGTCAGCACTATAACAAAATAACCAGCAGACCAAAAACAACTAAGAACATAGAACAGATTAAAAATAAACTAGGGTGCTAAGGCTACAACTTAAATTGAATTGTATCCATATTTTATGGAGAGAGACTATGACGATATTTCTTCTATTTAGCAGGATCTTCAAAAGACCCAGTAAAAGCATTATGAGTGATCTTATACAAACACGATGTAATGAGCTGAATATTTTGAATAGAATGAAAAGCTCCATTCCCCAGGTGGTGTTGCTATGTTGAGAATGCAATTGAGCTTTCCAATATTTTCAGTTGGGCATCTGATCAAACGATGGCTTGTCCTGCAATGACTTTGCTGTACCACCTATCATAAAATAAAAGACGTTTCTGGTACTTACTCAACTCCTGTTTCCTGCTTGACCTCTATACAAGAAGACAAGATACCCTACCTAAATTTGAACTGTCTAAGCATTAGTCAAAAATGATTTTCCCCTCACATTAGTTGCATTAGAAAAGTCTTGAGATATACGTACATGACGGCCAGACCTTGACAACTTCTTCTTTTCTTTGGCAGCTTTCAAGACAAGTAATAAATCTGTATATTAAAGGAATAGCATTATAATTCCTCTGTGCTTTGATGATGCCAAGAATTTTATCCTAAGACAGTGTGCTTGTTTCAAGTTGAGAGGTGGTGACTTAGGAAAGACCATCAAATCTGGCAGAAAATGCTTTAGAAAAGCTAACATATTATCACTGTCAACTCCTTCTAGAAAGCCATATAAACCCTTTTTATTCCTCCTATTTGTGCTTCCCAAATTTTCTGTGTGTTTCTGTAATTGTTGAATTTATTGCTCCCTGTTAGTGACTTTTAATGCAACATCTTGTAAGTCCCTGACATGTTGTTCTACATCAGCCAATTTGTTATTCGTTAACACTCATCTATCCTCAAATTGCAGCAGATTTGCATTGGTAGCAATCATTAAGGGTTGTAAAACACTTATTTCATCTAGAATCTTGTCTAGAAGAGGATTATTGGATGACACAATAAGAGACATAGGATCTATCTTGGGCCTCTTTTATTTTGCCCCAGAGGAAGAAGGTTGAGATTTAAAGTTGATTTGGAGATCATCTGCCTACTTCCCAGGACCAATTTTAGACTTAGTCAATCTCAACAACAGTTTAGATCTGCTCATATAAAGGTTTTGTCGATTTAATGATAATAAAGATGCCTAATAAAGAAATTGATCCAATGTAGGGGTTACTGTAGCCCTACCATGCTCAATGATCAAATGTAAAGCAACAAGATCTAAGTATAAGGCTCATTAACACTGTCAAATAGACAGGAAGCATAGGGTAGTGATCATGGCAAGTAAAAATATAAAAGCTTCTTCATGACTAGAAAAATTATGTATTGGCAAGTAACGATTTGATAAGATAGATTAGAACTAGGAAATGCTACTAATAGTTGTTTTCCTCGTAATTAAATGGAAGGTCCGCAAGGAAAGAAAAGCAAGGTATCATGTGCCAAAATCACAAATTGGTGATCGGATGATATGAGTTTATACAGTATGGTGATGCAAGGTATCATGGACACAAGCCATTATTAAGTTTGTGCAAAGAGAAATGGAACAAAAAACTACCTCATGTTGTGCCCATGAATAACTATATTCAAGAGAATTTCACTCCATGCTAAAATCAGAAAATGGCTAACCAGATCATAAAATCCCAAACAGTGTTAAAAAGCAGTATCTCAGGATAATCAAAAGCTGCTGAACCTTTGCTCAGAGAAATTAGATTTATAAGTACCTGATGTTTTCCAAAGGAATAGTAATCCCTTGCATTGCACGACAGAAATAAAATATCAGCCATCAACCAGAGCCTCCAGGGTTTTTCTAACACAGATGATAACAAACCTCAAAGAAAATCCTCACATGTTATTAAGGGTCACCCCAGGAAGCATCCTGAATGAAAATAAATAAGGACTCTCAAGTTGACAAGAGCTTATTTCTCATCAAAGCTCAGTGGCCTGATGTAGCTCGCCAAAATACCCTCATCTTGCTCACCCCTTCCAACTGGTCATCGACATGATCCGTAATCAATAATGCGCCCTGTTTTGGCATGTCTTTTACATAGAGATAGAGAAGCTCCCTTTTCTGGTATATTCTTCAGATTCAGGAGTTTTTGTTTCCTTGTGGTGAAGGCCAATTGTGAACAAAGTGACCCTTCTCTCCACAGTACAGTATCCTTTCTTATTTCATCTTTTTTTATTTCTGAGGTCAATGTCTTTCTAACAATTGCATTCCAGGAAAGCTTTCTGGAAACTGAGCTTGCTGGCATACTCCGATACCTTGAAACAGAAACATAAAACACAGCACAAAACAAGTATCCAACAAATAAATAAGGAGGAACAGGGAGGGCTGGGAGAAGGGGGGATTCAAGGAACTGAGGAGTGAAGCAAAACAACAGAGGTGAGGGAACTCAAGACTGGTGAACAAACTATAACGAATAGTCAGAATGCAACAACCCACACGCAATGTTGCCAGGCACCATGGTCATAGATCTCCGCTGCTTTTAACGCTGCTGTCCTGCTTTACCCAGAACTATTGTGTGATCTAGGTTACTTAAAGGGCTGGCTGACATGGAACCAATAGAGATCTGTAAAATGTGTGTAATTTACTTTCATGTAATTATGCAAAAGTTTTGCAAACTTCCACGAAAATACTTGTCATTATGTGAAATGCAAATCTGTCATTGCATGCTACATTTAAGCGAAATGCATTCTTGCATCAATCGTGGTGTGGGAATTCATTTAAACAAAGCACCGCATTCTGCTGTTCCAGAGCAGTTGCTGAAGATTTTTAAAGTGAATGGCAAATTTAATCTTGAATTTTACCACAAATGGCGCAGAATTACACAAAGTGGCGTAATGTTGGGAATTTCACATTACAAGTGTAACATAAAATTCCAGAAATGATGTGAAATACACCTGCTTAATTAAAATTTTGCCCAGGTATACTGATATGAGTTAGTCACTTCCCCGTGCGCCACCAGACTGTCTTCCATAGTCTCCACTCTTGTAAACACAGTACTCTTCTGGACGGTTTCCTGGTTTTCTAGTGTTATGTGTTCGGTTCTTGATTTATCTTTCTGAAGTTCAGTGTGTTTTTACTTCCCACTCTACCTAGATCATTCTAAATGTGCATTTTATTCCTGTCTGATCTCACTGCCAACTGAGAGTACCCCTTTGCAACCATCCCTCTTTTCCTCTCTCGGGTTTATTAGGATGTAACCTATGAAATGTCATCAGTACATGCCAAACTGGGGTGGTGTGGTGAGCAAAAGAACGATGGATTAAACCCAGATCTTTGTGACTGGGGGTGAATGTTTGCCTTATTCAGCATGCCATCCATCATTTGTTTCTTTTGCTTTTGTCACCCTAAGTGGGAAGGGTAAGCCCAGACGTGGGTCCCGTGCTCCCTGCACCACTGGATTCAAGCTAGCCTGGCTGAAGAGGGGTGATGCCCCTAAACCTGTCCCAGGATGCTTGTTACCGGTCCAGGCAGGACCTGACGTGGTAGTTCGGGCTGGGCTGTTTCCATTGGTGCAGGGTCAAGACTGATTTGCATATGGCTGGGTCCAAACTGGGGTGGCGTGGTGAGCAAAAGAACAATGGATTAAACTCAGATCTTTGTGACTGGGGGTGAATATTTGCATTGTTCAGCATTCCGTCCATCAATTGTTTCTTTTGCTTTTGTCGCCCTAAGTGGGAAGGGTATGCCAGACGTTGGTCCCGTGCTCCCTGCGCCACTGGATTCAAGCTAGCCTGGCTGATGAGGGGTGATGCCCCGAAACTGGTCCCAGGTTGCTTGTTTCCGGTCCAGGGAGGACCTGGCTTGGCAGTTCGGGCTGGACTGTTCCCATTGGAGCAGGGTCAAGACTGATTTGCATATGGCTGGGTCTAAACTGGGGTGGCGTGGTGAGCAAAAGACGATGAATTAAACTCAGATCTTTGTGACTGGGGGTGAATGTTTGCATTGGTCATCATTCCATCCATCAATTGTTTCTTTTGCTTTTGTCGCCCTAAGTGGGAAGGGTTTGCCCAGACTTGGGTCCCGTGCTCACTGCGCCACTGGATTCAAGCTAGCGTGGCTGATGAGGGGTGATGCCCCGAAACCGGTCCCAGGATGCTTGTTTCCCGTCCAGGGAGGACCAGTCTTGGCAGTTCGGGCTGGACTGTTCCCATTGGAGCAGGGTCAAGACTGATTTGCATATGGCTGGGTCCAAACTGGGATGGCGTGGTGAGCAAAAGAACAATGGATTAAATTCAGATCTTTGTGACTGGGGGTGAATGTTTGCATTGTTCAGCATTCCGTCCATCAATTTTTTCTTTTGCATCAGTACATAAGGGGCATAAACATAATAGGCAGGTTTCCATGAAAGGTTAGACACATCATACCCTCTCCAGGTCACCAAGAAAGTGCAGTTGCCTTATTTTAGTGCAAGAATCTAAGATTTTCTCCACCTCAAATTCTGGAGAGGCCTCCCCTATGACATGTATGGGAAGTACTGGTAGACTTCCTAGTGTCCAAGTGCTGATTTGTCACATGATACATTGAATATATCATGACTCTTTCACCTCCTGTGAAGACTTAATTGTACTGCATTTGTTGTCACCTTCTTTTTAATGGGGAAATGACCCACTAAGCATAGGGTGAACTTAGGATGGGACCCAGGGATCAATGGAAAATGGGTGGATAGACATACTTCATCCCATGGGACTTCTCTGCAAGGTTTATCAGCAATGTTTTATGGGAAGCTTTAACTACTGCCAAAAGTTCTACAGTCTGAGCTTGCACCTTGCAAGTACATGATGGGGGCCAGATTTGTGATTATTTTAACATATCAAAACTACTGCATTTCAGTTGTTGTTTGGTTTTGCTGTGCAATCATAACTTCACTTTTTGTTTATATCAGTAAATTTCTGAGTGTTTTTAATCCTAGGTAAAGTGTTAACTAACGTTAACCATAACGTCACAATACCCTTTGTTTTTTCAGTGCCATACTCTACAAAAAGGCAATTATTTGTTTGCCTATAGTTTTAGTCCACATGGATGGATTAGCACCAAATTTGGCACTCAGTATAATGAGCAAAGGTCCTGCATGCTAATTTTTTGTAGTTCCTTGCAGGTGAAAAAAGTAGAGAGGGTCAAACAATTTGTGTTTTACCATTTTAGCCCCATAGCAAATTTTGCTAACCATAACAGGATCATGTCAATCTTGCATGAATGTAGAAGTTTACTCAGCAAGAGTACTTTTTGTTTAATCTGCAAAAACTTTCCAAGGAAAATCTTAATTCAATTTGGGAGTAGCATTGCATGTTTCATGCAGATCTAACAAGTGAGGGTCAATAACAATCATTGAGAAAATCATTAGGCCAGGCCAATATTACAAGACCATATTAAAGATTAGCCTGCTGCACTGAAAAACACAAAACAAAAAAATTGTTTTCTGTGTACAATGCATTTATGTGATTAATAATCGAATGTGTAATTATTCATATTTAAAATAGTCCCTCAAGCATTGCAATGCAGCCAGTATATGGGGGTTGAATTGAAACACCAAACAGCCAATAGCAAGATGCGTATACCCTTCTGGATGGATCAGAAGCCTGCTCTATGTATATTTTGAAGAATTTCTAAAGAAATAGGTCTTGCACAGCTGCAGCATGAAGTCAGGCCTAAAATGGGGTGGTCAAAAGAATTGGCATTTCATAATTTAATTCCCATAGGAAGGGTTGAAATATGCTAAAGAAAAAAACGGCTGAACAGATGTACACCTAATTTGGTATGCAGCTACAGTTTTATTCATGGAAGTGCTTTTGCATGTGTGCCTTGAATTTACTCAGTAGTTTGTGAGAAAACAACAACATGAGCATAAAAAAAGTGTTTTATAGGCCTCACATTGAGTTGACCTACCAATCAAGATCGGTATATCCGGACCATTAGTCCTGTAGCCCAGGTTTTGCAGGTCACCCATGGATCAAAATATAAAAAAACACTCAAATCCTTACAGACAAGACTTCTTCTCCCATCACCTAAATCGGGTCTGTGGGCTCAAAACAGATGGACTTATTTAGAGTTTGGAGGACGGATTACTGCATCAAAACCACAACAAATAGCCCATCCACCGTATTACAAGTACCATAACCTATGATGCACTTCTAATATGCCAGACGGGAAATCAATCATATTAGTGATGCAATAATCTGTCCGTCAAACTCTAAATAAGGCCCAGATAATGCTTACTAAAATAAGCCGATTGGCTGGCCATAAGGGAAAATGTTCTGTTACAGCTGCCATTATAGGACTAAAGGCAGGGTCCTCATGTCTGGCAAGCATTTCGAAAAGGCCACACAAGGGGGCAGTGTAAGTACATCCTGACTCCATACCTAAGTGGGGGGAACTCCAAAGGGCTCTCCCATGCATAAAAAAAATAAAAATTGTCCAAGTCAGTAAGTTTGCGAGCCCATAATGGCCCATAATACACATTCTCAGTACCAAGACTGCAGAACATGGAAGGTGACCCAATACATGTCCATGAGTTTCATAGTCTGCAGTCCTGACACCAAGGACACAAACTATGGGTGCTTTTAAATGTATTAAGTCTTCAGCCTTGATAACAAGACTGCATATGATATAGACCAATATTAGCTCTCCTTTTGTAGTCTGCAGTCTCAGTACCAATATCAAAGACTATGGGCTTGGAGGGTCTGTTCATGTTTGGGCATGTGTCTTGTTTTCTCAGCCATGGACTATCATTACCATTTTAGGTTTATTAGTCCTAGAAAAATAGTCTGTGGGCTACCATCACATTTGTAGTCACACATAATTAAAACAAATGTTTTTTCCAATTAAAATGGCCCACTTCCATCTGCCCTGGCATCACATTCAATTTTTAGAGGCTAATTCATTCTGAATGCAATTTTTTTTTGCTGTGCCAAGTCTACAGTCTCTTTAGTGAGACCTTGCACCTGGAGGGCCTAACATTGAGTGCAGGAATTGTTTGGAACCCAGGAAGGGTTTGCTTGCATCCAGGGACCAAGATTTACCAAGGGGACTCCATCCCCCAGCCTGCCACACACCAGGAGGCCCATGTGCAGAGTGCCGTGACAAGGAGGTGGGGCCTACGAACGCGCTGAAAACACTCATGAAATCCCACAGCCTGGGACTTGTTGGAACCCAGGAAGGGATTGTTTGGCATCCAGTGACCAAGAGTTGCAAAGGGAACTCCATCCCCCAGCCTGCCACGCACCAGAAGGCTCATGTGCAGAGTGCTGTGAAAAGGAGGAGGGGTATACCATCATGCTAAAAAGCACTCCTGCTATCCCGCAGCATTGGATGCACTCGGGCATGCGCCCGGGCGAAGACCAGGCCAAGACAGGCCCATTTTAGCTGATCATAGACCGACAGAGGCCAGGTCGGGTCTACTCTCTTGGCCCTTGGCCCCTGTTTCCTGGTAGCTTTTCTGTCAGCCCAAATATAAGTTAATCTGTGTCATATTAATCTATTTCTTTTATTGGGGACCCTTTGACTGTAATAGGACTGCCATCTTGCTTCTCCCCTGCAAACTGAAAAAGGATAAGCCTCCCTCCAATGTTTAGTGATCTCTCCTTTTTCTAGAAACTAAGCAATTCCAGCCAAAGTCCTCTGTGCGCAAGTATCTGCCCAGCCCTCCATTATCCCCAGCAAAGTCACCTTGGGGCCTGTGGCCATAGGGGAGTTGGGAATGCCTACAAAGGTAGCATGGATCTCCTGTCAGTTTCTGTACTATAAAGAGCATGTCCGAATCATATGGTAGAATTTCAACTGCGGTGCCACATCTTGTGCACATTGGGTTCGAGGCCCTACCCATTTTCCACAGTTGGTTGTGACTATAATAAGTTATTTGAAAATAGTGAAATTGAACTTAATGTAAATTGTAGTAGATGGCCAGTACCCAGGCTGCCGTTTTGGCCTCCTACCACTCACCATTGTCCATTTCACCTGTGTTCCGCTCCCAAGCACCATGGTCTTACCATAAGTGGTTAGGGGTATTTAATGTGAGAAATTAATATACTCTAGATATGCCCTTCCTACCTAGAGGTTCCATAATTATTTTAACTTCAAGTGGATTTTATTCTGGAATCGCCTCCAAGTTAGATTGATAAGTATTTAATGCATGGCCTAGTTGGAGGCATTTGAAGAAATTAGATTTATGAAGATGAAATTCTTCTCTTAGTTGTTCAAAAGAAAGCATATGATCATGGTCCCACACATCTTCCAGTCAGGAACCACAGATTAGATGCCATTGTCAAAAACCTGGTGGTTGTACAACCTCTCTTAGCCAGGAACCCGCCAGTAGGAGGGTCTTAGTTGTCCGTTTACCCAGCCATTTGAGATGAGTGAGTGCTGCCTGAGAACAGAACAGGGGGAGCTTAGTGACCCGATGGCCCTCCATATAGCAAATCCAAAATCCCTAGTCTCTCAAGGCTCACCAACTCCAGTTGCCATGACAAATCTTGCCTGTACCCAAGCAACCAATCTCCTATCGGTATCCACTGATATGCTCAGTAATATAACCTGATATCCTGAAGGCCTAGGCAGACCTTGTGTACAGGTGTACAGGCAGTCTGCATCTGATAAAGGAAAGCCTGCGTACCTTGCCTGCTCTGAGAACTCTGGATACCAACACCTGCAAGTCTGTAAAGAATGTGGGGTGAATTACAAACAGGTAGTTTTGGAGTACATAGAGGAAGCGGGGGCGAACAACCATTTTATAAAGTGCTACTCTTCCCAATAGGTTTAGGGGCAGCGATGTCCATGCCTCCAGGTCCCACTGTCTATATCTTAGATTAGGGTTTATATTAATATCTCCCAATGTTTGAGAGTCTCTGGAAATATATATGCCTAAGTATTGGAATGCACCTTCTAATTTCTGTACTTGACCCCTTGTAGGTGTGAAAGGCTTTTCATAGCCCAAATTGAATAACGGTAAAGGGTCCTGTAGGTCCTCGGTATGAGCCAGCAAGAACTGGTGGCTGCGCAAACAATGCTGTTTACCCCTATCTGGTATGAATCCATTTAGATCCTCAGGGATCAGGAACCTTACTACTGCCAGCAGTCTTGCATACATCCTTGTGTTTTCATTTATATTCCCTCTGTTTTCTCAACTGACTTCCTTCTGTGTATAGCTTTCTTTCACCCCTTTTTTGTTACTGTGGAGGCAACCTTTCACTCACCCTTTTTAACAGGTCTTGTTGTAACATAAGATTGTTGGTAAAGTGAACAGGGACTCATATTTACAACAAGTAGGTTGACCGGAGGCCTTATTGAACAAGCAGTCCATAGTATAGGAACATAGATTTTCATGGACCCTTACAGGATGCTTTACGGAGCTCACTGCAGGTCTAGCTCTTCAATATTTGTGACTTTATTTTATTTTAATTTACTACTAGACATTACTGGTTAGTGTAGCATCACCGTTAATTAAAAAGGAAGCTCCCCCAACATAGTGACAACAGCGAATGAGTCCTGCATCTGGCCCATCACAAAGCAATTGTACAGCTGAGTCCATCCCTGTCATCTCTAGTCTCTCCTGAATCATGCTGGGGAACAAACAAAAGTATTCTTATTCTGCATCACAGGCAACTAGACTATAAAGAAAACACAGAGTGAGTGGAAAATTCAAGAAAGAGACCCTCATAATAAAACAGTGACTAGTAACATAGTGTAGATTTAGTTACTAAAGTAGGCATGATGAGGCTCTCACACCTTAAGACACATGAGAAGCTTACTTAAGTAGAACACATGTGACATAGATTGTGGGAAAAGTGCACATTATATATAACTATTGCTGTAATGTATTCTCTGCATTATGATGTCTCCTTCTTGCTAGGGTACGAGTGGTGGTTTTGGTGGCATAATTATGATTTTTGGTAAACTCGTCATGTAACAGTTGGTGTAGCTTTGACCTCAACAGCCTCTTCAAGAGTGGGATCTGTTGATGGTGGAAATTCCAGCACAACTGATCGCACAACTTTGAGGGAAGAGGGGTAGGGATTTTATGTATGGATAGCTAGGGTGAATTATGGAAAGTTGAGAAATAGACAAATACAAAATTCAAGTCCCTGAGTAAATCACATCCGTCATAAAAGGAAGATGACAATTCAGTTACCAACTCCAAGCTGTCTTTTAGTAGCCCATAGACTACAAGGTTAATTATTATCTAGGCTGGAAAATTGAACAATAGGGAGGACACACACAGTTCAAAAAATATTGCCATAGAGAGTTCTTGCAGTAGAGAAAGTCTGAGGAGTAAAAAAAGAAAATTACAATATTGTAGAATCAAGGTAAGCATGGTACATGAGAAGGCAAAGGCTGGAGCATAGCTAATGCTGCCAGACAGCTAGCTGCATGTACCAGGCTGATGAACCGAACAATAAAAAAAAAGCTGTTCCTATCATGTGAGTTATCCAGATCACAACCACTTAGAGTTTGCCACTTGAGCCAGTAATCAGCATTATTATAACCGACACATGGGTAGGCCTCTTTGAGTCCTCTTATTTCCTATAGAAGTAGCTAGTCATTGTTACTTCTTCTAGCTGTTTTCAACACTACTCATAGATTTTATTACATCAAAAAATGATAAACTTGTTGAACAAGAAAATGAAAACCACACCACACCAACTCACATTGTTCCTATGCTCTCTCAACTTAGGGTGTTTAACCAAACAGTCTTCTCATTAAGCGGTGTAGAGTACTGGTATAATTTTGGGGGATTATGTATCAAATGTGTTAATCGAAATGCTTTAAATGACACTAAATTATGTTGACATACCAAAAATTATGCCCGCCTCAAATTTTGACCACAGCTAAATTTGGTCAATATTAATAATTTTCTTTTTTCTCTGAGCAACATAAAATATAACAAAAGCTTTAAGAGAAGCTTTAAAGGTGCCCTAATTGTTAACGTAGGAGGTATGAGCTGGTTTATTAAAGTTAAAACATTCACCAACAAAATTATTAAAACGTTTAATAAATTCATTGTCTGATAGAAGTTGTTTTTTAAATCTTTATCTATTTGACCTAGTATCAGCTACTACCAACTCAAATTTGGAAATAAAACAGGTGTATTTGTACATATAAATAGCACCCATATGAGAACACTGCAAACATAATTAGGATTTCAAATCAGAATATAATCAATTCTGGAAAGGGAAACATGCGAAGAAGAGTACAAGAAAAATTCTGATAATTCAGGATTACAGGTATGCCAAGGGTCATTGATTGCTGCTTTAAAGGTTTTATGGGACTTATCAGCCACAAACTTAAATTAAATTTTCTATCCTGGATTTAATCGAAATTTCATTAAAGCCACCCCTAAAATTATATGAAGAAAGATTGGATTTCAGTGGACCATAAATTTTGAATTCGGCAATATGTATCTTATCCAGTTTAACATTTACCAACACCCACCAAACTTCATCATCAAATTCTTGACATTAAATTTGAGATTTAGAGACAAAGAATCACTACCTCAGCCATGTTACCAACAACTGATGAAAAAAATACATTCCCCACCCAACTTCTTTTAAGTTTCATAGATTCTATTTCATTATGGTGTTTCTTGTAGTAATGCAATTTGAGGGCCTGATTCAAAGGTAAACTTACACTTATGTGTATGTTTACAATAGTTTGCTATTCATTTTGAGATTTACGAGTAGTATCTTTACAAGTGTGGAGTCTATTTTTTTATGTGCGTACATGCTGCACTCATAAAGATACTGCTCCTAAATTCCTTTGTGAATAGCAAACAATTGTAAACATACACAAAAGTGAAAGTTTACCTTTGTGAATCAGGCCCTGAGTGTTTGATTTGGAGATACGAAAAAGTACCCTCTGTCATTTAAAATAATTACCAAAACTTCAGACATCCCAGTATACCACTTTATGTATTGGCTATCAGGATACATGATGTGGCATTCTGCAAGAACAACAAGAAACATGCCAATGCGATAACCATTAAACACTCAAATAAAGGTGCATTATAAAAACATAAAACATAATCATTTTCCAAGTCAAAATGTGAAGCAATAAAAAGAAAGAAAAGAGACAAAGTCAAGAGAAGAATGTCATGTGGAAACAAATGATTTCAACCGAACAGATCAAGGGGGAGAACCCTGACCTGAAGAGTACAAGCAAGCACAAAGAAATTGCATGAGTCAGCACTATAACAAAATAACCAGCAGAGAAAAAACAACTAAGAACATAGAACAGATTAAAAATAAACTAGGGTGCTAAGGCTACAACTTAAATTGAATTGTATCCATATTTTATGGAGAGAGACTATGACGATATTTCTTCTATTTAGCAGGATCTTCAAAAGACCCAGTAAAAGCATTATGAGTGATCTTTTACAAACACGATGTAATGAGCTGAATATTGTGAATACAATGAAAAGCTCCATTCCCCAGGTGGTGTTGCTATGTTGAGAATGCAATTGAGCTTTCCAATATTTTCAGTTGGACATCTGATCAAATGATGGCTTGTCCTGCAATGACTTTGCTGTACCACCTATCATAAAATAAAAGACGTTTCTGGTACTTACTCAACTCCTGATCCTGCTTGTCCTCTATACAAGAAGACAAGATACCCTACCTAAAGTTGAACTGTCTAAGCATAAGTCATAAAGTCAAAAATGATTTTCCCCACACATTAGTTGCATTAGAAAAGTCTTGAGATATACGTTCATGATGGCCAGACCTTGACAACTTCTTCTTTTCTTTGGCAGCTTTCAAGACATGTTATAGAACTGTATATTAAAGGAATAGCATTATAATTCCTCTGTGCTTTGATGATTCCAAGGATTTTATCCTAAGACAGTGTGCTTGTTTCAAGTTGAAAGGCGGTGACTTAGGAAAGACAATCAAATCCGGTGGAAAATGCTTTAGAAAAGCTAAAATATTATCATTGTCAGCTCCTTCCAGAAAGCCATATAAACCCGTTTTATTCCTCCTATTTGTGCTTCCCAAATTCTCTGTGTGTTTCTGTAATTGCTGAATTTATTGCTCCCTCTTAGTGACTTTTAATGCAACATCTTGTAAGTCCCTGACATGTTGTCCTACATCAGCCAATTTGTTATTCGTTAACACTCACCTATCCTCAAATTGCAGCAGATTTGCATTGGTAGCAATCATTAAGGGTTGTAAAACACTTATTTCATCTAGAATCTTGTCTAGAAGAGGATTATTGGATGACACAATAAGAGACAGAGGATCAATCTTGGGCCTCTTTTATTTTCCCCCAGAGGAAGATGGTTGAGATTTAAAGTTGATTTGGAGATCATCTGCCTACTTCCCAGGACCAATTGTAGACTTAGTCAATCTCAACAACAGTTTAGATCTGCTCATATAAATGTTTTGTCGATTTAATGATAATAAAGATGCCTAATAAAGAAATTGATCCAATGTAGGGGTTACTGTAGCCCTACCATGCTCAATGAACCAATGTAAAGCAGCAAGATCTAAGTATAAGGCTCATTAACACTGTCAAACAGACAGGCAGCATAGGGTAGTAATCATTGCAAGACAAAATATAAAAGCTTCTTCATGACTAGAAAAATTATGTATTGGCAAGTTACGATTTGATAAGATAGATTAGAACTAGGAAATGCTACTAATAGTTGTTTTCCTTGTAATTAAATGGAAGGTCCGCAAGGAGAGAAAAGTAAGGTATTGTTAGATTTGGGGGTCTCTAGTTGGCAGAGGTAGGTACCTTTGTCCAAATAGGGACCCTTGAGTCTAGTCAGGGAAAGTAGGTACACTCCTGAAATAACCCCTGCTCACCCTCTTGGTAGCTTGGCACGAGCAGACAGGCTTAGTTCAGAGTATTACAAGAAAACAACGGTTCCTGTGGGATAATATATATCTGTATATAATATATAGGTGCACAATCGCGATAAAAAGGGGTTATAAAGATGTCATAGAGAGAAAACCAAAATACCAAGGATTTTTGTTATACACATATATTTGTATTATTCACACCATATACAAAAATTATACGGCGTTTCGACCCTCTCTAGAAAGTGGGGTCTCATCAGGACCTATGATACTGGGAACATCTAGATTGTCAACAGCAAAACTGCACAGTCTGTTACCGACCATCGGCAAACAGACTGTGCAGTTTTGCTGTAAGCACGTATTACCGTGCACCGCGGAACGATTATCCCCTTTAGGAAACAATTTCAAAGCGGACATCCCACCAATTGCTGGCCCGCATTCCTTATTAGTCACGATTCAGTGTCTGTTCTTCGTTCCGCCCCAGATCTTGACCTACATTTCCTCCTCCTCATCGTGATCGCCAGTTCATACCCTCAACAGGGAACCCAGCAGGGTCTCCCTGTGAGTATTTCCTCTTTATTTCACTCACGGTTGGCACACATTATTCTTCACCAGAATTGCGCGGTTGACAATCTAGATGTTCCCAGTATCATAGGTCCTGATGAGACCCCACATTCTAGAGAGGGTCGAAACGCCGCGGACACCTTTTGATGAAAAACGAACCACTGACATAGCACTTATTATTGTATAAAGTTGCTATATATGATGTAAAAATTTCAGACATGGTCGTTTGATAAATAGTGAAACCTTGTAAATATTGTCACATTGTGTCACTCAACTGTCAGGTTCATGTTAAACTTGGGACACTTCTTCACAAATGCCTTTTGTATAATTTTTGTATATGGTGTGAATAATACAAATATATGTGTATAACAAAAATCCTTGGTATTTTGGTTTTCTCTCTATGACATCTTTATAACCCCTTTTTATCGCGATTGTGCACCTGTATATTATATACAGATATATATTATCCCACAGGAACCGTTGTTTTCTTGTAATACTCAGTTACCCTGGTTCCGTAGTGAGTAGGGTTCCCTTGTCCTCCCTTTTAGGCTTAGTTCAGAGGCAGTGTGTAAAGCATTTGTGAACACATACAGTAATCAAGTGACAACACTACAAATGGACACCACACAGGTTATATATTTATAAAAATAGGTATACTTTATATAGATTTATCACAAGACCATAAACGACAAAAATAATCCACAATACTGTCAAGAATGCTTAGTTCTGATCAAAAGGCTTAATTCAAGGTTCTGTGCGAGTCGGTAGCCTCCTCCGGCTACGGCGATGTCAAGAACAAACAGAGTCTAACAAATCCAGCTGACCGCGTCGAGATGGGCCAACACAGCGTAGACAGACTCGTTCACGGTACCTTTTACTTGAAGCGGCAGGCACGGGCGTGCGAGCCGGAGGGCTGTACGTCGCAGTTGCGATGCAAAATGGAAGTGTTGCAGGACGCGTTGTCCCTCGATGCGGTGCAGGCAGCGGCTCGTTGACGTCGTCGAGACGGAGTCGGTGAGACCAGGGCCATGCGTTGCAGGGCAGGACAGTGCTTCGATGCGGTGCTGGCAGGTTGCGATGCGGCGACGGAGCCGGATTCGGGAGCTGGCGTCGATCAGTCCGGACAGCGGTGCGAGTAGGGCGGTGCGTCGCAAAGCGTGCGAGTGGTGCCCAACTCCGGTGCTGTCACAAGACTTGAACTCAGCAACAGTGACCGTGTCGGTCGGACCAGATGGATTCGGTGTAGGGAGGCGTTGGAAGGTGCGGTGCTCACAGGTTACGGTGCAGGCAGCGGCTCGTTGACGGAGTCGGGGAGACCAAGGCCATGCGTTGCAAGATGCAGGCGTTGCTCGATGCGGTGCCAACAGGACACCGAGCCGGTCGGGAGAGTCGGTCACAGCTCCCTACCTCTGTAGCCACTGAAACAGAGTTCCCAGCAGCAATTCACAAAGGGGGTGAAGTCCAATGGTCCTGGGACTTCAATCAGGGGGCAAGCTCTCTTCCAAGCCCTTGGAGATCCTTCACAAGTTGATGAAAGTCACAGCAAAGCAAAAGTTCCTTTCTCCTTTCTTTGGCAGTCAGGCAAACCACTGCAGGCCAATCCCACAAGCAGCACTTCAGGCTTAGGGATAGTCTCTCCTCAGTTTCTTCTTGGTTCCGCTCCTCAGCAAAGGTTTCTTCTTGTTCCCAAAAGTGATCTAATTTTCCTGTGGTCTGGGTGCCCCTCTTATACCCTGATTCTCTTTGTTCTCTGGAGGCAGAAAGGCCTTTGCCTAGCTTAAACCAGTTCTGTGCAGCTTTGGAGCACTCTGTGTACATGACTCCTTCTTTCCTTTCAGAATGTGGGGCAGGGTACTCAGACGCCCGGCAGGGGTGGAGCCAGCATTGTGGCAGGCAGGCACAGCCCTATTCAGACCCAGATGCAACTCCTCCCTCCACTCTGGATGCAGATCTCTCTATTCAGCCCTGGGCTGCCTCACCCTCCCTCCTGTGGCCACCCCCAGCCCCTGTCACGCACAAACCAGACACACAATACACAAGCTGGCAGAGGCAGGCTGGATAGTTAGGCAAGAAAATACCCACTTTCTAAAAGTGGTATTTTCAAACACAGAATGTTAAAACCAACTTCACTAAAAGATGTATTTTATCATTCTGAGTTCAGGCATACTAAACTCGAATTTCTACCTAGTTCCCTGAGTCAGTTTAGGATTATAAGATGTTATAATCAAACTGCCCATTCTGACCAATGGGGAACAGGTAGCCTTGCAATAGTGAAAAACGAAAATGGCTGTAATTCACTATGAGGACATGCCACACACACCAGGCATGTCCCACCTTATCCTTACAATGCACCCTGCCCGTAGGCCTACCATAGGGGTGTCTGATATGAAGAAAAGGGAAGGTTTGGGGACTGGTAGGTGGGTGCACTTACCAAGTCGACATGGCAGTCACAGACTGCACACAGGCTCTGCAATGACAGGCCTGAGACACACTTTACAAGCTACTTCTGTGGGTGGCACAACCAATGCTGCAAGCCCACCAGCAGCATTTGATTTACAAGCCCTGGGCACACTCAGTGCACTGTACTAGGGTCTGACAGTAATTCAAATAAGCCAAACATGGAGTCACTAATTCACATCACAATTTACAATAGGGAGCACTTGCACTTTGGCACTGATTAGCAGTGGCAAAGTGTCCATGAGCATCTAGTCCAGCAAAAACATATCGACAACAGTGGAGGCATTATGAAAAAAATGGAAGGGAGACCCATGCCAAGGATGCCAGGTCTAACAGGTATCATGTGCCAAAATCACAAATTGGTGATCTGATTATATGAGTTTATACAGTATGGTGAAGCAAAGTATCATGGACGCAAGCCATTATTGAGTGTGTGCCAAGAGAAATGGAACAAAAAACTACATCATGTGGTGCCCATGAATAACTATATCCAAGAGAATTTCACTCCATGCTAAAATCAGAAAATGGGGGCGTGGCCTGGGCGCGAATGGAGTGAGACGTCCACCATCGAGTCTCTGCTCCGGCGCTTCCCGCTTTTGCTAATTGCCCGGTCACTACAGTCCTTATTTTTTTCTGGTGGACCCTAAGAACTCTGGGGTCCACCTCTGCAAGTGCTTGCTGCTGTGGGGGCTGCCCGGGGACCCTGCTCTATGAAGATCTCGCCTGCTAACGATCCGCCCCGCTCCCGCCGCCATTTTCTCTGCCTGCCGCGGAGGAGCCTCAAGCGGCGGCGGACGCCTTCTCTTGCGGCTTTGATGAGAGACGCTTGAGGCCCGGGGGAATCGGGGGCCCCGAGACACCTGAGCACCATCTGAGAGCCTGTCGGAGGCCGGCTCCCCCGGTGTGCGCTGTCGCTTGCTGGAAGAAGCGGGAGAACTGCCCGGGGCCTGCTGAGCCCCGCTGATCCTCTGAATTGCCGCTGTCGCAGGACCCGACGAGCAGAGAGCACATTGCTGTGCCACTAGGAGGCCGGAGGCACCGGGACAGGGGGTGCACTGCTGTGGGCTCGGGGTATTTCTGTGGTGTTCCCCGGCTCCGCCGCCATCTTGAGTTTCTCTGAGGCCTACACACCCCTGACCCTGACGCTGGTGCCCCTGCCTGATGCCTGACCCTCGGCTGTGGGGATCGTCTTCCTGGGACCTATGCTGTGACTCCCTCCTTGCTGCCTGGTTGCCTTGGCGTCTCCTGCCCCCTGAGCCCCGCTGAGGACTTCCTTTGCTTACTGCGACCTTTGGGGACCCCCTGATTCTTATGAGGGATTGCTCTGGGCCCAGCGCGGTCGTGCCTCCACCCAGTGACTCTATCCTTGGTCCTTGCCTGGCTCACCTAGCCCTGCTACAACCTGGTGCCCTACATGCAGCTTGGGGCCTACAATCTACTTTGGGAGTGTAATCTGGCCTGTTAATCCTGATTGTCGGCTCCTTGATTTGCTCGCATTGGCCTCTAGGAACGCCGCTGCCTCTGTCTGGTCTCCATTTTGTTGCGCCTGCACGCTTGGGAGCTGTGGGCCCCTGACATCGCCCTGAGGTCCGGAAACCGAGCTATCTCTGTACCCACACCCCCTGCTGCTTGGTTGGCCTCTCCCGGAGCCCCGCTCCCTGACTTCACTGTGGGTGACTCCCTGAGGCAGAGTCCTCACCAACCTTGCATATTGCAGTTATGCCTCCCAAGCATAGAGGGGCTAAGGCACCTGACGCTGCAGCCTCCCGGGAGAATCCGGTGACCTCTCTGTGGTCCAAGTCGCTTCCCAACACGCAAGATGACCCTGCTTCTTCCTTGCCGCCATCCAGGGTGCCAGCCTCTGGGGTGCCCATCACCCAGGCATATATGTCGGCATTTCTGCAGGAGATCAAGACCGAGATTGGCTCCCTTCGCCATGACTTCAAGGCTGGGCTGCAGGACACACGCAGAGAGGTTTATGAACTCGGTGATAGGGTGGATGGCCTCGAACGCACAATGGATGCTCGGACGGAGGACGTAGATGGTCTATGGAAGAAAGTAGCTGAGCTTGAAGACCAAAATATCACCCTTCAGCTGAAGCAGGAAGACTTGGAGAACCGTAGTAGGCGGAACAACCTCCGTATTAGAGGTGTTCCATTGGGAACAGAAGGGTCGAATATTCTATCACACACAGCGGACCTCCTTCATGCCATTCGGGAGGGAGAGGGCACTTCTCCGCCCATGCTTGACAGGGCCCACCGGTTACCTGTCCCTCGCAACCGCCCTAACTTTGTTCCAGACATCATCACACGGGTCCACTTCTATACAGATAAGGAGGCCATCCTTCGCAGAGTGCAAGGAGTGCAAACGTTCTCATACAATGGTCTCTCTGTCCAGATCTTCCAGGACCTCACGCCCTCTACTCTTCGGCGCAGGAAGAGCTTCAAACCTGTGACTGACAAGCTGAGGGAGCTTGCAATTAAATATCAGTGGGGTCACCCTTTTGCCTTGATGTTCTCTTGGGAGGGTAGATGACGGAGTGTTCGTTCCCCGCAGGAGGCGCAGCGTCTTCTCCATCTTCCTATTGACCCTGACAGCGATGACCCTCCGCCTTCTGGTACTCGTCCCATGGGCTCCCTTCGACCGGAGTGGTCCACTGTTCCTCCACCTCGATCTGGGCACCTCTCCAGAGATCTTGAATCCACACAGGCTAAACAGGAGGCCATTAATCAGGTGCGGTCCCTGAGTGCCTCTCCGTCCCTCACGAACTAGCCACCTCCGACGCTGTGATGTTTCAGGCTTTGCCTGCACCTTGTGCCTTTCCACTGGGGCCCCTTCACTAGGACCCAGTGACTGGACTTCAGTGTGGCTCATTTCCAGTCCTGCACAGGATGCTGCCGACGGAGGCTCTACGCCTCGTGTGTGTCCACCACCCCCCCTTGTTGGAGTCCTATAGGAGAGTGACTTCTCTGGGATGGTCCGCCTTCGGGATACCGGATTGTCCCTATTAGACTCTACATTGCTGAGGCCCAGTTGGCCTGTTTATCCTCTATGTCTTTTTTCTTCTCTATGGTTCTTTCTCTGTCTTTCCTTTTCCCTGCCCTTTTCGGATGCGTCAGTCCTGTTTTTTGATCGGCAATGTCGCGATTGGTTTGCAGGAGGGTCCTGGTGGCTGTCGGGGGGATCGGCTGGGTCTCTGCCCTCATGCTTGCTTTGTGGTTGTTGCGGCTGCCCTTGTCCTACTGCCTTCATACCATTTATGCGCGTCTGGGTGGGATACTGGCTCTCTCGAGACTGGGATCCATCTTCTTCACTAACTTACGTCTCCCCCTGGTTGGTTTACAGTGTTGCCTCTTCCTGCGTGCTGCTGGCCCTAATGCGCGCTGCACCCTTTCCCCTACATAATGGTTCGCACTGTCACTTTTCTCTCCCTTAACGTAAAGGGCCTCAACTCTCCCTCTAAGCATCGCCAGGTTTGGCGTTACCTCTCTCAGCACGATCCTGATGTGATTTTTCTCCAGGAGACTCACCTGCTTCCCTCTGATACTCACCTTATGTCCCACCGCAACAATCCCATCCAGTTTTGGGCGAGTTCCCATACCAAGACTGGGGGGGTGGCGCTACTTTTTAAGTCTGGCTGGCGAACGACCTCCTCCCAATGCATATCTGACGAAGATGGGAGATTTTTAAAAATTGATATGGTCTGGGGCCGGAGCTCTTGCACTTTTGTTAATATCTACGCCCCCAATCAGAAACAGGACGTATATCTGCGGCAGCAGTTAGGGACGTTATTGCGTGCGGTCTCTACCCCTATTGTTCTCGGAGGCAACTTTAACTTAGTTTGGGATCCCGAGTGGGACCGCACGGCACAGGCGCACCATGTCTCGGGGGCAATGTCGGCGCAACTGAAAAATGCCATTACTGACCTTGGCTTGGTCGATGCCTGGAGATATCTCCATCCGGATTCCAGGAATTACTCCTTCTATTCCCATGTTCACCGTTCATACTCACGGATTGATCACTTTCTTCTCTCGCTTCCCCTGGTGCGGGATCTCTGCACGGCGGATATCTCAGACATTTCTATCTCTGATCATGCGCATGTCTTGCTTACGCTTCAACTTGCCGCACTTCGAGATGATCCCCTGCCTCGATGGCGACTGCCTTTTCAAGCCCTTCGCGACCCGGTGGACGTGGCAGATATCCGTAAAGAGATTGAATCTTTCTTTGCATCTAATACCCTCGAGGATACGCCTGAGGATGTCCGATGGGATGCCTTCAAGGCTACTATTCGAGGGGTCATCACCTCTATAGCCATTGCCCGGACCCACGAGGCCCGCTCAGTTGAGACCACTCTTTCCCGCGATATTAAAGATCTGGAACGTGTGGACCATGCCTCTCCATCTCTTGCTAATAAACGCCGTCTGACTGCCCTGCGCGGCCAACTCTGCTTGTACCGTACTAATAAGGCTGAACGGCTGCTTGTCAATCTTAAACAGAAATTCTACGTCGGGGGCGATAAGGTTGGAGCGTGCTTGGCGCGTCGCTTGAGGGCCCAGACTGCTCGATCTCACATCTCCAAGCTCAGAGGTCCTGATGGCTCTTGGGCCACATCGGAGAGGGACAAGGGCAATACCCTCATGGCCTTCTACAAGGAGCTTTATGCTCAGGCTCCTTGCTCCCCGGAGGCGGTTGAGAGGTTTCTTGATGCCTGCACCTGGGATCCTATTGACCCTTACTTTAAGGGGTTACTTGACAAACCTATCTCTCAGGAGGAGCTTGCTAAAGCTCTAAAGCAACTCCCGACGGGCAAGACGCCGGGGCCTGACGGTCTTCCACTTACTTTTTATCGAGTCTTTTATCCACAGTTACGGGAACATCTACTCCATCTCTTTAATAGTTTTACGGATACTACGGGCCTCTCGCCTACAATGAACGAGGCTGAGATTGTCCTGGTCCCTAAGCCTGGGAAGGACCCGACTTTGGCGGCTTCCTTCCGCCCCATTGCTTTGTTAAATACTGACGCCAAACTCTTCACAAACATTTTAGCGAATAGATTGGAGCTCCATCTACCGGGACTTATTGACCCCGATCAGGTGGGATTTATTCGGCATCGTCAGGGCGCTGATAACATCCGGCGCATTGCCCACCTGGTGGAAAAATCGCGTATCAGAGCCATCCCTGCCTGTTTGGTCTCCCTTGACGCCGAGAAGGCGTTCGACCGCGTGGACTGGGGCTTCCTACGGGCATTTCTTCAGAAGATTGGCTTGGGACCGGGCTTTATATCCAAATTGATGGCCCCTTACGCCAAACCCACTACTCGTATACGTTTTAACGGCTCTACCACTGCCCCTATTTCTATTCACCGGGGCACATGGCAGGGGTGCCCGCTCTCTCCCCTTCTTTTTGCGCTTGCTGTTGAACCCCTGGCTATCGCCATCCGCTGCCATTGGGATATTCAGGGCATTCGTATGGGGGGGATGGACCACAAGGCCTCCCTCTTTGCTGATGAACTGTTGCTATCTCTGTCCTCTCCGTCGTCTTCCCTGCCTGCGGTGGCTGAGCTCTTGGCCTCTTTTGAGGCGGCTTCGGGCTATCATATTAATTTGGAGAAATCCCACGCTCTTAACCTCACGCTACCAGCACCGGAGGTCCAGCGCCTACGGGATCTGCTCCCTGTGCAGTGGACTGATGAGTCAATACGGTACCTGGGCTTGAACTTAACCCCTACACTCTCATCCTGGACCTCCTCGAATTGGCCTCGCTTTCGCAACACTGTTCGCGAGGAGATGAGATGGTGGGAGGGTCTTCCTTTAGCATGGTTGGGCCGTCTTCATGCAGTTAAGATGTCCCTTCTCCCTAAAATTCTCTATTTGTTCCAGTCTCTCCCCACCCCCGTTCCACATGCAGATATTCAGGCCTTGCAGCGTGAATTTACTAAGTTCATCTGGGGGAAATCGCGCCCCCGCTTCTCCCACAGGATACTCCTGCTTCCCAGATCTCGGGGGGACTGGCCTGCCCTAACCTGCTGGAATATTATTGGGCTTGCCACCTCCGTTTTATTTCGGAATGGATAGTCCCTGAAAGTGAAAAGCACTGGTTCCACATGGACTGTGCGGTAGCTTGTAGACCGCTTTGGGACCTCGCTTGGCTCCCGCGTTCCGCACGCCCACGCAGTGCATACTTGGCGACGCCAACGAGAACAGTCCTAGAGGTATGGGATAGATTGGCGCTCTCTCGAGGTCTCACAACTTTCCCCTCTCCCAACACACCGTTCACACGCAACCCTGCGTTTCCTCCTGCGTTCCAGCCCCGCTCCTTCGAGGCTTGGACTGTAGAGGGTCGCCGGGTCCTCCAGGATTTTTTCCAGGGCTCTGCTCTTCCCTCTTTTGATCAATGTAAACAGTTCTTTCCCCTATCTGATAAGGAGCGCCTACAGTACTACCAAGTACGTCACTGGCTCTCCGCTCCCGAGTATTCCCGGGAAGTGACTCGGCGTCTCACCCCCTATGAAACCCTGGTCCGTAGATTCGACGGATCTAAAGGCCTCATCTCTAAGACCTACTCGGTTCTTCAGCACTCTGGGCATCTACCAAGCCACGGATACCAAACTCGCTGGGCCGTTGATTTGGCTACCGACGTTTCCCGAGGAATGGGACCGCTTATGGAAGGACATTCCTAAGGTATACCGTAGTATCCCGCAGCGTGAATCTGCCTATAAACTAATGACGCAGTGGTATTATACTCCTACTCGCCTCCACCAGATGTTCCCGGGCACCTCCCCGATTTGTTGGAGGTGTCAGACTGATAGAGGGGATTTTTTACATATCTGGTGGTCTTGCTCGGAGCTCACTGTGTTCTGGAAGGAGGTTCTCAGCCATATTAAGGACATTGTGGGTTTCCCAATCCCTGCTACCCCGTCCCTGGTACTCCTAAGCATTCGACCCAGTGTGCTAAGGGCCATGACCTCGGCCCACTGACATCTCATCCTTCACTTACTGGGCGCAGCGCGTCAGACCATTGCCTCCTGCTGGAAGCGGCCCCACCCCGCCTATTGCTGCATGGTTTCTTCACCTATGGGATGTTCTCTCCCTCGAGTTGCTTACAGCCCGTCTTGCCCATTCTGATACCCGCTTTGACCGCATCTGGCGTCCCCTTGTGCATCACCTTACTAGAATTGAACACTCACGCCTAATGCCTCCTAGATAGAGGGCACTACAATTGTTTGACAGTCCTTTGGAACCTTATTCTAGAGGCGGACAGCCAAAGTAGTTTGTGACGCCTGCTAGACGAGCATCCTGACTCCTGCAATTCCCGCCCTCCACTTTGGGACTTGACATTGGTCCCTCCCCTGCTCCCTTCTGGCGCATCCACCCCTCCTCTCCCCTCTCCTTCTTCTTATCTTTCTTGGTTTTCTTTTCTTCTGATCTTTACTTTTCCTCTTCTGCCTTCTCTTAATATTTCTCTTATTTTCCTTTTCCTCTCGGTTTGATATTGTCTCATATGTTGATTGCCACAAAATGTATTAGTGATGCTGCACTGTGACTCGTGCCTTAAGATTGGGCGGGGGCCTTGTTTTGCCAAACTTTGTCAATTTTGTGTCCTTATTTGCTCCTATATGTATAGCTGGGACCCCTCCAGGATAGACAATCCTCTCTATGCTGGCCCTTAGGCCCTTGGTTCACTTCATGCCCTCTCCCTGGGCTTTGTAGGAGAACCGTCCCCTATATGAATGACTTTCAAATCCTGGACTTTTGCTTTGGCCCAAGTTCCTAGGTGTTGTCATCTTTAAAAAATTGCCCTTTTTTAGTTTTCGTGCAGAGTATTGGAGCTTCCCTATGAGGGATTTGCTCTCTGTGCTGATTATTTGCTATCCCCTCGCCCCTTCCCTTTGCTACCTGTGGCATGTATTGTTCCCTAACTGCTTTTGTTCAATAAACAGATATTAAACAAAAAGTATGGTGATGCAAGGTATCATGGACACAAGCCATTATTAAGTTTGTGCAAAGGGAAATGGAACAAAAAACTACCTCATGTTGTGCCCATGAATAACTATATTCAAGAGAATTTCACTCCATGCTAAAATCAGAAAATGGCAACCAGATCATAAAATCCCAAACAGTGTTAAAAAGCAGCATCTCAGGATAATCAAAAGCTGCTGAACCTTTGCTCAGAGAAATTAGATTTAAAAGTACCTGATGTTTTCCAAAGGAATAGTAATCCCTTGCATTGCACGACAGAAATAAAATATCAGCCATCACCCAGAGCCTCCAGGGTTTTTCTAACACAGATGATAACAAACCTCAAAGAAAATCCTCACATGTTATTAAGGGTCACCCCAGGAAGCATCCTGAATGAAAATAAATAAGGACTCTCAAGTTGACAAGAGCTTATTTCTCATCAAAGCTCAGTGGCCTGATGTAGCTCGCCAAAATAACCTCATCTTGCTCACCCCTTCCAACTGGTCATCGACATGATACGTAATCAATAATGTGCCCTGTTTTGGCATGTCTTTTACATAGAGATAGAGAAGCTCCCTTTTCTGGTATATTCTTCAGATTCAGGAGTTTTTGTTTCCTTGTGGTGAAGGCCAATTGTGAACAAAGTGACCCTTCTCTCCACAGTACAGTATCCTTTCTTATTTCATCTTTTTTTATGTCTGAGGTCAACGTCTTTCTAACATTTGCATTCCAGGAAAGCTTTCTGGAATCTGAGCTTGCTGGCATACTCCGATACCTTGAAACAGAAACATAAAACACAGCACAAAACAACTATCCAACAAATAAATAAGGAGGAACAGGGAGGGCTGGGAGAAGGGGGGATTCAAGGAACTGAGGAGGGAAGCAAAACAACAAAGGTGAGGGAACTCACGACTGGTGAACAAACTATAACGAATAGTCAGAATGCAACAACCCACAAGCAATGTTGCCAGGCACCATGGTCATAGATCTCCGCTGCTTGTAACGCTACTGTCCTGCTTGACCCAGAACTATTGTGTGATCTAGGTTACTTAAAGGGCTGGCTGACATGCAACCAATAGAGATCTGTAAAATGTGTGTAATTTACTTTCATGTAATTATGCAAAATTTCAGCAAACTTCCACGAAAATACTTGTCATTATGTGAAATGCAAATCTGTCATTGCACACTACATTTAAGCGAAATGCATTCTTGCATCAATCTTGGTGTGGGATTTCATTTAAACAAAGCACCGCAATCTGCTGTTCCAGAGCAGTTGCTGAAGATTTTTAAAGTGAATGGCAAATTTAATCTTGAATTTTTACCACAAATGGCGCAGAATTACACAAAGTGGCGTTATGTTGGGAATTTCACATTACAAGTGTAACATAAAATTCCAGAAATTATGAGAAATACACCTGCTTAATTAAAATTTTGACCAGGTATACTGATATGAGTTAGTCACTTCCCCATGCGCCACCAGACTGTCTTCCATAGTCTCCAGTCTTGTAAACACAGTACTCTTCTGGACGGTTTCCTGGTTTTCTAGTGTTTTGGGTTGGTACGGTTCTTGATTTATCTTTCTGAAGTTCAGTGTGTTTTTACTTCCCACTCTACCTAGTTCATTCTAAATGTGCATTCTATTCCTGTCTGATCTCACTGCCAACTGAGAGTACCCCTTTGCAACCATCCCTCTTTTCCTCTCCCGGGTTTATTAGGATGTAACCTATGAAATGTCATCAGTACATGCCAAACTGGGGTGGTGTGGTGAGCAAAAGAACGATGGATTAAACCCATATCTTTGTGACTGGGGGTGAATGTTTGCATTATTCAGCATGCCATCCATCAATTGTTTCTTTTGCTTTTGTCACCCTAAGTGGGAAGGGTAAGCCCAGACGTGGGTCCCGTGCTCCCTGCACCACTGGATTCAAGCTAGCCTGGCTGAAGAGAGGTGATGCCCCGAAACCTGTCCCAGGATGCTTGTTACCGGTCCAGGGAGGACCTGACTTGATAGTTCGGGCTGGGCTGTTTCCATTGGAGCAGGGTCGACTGATTTGCATATGGCTTGGTCCAAACTGGGGTGGCGTGGTGAGCAAAAGAACAATGGATTAAACTCAGATCTTTGTGACTGGGGGGGTGAATATTTGCATTGTTCAGCATTCCGTCCATCAACTGTTTCTTTTGCTTTTGTCGCCCTAAGTGGGAAGGGTATGTCAGACGTGGGTCCCATGCTCCCTGCGCCACTGGATTCAAGCTAGCCTAGCTGATGAGGGGTGATGCCCCGAAACTGGTCCCAGGTTGCTTGTTTCCGGTCCAGGGAGGACCTGGCTTGGCAGTTCGGGCTGGACTGTTCCCATTGGAGCAGGGTCAAGACTGATTTGCATATGGCTGGTTCTAAACTGGGGTGGCGTGGTGAGCAAAAGAACAATGGATTAAACTCAGATCTTTGTGACTGGGGGTGAATATTTGCATTGTTCAGCATTCCGTCCATCAACTGTTTCTTTTGCTTTTGTCGCCCTAAGTGGGAAGGGTTTGCCGAGACTTGGGTCCCGTGCTCACTGCACCACTGGATTCAAGCTAGCGTGGCTGATGAGGGGTGATGCCCCAAAACCGGTCACAGGATGCTTGTTTCCCGTCCAGGGAGGACCTGGCTTGGCAGTTCGGGCTGGACTGTTCCCATTGGAGCAGGGTCAAGACTGATTTGCATATTGGTGGGTCCAAACTGTGGTGGCGTGGTGAGCAAGAGAACAATGGATTAAATTCAGATCTTTGTGACTGGGGGTGAATGTTTGCATTGTTCAGCATTCCGTCCATCAATTGTTTCTTTTGCATCAGTACATAAGGGGCATACACATAATAGGCAGGTTTCCATGAAAGGTTAGACACATCATACCCTCTCCAGGTCACCAAGAAAGTGCAGTTGCCTTATTTTAGTGCAAGAATCTAAGATTTTCTCCACCTCAAATTCAGGAGAGGCCTAGGAAGAACTGGTAGACTTCCTAGTGTCCTAGTGCTGATTTGACACATAATACATAGAATATATCATGACTCTTTCACCTCCTGTGAAGACTTAATTGTACTGCATTTGTTGTTACCTTCTTTTTAATGGGGAAATGACCCACTAAGCAGAGGGTGAACTTAGGATGGGACCCAGGGATCAATCGAAAATAGGTGGATAGACATACTTCATCCCATGGATGGTAAAGAGGGACTGCTCTGCAAGGTTTATCAGCAATGTTTTATGGGAAGCTTTAACTACTGCCAAATGTTCTACAGTCTGAGCTTGCACCTTGCAAGTACATGATGGGGGCCAGATTTGTGATGATTTTAACATATCAAAACTACTGCATTTCAGTTGTTGTTTGGTTTTGCTGTGCAATCATAACTTCACTTTTTGTTTATATCAGTGAATTTCTGAGTGTTTTTAATCCTAGGTAAAGTGTTAACTAACGTTAACCATAACGTCACAGTACCCTTTGTTTTTTCAGTGCCATACTCTACAAAAAAGCAATTATTTGTATGCATATAGTTTTAGTCCACATGGATGGATCAGCACCAAATTTGGCACTCAGTATAATGAGCAACAGTCCTGCATGCTAATTTTTTGCAGTTCCTTGCAGGTGAAAAAAGTAGAGAGGGTCAAACAAGTTGTGTTTTACCATTTTAGCCCCATAGCAAATTTTGCTAACCATCACAGGATCTATGTCAAACTTGCATGAATGTAGAAGTTTACTCAGCAAGAGTACTTTTTGTTTAATCTGCAAAAACTTTCCAAAGAAAATCTTAATTCAATTTGGGAGTAGCATTGCATGTTTCATGCAGATCTAACAAGTGAGGGTCAATAACAATCATTGAGAAAATCATTAGGCCAGGCCAATATTACAAGACCACATTAAAGATTAGCCTGCTGCACTGAAAAACACAAAACAAAAAAAATGAAATTCTGTGTACAATGCATTTATGTGATAAATAATCGAATGTGTAATTATTCATATTTAAAATAGTCCCTCAAGCATTGCAATGCAGCCAGTACATGAGGGTTGAATTGAAACACCAAACAGCCAATAGCAAGATGCGTATACCCTTCTGGATGGATCTGAAGCCTGATCTATGTATATTTTGAAGAAGTTCTAAAGAAATAGGTCTTGCACCGCTGCAGCATGAAGCCAGGCCTAAAATGGGGGGGTCAAAAGAAATGGCATTTCATAATTTAATTCCCATAGGAAGGGTTGAAATATGCTAAAGAAAAAAACGGCTGAATGGATGTACACCAAATTTGGTATGCAGATACCGTTTTATTCATGGAAGTGCTTTTGCATGTGTGCCTTGAATTTACTCAGTAGTTTGTGAGAAAACAACATGAGCATAAGAAAAGTGTTTTGTAGGCCTCACATTGAGTTGACCTACCAATCAGGATCGGTATATCCGGACCATTAGTCCTGTAGCCCAGGTTTTGCAGGTCACCCATGGATCAAAATATAAAAGAACACTCAAATCCTTAGAGACAAGACTTCTTCTCCCATCACCTAAATCGGGTCTGTGGGCTCAAAACAGATGGACTTATTTAGAGTTTGGAGGACGGATTACTGCATCAAAACCACAACAAATAGCCCATCCACCGTATTACAAGTACCATAACCTATGATGCACTTCTAATATGCCAGACGGGAAATCAATCATATTAGTGATGAAATAATCTGTCCGTCAAACTCTAAATAAGGCCCAGACAATGCTTACTAAAATAAGCTGATTGGCTGGCCATAAGGGAAAATGTTCTGTTACAGCAGCCATTATAGGACTAAAGGCATGGTCCCCATGTCTGGCAAACATTTCGAAAAGGCCACACAAGGGGGCAGTGTAAGTACATCCTGACTCCATACCTAAGTGGGGGGAACTCCAAAGGGCTCTCCCATGCATACAAAAAATAAAAATTGTCCAAGTCACTAAGTTTGTGAGCCCATAATGGATCATAATACACATTCTCAGTACCAAGACTGCAGAACATGGAAGGTGACCCAATACATGTCCATGAGTTTCATAGTCTGCAGTCCTGACACCAAGGACACAAACTATGGGTGCTTTTAAATGTATTAAGTCTTCAGCCTTGATAACAAGACTGCATATGATATAGGCCAATATTAGTTCTCCTTTTGTAGTCTGCAGTCTCAGTACCAATATCAAAGACTATGGGCTTGGAGGGTCTGTTCATGTTTGGGTATGTGTCTTGTTGTCTCAACCATGGACTATCATCAACAATTTAGGTTTATGAGTCCTAGAAAAATAGTCTGTGGGCTACCATCACATTTGTAGTCACACATAATTAAAACAAATGTTTTTTCCAATTAAAATGGCCCACTTCCATCTGCCCTGGCATCACATTCAATTTTTAGAGGGTCATTCATTCTGAATACATTTTTTTTTGCTGTGCCAAGTCTACAGTCTCTTTAGTGAGACCTTGCACCTGGAGGGCCTAACATTAAGTGCAGGAATTTTTTGGAACCCAGGAAGGGTTTGCTTGCATCCAGGGACCATCCCCCAGCCTGCCACACACCAGGAGGCCCATGTGCAGAGTGCTGTGACAAGGAGGTGGGGCCTACAATCGCGCTGAAAACACTCCTGATATCCCACAACCTGGGACTTGTTGGAACCCAGGAAGGATTGTTTGGCATCCAGAGACCAAGAGTTGCAAAGGGAACTCCATCCCCCAGCCTGCCACGCACCAGAAGGCTCATGTGCAGAGTGCTGTGAAAAGGAGGAGGGGCATACCATCATGCTAAAAAGCACTCCTGCTATCCCGCAGCATTGGATGCACCCGGGCATGCGCCCGGGCGAAGACCAGGCCAAGACGGCCCATTTTAGCTGATCATAGACCGACAGAGGCCAGGTCAGGTCTACCCTCTTGGCCCTTGGCCCCTGTTTCCTGCTAGCTTTTCTGTCAGCTGAACCATAAGTTACTGTGTGTCATATTAATCTATTTCTTTTATTGGGGACCCTTTGACTGTAATAGGACTGCCATCTTGCTTCTCCCCTCCAAACTGAAAAAGGATAAGCCTCCCTCCAATGTTTAGTGAGGTCTCCTTTTTCTAGAAAGTAAGCAATTCCAGCCAAGGTCCTCTGTGCGCAAGTGTCTGCCCAGCCCTCCATTATCCCCAGCAAAGTCACCTTGTGGCCCGTGGCCATAGGGGGGTTGGGAATGCCTGCAAAGGTAGCATGGATCTCCTGTCAGTTTCTGTACTATAAAGGACATGTCCGAATCATACGGTAGAATTTCAACTGCGGTGCCACATCTTGTGCACATTGGGTTCGAGGCCCTACCCATTTTCCACACTTGGTTGTGGCTATAATAAGTTATTTGAAAATAGTGAAATTGAACTTAATGTAAAATGTAGTAGATGGCCAGTACCCAGGCTGCTGTTTTGGCCTCCTACCACTCACCATTGTCCATTTCACCTGCGTTCCGCTCCCAAGCACCATGGTCTTCCCGTAAGTGGTTAGGGGTATTTAATGTGAGAAATTGATATACTCTAGATATGCCCATCCTACCTAGAGTTTCCATAATTATTTTAACTTCAAGTGGATTTTATTCTGGAATCGCCTCCAAGTTAGATTGATAAGTATTTAATGCATGGCCTAGTTGGAGGCATTTGAAGAAATTAGATTTATGAAGATGAAATTCTTCTCTTAGTTGTTGAAAAGAAAGCCTATGATCATGGTCCCACACATCTTCCAGTCAGGAACCACAGATTAGATGCCATTGTCAAAAACCTTGTGGTTGTACAACCTGTCTTAGCCAGGAACCCGCCAGTAGGAGGGTCTTAGTTGTCCGTTTACCCAGCCATTTGAGATGAGTGAGTGCTGCCTGAGAACAGAACAGGGGGAGCTTAGTGACCCGATGGCCCTCCATATAGCAAATCCAAAATCCCTAGTCTCTCAAGGCTCACCAACTCCAGTTGCCATGAAAAATCTTGCCTGTACCCAAGCAAACAATCTCCTATCGGTATCCACTGAGGTGCTCAGTAATATAACCTGATACACTGAAGGCCTAGGCAGACCTTGTGTACAGGTGTACAGGCAGTCTGTATCTGATAAAGGAAAGCCTGTGTACCTTGCCTGCTCTGAGAACTCTGGATACCAACACCTGCAAGTCTGTAAAGAATGTGGGTTGAATTACAAACAGGTCGTTTTGGAGTACATAGAGGAAGCGGGGGCGAACAACCATTTTATAAAGTGCTACTCTTCCCAATAGGTTCAGGGGCAGCGATGTCCATGCCTCCAGGTCCCACTGTCTATATCTTAGAATAGGGTTTATATTAATATCTCCCAATGTTTGAGAGTCTCTGGAAATAAATATGCCTAGGTATTGGAATGCACCTTCTAATTTCTGTACTTGACCCCTTGTGGGTGTTAAGGTGTTACGCCAGCCACCTGTACATAAGTTGACTTCTACCATTAATGATCAATCCTGAGGCTTTCATGCCTGTAGTATTTGTGACAAGCATAGTAGTGAGTTTTGTGTGTTTTGCAGGTAGAGAAGTGTGTCATCTGCATAGAGTGACCTCCATCCCATCAGGCCAGAGGAAGCCACTCATCTGATTATCTCTCCTAAGGCATTCCACCGAGGGCATTGTGAGAACTAAGAGGATGGGGTAGTGACATCCCTGCCACGTGCGTCGGTGAACGGGGAAGGAGAGAGAGAGGGAACACTATTCATTTTTACCTGGGCTTTTGGGGTCATTATGCAAGGCCATTATAAATGACACAAAGTGTGAGCCAATATTCATCCATTGGAGAACCTGCAGTAGAAAAGCCCAGTGAATATTATCAAAGGATTTTCATAGCCCAAATTGAATAATGGTAAAGGGTCCTGTAGGTCCTCGGTATGAGCCAGCAACAACTGGTGGCTGCGCAGACAATGCTGTGTACCCCTATCTGTTATGTATCCATTTACATCCTCAGGGATCAGGAACCTTACTACTGCCACCAGTCTTGCATACATCCTTGTGTTTTCTTTTATATTCCCTCTGTTTTCTCAACTGACTTCCTTCTGTTTGTAGCTTTCTTTCACCCTTTTTTGTTACTGTGGAGGCAACCTTTCACTCACCCTTTTTAACAGGTCTTGTTGTAACATATGATTGTTGGTAAAGTGAACAGGGACTCATATTTTCAACAAGTAGGTTGACCGGATAGTATAGGAACATAGATTTTCATGGACCCTAACAGGATGCTTTACTCAGCTCACTGCAGGTCTAGCTCTTCAATATTTGTGCCTTTATTTTATTTTAATTTACTACTAGACATTACTGGTTAGTGTAGTTCAACCGTTAATTAAACAGGAAGCTCCCCCAACATAGTGACAACAGCGACTGAGTCCTGCATCTGGCCCATCACAAAGCAATTGTCCACCTGAGTCCATCCCTGTCATCTC
Organism: Calotriton arnoldi; assembly: GCA_963921515.1. Lineage (NCBI taxonomy): Eukaryota > Metazoa > Chordata > Amphibia > Caudata > Salamandridae > Calotriton > Calotriton arnoldi. The sequence continues at coordinate 572,551 of CAWUFW010011560.1, forward strand.
TTTAGTCTCTCCTGAATCATGCTGGGGAACAAACAAAAGTATTCTTATTCTGCATCACAGGCAACTAGACTATAAAGAAAACACAGAGTGAGTGTAAAATTCAAGAAAGAGACCCTCATAATAAAACAGTGACTAGTAACATAGCGTAGATTTAGTTACTAAAGTAGGAATGATGAGGCTCTCACACCTTAAGACACATCAGAAGCTTACTTAAGTAGAACACATGTGACATAGATTGCGGGAAAAGTGCACATTATATATAACTATTGCTGTAATACATTCTCTGCATTATGATGTCTCCTTCTTGCTAGGGTACGAGTGGTGGTTTGGGTGGCATAATTATGATTTTTGGTAAACTCGTCATGTAACAGTTGGTGTAGTTTTGACCTCAACAGCCTCTCCAAGAGTGGGATCTGTTGATGGTGGAAATGCCAGCACAACTGATCGCACAACTTTGAGGGAAGAGGGGTAGGGATTTTATGTATGGATAGCTAGGGTGAATTATGGAAAGTTGAGAAATAGACAAATACAAAATTCAAGTCCCTGAGTAAATCACATCCATCATAAAAGGAAGATGACAATTCAGTTACCAAATCCAAGCTGTCTTTTAGTAGCCCATAGACTCCAAAGTTAATTATTATCTAGGCTGGAAAATTGAATAATAGGGAGGACACACACAGTTCAAAAAATATTTATAATAGAAGAAAAATGATACTGCATATAAACGAATGGTGCAACTGAATTCTTCTGGCATTTTCCAATGTGGGTGCATGGCCGAATTGCAGAGCAGGAGTGCTATGGAGAGTTCTTGCAGTAGAGAAAGTCTGAGGAGTAAAGAAAGAAAATTACAATATTGTAGAATCAAGGTAAGCATGGTACATGAGAAGGCAAAGGCTGGAGCATAGCTAATGCTGCCAGACAGGTAGCTGCATGTACCAGGCTGATGAGCCGAACAAGAAACAAAAAAGCTGTTCCTATCATGTGAGTTATCCAGATCACAACCACTTAATTAGAGTTTGCCACTTGAGCCAGAAATCAGCATTATTATAACCGACACATGGGTAGGCCTCTTTGAGTCCTCTTGTTTCCTATAGAAGTAGCTAGTCATTGTTCCTTCTTCTAGCTGTTTTCAACACTACTCATAGATTTTATTACATCAAATAATGATAAACTTGTTGAGCAAGAAAATGAAAACCACACCACACCAACTCACATTGTTCCTATGCTCTCTCAACTTAGGGTGTTTACCCAAACAGTCTTCTCATTAAGCGGTGTAGAGTACTGGTGTAATTTTGGGGGATTATGCATTAAATGTGTTAATCGAAATGCTTTAAATGACACTAAATTATGTTGACATACCAAAAATTATGCCCGCTTCAAATTTTGACCACGGCTAAATTTGGACAATATTAATAATTTTCTTTTTTCTCTGAGCAACATAAAATATAACAAAAGCTTTAAGAGAAGCTTTAAAGGTGCCCCAATTGTTAACGTAGGAGGTATGAGCAGGTTTATTAAAGTTAAAACATTCACCAACAAAATTATTAAAACGTTTAATAAATTCATTGTCTGATAGAAGTTGTTTGTTAAATCTTTATCTATTTGACCTAGTATCAGCTACTACCAACTCAGATTTGGAAATAGAACAGGCGTATTTGTACATATATATCACCCATATGAGAAGACTGCAAACATAATAAGGATTTGAAATCAGAATATAATCAATTCTGGAAAGGGAACCATGCGAAGAAGAGTACAAGAAAAATTCTGATAATTCAGGTTTACAGGTATGCCAAGGGTCATTGATTGCAGCTTTAAAGGTTTTATGGGACTTATCAGCCACAAACTTAAATTAAATTTTCTATCCTGGATTTAATCGAAATTTCATTAAAGCCACCCCTAAAATTATATGCAGAAAGATTGGATTTCAGTGGACCATCAATTTTGAATACGGCAATATGTATCTTATCCAGTTTAACATTTACCAACACCCACCAAACTTCCTCATCAAATTCTTGACATAAAATTTGAGATTTAGAGACAAAGAATCACTACCTCAGCCTTGTTACCAACAACTGATGAAAAAAATACATTCCCCACCCAACTTCTTTTAAGTTTCGTAGATTCTATTTCATTATGGTGTTTCTTGTAGTAATGCAATTTGAGGGCCTGATTCAAAGGAAAACTTACACTTATGTGTATGTTTACAATAGTTTGCTATTCATTTTGAGATTTACAAGTAGTATCTTTACGAGTGTGGAGTCTATTTTTTTATGTGCGTACACGCTGCACACATAAAGATACTGCTCCTAAATTCCTTTGTGAATAGCAAACAATTGTAAACATACACAAAAGTGAAAGTTTACCTTTGTGAATCAGGCCCTGAGTGTTTAATTTGGAGATATGAAAAAGTACCCTCTGTCATTTAAAATAATTACCAAAACTTCAGACATTCCAGTATACCCCTTTAAGTATTGGCTATCAGGATACATGATGTGGCATTCTGCAAGAACAACAAGATAGTGCCAATGCGATAACCATTAAACACTCAAATAAAGGTGCATTATAAAAATATAAAACATAATCATTTTCCAAGACAAAATGTGAAGCAATAAAAGAAAGAAAAGAGACAAAGTCAAGAGAAGAATGTCATGTGGAAACAAATGATTTCAACTGAACAGATCAAGGGGGAGAACCCTGACCTGAGGAGTACAAGCAAGCACAAAGAAATTGCATGAGTCAGCACTATAACAAAAAACCAGCAGACCAAAAACAACTAAGAACATAGAACAGATTAAAACTAAACTAGGGTGCTAAGGCTGCAACTTAAATTGAATTGTATCCATATTTTATGGAGAGAGACTATGACGATATTTCTTCTATTTATCAGGATCTTCAAAAGACCCAGTAAAACCATTATGAGTGATCTTATACAAACACGATGTAATGAACTGAATATTGTGAATAGAATGAAAAGCTCCATTCCCCAGGTGGTGTTGCTATGTTGAGAATGCAATTGAGCCTTCCAATATTTTCAGTTGGACATCTGATCAAATGATGGCTTGTCCTGCAATGACTTTGCTGTACCACCTATCATAAAATAAAAGACGTTTCTGGTACTTACTCAACTCCTGTTTCATGCTTGACCTCTACACAAGAAGACAAGATACCCTACCTAAAGATGAACTGTCTAAGCATAAGTCATAAAGTCAAAAATGATTTTCCCCTCACATTAGTTGCATTAGAAAAGTCTTGAGATATACGTACATGATGGCCAGACCTTGACAACTTCTTCTTTTCTTTGGCAGCTTTCAAGACATGTAATAAATCTGTATATTAAAGGAATAGCATTATAATTCCTCTGTGCTTTGATGATGCCAAGGATTTTATCCTAAAACAGTGTGCCTGTTTCAAGTTGAGAGGCGGTGACTTAGGAAAGACAATCAAATCCGGTGGAAAATGCTTTAGAAAAGCTAAAATATTATCATTGTCAACTCCTTCTAGAAAGCCATATAAACCCGTTTTATTCCTCCTATTTGTGCTTCCCAAATTCTCTGTGTGTTTCTGTAATTGTTGAATTTATTGCTCCCTCTTAGTGACTTTTAATGCAACATCTTGTAAGTCCCTGACATGTTGTTCTACATCAGACAATTTGTTATTCGTTAACACTCACCTATCCTCAAATTGCAGCAGATTTGCATTGGTAGCAATCATTAAGGGTTGCTAAACACTTATTTCATCTAGAAACTTGTCTAGAAGAGGATTATTGGATGACACAATAAGAGACAGAGGATCAATCTTGGGCCTCTTTTATTTTGCCCCAGAGGAAGAAGGTTGAGAGTTAAAGTTGATTTGGAGATCATCTGCCTACTTCCCAGGACCAAATTTAGACTTAGTCAATCTCAACAACAGTTTAGATCTGCTCATATAAAGGTTTTGTCGATTTAATGATAATAAAGATGCCTAATAAAGAAATTGATCCAATGTAGGGGTTACTGTAGCCCTACCATGCTCAATGAACAAATGTAAAGCAGCAAGAACTAAGTATAAGGCTCATTAACACTGTCAAACAGACAGGAAGCATAGGGTAGTAATCATGGCAAGTAAAAATATAAAAGCTTCTTCATGACTAGAAAAATTATGTATTGGCAAGTTACGATTTGATAAGATAGATTAGAACTAGGAAATGCTACTAATAGTTGTTTTCCTTGTAATTAAATGGAAGGTCCGCAAGGAAAGAAAAGTAAGGTATCATGTGCCAAAATCACAAATTGGTGATCGGATGATATGAGTTTATACAGTATGGTGAAGCAAAGCATCATGGATGCAAGCCATTATTGAGTTTGTGCCAAGAGAAGTGGAACAAAAAACTACCTCATGTTGTGCCCATGAATAACTATATTCAAGAGAATTTCACTCCATGCTAAAATCAGAAAATGGCAACCAGATCATAAAATCCCAAACAGTGTTAAAAAGCAGCATCTCAGGATAATCAAAAGCTGCTGAACCTTTGCTCAGAGAAATTAGATTTAAAAGTACCTGATGTTTTCCAAAGGAATAGTAATCCCTTGCATTGCAGGACAGAAATAAAATATCAGCCATCACCCAGAGCCTCCAGGGTTTTTCTAACACAGATGATAACAAACCTCAAAGAAAATCCTCACATGTTATTAAGGGTCACCCCAGGAAGCATCCTGAATGAAAATAAATAAGGACTCTCAAGTTGACAAGAGCTTATTTCTCATCAAAGCTCAGTGGCCTGATGTAGCTCACCAAAATACCCTCATCTTGCTCACCCCTTCCAACTGGTCATAGACATGATACGTAATCAATAATGTGCCCTGTTTTGGCATATCTTTTACATAGAGATAGAGAAGCTCCCTTTTCTGGTATATTCTTCAGATTCAGGAGTTTTTGTTTCCTTGTGGTGAAGGCCAATTGTGAACAAAGTGACCCTTCTCTCCACAGTACAGTATCCTTTCTTATTTCATCTTTTTTTATTTCTGAGGTCAATGTCTTTCTAACAATTGCATTCCAGGAAGCTTTCTGGAATCTGAGCTTGCTGGCATACTCCGATACCTTGAAACAGAAACATAAAACACAGCACAAAACAAGTATCCAACAAATAAATAAGGAGGAACAGGGAGGGCTGGGAGAAGGGGGGATTCAAGGAACTGAGGAGTGAAGCAAAACAACAAAGGTGAGGGAACTCAAGACTGGTGAACAAACTGTAACGAATAGTCAGAATGCAACAACCCACACGCAATGTTGCCAGGCACCATGGTCATAGATCTCCGCTGCTTGTAACGCTACTGTCCTGCTTGACCCAGAACTATTGTGTGATCTAGGTTACTTAAAGGGCTGGCTGACATGGAACCAATAGAGATCTGTAAAATTTGTGTAATTTACTTTCATGTAATTATGCAAAATTTCAGCAAACTTCCACGAAAATACTTTTCATTATGTGAATTGCAAATCTGTCATTGCACGCTACATTTAAGCGAAATGCATTCTTGCATCAATCATGGTGTGGGATTTCATTTAAACAAAGTACCGCATTCTGCTGTTCCAGAGCAGTTGCTGAAGATTTTTAAAGTGAATGGCAAATTTAATCTTGAATTTTTACCACAAATGGCGCAGAATTACACAAAGTGGCATAATGTTGGGAATTTCACATTACAAGTGTAACATAAAATTCCAGAAATGATGTGAAATACACCTGCTTAATTAAAATTTTGCCCAGGTATACTGATATGAGTTAGTCACTTCCCCATGCGCCACCAGACTGTCTTCCATAGTCTCCACTCTTGTAAACACAGTACTCTTCGGGCCGGTTTCCTGGTTTTCTAGTGTTATGTGTTGGTACGGTTTTTGATTTATCTTTCTGAAGTTCAGTGTGTTTTTACTTCCCACTCTACCTAGTTCATTCTAAATGTGCATTCTATTCCTGTCTGATCTCACTGCCAACTGAGAGTACCCCCTTTGCAACCATCCCTCTTTTCCTCTCCCAGGTTTATTAGGATGTAACATATGAAATGTCATCAGTACATGCCAAACTAGGGTGGTGTGGTGAGCAAAAGAACGATGGATTAAACCCAGATCTTTGTGACTGGGGGTGAATGTTTGCATTATTCAGCATGCCATCCATCAATTGTTTCTTTTGCTTTTGTCACCCTAAGTGGGAAGGGTAAGCCCAGACGTGGGTCCTGTGCTCCCTGCACCACTGGATTCAAGCTAGCCTGGCTGAAGAGCGATGATGCCCCGAAACCTGTCCCAGGATGCTTGTTACCGGTCCAGGGAGGCCCTCACTTGGTAGTTCGGGCTGGGCTGTTTCCATTGGAGCAGGGTCAATACTGATTTGCATATGGCTGGGTCCAAACTGGGGTGGCAAGGGTGAGCAAAAGAACAATGGATTAAACTCAGATCTTTGTGACTGGGGGTGAATATTTGCATTGTTCAGCATTCCGTCCATCAATTGTTTCTTTTGCTTTTGTCGCCCTAAGTGGGAAGGGAATGCCAGACGTGGGTCCCGTGCTCCCTGCGCCACTGGATTCAAGCTAGCCTGGCTGATGAGGGGTGATGCCCCGAAACTGGTCCCAGGATGCTTGTTTCCGGTCCAGGGAGGACCTTGCTTGGCAGTTCGGGCTGGACTGTTCCCATTGGAGCAGGCTCAAGACTGATTTGCATATGGCTGGGTCTAAACTGGGGTGGCGTGGTAAGCAAAAGAACGATGGATTAAAGCCAGGTCTTAGTGACTGGGGGTGAATGTTTGCATTGATCAGCATTCCATCCATAAATTGTTTCTTTTGCATCAGTACATAAGGGGCATAAACATAATAGGCAGGTTAACATGAAAGGTTAGACACATCATACCCTCTCCAGGTCACCAAGAAAGTGCAGTTGCCTTATTTTAGTGCAAGAATCTAAGATTTTCTCCCCTCAAATTCAGGAGAGGCCTCCACTATGACACGTCTGGGAAGTACTGGTAGACTCCCTAGTGTCCTAGTGCTGATTTGACACATGATACATAGTATATATCATGACTCTTTCACCTCCTGTGAAGACTTAATTGTACTGCATTTGTTGTCACCTTCTTTTTAATGGGGAAATGACCCACTAATCAGAGGGTGAACTTAGGATGGGACCCAGGGATCAATGGGAAATTGGTAGATAGACATACTTCATTCCATGGATGGTAAAGAGGGACTGCTCTGCAAGGTTTATCAGCAATGTTTTATGGGAAGCTTTAACTACTAATAATCACAAATAGGGCCGCTCCCAGCTGGATGTTTCTAGATGCTACACTGTTTTATAATGTGAGTGAAGACATCTCACAAAAAGTGAAGGACTAGTCTCACACACCACCTGGTGTCATGCTTCATCATAGACCAGTCCTCGCCCTCTAAAAACTTGGTTTGATAAAGGGCGGGCATACACCTGACGACAGGGATGCACTTCTAAACTAAGTGGGGGCCCATACAAACAACAAGTGATTTAAAAGGCCATTATAGATGCCAAATTAATTTTAATGTGACTGTCATCTATATGGTATTTAAAAAGAAAGGTCGGTGCCGTAGGGATTCTATTGTCCCTTCACCGAATCTGATATGGTCGACATGTTTCTGCCTATCGGCCCTAAGGGCTCTACGGCATTCATCAGGACCTCGAAGAAAAGTTGGCGGGCTGAACTCTTACCAGATTGTGGTGGAAGAGTTCCCACTATGTGGGGTGAAGAATCACACTCCACTAAAAGCGGCCTTATTCTAAAGCCCTAATATATGGGACAACAAGCCCCATAGGAGGGTAAGTGCAGCAGACCCCTTCGGTCGAGTGTATCGTGATGTGGCCTCCGCGATATCACCTATGTGTGCTTGCTTCCCCTCCTCGACGGTCTTTAACTACTGCCAAATGTTCTACAGTCTGAGCTTGCACCTTGCAAGTACATGATGGGGGCCAGATTTGTGAATATTTTAACATATCAAAACTACTGAATTTCAGTTGTTGTTTGGTTTTGCTGTGCAATCATAACTTCACTTTGTGTTTATATCAGTGAATTTCTGAGTGTTTTTAATCCTAGGTAAAGTGTTTTAACTAACGTTAAGATAACGTCACAGTACCCTTTGTTTTTTCAGTGCCATACTCTACAAAAAATCAGTTATTTGTTTGCCTATAGTTTTAGTCCACATGGATGGATCAGCACCAAATTTGGCACTCAGTATAATCAGCAAAGGTACTGCATGCTAATGTTTTGCAGTTCCTTGCAGGTGAAAAAAATAGAGAGGGTCAAACAGTTTGTGTTTTACCATTTTAGCCCCATAGAAAATTTTGCTAACCATATCAGGATCTATGTCAATCTTGCATGAATGTAGAAGTTTACTCAGCAAGAGTACTTTTTGTTTAATCTGCAAAAACTTTCCAAGGAAAATCTTAATTCAAATTGGGAGTAGCATTGCATGTTTCATGCAGATCTAAAAAGTGAGGGTCAATAACAATCATTGAGAAAATCATTAGGCCAGGCCAATATTACAAGACCACATTAAAGATAAACCTGCTGCACTAAAAAACACAAAACAAAAAAAAAATTCTGTGTACAATGCATTTATGTGATAAATAATCGAATGTGTAATTATTCATATTTAAAATAGTCCCTCAAGCATTGCAATGCAGCCAGTACATGAGGGTTGAATTGAAACATCAAACAGCCAATAGCAAGATGCGTATACCCTTCTGGATGGATCTGAAGCCTGCTCTATGTATATTTTGAAGAAGTTCTAAAGAAATAGGTCTTGCACCGCTGCAGCATGAAGCCAGGCCTAAAATGGGGTGGTCAAAAGAAATGGCATTTCATAATTTAATTCCCATAGGAAGGGTTGAAATATGCTAAAGAAAAAAACGGCTGAATGGATGTACACCAAATTTGGTATGCAGCTACCGTTTTATTCATGGAAGTGCTTTTGCATGTGTGCCTTGAATTTACTCAGTAGTTTGTGAGAAAACAACAACATGAGCATAAGAAAAGTGTTTTGTAGGCCTCACATTGAGTTGACCTACCAATCAGAATCGGTATATCCGGACCATTAGTCCTGTAGCCCAGGTTTTGCAGGTCACCCATGGATCAAAATATAAAAGAACACTCAAATCCTTAGAGACAAGACTTCTTCTCCCATCACCTAAATCGGGTCTGTGGGCTCAAAACAGATGGACTTATTTAGAGTTTGGAGGACGGATTACTGCATCAAAACCACAACAAATAGCCCATCCACCGTATTACAAGTACCATAACCTATGATGCACTTCTAATATGCCAGACGGGAAATCAATCATATTAGTGATGAAATAATCTGTCCGTCAAACTCTAAATAAGGCCCAGACAATGCTTACTAAAATAAGCCGATTGGCTGGCCATAAGGGAAAATGTTCTGTTACAGCTGCCATTATAGGACTAAAGGCATGGTCCACATGTCTGGCAAACATTTCGAAAAGGCCACACAAGGGGGCAGTGTAAGTACATCCTGACTCCATAACTAAGTGGGGGGAACTCCAAAGGGCTCTCCCATGCATAAAAAAAATAAAATTTGTCCAAGTCACTAAGTTTGCGAGCCCATAATGGCCCATAATACACATTCTCAGTACCAAGACTGCAGAACTTTGAAGGTGACCCAATACATGTCCATGAGTTTCATAGTCTGAAGTCCTGACACCAAGGACACAAACTATGGGTGCTTTTAAATGCATTAAGTCTTCAGCCTTGATAACAAGACTGCATATGATATAGACCGATATTAGTTCTCCTTTTGTAGTCTGCAGTCTCAGTACCAATATCAAAGACTTTGGGCTTGGAGGGTCTGTTCATGTTTGGGTATGTGTCTTGTTGTCTCAGCCATGGACTATCATTACCAATTTAGGTTTATGAGTCCTAGAAAAATAGTCTGTGAGCTACCATCACATTTGTAGTCACACATAATTAAAACAAATGTTTTTTCCAATTAAAATGGACCATTTCTATCTGCCCTGGCATCACATTCAATTTTTAGAGGGTCATTCATTCTGAATGCAATTTTTTTTGCTGTGTCAAGTGTACAGTCTCTTTAGTGAGACCTTGCACCTGGAGGGCCTAACATTAAGTGCAGGAATTTTTGGGATCCCAGGAAGGGTTTGCTTGCATGCAGGAACCAAGATTTACCAAGGGGACTCCATCCCCCAGCCTGCCACACACCAGGAGGCCCATGTGCAGAGTGCCGTGACAAGGCGGTGGGGCCTACGATCGCGCTGAAAACACTCATGATATCCCACAGTCTGGGACTTGTTGGAACCCAGGAAGGGATTGTTTGGCATCCAGAGACCAAGAGTTGCACAGGGAACTCCATCCCCCAGCCTGCCACGCACCAGAAGGCTCATGTGCAGAGTGCTGTGAAAAGGAGGAGGGGCATACCATCATGCTAAAAAGCACCCCTGCTATCCCACAGCATTGGATGCACCCGGGCATGCGCCCGGGCGAAGACCAGGCCAAGACGGGCCCATTTTAGCTTATCATAGACCGACAGAGGCCAGGTCGGGTCTACCCTCTGGGCCCTTGGCCCCTGTTTCCTGGTAGCTTTTCTGTCAGCTCAACCATAAGTTACTGTGTGTCATATTAATCTATTTCTTTTATTGGGGTCCCTTTGACTGTAATAGGAAAGAGAAAAGTTGCTTCTGTGGCTGCCGTGGGCCCTCAAATAGTCACCAATACCCAACCCCGCACAACGATTGACAGTTTTTTGGTGCGGGCTGTGAATGTCATATCCAATGAAATAAAGCTGGCGGATCGGTGGCTTTCCCTTACAGCTGAGGACCTTGCCTCATTCTCATCACCTATGCTACATAGGCTCCCCCCTCAATGTCCACATGATTGTTGCAACTGATTGTCCTTCCAGCATGCAAATTCGACTTGAAGGGAACAGTAATGTTACTGTAGAGGGAGATGGTATGGGTGAAGGGGTGGCTTTAAATAATAGTATTGAAATTGCTGACTGCTTTCCTTCCCAGTGGTGAAATAAAGGAAAAGGATGCAGAAATCCAAGTTGAGTAACCCAAACAGGCACAGTTGACACAAAGGCAGAGTGTGGCATCAACCTTGCCACCACTGGGCCCTGACTCCTAGGACATTATAGGTGGACGCCTAAGTGAATTATTGGATCATAAATTGTGCCCTGTGTATGATCAGCTTGCCCCCATCGAGGCCAGCCATAAAAGTCTGATAAAATCCAGTAAAGAACTTCTCAATGGCAATTGTTGGCACAGCACCTGTAGTCGCTGGAGCAGTCCCCCCAACATCTGTTGAGAAACCAACTACTAATTCCAGGTAAATAGGGGAAAGAGGGGAAAGAGGCAGCAATAACACTCAGAAATGTGATACAGCCTCTGGGACAGCCTCTACACTGCCAACCCAGGTAAGCAGGCATCAGGCACCCTTGACACAACTTGAGAACCATTCAGACAGAACACCAGCTAGCAAAGTCCATGTTCCTGTGATCAATCTTCCCCCAGCCTTCTGCCTGTATGCAGTTATTTTAGCCAATGTGCCCAATTTGCCTGCTGGCTCATCTGAGTCAACGCTGGCCCTAAAAAGTAAAGTGTCATTCTGGCTGAATAATAATAACGTGAGTTGCCGGTGGGACTTTTACAATGAGATCCTTTTTGTCCGCCAGAAGGCGGGGTATTGAGCCTCTGGAAAGACAATTCCCAGGTGATTCTATAATCATAAACTTTGAAGCTCCTTGATTGCTAGTGAATTTTGGCACAAGCTAGAGCTGGTATGATAAAATTCAGTCCTATAAAGATTCTTCCATTGGGTTATTTTAACAAACACTTAGCCCCATCCAGCCAGAAGAATAAAAGTAACCAAGCCCGTACTCAATTCAGTATCAGGTTGAACCAGAACTCCATCCACACTCTGGAAATAGATTTATGGTCCTCTCTGGCTTGGAAGACAATGACTGACATCATACAAGGGAGAGCGATTGCCCCACCACTGTTGCTGATCGTAGGACTAATCTACATGTGACTTGCAACCCTTTGAGTCATGTGATCATCCTCCCTGATCCGGAAATACGGTGCACTTGGGTTCAGATGAAGGTCTTATAGTATCGCCTATGAGGCCACCTAGGTGCAGCTCCATGTCAGAGGTAGTACTTGGGGAAAATAATGATTATGGCCTCGGCTGTCAAGTCTTAGAGACCATGCAATATCAATCTCATTGACACTAACCATGGACAATTGCCTTTTGTTACGGGCATGATATACTTGATGGGGAACATCATGATTTACCTTCTACCCAGCCAACCCCTGAAGCCATAAAGGAGGGTGTGATTGTAGCCCCTCCGGGTTCTAACAGTGTAAATTTAAAGATCCTTTGTTGGAATATTGCAGGCTTCTCTACTAAGATTAATTCTGAGGAATGGCATACCTTTATTAATACGCATGGTATTGTGTTTATGCAAGAAACGCTGGTGGTGAACGATATATCCTTTTATGGATATATGTGTTATAGTCTTCCTGCTTCTCCTTCTCTTGCAGGTCATGCAAAAGGGGGCTTGACAGCTTGGTTCAAAGTTGACATAGACTGTAAAATCTCACCCATTGTGTCGGAGATGGATGTGGTGCAGTTCTTCACTCTAAGGTGGGGAAGTAAATTTGGGATTATTATGGAGAACTTTTACACCAACGATTTTTCAGCCAAAGGAAACCAGAACTACTCCTTGATAGGAGCAACAGCTGAGAAGGAACCACATGCAGGATAGCCCTTTTACCTTCTCTTGGCAGGTGATTTTAATGGCGAATTAGGTAGTATGGCAGCCTTCTCACCCCTAATGTTTAATCCCACTTCAGAAGCAGAATAATATGGAAGCTAGGGAGTGACTTTTGTACATCTTTTTGGTGTCTTGTGATCTGGAAAGTGTAATCTCCATCTTACTATCCCTAGCTATACCCACATATATTGGGAGGGACAGTGGATCAATAATTGATTATGGATTTATTTCCTGGAATTTGCTCTCTCTGATTTGGGGGGGGGGGTACTTCCCTTGGTTCATAGTGATCATAACCCATTGGCTCTTCAAATTCTAATCCTCACAATTGTCCCAAACGGCTAGAGGAGGAAGTTGTCACGTCCTAACTACAAAGGATGCGGGGGCATGTTGGTGTGGCACTCTGCTGACATGAGGGTATTAATGAATCAGATTGTTAGTAGTTATGAGGATCTGGTGAAATGCTGTTCTTTGGATGCAGTATGGCCCAGCGCTGTATTAAGTAGTTTTATTGAATTAACTTTCCACATTACCATTATGTTGGCAAGGCCTGTAAGGAGTGGTCTAGCCCATAATAAGTCATGGTTCGACAAAGACTGTAGAAAGGCCAATGACAGGTTGCGTAAACCCTGTACAAAACACCTAGAGACCAGGGTGCAATCTCGGCAATATAGTCTGGCACTTAAGAAAAAGAGGGCGGCCATTAAGGATGAGAAATCAGAACTCGTTGTAACTGCTTGCCTGCACAAAGATCCCCAGGTTTTCTGGAAAGCTGTGCATGTGGGCCTTGCCCCTGGGTCCCTTTCAGAGAAAGTTGGTGTTCATATTACCCCTGATGCCTGGATAAACCACTTCTCTGGTATTTATATCTCTAATGCTGCAAACTCAGTTGGGGGCTGGCAGATTGCCCACTTTCCTTAAGCATATCTTTCTCTGTGGAGGAGGTGCTTAAAGCTATTCATAACAGTCCCTCCAAGAAGGCTCCGGGCCGGATGGGATCCCCATGGATATTTTTAAAGAGGATCCTGTGTTCTGGTCTCCCCTCCTCACGAACATTATCAACTCTGCTTGTAAGGTGGGGGTCCCACCTTCATGGTGCAAGTCGGTAGTGGTATCTATTTTCAAGAAGGTAAATGTTCATGATGCAAAGTGCTACAGACCGATTTTGCTTCTTAATTCTACTACTAAAATAATCAGTAGAGTCATCTTGGATCGTCTCCTCCATTGGTTAAATGAGAGTAACATCCTCTCCCCAGCACAATATGGGTTCAGGAAGGGCTATGGCACCATAGAGCAGTGTCTTAATTTACACCTTCTTGTGGTCAAATACAAATTTGCAAAGGGCGGTTTTATTCACTTGGCATTTATGGACCTATCAAGTGCCTTCAATTGTGTTAATAGATCTAAATTGTGGGACATTTTAGTCTCTATGGGCCTCGAGGTGGATTTGTTCTCTCTTCTAAGACACCTTCATTGGGCTCACTCCGGCTCAGTCAGAGAGGTGAGCACACTCCACTATTTAAAGTCATTCGTGGAGTACACCAAAGTTGTGTTCTTGCCCCTATATTATTTCTCCTGTACATCAATGATCTTGAAAAGACTCTGATGACAGCTCAGGTAGATGTGCCACGGGTTGTTAAAAAAGATGTACCTTCATAACTTTATGCGGACGGAGCGATGGCAAACAGTCTTAGGAAGTTGATCTCTAGTTTTGTGGCGTTCATGAATGGGCTTGATTTGGAAACACATACCCATATTTTATGTATAAAAGAAAGAGTATTAGAAAGGGTGAGCTCCTTCTCGTATCTTGGGCTGGTGTTTGATGATGTTTGTTCCTGGTCCCCCTGCATCAGGAATATGTTGGAACGGTTTCTGATTATTGTTGGGGCTACTTTTTCACTTGCTGTAACCATAGGAAAAAAACCTATTGCACAGAAGTATACAAGAGAACATGCCTCCCTACTCTTGCTTATAGCAAGGGGGTATGGGGCTGCCGGAAATGTAAGGGCCATCCAAGTGGAAGAAAATAGATTTTTCCGGCACCTGCTGGGGGTTTCTCCATCCACCCTAGAACTAAGTTTAGATTATGTACAAGATCTTATTAACCTAGCTCCGCAGGTACTTTGGTGTTCGAAATGTTTGAACAAGGAGGCTGAATAAAATCAGGCAACTATTTGTGACTGCCTCTCCTGTGATCTTGGGCTGAAAATTACTTGGCTTAAATATATGAGAGACAACCCATATACATATGAAAAACCAGAGACCATCATAAAAATGGATAAAGATCGGGTCAAGGATTGTTTTTTAAACATAGACAGACCCAAATGGAGGATATTGAAGTAATTAAACCATCTGTGAGAGAATACTGGATGATTCAATCATCTGAAGGGGTTGCTCCTTATTTGATTTTTGTTCAGAATGCATGGGAGCGTATGCTTTTGACCCGGTTCAGATTTGGGTCCATCAGCTGGCCACTATGTTTTCCGCAAGGGCAATTTGCTCCTGCAGAGATCTGTTCTTGCCCATTAGATGACCAGTCTCTTCACACTCTTTTACACTTTGTATTCTTCTGTAGGTACTATCTTCCCTTCACCAGGAGATATTTATTGTCGCTCCTATAGAGATATAGGTTCAGCAAATGTAGAATGGCTCTGGTTTTCTTAGGGCAGTTAGACGATCATGAGACATTCTATGTAGTTGGCTGCTTCTTGAAAAGCATTTCACGTGTGAGAAAATCGAGATGTTCTATGGAGGACTCTTGTAAGAGAGCCTGTAATCAATATATGGTCTCATTAGTTCAGTTTTCTGATATTATTGCTTCATGTATTTATGAAATCTAATGGGTGAAATAATTTCCCTCTTTTTTCAATCATATTTTTACTGAGAAAAATGTTTTTATTGGGTTTGAACGTTTCTTCTCCCACCTGCAAGGATGTGTGGCAATCATGATTTTGGAAATGGCTCATATTTATATAATGCACTGAATTAGTGGAAAATATTTTTAACTTCTTCATTATGTAATATTTTTGAACCTATGGTTCATTTTGTTGAATTTTATTGTATTTTTAATGTTTGGTACCTATTTGTGTATCTTTTATGATCTATTGTTTTATGATCAAATAAAGATTGTTGACTTATTGATTGAGTGCATGAATTACTTTGTAGTATGTGGACTTCCTGTCTGGTCTGCAGACTATTTTATATATTAATGGGCATTCTGTCTGGTCTTTAGACTGATACATTTTAATGGTCATTCTAAGCTTTCTCATTTGCATTCTTCATTGAAATGAAAAGTGATATTTTCTTAACAACAGGAGGCACACCCACAATCTTGTGAGGAGCAAGAGGCCTGATAAGGTGCTGCTTCTACTCAAAGCTTCACTCAGCTTAACCTTGGCATAATCCAGACAAGGAGAGTTTCCTGAACCATCCATTGATATTCCACATGAGAAGGAAGATGAAGCAATTTTCCCATGAGATGGTGGAGAAGTGGGGAGGCTGTCACATGTGTGAATTCTTCATCCATCATGGTGGGGAGAAAAAGCTGAAACCACCCTGCACCATCTGCTTGCTATACAACCGAAAATTGAGCAGGGTAACTAGAGAACACTATTTGTTTGGCATGGCAGATGTGCTAACATCTAAAGTTAAATTATGGAAAGGAGTGCTAAGGTTGAAGAGGGAGAAACTGCCTGCTGAAGCACAGGAGTGGAAAACTCTGCCAAGTGATCCTACCGAGGTGCAAGACAATGAAAAGATAGAAACCAATCAGTACCTCATAGTCTTGGTGCTTGTGAGAAACTGGGTTGTTGGCTAGATGAGGGGTGACCCCTGTTTGAGCAACAGCCACAATCTCTGACAGGGTGAACCATTAAAGTCACTAAATTAACCTGTGCTGAATCCTGGAAAGCTGGGCACAAAAAGCAGGCAGACTTAACTTAGAGACAATGGGGCAGATCTACAAGAAGTGATGCAGCGTGGCACCGCAAGCCCTTTGGCTGCGCCACGCTGCAGCACTTCCAACGCACAGGGATGCAACATATTTACAAGAATATGTTGCATCTCTGTGCTTCCTCTGCGCTGGCGCACAAACTGCAGCCATGCGCTGGCGCAGGCACCCTTGCACCATGGTGCAAGGATGCCATGCGTCGTGGGGAGATTGTTTTTGTGCAGGAAGGGGCACCTTCCTGCACAAAAACAATCACTACAGGCATTTTCCTCCTTCAATGCGTGCTGTAGAATGCAGCACGCATTGAAAGAGGAAAAAACGAGGAGAAATGAAAACATTTCTCCTCGTTGCGCCTCGCTACGCCACCTCTAGGGTGGCATAGTATTCAGACGCATCTCCAGATTTACGATTTCTCGTAAATCTGGAGATGTGTCTTGTTCCATGGGTGTTGCGTGGGAACACCCACAGCAACACCCATGGAACGCCCCTTCAACGCAAAGTGCTGCGTGTGAAGGGGCTGTATTTACAAGGAGAGGAAAAGTCACGCACGGTTGCTTTTCCTGTCCTCGTAAATATGGAGGAGCCCCCTGAGCCACCAGTACGTCACGAAAAGTGACGTACTGGTGGCGGAGAAAGCTTGTAAATCTGCCCCATAATCTAAAGTATTTTTGCAGCACACAAACAGTAATGAAGTGAAAGCATAACACAACAAAAATCCCACAACAATTTAGAAAAATATAGTACATTGTAATAAATTATTTGACATCAAAATGACAAAAAATCAATCAGTGGAACCCGAGTTTTTAAAGTTTTTAGTAAATACCAGCACCTAAAAGATCAAGGTGCCAACTGCGGACTCCTCGATACTCAAAACTGGGTCAAAGTAAAAAAATATGGCTGACGGCAATGTAATGTGGGTCGAATGCACGAAGTGGATAGGGTCCGGTCAGCAATTACCTTCGGACTTAGAAGAATTTTCATGATAAACGTTCTCGGAAAATAAAGTTCATACGGGGCAAATTTGCAGGCAGTGTCGGAGGAAGGAGCGTTGTTGTTGGTGAGCCACTGAATGAAGTCACACTGAAGATTTCTACATCTGACTTAGTCAATTCTTTGGAAGTCAGATGAAGCAGGAGGCTGTAGCCGATGAGAATTCCAGGAGGCCGGATACCCCTTTGCCGAGGGAAAGCTGAACAGGATTTGCTGCTGCCGAAAAGAATGTAGCTGGAGCTACCGCAAAGTCAGGCCGACCAGTGATGAACCTTGGGCAGATTGACAAGCAGGTTAGTCCCAGTCACTTGTTCTCAAAGCAGTTTTTAGCCAACAAGTCCCAAGGTTTGGATTTTGGATATATGGGCACCTTTAGCACCACCACCACCAAGGGTCCAGGACTAGAGGGGCACCACTTGGGGGGGGCTAGGACTCACTCAGGCTGGGTTTGGGTGTGAGTTCAAGATGGTGGGAGCCTGCTAGGTCCCCATGGTTCTGAACAGGAGGCCAGCAACCTAGCCCTTGGAGTCACTCTAGTAGTCCTGGGTTCAGGTTAAGAAGCAGGGATCAAGTCAAATGGCAGGCGTCTGAGGGTTCAAGGCAGGCTCCAGGCAGCAAAGCAGTCCTTCCTGGTGCAGCAAAGCAGTGTTGTGGCGTACGCAGCAGACCATAGCAGCAAACAGTCATCTGAGAGTCCTCCCACAGGTCCAGAAATTGACCTGAAGAAATCCCATTTATATACCTGGTGCCTTTTTTGAAATAGGAAAGGTTTCTGGAGAACTCCCTTTAAAGTGCTTTAAGTTTCCTGCTTCTCTGCCCTGGCTCCAAGCAGGCTGCATGAACAATGCAAGTCCTTTGTGTGAAGGCAAAGCATAGTCTATTCAGTTGCAAGTGGGGCTGGGCCTAGCTCCCCCATCCTGCCAGATAATGGCCCACCGAGCACACCTAATCCCTCTATTGTGTGGCTGTCTGGGAGGAATAAACAAAGTTCAACTGCCAACTACCCCCAATCATGTGACCCAGGATAGGTTGCAGGCACCAAATAGTTTAGGGCAGGAAAATACTAACTTTCTCAAAGTGGCATTTTCAAAATTGTAACATAAAATACGACTTTTCCATTAAATAGGATTTTTAATACAGTTTCATAGACACCAAACATGAAAAGCTCACCTATTCACAATCAATGTTTAGCTCCTATTAAAGGTTATAAGGCAACCCAATGTTATCACAGGGGAGAGGTAGGCCTCACAGTAGTGAAAAACAAATGTAAGGGCTTTTCACTACCAGGACATATAAAACTTAAAAATACATGGCCAACCTTACAATTGAAATGCACCCTGGCCTATGGGCTACCAAGAGCATATGTTAGGGGTATAGGGGTGACTTATATGGAATAAAAAGGGAGTTCATGTTAATAACTTTATGAAGCAAGCAAATACCAATGAGCATCTTGGCGCTAGTGTCAAACATGATGACATAGAACAAAGGCAGGGAACAAAGTTTTAAACAGAGGAGCAAAAAAGCCACATTGTCAGCTGTTTGCTAAACCTTAGAAAATCTGGCTAAGCTCTGAGATGGTCAGGCATTAAGTTCCACCGTTTACAGGTGGAGTGGGAGAAACTTCTTCCTCCCCAATGTTCTTTTTTGATTCTGCGAAGGTTTACCTGTCTTGCTGCGCTGGACCAAAAAAACCAATTAGGCACATACCATTTAAAATATTTTTTGTAAAAAGAGAGGACTAGCCAGGTACAGGGCCTTATGGGCCCAACATAAGGCATTGAACTTGATCTGTGCCCTAATTGGCAACCAGTGCAATTCATTAAGGGTTTGCGAGACTGAACAAAATTTAGGGATGTTCATCAGTAGCCAGGCTGCAGCGTTTTGATGAGTCTTCAATTTATGTTATACATAAATTATGTTTTGGAGCCTACATATATGGCAATGCAGTAATCTAATTTGAACACAACTAGGGCAATTATAACTGTTTTCTTAGCTCCTTTGGGAGAAAGGGAAGATTTTTTTTTAATACTCTCAGAGTGAGAAAACAGAAACATGTTACCTGATTGGTGTGGTCATTGAATGCTAATTTAGCATCAGAGATGACCACCCAGGTTTCTTTCTTTCTGGACAGGCAATGGGAGGGACCCGAGATTATAGGTGTTACAGTAAGAGATGTCATTACCAAATAATTACACCTCAGATTTTTCTGGGTTTAGTTTTCTTCTGCATTCAGTTAGCGATGCTACTCATACCGATATTACATTGTTTGGCCACTTTCTCTGGTTCAGAAGAGACTGACACAACTATTTGTGTGTTGTTCGTGTAGAAAAACTTTTAACCCATATGATCAAATGAGTTTGATCAAAGGCATGACATGCACATTAAAAAGGGTAGGGCTCAAAGAGGGGACCTGGGGAACCCCAGAGGGAAGGTGAAAAGGGGCAGAGGTGGAGTATCCCAGGGCAACCACTTGCTCCCTGTTGGACAGAAAGGAGCAGAGCAATTGTAGAGCCGTACCCTTAGTTCTAATGTTTCCAAGATGATTGATCAAAATAGAAGGGTCAACCGTGCCAAAAGATAAAGCAAAATCAAGGTTGCACTGCCACCTCCATCTACAATAGCTCTGATTTCCAATGTGGCCACCACTAGGTTGGACTCTGTGCAGTGACTGGGTATACACCCATGCTGTGATGGATCAAGCAGATTGGTAGTTTCAAGAAAAGTCTTGATCTTTTAGTTCATGGCCTTTTCGCGGATCGTGGCAGAAAGAGGGAGGCTTGAGATTGGCCTGTAGTTCTTCACCTCAAAGGGATCAAGTGAAGGTTTCTTTAGAAGGGGCAAGATGGATTCCTTTTTCTACGCAACTGGAAAACAACCAGAGATAAAAATCCTGTTTAGAAGTGGCGTAAGGTGAGCTGAAATAGTTTTGGAGACAGTATGAAGAACTTGAGAGGGGCAGGAATGCAATGGAGCACCGGTTTGGAGGTTTCAATAAGGGTTGCTACCTTCTCTTCAGTAAGTGTTGTAAAAGTGTTCAATAAGGGACGCTTAAGGCTTGGCAAGGGGGTTATATTGCCAAGTAGAATTAGCAGTTTAAAACTACATTCAGGCAGCAATGGCAGACCTAGGAAATGTTTTTAGGGGCTACTTAAGTGGGTGGCACAATAAGTGCTGCAGGCCCACTGGTAGCATTTATTTTACAGGCCCTGGAAATATGGTATACAACTCAACACAGGACTTTAAGCAAATTAAAAATGCCAATCACGTGTAAACCAAGTTTACCATGTTTAAAGGTGAGAGCACAAGAACTTTAGAACTGGTTAGCAGTGGTGAAGTGCACAGAGTCCTGAGGCCAACAAAAATGAATTCAGCAAAAACAGGAGGGGTGAAGTCAAAAAGTTTGGGAGTGACTTTGCAGAGGGGGAAGTCCAACAATAACTCACACACTAAATACAATGTTCAGAGAGATGCTACATTTTGTGCAGTATCCTCAAATTTCTACGTATTCAAACGGAATACAAAAATTCTCAATGAAAAGTGCATTTGAACCTCAACTACAGATTTTAGGGACTCCATGGGGCAGATTTACAAGCCCCTTGCGCCTCTTTTGCGTCACTTTTAACATGGAAAAAGTGACGCAAAAGTGGCGCAAGGAGCTTGTAAATCTGCCCCCATGTGTTTGCCTTTAGCGGCTGGGAAATTGTCAGTGGATGCTTTCACAACATAGATCACGGCTCCAGCCACGTAGACGTACGTGCCCAGGAAAGAGGCTTTTCCTTCATCAGCACCTGGGACAGCATCGTGAAAACGAGAGACAGGAAACACTTGAAGGTCCCAGGGTACAGTACAGGGTCGGCCAGCACATTCTGAATTACAGCAAAATTCCACTTACTTAATACCAACCAGACGTGCCAAACTGAGGCACAGATTCAAACGATATTGCTGGTTCTTCATTAGGATTCACTTCAAAGTGGCTATAATCACCCCTCCCTTTCTCTCTACGCCCGTCTTCCAGCACACCATTTTAAACGTCCAAGTATTTCCCTTTCAGTGTATGAGTAATATTACTTTCACATGACGTACGGATGTCACCATAGTTCGATAGAAGCATGGTTTTAGTCAAAAATATCAAGTTTTAGTTCAACTTCTTTAATGATGTTCAAGGTCGGACAGGAAATAGGCCTGGGCACCTAAAATAAAAATAGCCATCATTAGCGAATCAGAAATTAGCCCACATTCGCAAACTAGGGCAGTTTGAAAAAGTAAAGACAGGCTGTATAGGAGTTTTGCAAGGTGTAGGAGACTACAAACATTTGTGTTTGAGGCAGACCATAAAGCAGGCCCACAAGCAGACGAAAAGCCACCGGCCCACGCACAGACCTGTCAGACCAGCCCTTCAGGCACTGTCCGAATGCCCTACAGGCCAGGCCGACCCTGGTGCTGTTTTAGTAACAGTGCTAACTACAGAATTTAACATAGTACACAGCTTGTAAAATATCATCATATAAAAATCTATGCTACAGTTCTTATAAACAACTCGTTAAAATTAATCAACCAGTTCTAAAGTCAAACCAATATTTTTGTATTATTACAACTCAGATGTGACCCGGTTTGCCTTATATGTTCATCATGGTTCCCAAATGAGTAACATGTGAATCATGCTTTTTAGAAGAATCCAAAAGCTGAAACTTTTGAAGACGATGTCAAGAATGCATCATTTTCATTATTTTTACGAACTGGATTTGTTGCCTACTGTTGCGAATGGAAAATTGGACAGTGCACACAAGAAAATTGACAATTATCATTTGTTTTTCTCAAAACTGTGTGCATCGTTTCACACAATTGCACAAATAGTCTCTCCTGCTTTCCAGAACAAGTTTGTTACTCATGCTGACTGGTGCAGCAGTTGTGAAAAATTATGAGCAACAATGTATCAGAGCCAAGGAGAAATCGATGTTCGACAATTCGAAATCACTGTACAATCTTCACAAATTCCCTATGCACAAACTGAATCATAAAAACCGCTTTGAATTTCATCAAGATATATTTGTTTAGGCATACTTACATGCAAATAAAGTCTAGTGCATATTTACCAAAGTGGCATTGTTTACAACAACAAAGAGTGCAAATTATGTTAATCAAGTAAGTGATACACTGTCATAAGAACGAGCACTACCTTCAGTGGTGAAATATCTCAGAAGAGGTCTTATTATGATAAAAAATTGAGGTTAAAAGTGTCTTAAAATTATCATTAGTTTTGTCTACACGTACCTACAACAACCACTAAAAAGTTCAGTTAGGCACAATGCACACAAAGGCACAACAGCAGATTGCTGTAAATAAAAGAAAGCGCAATCAGGAGTAAACACTAAGGGCCCCATGCATCAACCGAACAAACAGTCAAAACGGGCAGATTCGCAGAATCTGCCCGCTTACTGATCTGTATTTTTGCATTTGGGATGCATCATCCCAAATGCAAAAATCGCAATTTGAGTAATCGCTAAAATAGCGATTACTTAAATTGCAATTGCATTTAGGGAATCGCAAATTGCAATTCCCTAAATGCAATGCATGATGCAATCACAAATAGCGATTTCGCTATTAGGGGTCGCAAATTACCATCAATTTGAACTTGATGGTAATTTGCAAAAACTTTGAAAAATGCACTAAAGTGCATTTTTCAAAGTTCCATGTTACACACACACATGCCCTTGGGGCATGTGTGTGCGCAACATCTGCACACATGCATATTTCAGGGGTGCAACAGGGTGTCCTTTTGGTACCCTTGCACCCTTGAAATTGCATGTTCAATTTGTGAGTACCTATTGGGTACTCGCAAATTGCGCATGCAATTCCCATTCATTCCTATGGGCCTGTAGGTCCATAGGAATGAATGGAAAGCCATTCCTTAATTGCAACTCGCAATTTGCGAGTCGCAATTAAGGAATGTGTAGGAATCACAATTTTTTTAGCGATTCCTACATGCATAGGCTTTTGCGATTCCATAATGGCAATTCCTTAATAATCACAATTAAGGAATCACAAAAGCCTACCTTGATGCATGTGCCCAAAAGGGCCTTATTTTGAGTTTGGCAGTGGTTAGAAATGGGGGTCTCAAATTGACAGAGGTAGGTACCTTTGTCCAAATAGGGACCCTTGCTTCTAGTCAGAGTAAGGGAGATACACACTTTAGATAACCCCTGCTCACCCCCAGGGTAGCTTGGCACGAGGAGACAGACATCCCAAAGGCAATTTGTAAAGTATTAGTACTCAAAACACACAGTAATACAGCGATAACACCACAAATGGACACCACACCAGTTTAGAAAAATAAAGTATCTTTATCTAAACTCAACAAGACCAAAATGACAAAAATCCAAAATACATGGAATAAGAATATTACTTTCAAAAGGTTTCAAACAACTGGGTCCATAGAAAACTATGGATGCATGATTTCCCACAAAGTACTTGTAGATGCGTCAACATTCACAAGGCCAAACAGCCGCAGAGATGGGAAGCGTCGAAAAACAAAGAGATGCGTCAGTTCTGGAGACCATGGGGAGGCAATGCAACAGTTCTGCTGCACGCAGGAGAAGTGATGCATCAAATCCGGTCTGTAGGGGGAAGTGATGTGTTGACTACAAGACGGTTCTGGTCCACGGGTGATGCGTCGGGAAAACTTGCAGCACTGGTACGATGCGTGGAAATCCGGGATGCCTCGGCGATCGATGCAGTGGCGTCGAGTGGTGCTGCGTCGGTTTCTTCAGCCGCGATCCCTCAATGCGTCAGTTCTTGCTGCGGCGACAGGCGCTGCGTCGGTTTTAGCAGGGGTGCGGCAATGCATGGAGATTCTTCTCACACAGCAGTGCTGTGTCGGAAAAACAGCCGCTAGAATAGCAATGCGTCGATTTCTTCAGTTCTTTGGGTTTCTAGCTCCCAACAGCAGGAACATCCTCCAGAGGCCCAGAACTGGGACAGGCACCTCCTGGCAGGTCAGAACTCTCAGCAGCAGAGTTCAGAGGAGCTGGGGGTGAAGTTTTTGTGTCCCTGAGACTTCAGAACAGGAGGCCAGCACACATTCAGGTGCAGGGTGATCTACTCCCACTACTCTAAATTCAGACAAGGTCTATTCAGCCCAGCTCTGAGTCATCCAGGAAGGGCCAGACACACCTCAACCCCCCCCAGTGGCTGTCTACAGTGAATGCACACCCTGTCACTCCAAAACCAGACAGTCAATACACAAACAAGCAGAAGCACACGGAATGGTTAAACAAGAAAATGCCTACTTTCTAAAAGTAGAACTAAGAAGAAAGAAAGTCCTAGCTGACTGTTCAATGTGCTGTCACCAATTTGGCAGACTATGACCAAAATCATTAGTAAATTGATCAAATCATTTAATCATTATTTTTGTTCAACAAAAATTTCTTTCGGTTGCCATTTTTTAAAGAGTGAGAAGAACAACACTTCACATTTTACAAAAATGTAACAATTAAAACACGGACAAGTGAAAAACAAAGAACATTGAGTACTATTCACAAGTGATTTTTCAAAGAAAATTATTTACATACAAACATATAAAACCTGCTCCCAGTCAAGTACTAAAGTTTGGTAAGGTCAACCTTATGAAAAGTAATCAGGGTACCAACCAACAGGGGTAATTTCAGTTTAAGCATGAGAGAAACAACAAACTTAATACAATTTTCCTCAATGCTATTAATCATTAGCGAGCTTACTGCTCCCCTGTTGGTGAAAATGATGCCAACGCGTTTCGAAACCCTTTCGGTTAAAAGGGCTTCTCTTCAGGGCTGGGGACTGGATTCTGTAGTTTAGTTCAAGCTCATCAATTTTATACAAAACAAAAAATGATGCAGATGTAGAAATATTCTGGTTGCAACTTGATTGTGGCAGGAGTTGTCTGTGAAAGCAACAACAAACAATACCCATTTAATGTCGTCATAAAGTAAAACTACTTATTATAGAGATAGCAGGAAAGGGGTAATTTTTTACTTACATAGAAAGCCAAGGTTCTATGCTTCAGAATTCAATGTTGATGCTGCCTTAAAATCTGTTACTTGCTAGAAAGACATTAAGTATTGGCCCACCTAGCTGTGTGAAATAGGGCCCATCCCTTTGTTTATATACTTTCTAAAAGTGGCATTTTCAAACACACAATTTAAAAAATCATCTTTACTAAAAGATGTGTTATTAAATTCTGAGTTCAGAGAGCCTAAACTTTATTTCTCTATCTTGTCCCAATGGGAAGTTATACTTGTAAGATGTTACAAAGCATTTCCCATTCTGTCCTATGGGGCAAGATAGCCTTTCAATAGTGAAAAACAAAATTGGCAATATTTCACCATCAGGACATGTCACACACACCAGCACATGTCCTATCTTTCACATACACTGTACCCTGCCCAGGGGAGTACCTTGGGCCTACCACAGGGGTGCCTTACATGTAAGAAAAGGAAAGGTTGGGGCCTGCAAGTAGGTGCACTTGCCAGGTCGAAATGGCAGTTAACAAACTGCGCACAGACACTGCAGTGGCAGGTCTGAGATACCTTTTCAGGGCTACTTATGTGGGTGGCACAAACAATGCTGCAGGCCCATTAGTAGCATTTGATTTACAGGCCCTGGCACACTCAGTGCAGTTTACTAGGGGCTTACCAGTAAATCAAATATTACAATCATGGATAACCAATCATGATAACAATTTACACAGAGAGCATGTGCACTTTAGCACCGAATAGCAGTGGTGAAGTGCCCAGAGTCCTATAGCCAACAAACACAGGTCAGGAAAAAATAGGAGGAAGAAGCAAAAAGTTTGGGGATAACCCTGGAAAAAGGGCTAAGTCCAACAGCGGTTTGAGGGACTACCAAACCCACGGTGGTGGTGCGGCTGTCCAATCGGCCTATAACCAGTTGGGCTGTAGGACCGCCATGGAACGCCTGCTGCCGCCAGGGATCCAGGATCCCTGGCAGGCTTGCAGCAGAATGAGGCCCCTAATATGCTGGTGGTGCTGCTGGCTCACGGCCATGAAAACTGTGTCAGTGAGGAAACAAAGAGGGCCCTACAGGGCCCAATGGCACCTCTGAGCCAGGAGATGCATGCAAGGGGGCACATGGCGTGCCCCCCTATCTGCTTGCACCCCAAGTTCCTGCAAGGATTTGCATATGGCTGGGTTCAAACTGGAATGGCATGGTGGGCAAAAAAATGATGGATTTAGGCCCAGATCTCTGTACTGGGGTGAATGTATGACATTGTTCTGCATTCTGTTCATCAATTGTTGTTTTTGCATTTGTCACCCCGAGTGGGACGGGTATGCCCAGATGTGGGTCCCGTGCTCTCCATGCCACTGGAGTCAAGCTATCCTGGCTGAAGAGGGTGAAACCCCAAAACCGGTCCTAGGATGCTTGTTTCCAGTCCAGGGAGGACCTGGCCTGGCAGTTCGGGCTGGACTGTTCCCATTGGGCATAGGGTCAAGACTGATTTGCATATGGCTGGGTTCAAACTGGAATAGCATGGTGAGCAAACAAATGATGGATTTAGGCCCAGATCTCTGTACTGGGGTGAATGTACGACATTGTTCTGCATTCTGTCCATCAATTGTTGTTTTTGCAGTGTGGATAAGGTATCACACTGGAGAAGTACTTTGTCTGTTGTCATAATACTGAACGGCGAAAGGCTGTTGGTGTTATATTAGGGACTATTCATTTGAGAGTAGATTTTGCTTGAAGTAGTGAAGAGTCCACTTCCAAAACTCTGGCCTTACATCCCAAAGGAGTACCAAGACCTCTTTCCATGAGAAAGTCCTCTTCCGAAACTTTGGCTAGTATCCCTAGAGGAGTACCAAGTCCTCCTGTAGCTTGTTTGGGTGTAGAATAGTGCTGGTCATTATTTTACTTGAAGTGAGAGAATCTTTCTTTTTGAAGTGAAGACTATCTCTTTTTTTAGTATAACAGACAAGGTAGCATTGTTTTATGTTTGTTTTCTAACAAATTTAGTTGAGAAAAGAACAGAAAAACATTGCCGTATTATTTTGTAAAGGGAGGGTCAGTAGTTGGAGTAATACTGAAGTCACAAAAAGCTGCGCTGGCATTGGTCAGACAGTGGGCGCTTAGAGAGCTGTAATTGGCTGATTGCTGTGAGTCGCACTAGTATTGGTCGAGATACTGATTACATAGAAGTGTTCTGATTGGTCGGTTGGTGTGAGTCGCGTTGGTATTGGACGACTGCTAGCAAATAGAATAAGCAGAAGTACAAAGAGTTTTGTTGTTTGTTCACTGAAATATATTTTAGCGTGAAGAGTCGGAAAAATGAAGATGATTAATAAGATAAAGGGTTTCTTTAAAAAGGACAAACCAATAGTTACTAGAGAGGGAATTCCTATTCCACCTCCAAGAACGGCTGCTTCTTTTATGATGTTGGAACGTGGTTATCATACATGAACTTGGTTAGAGAATTGGGTGAGATACACGGAAGATGATGGTGTCTTAGCTTTTCCGAAACATGGTACATTTAATGTAAGGGTTTTGGAGAATTTGAGAGAACGAATGAACTCCCTAGAACCAAATCCTAGACCTACTCAGTACGAAGCGCTTGAGGAATGGGAACATGAGGCATATAAACGAGAGAAATTCAGGAATGGAAATAGATATAGGAATATGATATTGAGGTTTGCTGAGGCAAGATGGGATGATCAAATGAAAAGATGGAGGAGAGCTGTAAAAGTGGATGGTTTGTACCCAGTTTTAGTGGCTGAGGAATCAACTGGAGGCAAATATAAAGAGAAAAAGAAAAATGTAGAGACATCAGGATTAAACTTTGACCCGAGTGATTCTGATGATGAGTTGTTAGATAACATTTTGACTAAAAGACCTCCACCTTATCAGGAAAATTCAAGTGAAACAGTCCCAAATGCACCATTAATGGGAACCCCACTAATTCCGCAGGTTCCACAAGTCCCAGTAGTTACTAGAGTAGTACAAGAGAGTGAAATGGATATGTTGAATAAGGCAAGAGAGGAGTTGACTCAGAAAATTAATCAATTGAATCTGAATGCAGAAGCACTAACAGTGCCAGTAACGATTGGACCCATAGTTCCATTTTATGGAGAAAAACAGAATATATCAAGAGTACATGCATTGGCAGTCCCAATGAATAGTGACAGGAATAAGGTGGTAACGATAGTTGATCAGGCTGGACAAGCTGAAACAAGTACTTCATTAATTGATCTACCAGTTTGTGAGATGATTAATGAAACCCCTAAGAGAAGTGCGCAAATGGATCCAAGAAGAATAGTGCAGAATGTCACTCCAGTGTCAGGGAATTCGATGGGACCATTGCCAGATGGGTTAGATGATTGGATAAGGGGAATGGAAAAGCGAAAACCTCAACCACAGAGTATAGATGTGAGTAAACTGAGAGTGGATTTGGAAGAGATGATTATTGGTACAATAAGTCCAGACAGATTGAGTACTTACCGAGATGAAGAGCTATTATTGCTGTGCAAAAATATTACATGGAAAACAAGAAATCTTCATGAGAAATTGACAGAGGCTGCTAATGAATATGGAGTAGACATAGAGAAGTCAAAGGTGTAACAGAAAACATATAGACTGGATTTTACTGAAAAGGATTTGGAGAGTTTGAATGCGTCTGGCAAGAGGTTGCAAATAAAAGAATTGATGAATATCTTGAAGAAGTGGGGAGATGTAGAACGGTGGAAAGGTAGATGGGCGAAAAAGAAAGAAGAAATGACTGCCAACAAAAATGCGTCTTTATTTCCATTAAGAGAGTCAGGACAGGTTGAAATGGTGTGTCCGATGAGAGAAGTTCCAGGTGTTAGATATGTTCACGTTCCTTGGTCAAGACAGGATATATTATCCTTTAGTAATGACTTTCCTAGATTGAGGGAAAAAACGGTTGAGTGGTACAAACAAGTAGAGAGGTTTGTAAAGGTTTCAAAGGTTTTGTTAAAGGATTTAGATGGATTATTTGAGATTGTTGTTCCAGCTGATTTATGGACTGAGTGTAAGATTGCTGTTGATTGGCCTAAAGAAGAATATCCTAGAGATGCGAAAACAGGTGCACTTTCAGATGAGGTGATGAAGAAATACAATCAGGTATTCACTTACCTGATTACAAAAAATTTCTCCAAAAGAAACAGATTGGGGTAAAATTGACTGAACAACTCAAGAACCAAAAGAGTCGGTACATGCTTACTATGAAAGGCTGTTACAGGTGTTCAATCAGTACAGTGGGTTTGAGAATATTGGAGATAAAGATATGGGACATTTTGTGTATCGTTTTGTGTTTGGACTGAAACCAGAAATTAGCAACATGATTCAGCAACATTTGATTTGTTGGCAGAGTAAAACGGTTGATGAGATACTGAGGTATGCAAAATATTGCAGTGATGATATTGAGTCAAGACACAAGAAGCTAAAAGAGAAAATGATGTGGGCACAAGTGAAAGTAGCAGAACAGCAAGACGGAAACAGTGGTTCCCAGACAGATTATCAAATTAGAGGTCAGAATCAGAATGGTCAAGTTTCCAGTGGTGGCAGAAGTTGAGGTAAAATGAGTAGAGATGAGCTGAAAAAGAAATTTCCTTGTCATGCTTGCGGAAAGTTTGGACATTGGAAGAACGAGTGTAGATCTGTTCTGAAGAATAATGGGATAAATCAAAATTTTAATTCACAGATGCAGAATGAGGTGATTGTGAATCAACAACAGCAACAGCAGCAGCAAGTAGTTACTCCACAGCTACAGGTACCTCAAGCTCCTATGCCAAATAATGTGAATGCTCAAGTGCAGAGATACAGTGCGAACACTGGATTTCACGCAGGTGAACAAGTTGATAAGAATCAAAATGTGCAAACGGTTTCGCAATATTTGTTGCAGTGCAAAGAGAGTGATTCAGACTCATCTCAATGACGGTGCCTGAGGGGGGAGGAAGAGTGCGTGCTTGGCGCATCTTTAGAGGTAGATCAGTCAGGTCCATTTGTTGATGGAAAAGTGGAAGGTAATGATATTACATTCCTAGTGGATACTGGTGCTACCCGTTCTACTGTTAGAGCAGCAGACATTCCAAACCTACCCCTCTTGGGAGAAACTATCCAAGTTGTAGGAGTCTCAAATAAGCATATCAAAACCCCAATAACAAAGCCAATAGAAGTTCATATTGGAAGATTCAGAGACATGCATCGGTTTGTGGTATGTGATACAAGTCCGGTGAACCTTTTAGGTAGAGACTTGCTATGTAAGATGAACTGCACCATCTACTGTACGCCAGATGGTATTGCTTTCCAAACACCAGATGAGGATGTTGCGTTTAAAATGATGTTAGCGAAGCAAGGGACAGAAGTGGATGAGTTATTTTCACTTCTCACTGAAGAAGATTTGCCTGCAGAGTTGAGAAATACAGTAAGGTCTGATGTATGGGACTTTACAGGAAAAGAGATTGGTCTGATGAAAGGTGTGGATCCTATTCAAGTTGTGGTGAAACAGGGTGTAACTTTTCCAAACACACCTCAGTACAAAATGGGTCCTGAGATAACAGCAGGAGTTATTCCTGTGATTGACCAAATGATTGTGCAGGGTATTTTAAGAGAGATACTAAGCAGTCCTTGCAATTCACGGATTATGGGAATTAAAAAGCCAAGTGGAAAATATAGAATAGTGCAAGATTTACGTAAAATAAACAAAATAGTGGTACTCTGTTGTCCAATAGTGCCAAATCCAGCAGTGATTCTTTATCAAATTCCCTGTGATGCAGAATGGTACACAGTAATTGATCTGTGTCAAGCATTTTTCTCGATTTCTTTACATCCGGATAGCCAGTATTTATTTACTTTCCAGTTCAGAGACCGTGTTTTGGCATGGTGCTGAGTTCCTCAAGGGTACACAGAGAGTCCTTCGATATTTAATCAGATTTTGAAAAAGTGTTTGGAGACTTTGATAATGCCAGGAAAATCGGTTTTGGTTCAGTACATTGATGACCTACTGGTGGCATCAAGAACACGAGAGGCATGTGTGACAGATACGATTGCCTTACTGAACCATTTGGCAGAAGGTGGGCACAAAGTGTCACCAGCAAAATTACAGTTTTGTAAACAGGGGGTCCAATATTTGGGACACAAAATAGAGAAAGGAATCAGGAAGGTGACACCAGAATGAATCAGTGTGATTCAGCAAATGAGCCCTCCTAAAACTCAGAAGGAAGTTTGAATGTTCTTGGGAATGGTTGGATACTGCAGACAATGGATCAGTGGCTTTTCACTGATTGCAAAACATTTACAGAGGTTGACACACAAAGATGTGACTGATCCGATTGAGTTGGACGATGAAAGCATTTATTGAGTTACGAGACAGTCTTTGTCGAGCACCTGCATTAGGAATGCCAGATTATACAAAGGATTTTGCATTGTACTGCTGTGAAAGAGATGGGTGTGCACTTTCAGTTTTGACTCAAAAACATGGAATGGCACGACGTCCAGTGGCATATTTTTCTGCTACTTTGGATTCAGTGGCAGCAGCGTTACCAAGCTGTTTAAAGGCAGTAGCTGCTACTTGTGTGAGTCTGGAACAGAGTGAAGCGATTGTGATGGGACATCCAATTAAAGATTATGTGCCACATTCTGTCAAATTCTGTTGACAAGAACCTGAACACAGCACATGACCTATAGTCGGCTGAATAGGTATGAAAGAGTAATTTTGGGTGCTGAGAATGTGACTGTGGTGAGATGCACGACAATAAATCCGGCAACATTGTTACCTAGTCCATTTTGTGAAGAAGCGAAAGATGAAGCAGATCATGATTGTTTGGATGTGACAGAATTGTGCACGAAACCAAGGCCAGACATTAAAGGATACACCGCTAAAGGAGTCAGATAGTGTGATGTTTGCTGATGGATCATGTCTGAGAAATGAAAAAGGTGTATTGAGTTCTGCCTATGCAGTATGCACGGTGGCTGCAGTTCTAGAAACATCCTGTCTAAAAGGGGTAAACTCTGCACAAATTGCTGAACTCATAGCTCTAATTAGAGTATGTAAAATTGGCAAAAATTTGAGAGTAACCATATTTGCTGACAGTCAATATGGTGTTGGGGTGGTTCACGATTTTGGTCAGTTATGGATGCAAAGGGGATTTCTGACTTCTTCAGGTTCCCGATCAGGAACAGTAAAAATGTGAAAGATTTATTGGATGCTTTACAATTGCCCAAGAAGATTGCGGTGGTCAAATGTTCTGCA